>OU611823.1:10000000-11200000 GCA_914767695.1 Ptilodon capucinus | reverse complement strand
TGTAATGTATGTATGTAAATAATGTATGTGCTATTTTGTGTTATTCAAAGTAGTTACAGAATTAACCGGCCAATCCCAACAAAAAGTCCACTTTGGAATAAACTCCGATTGTTCAATCAATCTCCATCGTGTCTCCTCTACTACGTCGACATTGGCAAAATCACATTGGGCCTGACTCAATGGAAAGAAGCCATTAAATAATAATAAAAAAAAAAACTCACATGTCTCTCTTTGTTTAGTGTGTAAGTGTAAGGCCTGTAGACTCGTATCCGGTACATGATGTCCTTGCCGGGCTCCAACTTCTCGTCTACGTGCGCACGCACTGACAGACTGGGCATCGCATGATCTTCATCCTCCTGAAAACCATAGCACATTAGTATAGGGTTGGTGAACTTCACACGCCTTTCTATAGACGTGCAGGTTTCCTCAAGATGTTTTCCTTCACCGTTCAGCAAGTGTGGTGGTAATCATTGTTGAAAATGACATTCGCACATGAAAATTATCTCAGAGGTGCGAGCCCGGGATTTGAACTTGCTCCCCTTACGTTCAAGGCGGGTGTTCTTGCCCACGAGGCTACCGCTGCGCACACACATAAGTACCTAGCATGATATAATATAGCCATTAGCTGTGTCCACTCGAAATGGCTAAAAAGTCAGGAATTTCCCTTTCTTAAACTAAAGTAAGTATACCTAAGTCATTTTGAGTCGGCGCCAAACTAGCAAATTAATTAATAAGTAAAGTGTGATGCACGGCGGCGCGGCGCGACACGCCACTTCGCCGGAAAATGCCGAGCGTTTACGAAGTTAATGTCAGCGAGACTCGTGCGGGCACATACTTGAGTGCACACATTGTGCGAGTGGTCGTTCCGAGAGCACATTTTTTGGAATGTTAATGTTTGTGGCTGAAGATTTCACGTTGCATTGTTAATTTCATTTGGTTATTTCTTTAAATTGATTGGACATTGATTGTTTGGCGCCGACTCAAAATGACTTAGGTATACTTACTTTAGTTTAAGAACTTTGTTATTAAGGTAAAATAAAAAAGTATATTATTTTTTGCTTTTTAATATTTTCGGCGGTTTATATTTTTGTTAAAAAGTTTTTATTTTATAATTTTTTGTGGCTAAAATATACTACTTACTACATGCTTATTTTTTTTTTGTAATACACAACTCAGCATTAAAATCTGGGTAAATATCTTCCTATTTTCCCACCCTTAGGGTAGGATTTTTTCTTCCTAATTTATATGGGACGAACTTCGAGGTTATACCCTAACTAATACGTGTCGAATTGTGAACCTCTTCCGTTTTCTTTGTTGGTTAAAAATGGGTATAATTCCAAGTAAAGTCCATGCGGGCGTAGGTATATCATGGTGTAGGTGCCAATCTACATCAGACTAGGCAAATACACAAATGAATTGGCACCGACTACAAATGTAATGAATTATAAGGTTATTTGTAACTTTTTAGTGTACCTAAGTTTTTGAAGGCGAATTTAGTAACTATTTTGTGAAAAGATGCAAGTATTAGCACCTCATAAGAGCACAAAAAAGGTATTCACCCCTCACCACCCTTTCCATCCCATCTTTTCGATATTTGTTAACTATTCGTATTAAACAAAAAAAGATTTTTCGAAATCGGCCTTCTAACGCCGAAGATATGCTATAGGCCAGAATGCAAACTTTATCACCCCATTTCACACCCTATATATTATTTTTTTCCAAATTCCTAAAACACGTATCTCTTTATTTTATATGTAAAATACATATACAAAGTTTCAAGTCGATCAAAAAATAATTTTTAAATTGTGTGACCTTCAACCCCTCATTTCACCCCCAAGGGGGTTAATTTCTGATAATATTTTGAAAATGGGACCACCCTCGAAGAATTCCTTAGCAAACGTCATAAAAAAATTCGAAATCGGTTTAGTGACGCCGGAGATATGCGTGATCATACATAAAAAAAAAAAATATACGCGTCGAATTGAGAACCTCCTCCTTTTTTTTTTTCGTCGGTTAAAAATACACTCACCTCCGGATTATGCGGTATGACTCTCACTCCCCTGTATTTCAATTTCTTAGCGAAAAGTCCTTTCACATCATTATCCACACGCAGCTTACATTTCTTCAAGATGAATAAGTTTGATACGAGCTGTTCCCCTGTAGTACCATTCGATTGTGTTTCAAAATTATTGGTGAATATCCCAGGTTGTGGTACTTTGGTTGTCATCACTAATTCTTTACCGGTTTTCAGATTTTCAGGACTGAAATGACAACCAACCAATGTACCATGTACAAAACCTAAATTATTAGGTAAACGCTTACATTGTATGTAACCATGGAGTTTCTTGCCCATTCTTCTCCATAGGAAATGCATTCCGAATGGGTGGTAGAGATACTATTAATATTATTTATTTTTTACTGACGATTTATAAGTGCCTGCAAGTATTGGTTTACATGAATAAAAAAATTCTGAAATAAAACTATTTTACGGATTTTATCGCGTGTATTTACTATTTTATTTTCCCGACGTTTCGGCTGCTTTACAGCAACCAAACAACAACAAACTGCAAACAACAACTAAATATGAGGGTACCCAGTTATTAACTATGACATCAGGACGTCTAACACCTCAGTCCCCCCGTGACCATGGTTGCTGTAAAGCAGCCGAAACATCGGGAAAATAAAATAGTAAATACACGCGATAAAATCCGTAAAATAGTTTTATTTCAATGTATAGTATTCGCGTAAATATAAGAAAACAATATAAAAAAAATCTGATTCTGATTCTGAACTAATATGGTCTATGGGACACAATTTTTGCTACTACTGAAACCAACTGTATTGGCCCATAAAAAAAGCTCTTTGTTCAACAACATGTTAATGACATTGTGAGCGAAATATATGTAGTTGCATGTCTTGTACCACAGAAATTCGATCTTTATTGGTGTTGAATAAATTATTACGCAAGCATTGTGTATGGGACTTAATTATGTAATGATTGGCTTGCAGTAATAAATAAGTAATACCTACAACTACAGGGGTGTATCAGAAGTCCGAAATAATACTTTGGGTACATATACAGTAGCTCATATGTGGATGCTTAGTGAAGACAGATTATACCTAACAATCATAGTTTCTGAGTTATAAACCTTTGGGTACATCCATAACCCTATTCAGCAGTGTAAACTACACTCATGGGGGACTACAAATATTCACAAAACAGAACGTGCAAATTTTACATAGGACTAGAGATATTACGAGTTATAGAAATTGACTACGAAAAAAAAGTTGGAAAAACATGGCCAAATTTTGATAAAATGTTTATACTATTCAGTTGTATACCCGATACTGTTGCAAACGTCAAAGTATTATTTCGGTCTACTGAAACACCCTGTATAAGTTCACTAAACTTGTAGTGATTGTTAGTTGAGTACTCCTCTGTACACCAGACAGAGAAAAAACAAATGGAACAAAATAACAAAAAAAAAACAATATTACCTGCAATACTTCTCTAAATCAGAAAATTCCTCATCATTCAACCCGCAGTCAACAAAGTCTCTTATTTTGCTTCTATAGAACTCGTCTAAATCCATTGAAGGATCTGGTCTTCCAAAAATGGGCAGATACTCAAAGACTTCAGGTAAGTTTTTTGTAATTATTGGCGGAGTGACCACATTACCCTTTACATCATACATATGTGGACCTACATCTTCAGCATAGAGTTCCACTTTTTTTCTTTTCGGAGACACAGGACGGATTTCAGGTAACACATTTGTTTGTGAGGCATCATCAAACCTCATTGGGGATATTCTTTTAAGAGGCTCAGACTGATCCACAGTCTGTTTGGTTGATTCATGATGTTCATCAGTGTTAACATTAACTGGGTCTGAAGTAGTATCATCTGAAATTATACTTTTTATAATAGTTACAAGTTGTTACCTGCAACTTTTTATAATAATAAATAAAAAAAATGCCTGTAAAATTCTTGTCACATTCTGCCCTGCCATTTCGATTACCTGGAACAAACTTATAGGCACAGACAGATGGACAGAACAAAATAAAAAATATTGTTTTCTATTAAAAGAACCATCTAATATCCTGTCATATGCATTTAGTGAAAAGTTGAGATATAATCACATTCAATATTTTGGCTGTGTATAGCAGGTCTTTAACCCTGAAAATTCTAGTTTTAAGAGTAATTACATACTTACCCGGGCACAAAGATAGCTTAGTTTATAACAATACAACAATAAACAAATGGCCCCAAATATATTACACAATTACTTACCAATAGATTCCTTATTGTTTATAGTATTTTCTCGAGCTATAGCCATAGAAGGAGACTCCATGTTTTGAAATGTTCTTTGATTCTTTTTAATCCGATTTATGATTTGAAAAGGTAAGTAAACATGTTATCAATAATAAACTTAGGAACATTTTAGATCTTCCTATCCACCAAGGGTGCGTTCCACTAAGCGCCCACAACGATCAAAATGCTCCTTTAGTCGCTCCACGTAACGACCGCGGTCATTGTGGTCGCGGCGAAAACGTCACTTAAGACGTCATAACTTAGGCTCACGCAAGGTTCACGACGACCCATCTAAAAAGGTGGTAAGGTGGGTTGAAGTGATCGTTGAGAAAATTAGCGGCGGCATTTTCGAAACTCAAAGCATCAAAAATGGCGACCGTTCAGCTTACGTTATTTCATGCGGAAAGAAATATTTTAGTAGAAGTAAATGTTTCTGCAGCGGATGCTCAACGTGCCTCCACAGGTAAATATAATTATGTAAAACAAGCTTAGAAAAATTAATTGCAGTTTATAATTAATATATATGTATACATTTTTACTTGATTGCTAATAATATAACCCAACTTTAGAAATGCAATTTAACTTTAATTTAACTGCGGTCGTGAGCATGATCGTTGTGAACGCTTAGTGGAACGCACCCTTGGTTTTTTTTTTTTTATGAGATAGGGAGGCAAACGAGGCAAACTTGGTAACCCAAGTGTCAAGACAAAACTGGTCACAGCGAGTGACTCTCTTGCGTTTGTAACACATACAAGAGAACGAGACGCAAATAATTTAACGCCAGGTTTTTTTTTGGGTTCCGTACCCAAAAGGCTGTATCTCATGAACCGTGATAGTTAGAGAGTTGAAATTTTTACAGATGATGTATTTCTGTTGCCACTATAACAACAAATACTAATAAACAGAATAAAATAAATATTTAAGGGGGCTCCCATACAATAAACGTGATTTTTTGCCGTTTTTATAAATAATGGTACGGAACCCTTAGTGCGCTAGTCCAACCCGCACTTGGCCGGTTTTTTTTCTTTTATACTTTGAATGATAACAAATTTTCGAGACACAAGCTGCGCAACCAATGGCGACAAAATCTCCGAAAGTAAGAGACTTATGTACTAGAACTTAAGCATTTACGTTATTTCCGCCTCATAATAATAATATACTCTTTGTTTTCGCCCTATCACAGAGTGAGCATATAAATGGCGAAGTTACTTACATCAGCGTTGCCAGACGTCCCGATTTTGGCGGGACGCACGTCCCGATTTTTAAACCAAAATTAAATGTCTCGCGTTGTTTGCGAAATTTGTCGAATGTATCTTAAAGAATTATATTTTTTTTTAAATTATAATTTATTTGTATTTTATTTAAAGAATACGGCAGTTTTTAACGATAATGCGGCAATTTAGGATTTACGTAAATAGCCCAAAATTTGTCTGGAACATTAGAACCAATGACGAAAAACACTACAGGCTTCAAAGCGCTAGTACCCAAAGCCGTAAAACCCAATTTAAAAAAAAATGAAAAAATATTCAGCGTCATCACTCGAGTAAAAAAGTTATTAACCTATCAGCACAGAGTAGACATAGGCGTTTTCAGTTTTTTCCGCAAACGGTTATCTAACCGATATACAGTTTCCATATCGATATAGAAAACCGTTTTCATATATCGATATCAGCAGAACGGTATGCAAACGTAAACATGATATTTAGATGCGAAAACTAACAACGAACGCAAACGTACACTGTACAGCTATGTTCTTATTTAAAGTTATTTATTCATGAATCTATCAATACATATACATTACTTTTTATTAGACTTAAGCGCTCTTTTTAAATGAGAATTTGAAATTCCCGGTGGAATTTAAATTTGTACGAAAACTTTTGATTGCAATATTTACACACAGCCAGACCGACGGCATTGTCCTTTTTATCAAAATGAGTCCATATATCTCACTAGCTTTGCGCGACATTATCTATGAAAAAATTAAATTTATCTTTAATATATTTTTATTCACAAACTAAATATATTATACTCTAATAACTAAATACACACATAAAAAAATTGAAATACGAAAGGAATTCCTTTTACGTAATTGCAACTATCATACAAACACTAATCAAAATAAAGTCGAACGCACAAAACAACAAAAAAAAATATTACAGCCCTTTTATAATATGTATCTGTATTGTAATAACTCAAATTCAACCTTATTACTTGCTCATGTAGTTCTATTTTGTAGAGTAGGTGTCTCACTAATATCCAGTAGCCGTAGCCGCTAGCCGCCAAACGATGGACTCGAAAAACGTTATCGTAACTAGACAATAGAAACTAAACTTTATTGCTAGTCAGATAAGGTCCACGCCGGTAGCTACGCGAACACGCTCATAACTAAAGTTATCTCTTATTCGCTTCATCCCTTTTACACCAGTGAAAGAATATGTTGTTAGAAAGAGTGGTAGCGAATAAGTTACCGTTATGACCGTTTGTGAAGTTCGCATCGATGCGTTGCAGTTTTAAGTTTTGATATAACTATAACCGAATGGATGGATAGGTTTTTTGAATAAATCGATACAATAACGTTTTTGTCATATCGGTTATGTGGGATGGCATATCGATATGTTATGATAACTAACACATATCCGATATGAGTTACGTTTTGATATATCGAACGCATGTCTAGCACAGAGTATTCCTTCCTATCAGTCAAGTAAAGAAAGTACCGTAAATGTCATTTCCTTCATAATTTAGCCAAAAGTCATAATAAACAAACTTTGTCTGTTTTGTATGATTTAATTTAATTATTCAAGATGCTTACACTATGGAATCTATTTGAAGCTAGTTTGCTATGCTTAAACGCCGTCTGTGTGCTGCATGAAGAAAGGTTTATGCAAAAAAGTAAGTAAGGGTAACTTTCTAACCTCTAAGCAGCTTCAACAGCTTGACTTGCTTTTCTTATTGGTTTTACTTTCAATAAAAAAATAACCATCTATTTCTTCAGTCATAAAATACTACTACCCTAATATGGAATGTGTTTCGTAGTTACATTAGGTAGGTATGTAGGTAAGTAGTGATTGTTTGTATTTACACTAACTACAGCCCTTTTAACGTCCCACTGCTGGGCACGGGCCTCCCCTCAATGCGAGGGGGATTCAGGCCATAGTCGACCACGCTGGCCCAGTGCGGGTTGGCAGACTTCACACATTGAGAACTAGTCAAGTTCCCTCAAACGTGCAGGTTTCCTCACGATGTTTTCCTTCACCGTTTCATAGCAAGTGGTAATCTCGGATGTAAATGAGATTCGCACATGAAACGCAGAGGTGCGAGCCAGGGTTTGAACCTGCACACTTTGATTTGCAAGGTGTGCGATCGACCACTCGGCTACCACTGTTTGTATTAAAACTTGTATTTATTTTGCAGTGGGTTGGGGAGCCAACAGTCAAAATCAAGGATTTGAGGATCAGTCCTCAATTAAATTTCAAACTTTAAACTTAGTGAGATCCATTAGAACAGTTACTAGAAGTAAGTACCTAAATCATAACATGAAGGATGATGAAGGTTTATTTTGTATTATTTCTTATATTTCTACATAGCATATTGTTTATTTTCAGTTCCTCTTATCATGCTGAACATACTCACAATAATATTTAAATTGCTATTGGGATAAATAATTTGATACATTGCCAAGTAGGTATTAAGATAATGGTTTATACAGCAAGATTTAATATCTAATTTATCAAGAAAGAGAAAATGGCCGGAGTATTTACTTAGGTACTTGTTACTATAAATATACTGACCCAAATGTTTTAATTTCCTGTTTTCATTCCAGTATAATAAATAATGTATTTGGAATGTTAAAGCAAAGTTTAGTAGCTTCTAAGTATTTTTAATTAAATTTTTTCTACTATAATATGGTTTTTTTTCCCCTGATCTTGCATTATTCGATGAATTATTTAGGTACCTAGTGAATAAACAAAAAGCTCTATCAACTCTATGTTTTATGTACGCGAATTGTAAGAACATTTATTGAATTAACATTTCTATGAGAATAATATACCTTGGAGCAGCCCAAAATATTTAAATGTATACCTTGTGCTAATATCTCCCAAATTTTGTTTACAATGTAGTGGATTTGTTGGTTAAAAAAATACAGCACTGCTTCTCAAGGTATTTTTTTGTGATAATGAACGCTACGAAAAAATTTAGAACCACGTCTGAACGCATTTTAATGTGTTTCCGTTCCGTAATATTTATGGTTAAAGTGTTGCTAAGTTTTTATAAATTAATATGTAACATAATTGGAATAAAGAGTCCCTAAGTAAGTACCTGATCAAAATATACATTTTCTAAAATAAACCTGCAAAGAAATACGTAATTAATTTAATTTATATAGGTTTTATTTTTACATATTACTATTTTATTATAATAGACCAAAAAGTTGGTTGTTTCTTTTTAATATCTGGCAGCACTGGTCGATCAATTCGGCGGCCATATTTATCATAGACAAACAAATCGCCGGTCTTTTCCGATCCGACGCGTCTGTTGTTTCACCGCGGAAAATCGGTAAATGATGGCAGCAAATAACTATTTTGGGTTTACTCATGGAGGGACCCAATATGGGTGAGTTCTTGCTGCATTACCTATTATAAAATAGCAGTTTTAGCAATTTTTCAATGGAATCACACGATTGTGATAAACGAGGCTTGTGCTCATGTTTGAACTAATCAAAATGGCGTCCGATGTGTATTGATCGTGGAATTTGTGATTGAATCGTGTTTTTTGGTGTATTTAACGTGTTTGGTGTGTTTTTAGTGCGGCGACTGCTAGCGCAGCATATGGCGGGCAAACTGGATACGCCGTAGCCCCGGCAGCGACGGCCGCCACTTACGGCACGCAGCGGGCGACCGCCACAGGATACGACACAGCATATCAAGCCGCGGCCGCCACGCAAGGTAACTACCATAAAAGAAGTCAGATCAGCGTTCCCAGTAATTGTTTACACATTAAAACACGCGTAGGTTCAAATTTCAGGTTGTAATCGCAATACGCACTCACTGACATGATCTCAAATCGATAACGCTATGGCGTGATTAGGCGTAATTGAGTTATTGTAAAATTGGCATTGACAATAACCGAGTGGTTAGTCATCAGACTAGTTTAGCGAATGGTTTCCTGTCAATGTCTGGCAGCTTGTTCGTAAGGCGTTTGCATTCGTTTTACGGTTGAATGATCAACAACAAACTGCAGTAGTATAAGTTGAAAAAATTGAACAAGTCAGAGGTTACCCATACTGTGTTTGCCTTTCTATCAACTGTGTTCTGGATATACTATAGTACATAGGCACATTCCAAATGCTTTTTGATATTATTGTTTTTATAGTAGGTCATAGTACAGGAGCATATAAACCAAATTAGTCATGTAGAGCAAAACTGTTGCCACAGCCTATAGTTCACATTGACTTTGTTTTGGTCCTTATCTGTGTAGCAGGACTAAGCTGACCCCTGCTACATATTGGGCCCAATTCTCGCATGAGTCTCGCAAATCAAAACGAACATGTACAACTAATTTGTCGTTTTGTTTCAACATATTATGTCAAATTTGAGTTAATGTAGATCAGGGGAGGACCGGTGTAAGCTGCTGGTCTTACACCCATAAATCTATAAAGAGATACAGAAGGGGGTTCATTAGATAGGCTATGAAAACTATTTGATTTGGTTATGGTTACAGTGGTTATTCGATTCATATTACAGATCTAGTAATTGGAACAGGCAAACAAACCAAACCCCCATAACCTTGGAGAGGTGGGTTAAAGTATGGAAGGAGGAAGATGACTGCCTTCTTTTACTTAATACAATGTGATCTGGCCATGTGAAGTGTTAGCTATGAGTAAAAAATATAAGTACAATATTGGATGGAGCATATCTCAGCGAATGCTCTCCTAACAGGTGTGGTTTTGCCAGCAGCCGCTCACGCGCACGCTCACGCAGCTGCCGCGGCGGCCTCGGCGTATGACGCCAGCAAGAGCGCCTACTACCAGCAGGCGGCCGCATACCCCACCGCCGCGCCGCCGCAGCCGCAACCAACGTATGACACCTCGGCCGCCAAGCCGGCATACTCTACGCCTGCTACCTATGCACAGGTAACATCTAGCCCTTAAAAACTAAACATACTCATTGAACATGTCAGAGGACATAGTTTTCAATAAAAGTAATAAAAATCATTGGGTCGTTAGATGGCTGATTTTTTTATCTCGGTGCTGCCATTTTGCAATTCTGCCGTTTTTATTTTAATAAAATTTGTTAAAAGTTCACCAATCTGCACTGGGCCAGTGTGGTGGACTATGGTTCATAAATGTGCCCAGTATAATGACAACAGTCTCGCCCTCTATTACATTGCAATCAACATACATCGTCAAAGTGTGGTTGCACTTTAGAGCGCCTTTGCCTACCCCTTCGGGGAATACAGGCGTGATTATGTAGTTTAATATTAAAACCAACTGGATCAAATCCATCAAATCAAATCAAAAACTTTTTATTTGTGTATGCCAAAAAGCACTTACAAATAGTCAGATTCTACCATCGTGATGTCTCAAAAATATCTGTACATTGGACACCTGCCAGATTATTAAAGCTTTTATCAAAGGAGGAATTTGTGTTTCAATACTATTTGTGATCATTAATAATGTAGGTAGTCGCGACTCCCTCAGAGAACTCTTTAAAGAAATCAATATAATGACTGTCTCATGCCAATATGTATGTAAGGAATCATGTAGGAAAAATTTACATCTGTTTAAAAGTAGGTGATGGCCATCGTTTTAACACTAGAAATAAAAATAAATTACTTCAACCACACTAAAGTCTGGCTAAAATTCACACATCTTTTATGGGGTACTGTGTCAAATTTTATAAGATACCCCCAAATGTCATTAACCTCAATGAAACCGAATTTAAAACTGGCATTAGACAAATACTATGCAGGCGAGCTATATATATACTACACAATAGAGAAATATTTAGAGGATAAACACCCTTGGTCAGGCGCTGGTCTGGCTCCACAGAATCTCATTTAAGGGATGTTTGCTATTTGTCCCGTTTTCCTCCTCCTTCCTACCTTTAAATCTTACACTGAGATAATTAAGAAAAACACACAAAAATGTGAATCCTTATTGGAAAAAAGCAACTGTGGAGTTTCTTGCCCATTCTTCACCATAGGAAATGCATTCCGAATGAGTGATAGAGATACTATTAATATTATTTATATTCTACTGACGATTCATAAGGATACAGGATACAATAATACAGGCATGTATTGGTTTTCATGAATAAAAAAAATCTGATTCTGTAATTTTACAATTCGATTTTCCCTTGCCGTGCTTGAGTTGAGCTATATTGGGCTAATAAATAAGAAGATATTGGAACACATGTTGGATTTGAATAAATACGTCAACACGCCGGTATCCCCCGAAGGGATAGGCAGAGACACACTACTGTGCACTCACAATGTTTTCCTTCACCATTCAGCAAGTGGTAATCATTATTGAAAATTACATTTGTACATGAAAATCATCGCAGAGGTGTGGGCCCGGGATTTGAACTTGCACCCGTTGAGTTAAGGGCGGGCGTTCTACAACTGAGCCTACCACTGCTTCCAATGCTGCCAATGTTTGAATTTTTAAGCAAATTCAAAAATCTTGATTGGAATTATTTTCTACTCTTTTATGTGCCAAAATCAGACAGTTCTGCCTTTAAATCTAAAACTAATTGATTACAATTATTGAAATGTAGTCATAAATAATATTAACTAATTTATAAAGTCCAATTATTTTGTTTTTCAACCTAGGCATAGATAGACATTCAACTCATTCATCTTGAGCATACAATTTGTATTAGAACAAATCAACATAAAAATACCACATAAACTTTTTAAAATAAAACCAGTTATATCATACTGGTTTTATTTTAAAAAGTTTGTGTGGTATTTCACATAATTTACATACTGAGATCATCTATTTGTTTAAAAAAAAGCAAATGATGTCAGCTGTTTTGTTTATTTGACATTGAAGACTATGTGTAACACATAAAATAACATAATATTGAGGTTATTTTTACTTGTTATTTATTATAATGGTGATATGGTGGCCTAGACGTATAGAAATCCCATTTTTTAGGGTTCCATACCTAAAAAGAAACCATTATAGGATCACCGCCCAAAGGTATCAAGTTGAAATTTATAACAGACTTATGTCTGCGGTCCTTTGGTGCTCTAATAAAATCAAACTTCTGGGTTAACGCAATCAAAAGATATGTGGCGATTTATGTTGCATTTTCAGTACATTGGCACGGGAATCCAAAACCTATAGGGTACTTCCCGTTGACCTAGAATTATGAAATTTGGCAAGAATAATAGCCCAAGTGAAGGAAAAAATCCGAAATATGAAATTTATTGTTAGAAAATGTTTTTTTGCGATTACAAACTTGTTTTGTAGTTAGTTTGTATGTCTCTCTGTCCAGTTTTTCTTTTCGTTAGAGCAATGCTCTATGTTTTCATAGTTTAGGTACGGAAGCCTCGGTGCGCGAGTCCAGCTCGCACTTGGCCGATTTTCTTAGAGACTTAAATGTGTATCACCAACATACTGTGTTGTTCATTTCAGGTTTTCCTGCAGAACCTATAAGTATACATAATTAGGTATAGTAAGGAATACTACTACAGCCCTTTTAACGTCCCACTGCTGGGCATGGGCCTCCCCTCAATGCGAGGGGGATTCAGGCCATAGTCCACCACGCTGGCCTGGTGTGGGTTGGCAGACTTCACACATCTATCGAGAACTAGTAAAGTTCCCTCAGACGTGCAGGTTTCCTCACGATGTTTTCCTTCACCGTTTCATAGCAAGTGATAATCTCGGATGAAAATGAGAATAAGGAATAAGTACTTTAAAATATTTAGGCTGTCATTCGGTCACGATATGTCGCGGCAGAACTCATCACTTGTATGATCAACGTCACTTAATCAGAGGGACTTCTTTGCAATGTGTATTGTAATTAGATCCCAAACTAGTGTAGTGCGGCTGTTATATACTAATGTTAATGTAGCCGTTTGTTGTGCAGAATGTGGTAGTGCAGGGTGGGGGCCGCGCGGGCGGCGGGGCGAAGGCCACGTACGGCGGCGTGTACTCCGCCACCACCGCCACCGCCTCCTACCCCACGCAGGCCTACACCGCCACCGCTGCGCAGCCCGCTAAACGTCAGTACATTATCTATACCTACACTTACACTAACATCATTTACCCTGTCTTATTTATTTGTAATAAATACACATGAAAACATTTTGGATGATGCTTCATAGTAGATTGAACTTGTAGATGGTAAATTTAAGCTTCTTCCTAGCAGTCTCCAAATGTCTATTGGTATCAAATATATTATGATCTTTTTTGATTATTTGAAGTCTAGTAGACCTTAACATGAAGCGACAGCTGTATATATTCCTAATAGCTTACTAATGGGATCATCAGGTAAGACCATTTGTAGATATAGTTGTAAAAGTGGTCATTATCGTTATCATTTACTTACAATTTTTTTGTAATATACTCACAAATCTATAAATAGTATGTTTACTATGACATTACAAAGTACTTTTCATGACAACACTATAATAATATAGATCAAACATTTCCATTAGGTTGGGTGATACTATTGTATGTTTTATAACACAGACCAGTCTGTGTGTTGTCCAAATGATAACCAGTGTCCTCTCTTTTCTTCTATGTTTATGTATACTTGTTAATTTGTTCACATTTTGTGCGCAGAGAACACAAACCGAGCCAGCACTGCGTACGACACAGCTCTCTACAACGCCGCAACCATGTACGTAGCTCAGCAGAACAAACCCGCCGGCGGAGCGTGAGTAACTTATCAAAACAACTCTGCAGTTAGTCTTTGCCCTTGCAGCCGACATCCTCTGGCTCCATACCAGATAGATTTCACAGAGTGCAGTTACTCCCTAATCGCCAAGCCAGTAATATCTCATGGATGGCACAGCATATACTGGTACCAGTCCTGATCACTAGTTCCATTTGCGCACTACATTGATAGGTTGATGCATTAATCAAATATTTTCATGATCCATTCAGTATCCTATGGCATGATAAAAAACTTCAGAACAATGTGTAACATTGTAGTCAATGGATGGATTATTGATAACTTCGAATAAGGAGTTATTGATTTCAGTTGGAAGAGCTTATGGATGTGATAACCTCAAATTGCACGTTATTAATGAGAATACTGGTATGACTATTAGGTCATGAATTTCAGTGCTAGAAGTGTGGAGGAGATTCGCGTGCAAATCGTCCCCTTATAGGAGTCCAGATCTTGAAATCCAGTGATTTCAATATGTAAATCTTAAGATGCTGATTTTCTTGGCACCAAACTTAACTTTTAGTCATATATTTAGCTCGCTCAAATGTACAGTCGCAATTGGTGTGCAACAGAACTGGAGTCAGGGTCACCAGATTAAATATTTTGGCCATCCTTTAAAAAGAAAAGTTTATCGGTTGTCGTTTATAATGCGGGGGGTAGAAGTGTGTGATTCGTTCGTGCGGTGATCACGACCGGTACCGGTATGGATGTCGGGTATAAGCAGCGGTCTCCATTGCGACAGGGGTTGGAAGAACTACAACAAAACCGGCGTGGGCGCGGGCCAGACGCGCCGCGCCAAGCCGCCGCCGAAGGCGCAGCAGTTGCACTACTGCGACGTCTGCCGCATCTCCTGCGCCGGACCGCAGGTACCCAGTTTTTACCGTCGGTTAGGTCGTCTCTTCGATTCGATTTTCTCTTAGAAACCTACAATAGACAAATGCGCTTATTACACTTTACTGAATTTAGTCGTCTTAATTCAATCGTTACTGAATTAAGACGACTAAATTCAGTGACGTGTAATAACCACTAGAGTTAGGAATTTAACACTGGTGGGTGGAAAGAAAAACACACTGGAGCGTTAAAAAATGTTTGCCAATACAAATCAAAGTTAAATATAGCTAAAGATTTAGAGAATTAGTACGGTATTGCGAGTGGATCGTGAAGCGTGTAGCTATGTGGTGACGAGCGCGTTGGGTGCGGCAGACGTACAAGGAGCACCTGGAGGGGCAGAAGCACAAGAAGAAGGAGGCGGCCGTGAAGCTGGCGGCGGCGGCGGGCGCGGGCGCGGGCGGGCGCGGCGCGGGCGGCGGCGCGCTGCGCTGCGAGCTGTGCGACGTCACGTGCACGGGCGCCGACGCCTACGCGGCGCACGTGCGCGGCATCAAGCACCAGAAGGTGGTCAAGCTGCACACCATGCTCGGCAAGCCCATCCCCTCCACGGAGCCCACCAAGCTCGGCGGTGGTGAGTACGGCTCACTGCCTTATCTCTGTGTGTCCTAGCTCTACCGTGAGTTTGCGCGCGCACCTTATATTTCTGTACCGTGTGTTTAGCACCCCTATAGTATAGTCACTCCTGTGAATGTACTCCCGATTAAACTTTTGTCAGTTCCTTTCCAGTCCTTTTCCCTCTTATAATTTTCATTTTCTTAAAATTGGGAATTTATATGGAAATTAAGTAAATTTGTAATGAAATCCTAACTGAATATCCTCTGATAACACCCGCCAAATTATTGAAAATTGCATAAATTAAATATAAAGTTAAAACAACTAGCAATGTATGACATGGTTATCTCTCATGAATCCCTCTTAAATATTCCTCTAGTTATCAATTCCACTAATTGCCCAAAGTTTATATTATTTAATACTAACTTACGTTTAATTTTGTTTGCGTTTATATCTATAGTAGCAAACCTTTTACTCCTGTTCTGTTGAATTATACTGACCAATATTTAAATGTGTGACTTGGTTAACTTCGTGATTTATTATAACACAGGGTACTTGTTGGATTAGTGAATTGCACATCTTTGGTAAATGCATGTATAGCTCACAATTTTCCTCTTGTATCCCTGTTCACGTCTGTTCTGTTATACTATTCCATCCTGTTTATACTCACCAGAATACCTCTTCATTATTGACGGCATCATACGATCGGCTTTTTTTGTTAAAGTGTTCATCACGAACTGTTGATGGGTACAGCTTTTGTTAGTTACTTTTGTTTAGACAATTGAGAGTGGCTTTAAAAAATACAAGTGTTCAGTTATATATCCGATAGTTATTTTTGTGGGTATTTCGTATCTTGTTAATACAACAAGCACAAGTCATTGTTTTCACTTTCTGTTGATGCAGGCTTAATTCTGTATGTTCTCTCCCTATTAGTTAGTGTATCATGTTTACAGCCGTTATGTATTTATAGGCTTGTTGTATATGTAACATATATGCCCTCCAAGTACGACGCATGTCAGTAAGGAGGTCATATTTGTGCGGCGTCCCGCATCGTGCTGGTCCCCCAGCCACAACGCCATATCTGTATATACGCGTTCAGTCGGCACATAGATTTGTGACAGTCAAATTTTCTCAGCGAAACCGTTGCGCCACCCAGTACAGATACGGAGTGTGTTCAATGGGCTTATTTTTGTTTTCATTTTAAACTCTTATAGATGAAATACAAACATAGTGTTATTTATTTTCTTTAATATGTTTTTAGACGTTCGACATTTAATACAAACGCGTGCGAAATAAATTATGAATACAATATTGAGTAATTACAAATTGTATCATATTATAGATACATTGAAATGAATAATTTAAACAAAATTAATTGGGCACATATTGTATTCCGCTAAACTTATCGTCTGGAAAGTAATACACTGAGCGTTAATGTCGAATTGTCACCGTCTCGTTATGATACTGCCTCATAGAAAAAGTTCAACAAAGGAGAAAAGGAGCAATTATCTTCAAAGATAAAAACTTTTATCCTTTTCCTAACCTTTATCACGAACGAGAAAATTTGACTTTTCCAATTCTATCAGCCAATAAGACGGTGGCCGGCACGCCCAAGATCGCGTTCATTGCGTCCGGTGGGCTCAGTACGGTCGCGGGGAGCTCTGCCAACGAGATGATCTACCCTCAAGGCGACAAGGACAAGGACGGCGACGACAAGGACGACGACGGAGACATCGAGCCCGAGGTGCAGCCCGTCGGACAGGACTACATCGAGGAGATCCGCGGCGACGACGGCAAGGCGCTCAGCTTCAACTGCAAGCTCTGCGACTGCAAGTTCAACGACCCCAACGCCAAGGAGATGCACATGAAGGGCCGCCGGCACAGGCTGCAGTACAAGAAGAAGGTTAGTTTCACTCCACCTACTGGCCATTCACATGGAACACGCTCTTGGTGTCCTCGACATATTAAAAAAAATATTTCATGGTTTTATATCGTCAAATTCTTGACGTATGTCG
Source organism: Ptilodon capucinus (assembly GCA_914767695.1). Lineage (NCBI taxonomy): Eukaryota > Metazoa > Arthropoda > Insecta > Lepidoptera > Notodontidae > Ptilodon > Ptilodon capucinus. Next base: position 11,182,328 of record OU611823.1, on the reverse strand, counting down.
CTTGATGTTTAGGCGATTGCTTTCCTTACGATTGTTATGAAAGTTTTAAAACTAACTATTACTTATTCGTTTATAATTTTAATGACGCTTGTCCAGTGATTACTTAGTAAAAGGTTTGATATGCGCGTTGAGCCTGGTGGCCACGCGGCCGCCAAGAGATCCGTGCGTCGCATGATTACAACTTTCGATGAGGACTTTACACAATCCCACTTGCCACCGTCCGCCAATCTTTGGGATATCATATAATATGAGCTGTGCTTGCAGGTCCAGCCGGACCTGGAGGTGAAAGTGAAGCCATCGACGCACCAGCGCAAGCTGGCCGAGGCCAAGGCTCAGCGCATGCTGGTCAGAGATGAGCTGTGGTCGCGCCGCCGCATGCACGACGTACGTAGTAGAAGATAATATACTGTATTTCGTCTTAGCCGTCCTGATTTCAAATTTAATAATAACAATACGCGCCCAGGGCATGGAGGAGGACGAGCGCATGTACTGGGAGGGCGGCGAGCCGTGGTGGCGCGCGCCGCAGCATCCGCCCCTGCATCATCTCCACCAGCACCACGTGCGTACCGACAACACACCACACACCACACAGGAATACACACCGCGCTGCAATGAGTAACACTATAGACGATGATGAACGTTCAGGGCATGGGCGGCGGCGGCGGGCGGCGGCCGGAGACGTCGGACGACCGGCACGTGCTGGCCAAGCACGCCGACATCTACCCGGCCGAGCTGCAGCTGCAGGACATCCAGCGCGCCGTGTCGCACACCGAGAAGGCGCTCAAGGCGCTCTCCGACGCGCTCACCGACCAGGCCAAGCCCAAGGTCAGTGCTGCCGACTCACCGCATTGCCATTCATTATAACACCTCTCGAATTCGGTTTACTCGTGGTTTTTGTAGATAGGGTTAATATCGTTGACGATTGGATATTGTATAAAGAGAGTAAAACTATGTCATATGGCAAGTTATTGAATGATATTTATTATTTAAATTTTATCTAGACTCGTTACTCTCACAGTTTAGCTATTCCATGTTAGAATGAGGACTAATTCAGTTTCGAGGGCAAATTGTCATTGTTTACCTACTAGAATAATTATGTTCTCAAGCTCTATGTTGTAATCTATTTTATTACCACTGGCCTTTAAATATGCCTCGTAAGTTTATATTTGTATATTGTAAAATAATGGAACGTTCAGGGTCAGACACAAGCTAAGACGACCGCCAAGGCCGATGACAAGAAGGAGGACAAACCCGAAGGCAAGGAGGACGGCCGCGACAATCAGCTGTAAGTACATCATTAACTATAAAGTCAAAGATGTCAAAGTCAAATCATTTATTTATGGGGGCACTTACAAATTGTCAAGTTTACATTTTTATTTTTTTCTTATATGCTACTATACTACTACCGGATCGAGAAGATCCGGCAAGAAACTCAGTGGCCTGATCATTTTTTAAATCGCCAAAACTTATTACAAATACACAGGTACATATAGCTCCAGTGTGTTGCCTCTGGAGCTGATTTTAATAATAATGGTATACGTTAGTAAGGCAACACACGCTACACTTTGACGTGACGGGCAATATTTAGATTTTTGTTTTGAACCTGAGCTGTACAATCCCAAGCTGATTTATTATCCAAATAATCCGAGATTTTGTAATAGCCCTTTTGGTACAATTTAGATTGTATTGCAGTTTTTAATTTATTAATGGGCAAATCTCTGATTTCTTTTAGAAGTTTATTGAAAAAGCGTATACTTTGCCCCATTAAAGAGTTATTTATTATGTGGAGACGAGTAACGTGTACGGATAGCATATGCTTATTCCGTGTATTTAACGAGTGAACATCTCTTCTTTTTTTTTAAATAGTTTATATTTATTTTAACATACATTAAATTTTCAAATATGCATTGGGACATAACAGTTAGAATATTTATCCCATTAACCTTTTCTCTAAGGGAATCTCTCGGAGCCAGGTTGTAAATGGCCCGTATAGCCCTCTTTTGGAGTAAATAGAATTAAGGTCGACAGAGTTATCCCCAGAGCAACCAATTGACAATATGCCATTAGACATAAAGCTATGGAAATAACTGAAATAAACTATCCTAGCTGTTTCCACATCTGTAAAGAGTCTAATTCATTTAACAGCAAAAGCCGCCGAACTGAGCCTACCCGACAATTTTTTAATGTAATTGTAATTTGGAATCTATTGTAATACCTAAAAAGACAGTTGACTAAACAGGGTCCAATCCCGTTCCATTTAGATGAAGACTGGTCCCTATTTCTCGCACGTTTGGCGTCGAGAACTTTATACATTTAGTTTATGATATTGCGGTCGATAGTGACGTTACTCGGATTTGCAATTATAAATGCCAGTCTCACCGTATAATATTGTAGATAAGATCTGATCCGTACAGGGAAAGACCCATTTTTGTGTCGCTTTAATTGGTTGGAGCCCAGTTGGTCCACATTTTACGCTCAAATGTTTGTCTCACTGAACAGCTACTTTGAGAATAGACATTATCCCATCAAAAACATACATGCGAAATGAGAGCCAAAGTTTAATATTATGAAATATGCCTTGGTTGTTGCTTTCAACGACAAAAGAAGTGAGATCTAAATGGGTGCCAATTTCAGTAAATTTATAAATAAATAAATATAAAAAATATTTTATAGTACAGTAAATTTCTGGACTGATCGACCAGAAATTTATAACAACATAAAATATTTCATAATATAATATGTTGAAGCCTAAGGTCGTCGCGGGCAAAAGCTAGTTCATAATAAAATTAATAACAAAGTGTAAGAATGATAAGCGAGACATTTAAGTTGAGTTGTTAATAATACAGGGTGTATCAGAAGTCCGAAATAATATTTTGAGTACATATACGGTAGCCCATGTAGATGCTTAGTAAAGACAGATTGATTATACCCCACCATCATAGTTTGAGTTATAGACCTTTGAATAATTGTCACAGGTATTGTGTTGTAACCTTTGGGTATATCCATAACCATATTCAGCAGTGTAAACTACACTCATGAGGGGTGGCTACCAATATTCCCAAAACAGAACATTCTAATTTGACATAGAACTAGAGATATTGCAAGTCATAGAAATTGACGACGAAAAAATGAAAAAAACACGGTCGAATTTCGATCAAATTTTTCTACCATTCCGTTGTATACCTGATACTGATGCAATGTCAAAGTATTATTTCGGACTTCTGAAACACACTGTATATTTAATACAATAGAAAGATTACACACAAGTTTACGCGGTAGACCGGAGAGAAAGAGATTGTCATAATTACATATAATTTTTACAGTGTTGACTTATTGGTTGCTCTATGAAAACTGTGAAGCGTCCATACTTTTAATACAAAGGGTGGTATTCCACTCGTTATATATTCACATGAAGACCTTAAATTCCACATAAAAACTGGCTGTCATCAATTTTGATTGCTATTCTTACATTACAGGCGCTATAAGCGTTTCCAATAAAATCTATTAATTGAAAAAATATTATAAAAAAATAAAATACATCATCACGCCTGTATTCCCCGAAGGGTTAGGCAGTGCACTGTACTGCGCCCACACTTCGTCGATGTATTTTGATCCCAATGTAATAGGGGGCGAGCCTATTGCCATTATACCGGGCACATTCCCCCTCAATACGAGGGAGATTTGGGCCATAGTCCACCACGCTGGCCCAGTGCGGGTTGGTGAACTTCACACGCCTTTCTATAGACGTGCAGGTTTCCTCACGATGTTTTCCTTCACCGTTCAGCAAGTGGTAATCATTGTTGAAAATGACATTCGCACATGTCAGAGGTGCGGGCCTGGGATTTGAACTTGCACCCCTTACGTTCAAGGCGGGCGTTCTTGCCCGCGAGGCTACCACTGCTAATGATACAAATTTACTAGTTTCTGATTTTTTCCTTTGTATTTACCAATTACCTATCTGGATGCCAAGTTTGAACTTTCTAGGTCATCTGGAAGTGGATCAGAGTTTTGATCTACAGGTCGTCAGTGGTAAAAATGACGATTTTTGGATGTTAATATCTAAAGAATCGTTAAAGGTGTTTATAAAATTTGGAGCACATATGTATCTCACAAGTCTCAATATATGAGCCAGATTTGACATGTGTATGTAAAATAGTTTTTGAGTTATGAGGGGGTCAAAAGTGGCTCCAAATGGATCGTGTAATTTTACACACAGTGCTGCAAGCCAGCTTGAACTCTGACTTGACACACTGCCGTGTGTCTAGATTTGAATGTGACGTCGTAGCGAGTTGAAATGAGAGTGGCATCCGCGCAGGTTCTCGTTCATGGGCGAGGGCGAGGCGGGCGCGGGCGCGGGCGCGGCGGGCGCGGAGGGCGGGGCGGGCGCGCGCGCGCTGAAGGGCGTCATGCGCGTGGGGCTGCTGGCCAAGGGGCTGCTGCTCAAGGGGGACCGCGACGTGCGGCTCGTGGTGCTGTGCAGCGACCGCCCCACCATCACGCTGCTCAAGCGCGTCGCCGCCGACCTGCCCGCGCATCTCGCCAAACTCAAGGTAACGTGTCGCCGCCGCGCCACCCTGCATCTGCATATGTTCCGCTATTTCGTGCAGCCGGCTTAGTAGACTACTAAATTTATTAATGAAAATCCAGCTGCTTATGTACGTACTGATGCCGATTGTACATTACGATTTATTAAGTGGAAGTTGTATAATCGAACCATTGCGAAACGCGACTTACGAGGAAGGTGTCGTGGTTATTGAGAGCGAGGTGGATGGTGTGTAATGTGTGTATGCGTGCGTAGGGTCCGGGCGAGGACGTGAAGTACAAGGTGGAGCTGCAGCCGGCGGAGGGCGCGGTGCTGGTGTCGGAAGGCGGCGTGTCCGTGTTGGTGAGCCTGACGTCGGCCGTGATGCGCGAGCCCGCCGGTGAGTACCACTAGCAACGCCCGCGATTATCGACGCCGCCAATTTCACTAACCGATCACTCCACGAGCTCTTCTTATTACCGTTCGATGCCATGTTCTAGCCGAAAATTTAGGGCGCCGACGCAGCCAGGACCGTTGAAATTGGCTGTCGAAATCGTCACTTTTACTTGGAGGAACGCTCAGAACAAACTATCTAATATGTGGTATAATCTTTATATTATTTTGTATGTATATTTTTTTGAATATGTTGTGTTGCGCATTGATATTAATGATGTGTCATAAAAAAGATAATTTGTTCAAAGTTTACCGCCCGGCGTCGCGGCGCCGGGCACTGTGTTGAATGCTTATTTTTAGGTGTGAGTAGGGTAAGATGCGGCGAGAAGAAAAGGATTTTTGATCATCTATCGCGATATATCACGTGCGCGTTGACTCCGCAGTGGTATATCTCTCTACTGAAACGGAGCAAACATATCGTTCTACCTATAATATATCTTATTTGTTATTATATTTCATTTACTACGTATCCGAACCGATTAGGACCAAATTGATTATTGCTAGACATTTTGAATGAATCGGGCGAGCGTTAGGGCCGGCTTGTAGAGCCGATTCCGAGTAGATAATAATTGATCGGTCGATGGTCGGCGCGGGCCCGCCCCGCCGCGGCGGGCGAGCCGCGCTGTAGGGTCCCGTGTTTGCCCCGTTTTCGTCGATGTCCTGATGGTCAAACACCCTTTGTGTTGTTGTCGCTAGACGGTGGCGACATAAAGCGAGACGACAAGGATGTGCTACCGCGGCAGAAGTGTTTGGACGCGTTGGCCGCCCTACGGCACGCCAAGTGGTTCCAGGTACATCGCCATCACTTTTAAAAACGTGTGCGCACTCCACCGGATTTCACATGCCCAGTGACGTATCAACTCGGCGCTCGATACCCACGCGAGCCGCAGTAGATTCGATTCCTATCATTTTGCAGTCACTTACTTTTTTTTAATGCTGGGAGTGCGCACGTATTATTTTAGTCACATGTTTATTTCTTTATTTTACTATCCGAAGTAGTTTTTGAGTTAAAACGAGTGAAATGAACTCCCATGAACATGTGGCTACAAGTGCTCGTCTATCGATCGAGCTGCGTTTCCCGCACTTTGTGAGCCGTATCTGGGAGGGAGGAAGGAAACGCAGTTTTCTATGTGGCCATCGATCACCACTTTTATTGCTCTGTTTCTTTAACTACTTGAAACCATAAAATGAGTGGAGAGTGGAGCAATAAGCGGTGCAGCCCGCCCGCGCGGCCGGCTGTGCGCGGGCGGGCTGTGACCGCGAGTGTGCGTGTGCCGCAGGCTAGGGCGGCCAGTCTGCAGTCCTGCGTCATCATCATCCGCATCATGCGGGACCTCTGCAAGCGCATCCCCAACTGGACGCCGCTCAATCCATACGTGAGTATACCAGTTCACATTAGTATTGTTTCACTCCCGTGTCTATGATTATCGGAAATGATGAGACCTGATGACGAGTCGTAGAGCCGGCGGGCGGGCGGCGAGCCGGCGACAGTGGCGAGTTATTCGACGCTCCGCGACGCTCGTCGCCGCCGCCGCGCTCGCTGACGACATGGCACTCTGATCCGTTTATATCATTCACTATTATTACTGATGCATTAAATACGTGTAATTCTCTTATCTCTTTACGGGCCCGAAGTCTCAAAGCTCTATCAGCTACGCGTCAGATTTGTAAATCGGTAAGTCTAGTGTTACACCGATATCATTTGGGGGTTGCAGTGTTAATTTAGCAGTAGGTGGTGCTCGTGGAATTTATGGTCTTTAGGAAAAGCTAGATTCTAGAACAGCGCGACCTCGAAACGCACGTTGCAGCGTTGAGTTTGATGGATCTCGTAAATAAGTTGCGCGTTTTTATCGAATCACCCATTGCTATTTTGCCGTTATTGAAACGATGCGAAAACATAAAGTGGTAAATACAATAGCGAGTGTGCGTGTCAGGCGATGGAGCTGCTGGTGTCGGGCGTGATGCAGTCGGCGAGCGGCGCGCTGTCGCCGGGAGAGGCGCTGCGCCGTGTGATGGAGGCCGTGGCGGGCGGCCTGCTGCTCGACCACGGGCCGGGCTTGCGCGACCCCTGCGAGAAGGAACTGGTCGTGAGTACACGCCCGGGCCCGCACAACCCGCGCCATACACCATTTATACTTCAAAATGTAACGAGATTTTATTGTTGAATAATTTCCAGGACGCACTCGGCAACTTGCCGCCCCAAAAACGTGAAGATCTGACTGCCTCTGCACAGCAATTCCTCCGACAGATCGCCTTCAGGCAGATCCACAAGGTTTGTATACTTTGCATATACTACATAACTATGATAATTTATATCATCTACGTTCTACGTGGATGAATACCTACATATAGCAGGGTAAGTGATGCCTGTTATCCGTACAGGTGCTGGATATGGAGCCGCTGCCGAAGGTGAAGCACCTGACCGGCGGCTGGAAGTTCCCGCGCAAGCGCAGGCGCTCCAACACCGACACCGAGTCCGACCAGCCCAACGGTGAGACACACACTCGTCATACACACCGTCGCGGATTTCCTAGGAACCTACACATTAACTTGTGACATCGCTCAACTTGATGACATATCATGCACTAGTTATTATGTATCGGAAATGATGAGACCTGATGACGAGTCGTAGAGCCGGCGGGCGGGCGGCGAGCCGGCGACAGTGGCGAGTTATTCGACGCTTCGCGGCGCTCGTCGCCGCCGCCGCGCTCGCTGACGATATGGCACTCTGATCCGTTTACATATTGTAACATAAAAAAATACAATTTCACTGGAATTAATCATCATTATATCACCGCACAGTGACGCCAGGGGGCAATTCTCGCCAGACCGACATTATCTCTAATTCGACATATGTCGAAACAACGAAAAAATACGACCATATGATCGAGTCGACTTTGCGAGAATTGGGCCCCTGTATTAGCTTAGTGATGGGCAGGGCTTGATGCAAGACGAAAATATGCAATGCATGCGTATAATCTACCAAAAGGGTCCTAGGGTGTACGAGTCGGCAGTAATTTTTCGTCAGATGTATTTATTTGACACGCATATAAAATTCTGTATCCGTAAGACAAAAAAGACATGCAGTTCTGAGTTAATAATTAAGTTCGATAGAGATCGTCAAGTTATATTAACGATCTAACTCGAAGTTGTTAATATTGAGGCTTTGTTGTTACAGGCGAAGGTAAGTTAGTGAAGATGGAGGAGAAGGCCGACGCGTCGGAGAGCGCGGCCGGCGGCAAGAAGTAAGGTCCGGGCGGCGGGCGGGCGCGTACGCTCACCGTACTGTTCTGTTCGAACCAATCCTCAATGCACTACCTTCCACACATTATCGATGTAACGTGATTGCGGTGCGATCTCGCAATCCCAGATTCTTATACAGTGCAGAACTATAGCATACTCACAATACCTTACAGTCGTTGGACTCGCGTACTCACACAGTGATGTGGGGCGGGCGGCGGATGTCACGCTCGCTACCGACCGCTGCGCCCGTCCTGGCTCGTTACACTGTAAGATATTGAGGCTGATGCTATTGTTGGCTCTTATTCGACTCTGTAGATATCTTCCCTTTTTTATTTAAGAAAATGTGACCCTTTCTATAGTATCATATTGTCGAAGTGTAACGTTTGATTTGCAAACACTTCAAAAGTGCGACACATTATAAAAAAGGTATCGGTTGAAGCGCGTTAGACATAGATCTTTTGGTTACTGTGTGCAAATCAATATTCGATATTTTATATAATCTGTGTATGATTTACACGAGAGTTGTTTTTTTAGTTTTTTTGGTCACACGATACAAATTCATGGTGATGATCTGTCCAAAATATGTTAGTACACGTAGATAATGCCGACTTATAGTAGCGTTTAATATTACTTAGGTTTAGACCCTATTCTATATAATATAATTAGTGTTTGTGAATGTGACAGGGATTAAGAGTGAATAGTTGAGAAATCACGGTTGGGTCCGATTTTGTTCGAGTGGTGATGCCTTTCAGACTACGATTTACTATTCGGTTTGTGTTAAGAATTACTTAGGCAATGACTGGTCATTAGAAATAGGTGACCAAGAGTGTTTAGTAAAGGTTTGGAAGATGATTTATGTAATTTATGAAGGTTGTTTATAGTACATCAAGGAGTCTGAAGGCATACCCAAGGTAATATATATACGGTTTCAGTATTTTGACTTTATTTCACATTTAGTTCCTTACCTGCCGGTGTAACTGGATCGGGATCATTCTGCTTTGACGCAGTTGATTTAAATGTACGACTACCTTATAATTTATTAGTTCAGTAAGATGTATATTTGTGTGTATGTATGTGCTGCCTACTGGTGGCTTTTTATGAGGGTAAATACATGGCTTTGTATCCAGTAACAGGGAGAAGGATTGTGTTTTGGCTGGCCTGGAATTCGACATAAGGACGTATTTTCATAGATCTGTGAGAATTGTAGGCCAATAGTTGATCCTGGCTGGGTAGTAATTGATCCCTTGTTGCGGCGTAAGAGATGATCATAAGCTTATAAAGAACCATAGACGATGCAAGCCAGCGGTGAACCGGAATGTATCTATTGCAATATACAATTGCCTTATTACGAACGATGTAAACTACAGTCTGAACCGATTATTCATGTTTGTTAGGCACTAATGTTACATTAATATATTTGACGTCTAAATTTTGATATCGCACCATCTTATTTAGTGTTGTGTGTGATTATTAATATTTTAATAGGGTTTGAAGTACATAACTCTACCTAGATATATAATGCATCAATATCGGGACTAGATTCTGTGAAACTTTATTTTGTATTCTATAAAACTATACTTTGGAGATTAATGTCAATAAACTTTTATGACAATTACTCGTTTTTTTATTTTTAACATACCTCATGTAAATACATAATATAAGTCTCGACATTTCCCTCTAGGATGGGATACCGTCAAATGGAGTGAATAGAAAAAACCGGCCAAGTGCGAGTCGGACTCGTGCACGAAGGGTTCCGTACCATTATCTATAAAAACGTAAAAAAAAACATGTTTGTTGTATGGGAGCCCCCTTAAATATTTATTATATTCTGTATTTTAGTATTTGTTGTTATAGCGGCAACAGAAATAAATCATCTGTGAAAATTTAACTCTTGGTGACAGACGGACGGACGGACAGCGAAGTCTCAGTAATAGGGTTCCCGTTTTACCCTTTGGGTACGGGAACTTTAACCCTGAAAAACGTTTCTATTCACCCCATTTTACGGTACATAAAGTATAAAATAAGAAGTCACATTTTGGCAGTTGTATATATTTAACTATTACAGAATATTTTCTTTACAATAATTTCTTTGTACAATATGGAGATAAAAACTAGCTTGTGTTCAATAAAAATAAAATGCAACACAAGACGACTAAACTTGTCAAAAACCTGACAAAAAATATACCTTTACAAAAACAACGATGCAGTTTCCATGCGAAACGACGTGATTCACACTTTACAACTAATTACAATAGTTTACAATTTACATTATCTGTACAAGTTCGCCATAATTTCAAACGCAACCAACCAAGCAAGGGATAAATGCTAGAAAAGTACATAGGTATTATTGCACTCAGGTGCGAAATTTGCATTTTATTCCTTTTGAACAACAACTAGATGAGTACACATAAGACGTGAGTCGTTGCAACTGTAACATGAGATTTATAAAAGCAAAGCTATAATTATAATATTCTTACAGTAGGCTGCCAAGTATTACAAGTTAACGAAAATTTAAATTAAATATACAGTGAACTGCCAACCTTATAAAATGCCGGACGAAATATACTCTTGGCAGTCATAATATTATTATTAAATAACAACGGCTCACTAGCGGCCCACGGTATAACAATAGGTAATAGTATGTGCATGTACTACAAGAATTCATTAAAACTGACGCGTCAACAGTTGTTAAAAGAGAAAACTCTCGTTGTAATAGAATTAGTCAGTTTTAATGTATTTTCGGTAACAAGTATAGCGTTTATTATACCGGGCCATACAATACCCAGCGAAGTGTGGAGGTAGATTTAGGAGGTAGGTAGATGCACCTCACATCTCACTATGTTCGTAATTCCGCTGGTATGTAATGTATGACACGTTAAATATATTATTTTGTATCACCCTAAGACCCTAACCCTACAACCAAAAGGTCTGAAGGCACTGAATGCACCAAATTTATAGAAAGTTACAGTTAATGCACAATGGAATTACAAAACACTTGCCTAAAGAGCTTCATAATGTCATTGTACATGGATTAAAATATCTATAAATTTGGAGATTACTGAGAATCTGTATTGAAGGCTACATAGTCGATTACTTTTCCTGCGTTTTAACAAAATATTATCGTAATTATTATAATTGGTTTCACATTCAGGCGAAATGAATAGTAAAATTTTATGTTAGTGAATTTTGTGCTCTAAATGTTAGTGGCAAATAAATTAATCAAGTTAACTTTGTTTTTCAAAGAGTAACTGGCCAGCAGACATTTTAGAATAGTAATTTTGGTAAAATATTGGTACATTAAATAATAATATAATAATTAAATATAGATTTTTTTATCTGTGAAGACAAAACAGGTTCCGGTGGCAGTTGGAATGCCAATAAATACATGCGAATAAATTATTCCAGTTGTCACATTTTTTCTGAAATTTTTAAATAGCTCTTTAGTTTTTTTGTTTTTTTTTTAATTATTTTTCTACTTTTGTAATTTTTTTTTATTATTTTTTACTTTTATTTTTGATAATTCAGTTTTATATTTTTTTTTAGGTCTTTTGTGTCGAGATTTTTTTTATTTCCTTTTTCAAACAATTATTGTTTTCAGACACTTGTATTGATAACTCTAATCAGTTTTCTTAAACATATAACTTGTTTTTAAAAATTATTTATTGTACTTTTATTCAGCGTGGCAAAGTGCCCCTTATGTAAAATCTTTATAAAACTTATACATAACGCGATATAAAATTGCCAGGCATTTTTTTATTATATCATATAATATAGTGTCAGTGCTCTGGGCTATGGGGGACAACGCCCAGATGAAACGTGAAACGTTACAAATAAAATTACAAAACAAAACTTAACAATTTCTAGTGGCTAGTTATTCGCACCTAACGTAACGGTAGTTGCAGAGGCATCAATTAAAACATATCGGTGGATGCCTGACGATCTGAACCTCCCGGTAGGCCACGTGCGTGCTCGCTCACCTATACGGATAGCCTACTCAACATAAATTCGTATATATATGCACTTCAAAACGACAAAATTTGATATTCGAGTTCATGCGTAAAATAAAATCTGCGAAAACATGTGCGATGTGATTTTTAACAAAACGATAAGTACATATTATTCGTATCCGATTGGCACCGCCTCGTCGTTCGCACCGACGAGTGACACTTTTTGTCTCAACCGTTGCCACGGGTAACCATTGGGAATAAATATAATCCCACCGGTTACTAGAGACAAAGAGTGGGAAAAAATTCTCACTCGTTCCCAGTGGGCACCACGAGGTGGCATCGATCGGGAATTTACGACATATTAATTACATTATAGATAGACAAATAAAACGTGCAGTAAACAGAATTGTCTAAGGCGTAAGCAATATTTTATACATTCTTCGTATGTATTAAATTTAAAGATATGCATTGATTGTTTTCCTTACGTGTGATACAGGAGTTCTGAGTAACGCGTAAATGCACGACGGAGCCGCATATCATCTGTTACTAAATTCATCGTTACGAGCGCTCGGTAATAATGTTATTATATTTTTAAGACTGACACAGCTCCGTTCGTTAACTAATTTAACTAGACATAAACATCACTATATTATTATAAGTATTTCTCAATTTGAGAAAAAAAAAATTAATAATCATATACTTATATAATACAGGGTGTATCCCAGAAGGGTGTCTATAACTACGGACGCTATTAGGAACGAATTTCGTGTGTAGCGTTTAGTTTCTTACACGATTTTTTGGAAGAAATATATTTTATGAAAACATTATCATTAGCCTCCTGTGTTCTAGTTTAGCGACTCTTAAAATATTGTATGTATAATTGTATATAAAGCGTAGCCTAGCGCCAGATATAAGGCAACACAATGTTTTTTAGCACCGATTTAGTTTTACGCAACGCTCAAAGTGGTGGGCCGTCGGAACCCATAACGTCAGCGTAAGTAGTAAATGACGCGATAAAGATAATTTTACTAGTGTCCACGGATTATTTACGTAGGCCATTCACTCAGCCGGGACGCATGTCCGATTACACGAGCACTAGGACATGCTTTAACGTGACGCCTAAATATTAAGCAGTTGTAGTAGTATTAATACTTAGGCATCTTGTTAAGGGCAGTACACACGCACTAAGGAACTCCCACTAGATTATTGTCTCGGTATGCGCGAATAGCCAACACCTCATGCGGCCGCGCTATCAAACTATTTATCTAGATATCAGATATTAATGTTTTTTGTATGAATTCTAGCTTAAGGGTATTCCCGTGTGAGATCTTAGGCGTAAAATTACATTACGTTTATCGAATTGAGCTGCGCTTTAGAGCAAAAGTACGTAATCGTAGCACCCGTTAAACTTTTTTAAACATCGTAACACATCATACAACACCAATATAATTTTCTTTCGTATTATCACAGGGGATTTATCCGCTCCATCTTCCACGCTCTCCCTCATATTATGCGCTCGTTTACACCTGGCCTCGTTCACTCAAAGCGCACATCCGTACACAGACTATTCATATAAGTATTTTTTTTTTGTCATTTACCCTATCCATCATCACAAAAATACTATATACATAAAAACATACACGACCCTAAAACGAATATTTATGTTTTTTTTTCTTACTATTTACATTTACAAAATAACTTATTATATAAACAATAAATATTTAAAAACGAATAGGACGCGTCGCGGAGGCCGCGCGGCGACTGTCGGCTCTACTGGACAAGTTACATCATTTGTGTGTATATAGATATTCCCGACGCGAAGGTCGGTCAGTCTCGTTAATTTACAATTTTGACATAACGACTCGTTTCATTCGACATACGATTGGAAGGTACCGTACCATTTTCTACATTCAGATAATGTTGATGGTAGTTTGATGTGTCACTCAACAGCTAAAGTGAGAATAGTAAATAAATATATATTATATATTTGATAAATATTTACACAGATAATTATACAGGTTGTATCAGAAGTCCGAAACAATACTTTGGGTACATATACGGTAGCTCATACGTGGATGCTCAGTGGAGACAGATTATACCTAACTATCATAGTTACTGAGTTATGGACCTTTGAATATTTGTCATAGGTACCGTGTTCTGGCCTTTGGGTACAACCTTAACTATTCAGCAGTGTAAACTACACTCATGCGGGGGGCCATCAATATTCCCAAACAGAATATGCAAATTTTACATAGAACTCGAAATATTACAAGTAATAGAAATAGACGTCGAAATAAAATTGAAAAGACATGGTCGAATTTCGATCAAATTTTTATACCATTCGGTTGTATACCCGATACAGATGCAAACGCCAAAGTATTATTTTGGACTTCTGAAACAGCCTGTTTATTATTGGACGTTACTTTTGGTGGTGAGTGTACCCATGAGCCACAGAAAATGAGGTAAAGACCGCCCGTAATGTTTGTACAACTTGAGATTGTTGATGCCGGTATGTTTCGAGGCTGATGCTTCCCAAGTACAGATTATCTTCCAATCGAATATATTGAAATAGAACGGTCGCTGCTCACATTCAATAAGTATGACGGTCGCAGAGTGTAATGTTCAATGTCTCCCGCAATATTGGTCGTAAAGTTAAAAATAATTACTCACACTAGGAAATAAATTACCTAACCATTAGACTAAGAAAAATTATTTTGGAAATAATTTTTTGGTCTACATATAAAAAAGAGAAGTAATATTTTTTTGGGATTCGTTTTTCAAAATGAGTCAAAAGCGGCACGCCCGCTTCCAAATCATCACCTCGGTTTATGTTTTTTTTTGCCGGACAGACCGGTGGCGTCCGGCGAAGGGTCGCGAATTACTCTCTACTTAGGGACCGCCACTCGGCCCGCATCGAACACCACACCTCGCGACCGTCGACCTCGCGCGAGACGCAACTAAAATAACACTATTCAATATGGCACCATGGAATGTAAACATATAATTTTTCATAGTGGCATTTCGATCTACGCTACATATTCTAGACGTTGGTACTATAATAAAATCGCAGTGTACACAGTGATGGGAGACGTACAGCGCGCGCGGCGGTACGTGTTTGTCGCCGAGGCGGGGCGGGGCGGGGCGGGCGGGGCCGGCCGCGCGCCCGCTATCATCGCGGGCTGGGGGCGGGGGGGGCGGGGGCGGCGGCTGGGGGGGCGGCTGGGAGAGCGGCGGGCGCGGGCCAGGCGTCGCGCAGGCGCAGGCCGGCCGCGAGCCGCCGGTAGCTGTCCCGGAACGCGCTCACGATCTTCTCGAACGTCTCCGGGTCGTACACCGACCGCGCCGTGTTCGTCAGGTCGAACGGCTCTGGAATGCGAACGAACGGTCACCACCCACATCAAAAAGTATGCTCTTTCAAATATTTTTGATGTAACGGACAATACTACTATTAAAATTGAATAAGAATTTATCTCTTAACCGATCGATGCGTGCGTTCGCTCGAGGACGATGGCGCGAGAGAGTCAAAGATAGTAAGTAGGATTGCCAACTTTTTTTGAAAAAAAAATGTATAAAATGGTTTGGATAAAAAAAAATTAGTATTTAGAAGAAAATAAAAGTATTTTTCAAATTTTATGTTTTGATTGCCTCTAAAAACGTATTTTTGTGTGCTTTTAGCACACGCAAACAATTATTCAATTCTTGCTAACTTTAAATGTTTCAAAGCTTGTTTGACAATCAAAATCACCACCACACACCACACCACATCTGTGTGTGTGTGTGTGTGTATACTAATTATAAATAGTTTCCATCATCCGTTTTCACTTATGTGTACCCTTAAATAGTTAAGTACCCTTAATGAATGTTTTGTTTTACGCATCACAGTAAAAATTGGAAATAAAGTGTTTTCACATACTTCATTAGTTGAAAAAAATAAAGTAAAATTACCAAAATAAAACAGGATACTTTCTTATAAAGTATGGTTGGCAACCCTAGTGGTAAGCGACGTACCTTCGACGCAGAGCAGCTTCCACTGGTGCGGGTCGTTCTTGTGCGCGCGCGCGGCGCGGCACTCCGCCACCGGCACGCGCGCGCCCGCCCGCACCGACACCGCCATGCGCTCGTACCTGACACACCACACCATTATTGGAGCCTTGTACAACGCCAATATAGAGAGAAGCGACGCCGCTTCTAAGAGCGTCAATATGTCAGTCATAAGAGCGTCACGACGCCGACATAAAAAAAAGCGACGCCTATCGTTAGACCGTCGCGACACTTCTCATAAGAAGGCCACGAGGCCGATCACAGGAGCGGCGCGACATTCTTAAAACTAACGTAGTAACTCCGGTACCAGTAATATCGCAACGTATAATAGTATCCACAAACAATTTATTTTAATAGGTTAACCATGCCCACTGTTGGCATCCCCTCACTTATTGGCACCCATGACTTCCAAGTTAAAATAACAAGAAAACCATGACTTTAGCCCCTGATTTTATGTCAAAAATAGAAAGATTGCACATTTTTAAATCTAAAACCCTTAACTTTAACCTCAAACTCAGACTTAATTAGTACAAACTTTAAGTTTGTTTGCGACATACACTTAAAAAGCCCTTTTTACGCAGTTTCTTAAGGACCGGTACTTGTGCCAGTAACCGGGTAATCGGAAAATTTTGGAACAAATGTAAAAAACTTATTTTTCTAGTATTAATTTTTTTACAAAAATTTCGACAAATTAAAAAACGAGTGGATATTCTATAGTCTGATATCCTTTTTAGCGAAATAACGGGTTATAGAGCGTTTTGGTGACTGATTTTCTCCGAGTTGGCGCTTAAGGTGCCAATAGCTGAGGGTTTTACCCTAGTTCATTATGTAACGTGTATGGGTAGTGTTAGTGCGGCATACTGACGGGAACTCGGCGTAGTATCGCAGCATGTGCAGGAAGAGCTCGGCCAGCGAGCTGCGGTTGTGCGCGCGCCGCGCCTCCCACGCCGCGCTCGCCTCGCACGCGCGCGGCAGGATGCCCGGCGCCGCGCCGCCTGGACACAAGCTCTACATCACTACATGACTCTACACGTCTCTACACGAATCTACATAACTCTACATGACGTATGCGATCCAAATAAGAATAGGAATGTCAATAACTTCTATCTGTCAAATGTCATATGAAAAGTATGGTTTGCAAAAAACTTATTTGCATATCAATAATAATAGTACCTACATCAAATATAAATAAAAAGGTTAAATTAGTAGTAAATTGTCTTAATAGAGTATTTATTTATTTAAAGTCATAATTAGTTTTTTTACGTCACAGCCATATTGTGACGTGAAAAACGAACAAACTCGATCCTATTGTCATTTGAATCGCATAATACACGTCTCTACATGACTCTACATGACTGTACAGTCTACACCGACCGAGGTCAGAGACTCACCATCGAATACCATAAAACAATATATTCACGCCAATTAACACATCGGACATAATTATCACTATAAATTGGATACTTGTGTAGTTTCATCTTATTTAGTTATCTGATTCTGGTGCAAACGCCAAAGTATTATTTAGGACTTCTGAAACATTCTGTAGAGATGTGCAAGTTCACCATTTAGCAAGTGGCCAATCATTATTGAAAATAATAACCTATATCCCTCGTTACTTGTTTAATTATATATTTAATTATATACCTAATTTCTATAGATAATGTGTAAGTGATGGTGTGTCGTAAGTAGTGTTGTAAGGTCACTCACATTGCAGGTAGTGTATGACCATGAGCGTGAGCGAGTAGGAGGAGAGCGTGCGGCGGCGCGCGTCGTTGATGTCGTGCGCCTGCGCCCACAGCTTGGTCAGCGCCACCAGCGGCCGCACGCGCCAGTCCACTGACACACAAACATCACTCATGATAACCCCGATGTTACACCGCTATGGCAGCAAATCGTTAGTCGCGGCCTTAGGGACCGTTCAAGTATTACGTAAGCACTATGGGGGGGTGGGGGGGGTCTAGGTTTTGCTTATTTTGGATGACATGGGGGGTAGGGGGGTCTACATGATGTAGAATCTGACTATTTAGTGCTTTTTGGCCTACAGGAATAAAAAAAAATTGATTTTGATGATTACGTCATCGGTAGTTATTTACTTTTTTACACGAATGGCAACCCTCACATTGTCTATGTTTGAAAACGAAACGCATGTTCGGGGATAAAATTATAATTATAATATTAAAAAAAAACATTATTAATTGAAAAATGTTTACGTAAGCATGGGGAGAGGGGGCAAGAGCTTTGCTTACTTTTGCTGACAAGGGGGATGGGGGGGGGTAAATAATTGTAATCATAAATCTGCTTACGTAATACTTGAACGGCCCCTTAATAAGTAGTGATGTGCCGGATCGTTAAAAATGTATTATGCGGTTCAAATAAGAATAGGAATGTCAATAACCTCTATCTGTCAAATGTCACTTGAAAAGTATGGTTGGCTAAAAACTTATTTGTATATCAATAATAAAAGTTTTACATCAAATTTAAATAAAAAGGTTAAATAAGTAGTAAATTGTCTTAACATAATATTTAATTATTTAAAGTCATAATTCGTTTCTTTAAAACCATACCATAACCTTTTTTATTTACATTTTTTCCCATTCTGGCCCGGAAGCCATGCCAAAATTATTAAAGAAAAGAAAATAAGGACGCCAGTCGCCATTTTGTCGTTGTTAGTGTGCTTCGTCGTGCGACTGGAGTGCATTTTTCACTAAACCTTTGCAAATAAATTTTGTTTAAACAATATCTTGTTTTTGCTCACCCTACCTAACTGGTTAGAATTGATAGCTATGACGTCACAATATGGCGCAAAGTCGATCCTATTCTCATTTGAATCGCATAGTATATCCGTGGCGTACCTATCTATGTTGTTAGGCGATATGAATAAAAGCAAAATGTATAAGTTTGAGTGGTACTGACATCTGGAGTAGCAGTGCAGCAGATTGGTGTTCCTGATGCCAACCACGTTGTTGCAGTTGAGGTCCACCTGCAGGCCATTGCGCGCGTCGCGGAACTTCAGGATTGGCACCTTCGCCTGGATCAGCTCCGCGTCTGGAAGCACCGCTGCACACTTACTGAGCTATGAACATCACTTGACAGGCGGCACAATCACAATAGTGGACGAATACCACTTCATTTAAAGAGTAATCAAGTAGAAGAACATTGAGATGTCATTTGGTACTTTTTCAAAATGTAGATTAAGCAAAAATATTTTATAAGAATGTTTTATTTTACATTGAAATTACAAAACACCCTTGACCTGTAGAAGTGTACGCTCGTGTCCCGTGGTTCAGCCGCCTTGCCGATGGTAGTGGTATTGGGATAGGAAAAACTATTTCTTCGCAAAATATGTATTTTAAGGTATTACAAGTATATGTACAAAATGTACCGTCGTTGATGGCAAGCAAAAAAGCAAGAGACAGTATCAAAGAGTATGTTGACAATGACATTTGCTGTTGTCTATGATAGCGTAGCCTGTGTCTATGGTAGTGTAGCCTGTGTCTATGGTAGTGTAGCCTGTGTCTATGGTAGGCTGCCATCCAGTGACAAGTGGCTAACTTAGGCCCTTCATTTTGATTACTAGATGGCGCCGTAACAAGAAGCATAAAAATTTCTATAAATATATATTCTACAAAGGTACAATTTGCTTGACAAACCACTGACTTCTAATTTGAGACTGAACACTAATTTCTGCAATGAGTATTTCAAAATTGGGCTTACATACTTAACAGTATATTCTACTTGATGTAGTTCTATATTAAGACCAAAAACATAATAGTAAACGACAGACATGTGGTGACTAAAAGAGATGAGAATTAATGTAGATGGATACAGAGCGACAAGAATACTTAAAACAACATTGGATAGTGTATTGAGGGCGCTATGAATGAGAGTGGAGTGGATGTCAGTATGACTAAAAGATGAATGCAAGAAAAAGACATACTCTCCGCCGACCGCAAATAATGGGCGAAAATGTATGGCAAATTATATTAAGACTAATATTAAAAATCACCAACCTAAATGTGTCCAAGAAAAAAAAGAATTACTACCATGGACATAGTCTTAATAGACTAGATGTAATCATCTTGACAAAGATTGTCTGACGTAGACGTCAAAGTCACACACAAAGCTGTCAAATGTTCGGAAAAGCTTCCTCTTTAAATATAATAACATGTTGATAGAGACCTATATTGGATTCAGTGGACTCACCAGGGTCAAAGCTCCTGATGTAGTTGAGTATGTAGTTGAGATGTAACAGGGCGTGCGCGCGCGGCTCGAGGTCGTCGCAGGGGCGCACGTACAGACACAGGTCCATGTCGGACGAGTCCAGCCCGAACCCGGACATCGTGGACCCCACCACGTACAGCCCGTACCGGGGGAATATCGACTGGACCACACAAACCATATTACATTCACACCAAAAAAACCCTGTCGAAAACGCCCGACAAAGCGTAGACCGATCGTGCGAACAATTTTCATCAACTCTATATTTAGTTGAAAGTACAAAATTGCGTGAACGCAGTTAAGGAAGGCTCGTACAGGGGTCGAAAAAGATAGTATGGTCACAAATACTTATTTCACTGACTGTGAGCCTCGAAAATACTGACTTTTCTGACCTAACTTTAAAGGGAATCCCCAAACTTCACTATAAGGCGTCGCAACGCTCACTATAAAAGGTCGCAACGCTTACGATAAGGCGTCGCGGCGCTCATTATAAGGCGTCGCGACGATCACTATACGCGTCGCGAACCTCACTATAAATCGTCGCGAAGTGCATTATAAGTCGTCCGACTACCGTTGTAAAAACTGACTTAACTGACCAGTTTCAACCCCTGCTCGTGTTATTAGACTCGCGGCGTGCATGTAATTATGTGATTTATAATAACTGACATATAGTTTATTATTCCATATCTGGTTTGACGATAAAAGCGATCTGCAGAACTTTTTCTTTACCGGACGGAATAAGTTAAGAACGCAACTATTTTTTAACGTGAAACAAGAATATTATAAAATTAATAATTAAATTTTTACCTTTATGGTGATATAGAGATACCGCCAGAGGTTCATCTTTTTTCTGAAAGTCTCCTCAGTCTGTTGAGACTTGATGAACTTGTCCCAGATCTCCTGCGACAGCGTATCCCATTTTGAACCTTGGAATAAATAGCATAACATGTATTATACTTTACCATGCCACTTTGCTACTTTTCAGCACTTTATTATTTTCGGAATTTAAATTGATGTTGCATCATACTTTTCGTCTCTGTATTTGAACACGTGTGTGTATAAAGCGAGCGGGTCACGTTTCTTTTTATCAAAAATGGCGAACTCATTATTATTTTATTTATTATGGAAATTAAAGTATTAATACAAAATGTATGAGGCGTGAGATATTACTGACTTATGCCTACATATTATGGATGTTAGGTTTGTAAAGTTGAAATGGCAGTGATCTGAGAACATAATAATAAACAGGTGAGTAGCAATTCTGTAAGATGAGTTATGTTTAACATAGCTCATCATTTAACATAGCATGTTACAAATTCTGTCCCTCAAAACTTGTTGAGGGAGAATGTTTTAGAAACAGCTACCGCAGGCCCGAAACGGTGAGTGGCCGGGCAGGCCCCATAACATGGGCTGACGGTTTTTTTATTAATTTACGGGATCAAATGTGGACGTTAATTAAATAATATCCAATAATTATTTCTAATTAGTTTGTAAATGATGAGAAGTTATAACATATTGTTAGACATCAAACAAGTAGCAGGAAACCCATGATGAATGTGACTTGTTGCGACAATTTTAGAGTCTATAATGCATTGTCACAAGAGTGCAGGGATTCGGCTTCATTTTTAAGGCACGAAAACAACATCTCTTATTTCTGGTAGCTAAAATATGTACAGTGTAGACATGAAACATGTCATCTCAAAGCCATTAGTCATATTATTGCTACCAATGACTCCACAACGATAGTGTTAGGACACCTGGGTGGGGTTGAGGTGCCCAAAACAACGGGCTACCCTTGGGGTCGTGAGCGTCTGGGGTGTGGGCCCCGGACGCTCTCAAGTAGACGACGACCCTGAGGAGGACGGCAGCGAGGAGTGGCTCTCGCCGCCGTATGCACTGCGAGGGTGCAGGGGGAGCCAACATCTGCTCCCCCCGAGACGAGCTCCTGGGCACAAAGCTCGGGAGCGAGGCACAGAGGGACACCGGTGCGTTCCGGTAGGAGATCCCGGAGTCCCTCTAACGTGTCGAAGACGGCCACCGGGGAGGTTTTAGTGGGTAAGAATCCCACATATCCCAGTCTTCTCCCACACAGAAGACTGGGAATCTTTCTGAAGATTTCCTCGCCATAAAAAAAAAAAAAGCTTACCATTAAGCAGGTCATCGGGCGTGAACTTGACCTGGAAGGGGTATGAGCCGTTGAGGTATCTCTCGGGCGCGATGCGGCGCTGCGGGCGGGCGTCACGCCGCCGGCCGCGCCACTCGCGCGCGCCCGCGTACGCGCCGCCGTAGTTGCCGCCCACCAGCGGCGTGCACGTGCGCGATGTGCCCTCGCCTGACCGTGCAACGATACCATACCGCACATTAGAGAATGGTTACCAACATTACAACAATAGATGGTGACATACTAAATACATATGAAATTATATACGACTGACTACCCTCTACCCGCGACTTCGTCCGCGCAGAGTTCAATTATTCAATATCGTTATAAATTGTTATGTTATATTGATGTATAAACATAATACTGTAAAGTTTCATCAAAATCCGTTTACTAGTTTTTGCGTGAAAGAGTAACAAACATCGATCCATCCTCACAAACTTTCACATTTATAATATTAGTAGAAAGTAAGATTAGTAGGATAGGAGAGGAAGTAGGATAACGAAAATGCATTTTTTTTGTTCCGGGTAAACTCCCAAAGGTCTGAACCGATTTACGATTGACGGTACTTTTACTGGCAGATAGCTAGTGTTATAAGAAGTAACTTATGCTACTAAAATTTTGGAAAGATAATTAGTATTACTAAATTCCCCACGTACGCAACGCGAGCTCAGCTAATGAAAAGTATAGAGCTCGCGAGCACCTACATGGTGCCGATGCACCTACATAGAAATAACAGACAATCACTCACATGGCACATAGCTTGTACCGTCATATACGTCACTAGCGGCCCGTCGCGGCTTCCCACAGGTTTCTAATATAGCCTATGTTACTCAGTGATAGTATAGCTTTCTAACGGCAAAATAATTTCTGAAATCGGTCCAGTAGTTTTTAAGTTAATTTACATACAAAAATACAAATCTTTCCTCTTTATAATATTAGTATAGATTTCGTTGTAGAATTGACCGTTTCTAATAAGACAAAGCTAGACATATTAAAACTTATATCTACGCGATTGCGCTGATCCTGAGATAATAAAATATTTTGTGACTACAAATATTCGTTTAGAACGCGCTACGGAAAATATATTTTGAGGGTTAGTACACCTATTTGAATTTCCTTGTAGAAAAGAACGAGATTAGCATAATGGAATTGTAAAGTGAAGTTATTAACATCATGTATGCGTCTCGCGAAAGCAGTGCTGAAGTTGAATTAGAGCCATGTGTGCGGATACTGTGTCGGCTTAGCGGCCGAAATGAATAATAATGTCAGTGTCGACACGCCGATAAGTGGTTCGCTATGGATTTTACAACGCGGTCCACGGGACCGTGGAAAACGTTGTTATCAACACGGAATTTTCATTAAAAAATTGTAGATTCTATTACAATTATTTGTTTTGATGTAATAAAAACGTTTTTATACAAATATTCTGACGTCGATGGATTCCAACGCAGAATTATTATTTAGTAAGGACTAGCTGTGCCCGCGACTTCGCACGCGTGGACTTTAGGGAGATTACCCGGAAATATGGGTATTATGTTTTTCCCGCGGAACCCTAATGCTTTTTCTAAAATTAAAGTAGCCTAAGTTACGCCTTGGAACGACAGCTATCTGTCAGTGAAAGTCCCATTGAAATCGGTTCTGCCGTTTAGAAGTTTACCTCAAACAAACAGACAGACAGACAGACAGACAAAATTTTTTTAAATTGCGTTTTCGTTATAGTTATCGTATATACTTTCATACGCATTTGGTAAAAAAGTGTTATTTTGATATTACAAACAGACACTCCAATTTTATTTATTTGTATAGATACATTTTGTATCTACATTCAGATTTTAATTTATTCAATCAAACTCCGGGACACATTGGGGCGTCAGCATTTTTTTGCTAGTACTAAAACGAACAGTATTGACTCATACAGAATCTCCATGTGCATGCTCCGTGTGCTCCAGCGCGACCGAATTTCGACGCGTGGTCGCGTGGCATTTACTACAGAAACGAAATCTTTATGTTTATTGAAACAGTTTGTTTGGTCTGTGCAATTTTTTACGCGCGCGTATGAACGCCCCTATGTGCCAAGGGCTCCTACTATATTTTTTCTAGATATAAAACTTTTAAAATTAATTTACGTTATTGTGTTAAAGTTAACTTTCACAACATAAAGGGCAACGCATATTATTATAATTCTCACGGCATTATTGTAGTCATTAACTGTAATAGGCATGTGCGTAGTATACCCGCAGTAAAACAACGTAGGATAGCTGTTATTTTTAGACTAGATTCAAGCTCGTGGAAAATAAATACAGTCTAAATACCCGAAGTCGTTCTGCGATGAGTGAGAACAAAACTGCTCGAGGTAAAGTTAGAAATAGCCGAACTAACCAGTGCGAACTGTGATAGTGGGAAACCAACGCACGTTGCAAATTCTATAGCGGCCAATAAACTATGGATGATTAGGTTGGCAGCTCTACTTTGAACGGTCTTATAAACAACATATAAAATATGATCCCATTGTTTTGCTTATGGTCTAGGACGCGCGCAAATACAAGACTTATTTCATAATATGATGATTATGTATTCTCTCCTAGGATTTATTAATGTCGATTCGGCACGATGTACTTCATGAAAAAAGTATTGTCTTGTCGTTATATACCTCAGGTTTACTCAGATATTATTATTAAAAGAGCAACTACAATCTGAGCCTGAAGTACACAGGACTACAGCTACGAAGTTTAGCCCCGAGAGTGGATCATGATCTTGTTTACTTTACGTTACGCTCGCAAGCGTGGCACGTGTTACTCACGCCACAGATATCATAAAGAATGATATCTCGAAGGCCAGCATCACCTTCAAGAGATGGTGCTCAAAGGGCTATTTAGTCTGATTATTTAAGAAGTCTGCCCGAAATTAAAATCAATTGATATTAAGTAGGTAAAATGGTAGAGTGGAATTTGAGATACTAAGATCAACTGCTTAACATAAGATCGTGATCGTCTTCCAAAGGTACTTCGACAAGTCATACAAGCAAAAGCAAACCGGAGAATAATTATTAGTAGAGCTTATGAATGTGTTTTAGGTCGATAAGGAAGCAAGTCGGTCGATACTGGTAAATAATGGGCTAGTATATTCGTAGGTGGTAATAAAACATTATTTTGATACAGATTCAGTAGGTTACCCAATTCAGTTGTGTTGTGAATCAGAGCGTTTAATATAGGTGACCGATTTAGGACATCCATTGTGACTAGAGAAACATATTAAACAGTGGGTTAGGCGTTCAAAGCGCGTGGGATAATCGTTACGAAAATAAGCTTGGAGCAAATGGTATTAGATTGAAGACGGGAGCAGCGCCGACGTAAACTACTGTCTCAGCTTTCGTGTTAAGGTGCATTATTGATTGTATTGAGTAAGATATAATACAGAAAGATAGAAGTAAAACTACATAGAAGTATTTATTTTCAACAAGCGTCTACTTATAAATACTAAAATAATTTAAGATGTATCAAGATAAACTTAACTTGCATAGGAGCGAGTACTTAACTACCAAAAGTAAACGGTCAATGACCATAAGCGAGGCAATTGTTGTATGTGTGCTGAATAAGTGGTACCGTTTTGTTGTGAAGGTAAGTGTTCACCGCGCCTACAAGAATGATGTAGTAGGTAGCTTCTCAACAATTAAGTTTTTTAATACCAACTCGTTGTAAATTGAAAAAGATTCTGAAATCGGTGCCCATTTTGTCAGCAACAAAGTAAACAATACTTAACTTAATGTATTGACGTCTCGTGATAATACATTTTAGTGATCATTACCAAATCACGTTGGGCACGATCAACGGATGATAGATAATTATTATAACTACCTATTATAGAAGGCGAAGGCGCTATCATCGTAAACACGTGTATCTAGGCGAGATCTGTAAACATTACTATCATGTGAACGGGTAGCACGTGCGCCAAGACAAGACGTCTGTCGAGGACTTGTCGCGCCGAATCTGTCTATCTAAATGTATCGTAATTTGTACGTCGCGATAAAATTTACGCATGTTACATTTTGTCTTGTCACACACAACTATCGTTGCAGGGCTACTAGCACGAATGTCAAGACCTGTGTTACGGATTGTGTCCCACCAATCAGCTCAATCAGTGTCGTATTTAATACGATAGAGAGACAAAATTAACATATTTCGGGACGTTAGAGAAGTCTTGGTGCATGTGTTTGCCGTGCTGGTTGTTACGCGGAGTCGCGTGCGCGTCATTAGTTAGTTTGTCACGAGCTGCGGCAAAGCGACGCGGCGGTAGCCGAGCACATTGAAAACCCAGTTTAGGGACCGGATGGAAACTCAATAACCGGGATGCGCATTAATTATTAATAAATATTATTTAACACCGAACAAATAGGCTCGAGCAAAGAGTTCAGCGTATTTTTGTGTCTATTAATTCGAAATTTGAAATTTAGGATACATAATGCGATTTTTTTTTCTGTTGCAACGCACCCGCAGCAATTTACTTTAGATGGAAATACGTCCAACCCTTTTCATTGAGTAGGTATGTTGTTATAGCAGAAGTACCCGAGTGGTCGAATGCACGCTTTGTAATCAAAGTGCGCAGGTTCAAAACCCGGCTCACACCTCTGGGTTTAATGTGCGAATCTAATTTTTAACCGAGATTGTCACTTTATTAGAAACGGTGAAGGACAACATCGTGAGGAAACCTGCACGTCTAAGGGAACTTGACTAGTTCTCGATAGATGTGTGAAGTCTGCCAACCCACACCGGGCCAGCGTAGTGGACTATGGCCTGAATCCCACTCGCATTGAAGGGAGGCCTGTGCCCAGCAGTGGGACACGTTAAAAGGTTATAGTTAGGTATGTTGTTGGGAATTTCCGATAACACACAGAATTACAGTAAATAAACGCGTACGAGTAGGATTAATTGCTGGAATGATTAATTAAATAACACGTGAAATCCCTACCTAGTCTTATGATTCAAACAGATATTTTCGATCGAGTTTTTGTGTCTAATATATGAAATATCTTGCAAAAAACTAAGGTCTTACAGTATCCAATAAAGGAGTTAATAGGAGACTAGAGAATAGGAGTGGTAGCCTCGCGGGCAAGAACGCCCGCCTTGAACGTAGGGGTGCAAGTTCAAATCCCAGGCCCGCGCCTCTGAGATAATTTTCATGTGCGAATGTAATTTTCAACAATGATTACCACTTGCTGAACGGTGAAGGAAAACATCGTGAGGAAACCTGCACGTCTGTAGAAAGGCGTGTGAAGTTCACCAACCCGCACTGGGCCAGCGTGGTGGACTATGGCCCAAATCTCCCTCGTATTGAGGGGGAATGTGCCCGGTATAATGGCAATAAGCTCGCCCCCTATTACATTGGGACCAAAATACATCGGCGAAGTCTGGGTGCACTACAGTGCACCTCTGCCTACCCCTTCGGGGAATACAGGCGTGATGATGATGTATTGATAGGAGACTAGTTTACGTACAATAGTGTACACATCTAAATGTGTGTGTAAAAAATCTCGTAAAAATACAAAACATCTACGCAAAATTACTACGCTTTATGGGGGCTTTATGGGGGGGTAGTCCAATAAAAAATAATGTCATAACCATTTTAATTATTCTAAGGTTATAATATAAGGCATTATTATATTAGTTTTGCTACGCTTCGTTCTAATGAGTACGCAGCCTAAACGTTAAATACCTATAATATCTAAGGCGTGGTAGTTTTCTTACAATATCTCCCGGTATCAGTAAAAACACGTTTTCCCAAGAGAATGCCGTCAACCGATCTGTTTGCTTATCTCATTTCCCAAGGCTAAATCACTTTAGTATTATTTACAACAACGTTATCTAATATTGTCAGTTACTGTGTAGTTGCTAACTCGGTTAAATAATTCAAGGTATTATAGGCTTTATTATCGTGGTGTTAAGGTTTGACGAACGCGTAAAATAACCGCATTTTTAAGTAAATATTTTATAAATACGATTTCTATTTAGGTTTTTTAATGGATTATGTTGTATATTATTTTTGTCTATTGTGAAGTTACTAGGGTACTTTAATTTCAATTGCTAAAAGTGTTCTGCTTTCTCCACTATTCAATATTTTTAACTATTATTCTTGAATCTTATTATTGCTTGGTATAGTAACTTGTGACAATAATTGCTTTATTAGGTAGTGGTAGCCGAGTGGTCGAATGCATGCCTTGCAATTAAAGTGTGCAGGTTTAAACCCCGGCTCGCACCTCTGGGATTTATGTGCGAATCTCACTTTCATCCGAGTTTATCACTTGCGGTGAAGGAAAACATCGTGAGGAAACCTGCACGTCTGAGGGAACTTGATTAGTTCTAGATAGATGTGTTAAGTCTGTCAACCCGCACCGGGCCAGGGTGGTGGACTATGGCCCGAATCCCCCTCGCATTGAGGGGAGGCCCGTGCCCAGCAGTGGGAGTTAAAGGGCTGTCATAGGAGTAGGAGGACGTTTATATTATAATGGGACCAGAAAATTAAATATTGGATATATTATGTATATATCATTTAAATATTGATACTTGTTCGTATGTATACTCATGTTTATACAAATAAATCTTTTCTTAAGTATTTTAGTTACTCATAAAAAGTGGCATAATATTCAGAACTAAATTTAATTTAATTTGCAACACACTTGTAGTGGTTATTTGTTTTAACACTTTTAACAATTTTAACATAGGTACATATTATGTATCTCACTGAAATTCTACCAAAGCTTGATAATAAAAAAAGATGCATAATAAATGTTACAATCCCCAGAAGAACAAAGACAATTTTGTAGGTATAAAGATTTGTGCATTTACAACAGCTGTGTAAAGCATTTTTGTCATTATAAAGTTTGTTAATCATACAATGATCGATGGATGAATGAAGGAATATAATAACTATATTCTACCCAACTTTCTATAAATGGGGGTCACATAACTTTAAATATTTAGGTACATATTATACCTATGGTAGGTAAAATAACTTATAGAAAAAAATGGCAATGGGTTACAAAGTGTTTAGAAATCAAATATGTGGGTAGTCAGAGCACATAACAAATACCAGACTATCAATTATTTGTAATTTATTATAACAAATTAACAGTACGTATTTATTATTCATACCTAAGACCATTATCAAAACAAAGCAGACTAATATTTATTTTTCTACACATTTTTCCCACTGCCGGGGAATGGGCACTTATAATATACATTCCACCCAAAAATGCATCACTATGGTGCTTATAAAATCTCTCGTTATTGAAATAGGTAAACATATAAAAACCTTACCTTTCTCCCCCTTATTAGAGCCAGACGCATTACTCGACAGACTGGAGTCATCAGAGTCATATCCAAAGGCTGTGTTGTCCCCGGAGCCCTTGGTGCTGGGCTGGCGGTCGCGGCGCTGCGGCCAGCGGCGGGGCGTGCCGTGACCGCCGGGGGAGCTCGCCCCCAGGCCCTGCAGGGTCTCCAGGGCGTAGTGCCGCGCGCCCCGCTCGCCCTGGCCCCCGACCACGTACATCCCGGGGCCGCCGAACCCCGGGCTCCCGTGATACATCATTGGCGCACCTTCATTCATCGTCACTTCGATACCCTGCCGGCAAACGCAGGTTAAGTACCAGAATCACCGGCGTAACTTCATTACAAATTATTTTCAGCGTACCGACCTGTATTTCTACCGTTTTATCCGATGGCGTCCGGCGTGGCGGGCGACTATTGCGTCATAGTAGGCGTAGTAAATTTAATTAGAGTATGCTGCGACGTCAAAAACGAGTATTCTATTTATCTTGAGTACGCCGAAATACGAGACGTTAGCAGAGTGGGACGTCCTCACCAATTCGATGGCTTCCTCGAGAGTTGTGTCGAAATTGGCGCGTCTCTAGCCTCCCACTGCGTGAAAACCACGAGTTATAATTATTTCGACGCCGGTTATAATAAATCTACCCACGAATTATGGCAAATCTGTAAAATCTATTGAGGAAGATCCGCCATGACTTTAGGGAGCAACACTAGCGACATCTGACGGCGTTCAAGTTTGAAGTTTACACGTGATTTTAATTTTTCCGGCTTAAAATTTCGCGTGTTCCATTGTATGCCAGTATTTTTCCTACATATATTTATTTCTGTATGACAAATTTGCATTCGAAAAAGGCAAACCTGCTTAATATTTTGCACTTATTCCTATATTGCAATATAAAAATAGAGCACAATATGAAGTCACATGATTATTTTCCAAAATATAAGCATTAATAAATTCAACATTAGGTTCAGATTTGACATTGACAATAAAACAAAACAGAGATATGAAACGTTTTTCTTTGTCTCTCTTATGTTTTAGTGAGTTATATATTTCTATCTCCGTGTCGCAATAATAATGTCTAAAGTGTATTGCTTATACTTAATTTGACGTATTATGTCAGCTATGTCAATTCATCATTATCTGACAGATGCGAACACGTAAAAATTGCAATTGAATTACTATTTTAGCAATTGAATTACTCTAAAAATAATGTAATTTTCATAATAAATAATATATTTAGTGATAAATGAAGAAGTGATATATTTCTTAACCTGTACTCTTCCTTGATATGAATTAGAGAACGTATTCGAGTGATGATGTTGAATGGGAGCTATGTAACCTAGAGAAACAAAGTTTTGCTTTCTCCTTGTTTTTTATTCGTCGTTATCTCGACGGTAAATAGGTTTGCTATGTCACATTTCAGTGAATTTTTGGACGGAGTCTCCGTTAAACTATCAGAAAAGTACAAGCGCCCGCCGAATATTGTTCTTCCTTATAGTGTTATCGAATGTCCTAAAAGAGCGCAGAGTGTCGTCGATATTGCTAATTATTCGTGTACGTTCGAGAAGAATGTTCTGGCTAAGCTTAAGGAGCTCAGGAGTGCGAAAGAGACGAAGAAGAACGAGAGGCGGCATCGGTTGCAGTTGTTGCAGGAAGCCGAGCAGAAGAGACTGGATGCGATAGCCGCCGCCGAGGACGAGGAGCGATTGAAACAGCTGAGCGTGTCCGAGGTGTCGTACCCGAGCACCGACGAAATCAGCGCCTTATCGCCGGACGAAAAAGCTGATAATAACTGTGATAACACGAAAGATGTTGACAACATCCCTGAGAACGCAGCAGAGGTCACAAACATTACCTACCCTACCACAACTAACACCAGAGACACTGAACCAAATATTCTCCAGCCTATACAAGTACAGTCCAATTTCCAGGAGGGCAGTCTGCTCGATGACCCTGATCCTTTACAGAAATTGATAATGAATACAAAAATAACTAAAATACCATATAATCCTAATGTAGATACTATGACGTTTAGAGATTTTGAAAATGACACATCAAGTCCATTTGATAATGTTGAATTGAAGACGATAAATGATATGGAATTGTTAGCTCAAGTGTTGCAGAACCAGAGAGACGTGTCAACTAGCTGTGATCCGCAACCTGGATATGTTCCTGAGCAAACATACATTCCCAACTGTGCATCCCAAGCGCAAATTGAAGGCATCACATACTTACCAAACACATATGTTGAACAGCCAATCCAAGGCCCCGGTTTGATGTACACAACAACAGAGCCATATGGAGTCACAAATGGTTACTACATTCCAACCGAAAGTGATAATATGTACATGCAAAACTATCAATACTATGTTCCACAACAACCATATTTGGTTGGTTCCACACCATACTATGGTAATCCCTTACCAACAACATCTACGGACATAACACAAGATCAGAATGGATCTACGTACATACCACAGCCTTACTATTATCAGTACCCCCAGATTCCAGCTCAGTATCCTGCAAACACAGGCAACAATGTGCCTATACAGACTGAAAATACTGATCAAAATGCCTTGGCATCTCAAAACAATATTAAATCACGATCTAGAAGTGTGTCTGATATTGTCCAAGAGTTAAACGAAGAGCTGGCAAAGCTTAGGTTTAACGAAAGATTGCATAATGTTAGTCCAGCCCCAAAGCCCATCCCTCAGGTAACAACGGAAAAGAAGAAAGACAGGAAAAGTAAAAAAACAACGGAGAGTTTGCCGAACCCGCTTGATACATTACCTTCAAAACTGCAGGAGATGTGCAGAAAGATCCAAGGAATGGGTTTCCCTATTGATAGGGTAGCTAGAGTATGTACTCTTGTTGGCGATAATGATAAAAAGGTAAACATAATTTGAAAATCATGAGTTTAATGTTTATTATAAAAATGTAGTTTTTTTAAAATCCATAATTAATTTGGGGTTTTTATCCGATTGGGATATATGTCAACCCCATCCTACCATATCAAACTTAAACATAGTTTTTATATAAATCAACATTCTATGATGTATAGCTAACTAATTAATTTGAGAATATTGCTGAACTGTTACTAATCTACATAACTTCTTGGCAACCTCTGACATTGGTTTAACAAAATGCTCTAAATCAGATCTACATTCAGTGCATTCCAGTTCAAATCGCAAAGCAATGTTCTGCATCTTCATTCCTGATACGCCCCATCAAGATTATGTTGAATATCTTCAAGTTAATTACACTTGTTACAAATAGGAGAATCAACTTCATAAATGTAGTTACATTTTAATTATTTGCCAGTCATTGTACTGAACTCACTAGCAAAGTGCAATGAGCTGTGTGGGCTTATGCTTGAACCCCCAGAGCACTGCATGTCAAGATCAAACCACTGTCACAGATTCGCTTGTTTGCCCTGTCTTATTTTGTATGATATATGACACAAAATCAACATATTCAAAGACATAAGTCCAGTCTTGGGATACATGATACAATTACAGGTCATTGTGAAGTAGATTCTTTATCATAATTATGCTTACTACTACTGCCCTTTTTAACGTCCCACTGCTGGGCACGGGCACTGGGCATCCCCTCAATGCGAGGGGGATTCGGGCCATAGTCCACAACGCTGGCCCAGTGCGGGTTGGCAGACTTCACACATCTATCGAGAACTAGGCAAGTTCCCTCAGACGTGCAGGTTTCCTCACGATGTTTTCCTTCACCGTTTCATAGCAAGTCATAATCTTGGATGAAAATGAGATTCGCACATTAATCCCAGAGGTGCGAGCCGGGGTTTGAACCTGCACACTTTGATTTGCAAGGCGTGCGTTCGACCACTCGGCTACCACTGCCATAATGCTTATTAATATTTTTTCTCATACTTTTCAGGTGATTGAAGGTTTGCTAATAATGGGCGAGTTGATGGACCTCGGCTTCACGGAGGGGAAGGTCTCCGCGGCGCTTGCTAAGCATGAATTCAATCGGGACAAGGCGCTCGACGAATTGGTGTCATAGTGGACATAATAGGTACAATGATTTGTGATAACTAAAGTTATAAGTGAATGACGATTATCCTGATGGATCGGAATACGATGAGGCTGGTATATGATGTATGAAAAGAGAGAATAAATTAATATAAATAATATATCTTGCTGTTTCCAATAGTAGGTATAGATCGGCAACGGACAGGTTAAACTACTATATTTGAATTGGCTTCGAATATAGGAAGTCATGTCTATTACTAACAATAAATTAATTTTAAAAATCCTCACTACTTATAAAGGGTAGGTAATCTATGCATATGTTTCGCTATTCTGATTTTCTAACTAGGAAGGTACCAGAAACACTATTACCTCATAGCAATATTATTTCGGGTCTCTTGACAGTTTAAGTACGGCATCTGTCAAAGAATCAAAGTAATAATGAAACATTACTGCTAATAAAGTTGCATAAATAAATAAGCCCTAACAAATTCTGAGAATTAATAGTGCAGATACGACTTTTATTGTATTTTCAATAATGTACTAAGTATTTATGTAATATTAGGTGTTGTGGGATTACTTATGATATAATAATATCTAAAGAACTGAAAATGAGAACTTTCTAGATTAGGAATAGGCATAGTTTTTTCAGTTAATTTAAAATGGCGAGACTTTGCTTTAATATCTGGCAGACCTACATCTTGTCTGTTATCACTTTGTACAGATTTGTTTTTTTTTTCTCTTAATGGCATCCTTCCATTGAGTTATTTTAAAACATTTACGTGTCAAGATAACATTTGAATTTCTAAATTATTTACACAATCAAAACAAGTGTCGCCATTTTAATCAATCTAACCTTCATTGTTATACTGAAATCCATAAGGAAATAATACTAAAACCTTTTTCTTGTTATTTTGAAAGCATTTATTATCTATTATCGACAACCTTTTAACACCATTGACCCATGTACTAGCCAGTGTAGGAAGTGAGATATTTCAAGAATATTAACATTTCATTAGGTTTTAAATGTCACTTCCGGTTACAACTTGTTATTTGTATCTTATTTGATCAATCTCTTATTGATAGGTTATTAATTGTGATTATATGTTTTTAAAATAAAGGCCTGCCCACACAAAACCCGTAGCGGAAGCAAACTTTTTAACGAAATGTCATAGTTGATTGTAGCGAATTAAGTCACGTAGTCTTTGCCACCCGACATTCAAACTTTATGTATAGCCTAGAGTGATTTTATTTCGTAAACTTTGAATAGTAAGCCTATTGACCTACTCTAATATAATATTTGGCGCTTCCTTTAAAATTTATCCTGATGCTAATGTGGCGCCAACCATAAATTAATGCATTTCTACGGACACTTTCAATACAAAGATGATTCTCCGTACCACTACCCTCCATACTACGTAATTATAGAATACTTTGGTTCACCTGTACCTGCGTACCTTCCCTGATAGATAATATAAACATCCTGATAGATTACTTGCGAAAATACGAAGCGTGCATTTATACAATTGTAAGATAATATCGGTCGATAAATGTATTTTTTTTTCATGTTCATTTGTTAAACAGAAATAAATAATTAGTTGTTATCTTGCCTTTGTTAAGGGGTGGCATACACGAGCGCAATATAGTGAAGCGTAGGCACACTGGAGCGTAATGACGCCACACAATTTTTGCTAACACAAAAACGAACTGCATTGACTCAGACAGCTCATTCTTCAACGCAATGTCCATAGCGCGAGCGGATTTTGAAGCTTGGACGCAAAACTTTTACCACAGAAATTTAATGTTTATGTATATTGATACAGAGTCCGTTATGGTCTTGGCAAAATAAATGTTACAAGACTTATTTTAAGCGTCGCTCATGTATGTCAGCCCTTAAATACGTAATGAAGTTTTATGTTAAAAAAAATACTCGTATGTCAATAAGATTAGAGTCTATTTTAAACACACCAGACTACTGAAACATCACGCTGTATGAAACTAGAAAATATTCTTGTTGAGATGTTCAGGGGATAGCCGTGGTCGAATGTCTCCTTTTATTTTACCTATATTGTCTCACTACTGGGCACAGGTGTCCCCCCGGGCGTCGAGAGGGCCACCGACATACCCACACCAGCCTCAAACAGACACCGATCTCGCCTGCGAGGTCGAGGAACCCCCTCTTCCACTCGTAGGTGCATCTTTGCACCTAGGAGCGTAGTCACTACCTCTCCCCTCGCGGTAACTGCCCAAGCCGTGGTCATGCCCTCAGTGGCGCCCTTGAGCTAGTCGCCACCCTTTTCCGCCCTTAAGGCCTTGGTTGGAGTGCACTCTGCGCTCGCCACTCCTCCGGTAAAGCTGTAAAGGCCACCTAACGGCCAACAGCGTAGTCCTTTAAAAAAAAAAACAAAGGTCTCCCCCATTCTCTTCCACACATCTCTACCTCCTTAGCATCGCACCTCCTAATCCTGGGTCGACCACGGCGGCGGTGTCTTACCCTAACAAAAAATACACTAACAAGGCCCCAAGTCCCTTAACGCTGTCTTCGCTAAAATCCTATCTATTATCAATAGTAGCTAAAATATGGCCAGTGTAAACAATAGACATTAAAAACTTGAAGTCATTACACTACTCATAATTTATTTACCATTGATACAAGATGTTGTTTCATGCCCTAAAAAAATTAAGTAACTGTTATGCAGCCGGCTTTGCCGTGTGAATAGTGCCTCGGCTCATATATCATATCTGGCTCAATGTTAAACATATTTGTGTTGTGACTTAATATACTGCACTCAAAGCACTAATTACATTGTGTATTATTTTATTATATTAATATTGTAAATAATGAATTGTGCAATTCTGTTATAAATATATTTTTTTATGTAATAACTATCACACATAGATTTAATATGGCAAGTCTGGAATGTTCCCTGAACTGTACGCGATTGGTATGTGTGGAATGTAGCCTAGATCCCCTTGTATTTTCTTTCAAAGGATGTCGATGGTTGCAGTTAATTTGTGCAAATCAATTGCTGCATCAGTATATAAAAAAATCATAATATGGCTTTCTCGAAATAGTGCAAACTCCTATGTGGAGTTACAATATTTTGTAAACAGATCTGCCCATTTACGTCAAAGTCAAAGTCAAATCATTTATTTTGTATAGGCCTATGGGGGCACTTATAAATTTTCAAGTTTACATTTTTTTCTTATATTCTACTATGCTACCACCGGATCGAAACGCGACTTCAACTGAGAAGATCCGGCAAGAAACTCAGTGGGCTGATCATTTTTTAAATCGCCAAAACTTATTACAAATACATAGGTACATGTAGCTCCAGTCCACATATACGTTAATATAATGTAATTAAAATGGCTTTACAAAAATAATAAGTGATATATCTCGAATAGAGATGATGTCGATCAAGCGAAAATTGCGGTCCTGTGGGCTTAGCATGACCGTGCAGACGTAAGTTTTATCTCTTTCAACTGCCAGATTTGTCGAGAAAATGACGTCACTTCGATCTTTTTGTACTGGACATGGCCTGGTGTGACGTAATTTTCTCGACAAATCTGACAGTTGAAAGAGATAAAGCTTATGTCTACGCAGTCATGCTACAAGGCAAATTCCAAAAAAAACCCCGCAAACATCCTGTGCACTGAATTGAGCGGCCAAACCAATATTATTTATAACTGTGTAGGCTCAATATTATTAATAACATTTTTACAATCTAATGTAATTCCTGTAGGTAATTATGTTTCCTGTAGTTTTCACTATCACTAATGGACAATAAACAATATCTCGCGCGGACAACAATATCCGCACTCGATAAGTATTTTTTTTATTAAATTGAATGACTTGTAATAAAAATACTTGTCATCAATTTAATAATCTATAAAATATAGGTACAAAAATTTAAATTGAAGTGTCTGTTTGTATTGTGAAAATGATAGATTTTTTACTAAATGCATACTACTACTACAGCCCTTTTGACGTCCCACTGCTGGGCACGGGCCTCCCCTCAATGTAAGGAGAATTTTAGGCCATAGTCCACCACGCTGGCCTAGTGGTCGAACGCACGCCTTGCAATCATTCAATGTGTGCAGGTTCAAACCCAGGCTCGCACCTCTGGGATTTATGTGCGAATCTCATTTTCATCCGAGATTATCACTTACTATGAAACGGTGAAGGAAAACATCGTGAAGAAACCTGCACGTCTGAGGGAACTGGACTAGTTCTCGATAGATCTGTGAATTCTGCCAACCCGCACTGGGCCAGCGTGGTGGACTATGGCCTGAATCCCCCTCACGTTGAGGGGAGGCCCGTGCCCATCAGTGGGACGTTAAAAGGGTTGTAGTTAGAACCTTAATTTGGTCATGGGTAGTTGCTGTACAGCAGAGTTAGAGTTGTCATCATTGTGGTCAAAAACTTCAATGTTCGTTTTATGTCTCTCTCTATCTTTGAATTTATTAAAGAGGTAGTCGGAGACTAATGTTAATACGGTCATCGGGGACTCGGGCTGTTATCCAGGGTCGGGGGTATAAAATGGCTACCGAGCAATTCCTCCTCGATGAATTTATCTCCTGAATTTTTACTGGAACTGTAGCAATAGTGAGTTTTTATAAAAGTTACTAAGCATTTGCGTGCATCACGCAACGATCCATAAGAAAAAAACTCAAGAAATTAATTAATGTTAGAGGAATTGCTAAAGTGTTAATTGTCAACCCCCAGTTCAGTCAGGAAAGTGAATTTAATTTAAATTATTATATTTTGGCACGCGGTATTGTTATGTGTGTTATGTTTTCGTATATTAAAGTAGGCATCTATGTGTATATCCAGCCCAAATTATAACCTATTTACAGTTGCATTTTAAAACACATTTATTGAACCGAGCCATGTTCAGTACAAATAGCTCTAAATGACGTCATTTTCTCGACAAATCTGACAGTTTAAAGAGACAAAGTTAAAAGAGACAAAACTTATGTCTACACGGTCATGCTAAGGGTGCTGGACATGCCTCGGTGTGACGTCATTTTCTCGACAAATCTGACAGTTGAATGTTATAAAACTTATGTCTACGCGGTCATGCTAAGCCTGCTGCGGCTAAGTCTGCTACCTGTGAGTCTTAATTTTATGTATCTAGTATATCTATAGTAACTTATGTAACTCATTCGTTTATATCGTCAAGTAGGGCTGTCCAAACTACATACCTTCGCGGGGCAAATAATTTTACTACAAAAGCTGGCGGGCCGCAGAAAAAAATATTTTCTGGTTTCAAGTAAAAAAACCGGCCAAGTGCGAGTCGGACTCGCGCACGAAGGGTTCCGTACCCTTATCTATAAAAACGGCAAAAAAATCACGTTTGTTGTATGGGAGCCCCCTTAAATATTTATTTTATTCTGTTTTTTAGTAGTTGTTGTTATAGCGGCATCAGAAATACGTCATCTGAAAATTTTAACTCTCTAACTATCACAGTTCATGAGATACAGCCTGGTGACAGACGGACGGACGGACGGACGGACAGCGAAGTCTTAGTAATAGGGTTCTCGTTTTACCCTTTGGGTACGGAACCCTAAAAAATGCATTTATTTTGTTGTTGTCAGACGCATTGCATGAAGAAGTGACTTAACTGACAGTGAAAATCTATACTTTAGATTTTATAAAGTTTATTGTTGAATACGCACTGTCACAGAACTAAATGCTGCCTCATCGATTTTCAAGCCAAAATTTGTTAGTTTGGGGAAACGATCTTAAAAAATTCATTCCAGTTTCTGTCAAAAACTATTTTCTGATTAAAACATGCGTCGAGGGCCGCATGAAAACAAACCGTTGTTTGAACAGCCCTGTCGTAAAGGAAAGCAAAAAATAGCTTCCATAACCTCCAATCTATATGATACATTTTCTCAGAGCACATCCACTGGCGTTTTACCCATAACGATTGTACCTACATAAATACAGAAATGGGCGCAAGTGGATAGCCCCTTATTGTTGGTTAAGTATTCTTCCTCAGTCAGAAACAAATGTACCTAACCAATATTTAAAATGTGTATGTGTGTGGTTACTTACTTCGTTTTGTATTTTACATTTTTATATGAAAACATAACATGACATTAATCTTAAAGCTTATAAATATTATTTTTGTATGTAGAATATATAACTCTAGTTTATAAAGCAAGTGAGTGAATAATATATTCCATAAAAGGAGCTGTTAGTTTAAATCTTTTCTTCTATTTATTTGTAGAAAATTAGAGTTGGATGGTAGTAGTAAATTGTAAGTGAAGGCTTGGGTAGTGTTAGTAAAGATTTTATACATTACAGCTTCACAAAAAATATCTATAAATAAAAGATGTTATTTTCAAAATTGTTGTTTGTTTACTGGTGACCTTTTGTCAGTTATACAATCTCATTTGTAAATATTATAAGAAAACTCCAACCCTACATAATCTATCTACCGTACCTATTGCTAATTACTTTATGAATTCGGGATTACGAAAAGTACATTTATAAAAAATCTGACTTGCTGACATGCTTTGACAACCCTGGTTAAATAAATAACCAGGGTTGTCCAGATAAACGCAACAGAAGGGATAAATATCCCTTCTGTTGCGTTTATCTTTAGATCAAAGAGAGTTCTAAAGGAACAGCTGATTTTGAAGCTATGTTACGCCACGTTTTAAGGAAATATAACACAAAATATTTTTTTCAACGACAGTTTCTAGTCGTTTACAGGTAGAGAAGTCATAATTTAGGGTTAGGTACCATTCTAAATAATAAAATATTTAATCTGTACAATAATTGGAAAGTACATAATATGTGGTGGGTGGGATGTCGTTAAATAATATTAAAATGACGTTAACTTTATACTAACACACCGATAAGTCGGTCCCATAACATGCGTGTGCGCTACGCATGTTATCAACATTGGAAGTCGACAATTTTCCCACAACTTTTATTTTTA
This sequence comes from Ptilodon capucinus, assembly GCA_914767695.1. Taxonomy (NCBI): domain Eukaryota; kingdom Metazoa; phylum Arthropoda; class Insecta; order Lepidoptera; family Notodontidae; genus Ptilodon; species Ptilodon capucinus. The sequence continues at coordinate 11,141,469 of OU611823.1, read as the reverse complement.
TTATATAGGTACATATAATACATACATACACCAACCAAAGAGGAAACATGATTAAAAATATATACCTAAGTATAACTAATGAATTAGCCTAGAACAAGTTCTGCGAAAGCTGGAATGCCAAATGATCATTATCAAAGGTATCATAGAAATTCAAGCGAACAAAGAACATGTTTTTTTTTTTTGAATGGACTACGCTATTGGCCGTGAGGTGGCTTTTACAGCTTTACCGGAGGAGATACAAAGAACATTCTTAAACCAACTCGTATAAGCTATCTAAACATGACTTGTGGCAGAAAGCGAACTGAATAAACGCATTCTATCTCACTCCCACGTATGGTCTTCTAAGCTGTCCATTCGCCAACTCTTTCAGACATCCTGTTAAAGAACTGCCAAAAAATTAAGATTTTATATATAAACTGCAGTGCCGACTGACAGAACCCATTCAGATTATCTCTCCTATAGCCGCCGAACACATCTGTTTTTAATTTGCTCGCATTCTTTACTCACTGATGAGAATGTGGACTCTATTACTTCGTAATAAGAGTGTCAGGAATGTGGATTTTTATTCGCGATAGGTACCTACCTACTCCATTTTGCGTAATAGGTCAATGCCAAGGTGTGATTAATGCGATGCGTTTACGCATGTGGCTTAGATAACGTCCGAGGAGTTGGAAAATAACTACTCACTTTAATTCTGAACTGGAATTTATCAATAATTTGGTGTTATTTTCGTAAATTGAACTAATAAAGACTACTTAGGTCTGTCTGGGCTGAGAGTTATGTAGAAGTATGACCTACTATACCTACCCAATATTTATTTTAAAATACGTTGATACCTAATTATTTATGATTCAATGTTTCTTAGCATAAAATAGTTGGGAACCAACTCAATAGATAGGTAAGTAGCCCGACAGTCGATTTTCAAGGGCAACTGTGAATAAATGAATTTCAACATCATCGTTCGCTTGTTGCAATCCATACAAAATAAAACCGCACAACCTGAATGTGAAACGGCGGAGACAGGTAGGTTACAAAGGAACTCTGCTTCCGTCTCGGTGTCGCGTAGTTCCCGGACTCGCGAATAGTTCATTAAATTTGGTTTCCGCAAGCCGGTGACCCGGCAGACAATGGGCACCACCGGTTCGTCTATTGTCATCGCCGGCCAGACACGTCAGTGAATGGGGCAAGTTCAGGCCGAGTCGGCCCACATCAGGCGCCGGAGTGGGACGCGAATATGGGTATGCGGCGCGCGCGACCGGGAGGCGAACATGAGTACGGTCTCCGCGGACGCTATACCTGCGAAATTACCGCTGGTCGAGTGTTGTTTAGGAGCGGTCCAGTTGCAGTCGGTCGGCGCGCGGCGCACGAGTCGAGTGTCCCCGCGCGGCGCCACGGCCGCAGCCCGCGTGCATATCTACGTAACATGAGCAGCTCGCATTTCTGTCCGCGCCGCGCCTCGCCGCGCTCACACCGCCCGCGTCGCCGATAACATCTGCGAAACTGATATTTAGGCCGGCGATAGCGCGATAGGGTTCGAATTCGTGCGCGACGTTCCGCCGGCACCGCGCGGCCATGTGATCGCTCCCGGCCGATGGGAGCGAAAACCGAACAAAAAAGCCGCCCGCTAATGTCTACCCCTCCCGGCCGCTACAAAAAAGGGATAAAAAGTTTATTCCTGGAATGCACACATGTGGACGCCGGGTAACAGTGGGTGCTAGCATTGACTCCGCAGTTGTGGCGCGATGGCTAGGAGGAGCAGGTGGATGCATCTGGCGGCGGGAGTCGCCGTCGGGGTCATGTTCGGCATCTTCCTCAAACTGTGCTTGAGGAGTTCGTCTCGGACGACGCTGGAGTCGTGTCCAGAGGCGGCCAAGCAGTACCAGGATCGGGACCCTCTCGAGCTCATAGGTCTGCTGCCGAACGAGACGGTCCACAACTCGAACAGGACATTAGTGTTCGTGGGTGTGATGACAGCGGAACAGTATTTAAATTCACGTGCCAAAGCAGTGTACGATACGTGGAGCCAGGACTTACCTGGACGGATCGCGTTTTTCAGTTCGGAAGTGTCGCGTGCACCGGATCTGCCTCTGATTCCATTGCGCAATGTGGACGACAGTTATCCACCTCAGAAGAAGTCATTCCTTATGTTGCTACACATGTATGAGAAGTACGGGGATAGGTTCGAGTGGTTCATGCGTGCGGACGACGATGTGTATGTAAGGGGTGATAAGTTGGAGGAGTTCCTGCGGTCTGTGGACAGTAGGAAGCCTCAGTTCATTGGGCAGGCGGGCCGGGGGACCAACGACGAGCGGGATGCGTTAGCACTGGACTACAATGAAAACTTCTGCATGGGCGGGCCCGGCGTGTTGTTCTCGAGGGAGACCCTGAAGCGGGTGGCTCCACACGTGAAGTACTGTCTGAAGCACCTGTACACCACGCACGAAGACGTTGAGTTGGGTCGGTGCGTGGCGAAGTTCGCCGGCGTATCCTGCACTTGGAGTTATGATGTGAGTACCGCCTATATGCTCAATCTTTCAAGTCACCTTTTACTCTTTGGGTGTGAGGGTTTTGAAATCTAAGTGACATTTCATTTAAATCCTAGGTCCCTTAGCTTTATCCGATTATTATTATACCTACCTTCACCTAAACTGATAAGTATGTGGATTTACATCTGCTGAATCACGTTTTTATCAAGTAACAAATAACTACTTTTGTTTATTTCGTAAAGGTAGGTAAGTAAGTAGTGGGTATCCAGCTACAGAATAGATAATATTGATAATAAATAGATTTGAATAACTGACCTATAAGTAATTGCGCGTTTGCGGTCAGTAGCTCAGCATGTAGCTACTGCTAGTCCTACCTATGACCATGAAATAATGAATGTTTGAATCATTTATTTCCTCTGCTTTTGAACGATTTTCTAAGGAGGGGCTTTAAACTACATAGCCAGATCAAAAGTCAAAACTCCGAGCGAACTTGAGAGGTCGAATTTGTCAATTGTGACCTGTGATTGCTATTTCAAGATGTCGGGAATAAATCAACTCAATTTCATGCCCAATTTGGTTACCGCCAGGATCTGACGAACGTATTGTTAGCCCTTCGACGAATAAGCATGCGACAATGCTCAAAATGAATTATTAAGATTAAAATTCTTGCAAAGAGGATTTGTCAAAATATATCTTTAGGTCACCGACCTCTGGGGCAATTCCCGCAAGATCGATAGCATTTCTAATTCGACATATGTAGAAAAAACGTAATAATACGACCAATTTGACGTTTTGTTACGACATATCTCGAATATAGATTGATGTCTATCAAGCGAGAATCGGGCCCTAGTTTGACGTTTTTTTCGACATAATTAGGTATGTCGAATTAGAGATGATGTCTTTCATGCGAGAATTGGGTCCCAGGTGTTGCAGATCTTCGAAAAGAAAGTTTTGACTTGGAAGTGTCATTATCGAGTACTTAGTTCTACGAAATTTTGAGTATGTACATACATAGGTACATAAATAAGTATGTAGGTACATACTTAGGTACATTCTTATTTCTTTACTAGCTGTGCCCGCGACTCCGCCTGCGTGGACTTTAGGAAGATGACCCGGTGATAATGGTTTTATGTTCATCCCGCAGAACCCTAATGCTTTTTCTAAAATAAAAGTAGCCTAAGTTACGCCTTGGAACATCAGCTATCTGCCAGTGAAAGTCCCGTCGAAATCTGTTCAGCCGTTTAGAAGTTTACCCGGAACAAACAGACAGACAATTAAAAAAAAATGCATTTTCGTAATATGTATCGTGAAAGTATTCATATGCATTTGTTAGAATAATGTTATTTTGATATTACAAACAGACACTCCAATTTTATTTATTTGTATAGATAAGCCAAAAGCTGCGTGTTCTGGTTTTCACGTTTCGCTCAGTGGTTGCAAATGAAAGTATAGTTAAGTAATACCTATTTGCCGTGTTCTCTTAAATACCATGATGTAAGTAATTTCGAGTTATTTTGCAATTCCATCTGTCTACGGAAATTCATTGAATTTTACAAAACTCGGCTGTTCAGTTCATTATATGAGCGGCGCCAGAGTGGGGTGCTATGTTGATGGCACTTGCGTCAACAACATTGACATGGTACTGCTCAGTGCCTCAATCTGTGGTCTTAGAAAGCTGGTGAGGATGTGTGAATCGTATGTTGGAGCTCACGGTCTAACTTATAATGTTAATTATTTTTAACAAAAAACAAAAACCGACTTCAAAAACCTAGGTGCACTAAAAAGCTACAAATAACCTTACAATTCATTACATTTGGAGTAGGTGCCAATCAACGTCGGACAAGGCAAATACACACATGAATTGGCACCGACTCCAAATGTAATGAATTGTAAGGTTATTTGTAGCTTTTTAGTGCACCTAGGTTTTTGAAGTCGGTTTTTGTTTTTTGTTAAAAATAATTTTTTTTTACGATTTTTAGTGTCAATAATTTGCAAATATTATCACCTTATAACAGCCCTAAAAAACTAAAAATTTACAGCCAAAAAAAAATCACCCCCCAAAAGGGGGGGTCCCCTTTCCACCCCTTTGGGGGTGGGTTTCGATCTTTGTTAACAATCCGTATTAAACAAAGAAAGATTTTTCGAAATCGGTTCACTAACGCCGGAGATATGCTGTAGTTCGGATTGGACCCCCATTTCACCCCCTACATATTTTTTCTTTCAAAATTCCTGAAAGACGTGTTTTTTTATTTTGTTTTTTAAATACATATACAAAGTTTCAAGTCGTTCAAAAAATATTTTTGAAATTATGCGACCTTCAACCCCCCATTTCACCCCCAAGGGGTTAGATTTCTGATAATATTTTTGAAATGGGACCAACCTTGAAGAATTTTCTAGCAAACCTCAAAAAAAATTTCGAAATCGGTCGACAGACGCCGGAGATATGCGGTAACATACATAAAAAAAAAAAAAAATAAAAAAAAAAAACATACGGGTTGAATTGAGAACCTCCTCCTTTTTGAAGTCGGTTAAAAAAAGTGTTGTTATAGTTTTTAGGGCCAGTGGTCAATGTCCGGGAACTATACCTCCGGTGAGACTGAATGGTTCTCCCCTAACGAGGGTGCACCAGTTCAAGTACCTTGGTCACATATTGACTTCTGGCCTTAAGGACGATGATGATATTGAGCGGGAACGAAGGGCGCTGTCGGTGAGGGCGAATATGATTGCCCGTAGGTTTGCACATGCATCTAGTAGTGTAAAAATCACACTCTTTAGGGCATATTGCACTTCTTTCTATACCTGCAGCCTATGGGTAAATTACGCACAAAAATCATACAGTGCCCTTCGTGTGCAGTATAATAATGCTTTTAGGGTGCTCTTGGGGCTGTCTCGCTTCTGTAGCGCATCGGGGATGTTCGCAGAAAAGCAAGTAAATTGTTTTCATACTATAATGCGAAAAAGATGTGCATCCCTGGTGCGCAAAGTGCGGGCCAGCTCGAATAGCATCCTGGCTATGATTGCTGGCAGAATGGATTGCTGCATTATGAATCGTTGCTCCAAAATTTCTGCTGGAATTCTGAAGCAATGATTCGCAAATTATTTGTAATGTTACCTACCTACCTACTGACATAGTTATAAGCTTTTTGTTACTAACCATAATATGAGTCATGTAGATACTCGAAATAAATAAATTATTATTATTTACGTACCTACCGGAAAATTAGTTCGAAAATTCAAAAGATTACTTACTGATAATTGAAATATAATGCATTATGTAAATTTCAAACGATTCATTTCATAAATATCGAATATAATACGATATAGATACTTTAAATTCTTTGTCAAGCAAGTCCTACTTAAGTACCTGCATGTCTTGTTCTGCATCTATAAATATATTGTTTGCTGTGCCTTAGTATTAGCAACATTATTTCTAATGAAGCCCCTACCTATCGTAAAGTTCAAGGTTTCACATGTTGACTCTACGTTTCCGTGGTACAGGTTTGTTTGCAGAGAAAAAAAAACATGCTAGGTGTTAGGTGATGTTTAATAGTTGGTTAAAGTTTAATAAGGAAATGACGCGTTTGGGTATTGTCCATAGATTTAAACTAATAAAATAATTTATTATCTTGAACTTTGACCACATAGGAAAAATAAATTGGAACAAGAGCGAGTCGGACTCGCGCACGAAGGGTTCCGTACCATTATCTATAAAAACGCAAAAAAAACACGTTTGTTGTGTGGGAGCCCCCTTAAATATTTATTTTATTCTGTTTTTTAGTATTTGTTGTTATAGCGGCAACAGAAATACATCATCTGTGAAAATTTCAACTCTCTTACTATCACGGTTCATGAGATACAGCCTGGTGACAGACGGACGGAAAGACGGACGTACGGACGCAGCGAAGTCTTAGTAATAGGGTTCCTTCATTTTACCCTTTGGGTACTGAACCCTAAAAAGGGAGATTTTAGACAACAGATAATTTTGTAACTAGATTTCTTTTGAGTTTTCCCACAGCCAATATCATCCATTATCGACTTGTTAAATAGTTACCCGTTTGCGATAACTACGCTTAAGTAAACTGTTACAAACACGTGTTTATTTGCAACTGGAAATCCATGCTTATCGTTATTTGAAAATTGAAGCCAGTACGGGTTAATCAGCCATTTTTACATAATCGCAAAGTTAATATTAACATTGTATATCGATTGACTATCGTTTGTAGTTATAATGAGTTGGCAGAATGGTACCTACGTAATGTATTGAGCTCGCACTATGTCGAGGCGTTAATAAGGTAAGGGGCTCCGTAGCCGCCGTATTTTCGCATTAACTTAGATTCATAATTGTAATATAAATAAATACGTGGACTTTTTACGTAACGATTGGAATATGTACATTGTCAATTATTTTACAATTGTAATGTTTTTAGGGTTCCGTACCCAAAGGGTAAAACGGGAACCCTATTACTGAGACTTCGCTGTCCGTCCGTCCGTCCGTCCGTCTGTCTGTCACCAGGCTGTATCTCCTGAACCGTGATAGTTATAGAGTTGAAATTTTCAAAGATTATGTATTTCTGTTGCCGCTATAACACCAAATACTAAAAAACAGAATAAAATAATTATTTAAGGGGGCTCCCATACAACAAACGTGATTTTTTTTGCCATTTTTATAGATAATGGTACGGAACCCTTCGTGCGCGAATCCGACTCGCACTTGGCCGGTTTTTTATATTAAAAATAATTGTATACAAATAACTAGTCCCAAAATCCAAATTCTGCGAGTAAAGTTCCAAAAACCACGATAGAAAAGATTTTGAGAAATATTGAAATAGAACAGAAAATATGATGACATTCCCATGGCCAAACGTATTTACTAGTTAATTACACCTATTTCAGTTAAAATAAAGCTTTTACTTCGAAGAAATAACAATTTATCCGTTGTTTATGGTTACAGTTTTGACATACCGCGGAAATAGAGCTCCCTTTTAAAACTTCCACACTTACACATTAATTCATCATTAATGACTTACCTCCATAGTTTTCTCACAACAATTAACACGTGCGTACCTAAAATTCGCATGATTCCGTCTCCATCTTGCAATGGCGCCTCGACTAGATTTAGGCTATCTTATCTTTGCACCGTGTCCGTGAAGTGTTTGTAGTTGGAGGATATAAACTACTGCATGCCCGATTACTTAAGGACGTGCACTACCATCACGTTTGTATTCGAAAATATAAGAAAAATAAAAAGGGTTTTCTAAGTAGTTACGTTTGTAGGTGTTTGCGTGGCGAAGTGTTTATACAACACGGCTGGCGTTTTGTAAGATAACATTGATTGTGATGGCTGTAATTTATAATTTACAGTTTCAGTTTTTGCAACCATGAATGAAATGCGTTTGAAATGTATTTTACACGGTTTTATTTGATAGGAAAATACAATTATTGATCATTTAATAAATCTGATAGGCACTAGAAGTTCCTTGGTGAAAATTATGACGCGCCTAATGTTCAGAAGGATACAGCGACTTTTTAAGACAAAAAAAAACGTATAAAGTGGTTTGGATAGAAAAATAATAAAGTATTTAGAAGAAAACAAAAGTATTTTTCAAATTTGATGTTTTTATTGCCTTATAAACGTTAACAATTATTTTTTTTGCTATCATTAAATGTTTCAAAGCTTGTTGGACAATAAAAATCACCACCACACACCATACCACATCTAAGTGTGTGTGTTTAATAATTATAAATAGTTTCCATCATCCGTTTTCACTTATGCGTACCGTTAAATAGTTAAGTACCTACCCATAATGAGTGTTTTGTTTTACGCATCACAGAAAAGGTTGGAAATAAAGTATTTTCACATTCTTTACCTATGCAAAAGTATAAAGTATAATTACCAAAAATAAAGTATGATACTTTATTATAAAGTTTGGTTGGCAACCCTACCTGTGGTGTTAGCACTCACGTCAAGACTAGACGTGTGTCACGGATCCGCTTGCTCGGTCTCTGTCTTATTTCATACGAGAGAAAGAGACAAAATCAACATTATCCATGACAAAAGTCTAGTCTTGGTGCACATGCTACAACTACTGAGGTGGGTAACGTATACGCGACCGGCTTCTTCACCATCATTTCTAGTTATCGCAATATTGTTTCAATATTATTTAATTTTATAAAGGAGGAGGTTCTCAATTCGATGGGTATTTTTTTTATATATGTACACCAATTACTCTGCGATTTATGATCCGATTTACGTGATTCTTTTTTGTTTGATGCGGAATAGATGTCATTTGGTCCCATAAAAATTTTAAATTGTACGGCCAAGCAGTTTTCATTTTATGAACATTTTTATGTTTATTATGATCATTATTTACGTGGATGATGTAGTTGTATACGGCTTTTTAAGGAGTTTTCATTTAGGTTGATTATTAGTGGCTGTAAATATTTACTTTTTTAGGGTTGTTATGAGGTGATAATAATTGCATATTTTCAACGATGATCGACACTAAAAAGCGTGAAAAAAAAAATTAACAAAAAAACAAAAACCGACTTCAAAAACCTAGGTGCACTAAGAAGCTAGAAATAACCTTATAATTCATTACATTTGAAGTCGGTGCCAATTCATGTGTGTTTTTGCCTAGTCTGACGTAGATTGGCACCTAGTCCAAATGTAATGAATTATAAGGTTATTTCTAGCTTTTTAATGCACCTTGGTTTTTGAAGTCGGTTTTTGTTTTTTGTTATATTTGACAGTTTTGTAGTACAAAATATTTCGAACCTTCCTCACATTAAGGAGTATTGATCCTGGTAATACTGTACCTATTAGAATCAAAATACATCAACGAAGTGTAGAAACACTAGTACACGTCTGCCTATCTCTTCAAGAAATACAAGCGTGACGATAATAATTGCTTCCCTTCCCTAAACTTAATGTCTACGTCAATTATATTGTCACAGTGACGCGGTTGTGTCGGCGTCTGCGCAGACGTGTAGTGAATTCAGTAACGATGAAACTGGTTGGTTCACTTGTTTTTAGAGATAGAAAAAAGTAGTTAAGGTTATTTAAAGGAAGAACAGATTTTATACCCCATGCGTTAAGTAATACCTGTCAGATTTATTTAAATTGTCAATTATTGTATTTTACTATCAAATAAGAGCGTGTAAAAAAACATTTTAGTCACGATCACAATGCTGAAACTTATTCCTTAAATTCCGTGGACGCTTATGCCGATACGCGATTAAGTCCGACCTGGGCCCCGATTTTCATGCGATCGAGATTCATCTCTATTCTAGATATCTCGAAACGAAACGTCAAATCGTATGTATTTTTTTCATTTATTTCGAGATATCTCGAATAGAGATGAATCTCGATCGCACGAAAATCGGGGCCCTGGACTCAACTCGACCTAACATAGACCTTTATTAAAATAATAGCCCGTAACTATCTTCATAAAGAGGCATCATTGAGGTTCAAATGAGCAAAGGAGTTCGAATAAGCACTTAAAACATAAAATTAAACTTTTAAAGTGACTGAGAAAATATATAAGTGGTATTATTTATCGTATTTATTTGCAAGTAGAAACCCTGGGCACACAGGGGAGTCATGACGCGCGCGTTTAACTTTGTGCCAATACCACAATGAACTCTATGTCAATTTAAATAAAGATATAATTTCTGTGCTACAACCCACGCGACCACGCATAAAATATTAGTTGAAGAATAAGCTTTTTTATTACAAGCTTTATATTAACTTGCAATGTATGTATGTCCGGGTGGAATCTTTCATCTGAATTTTAAATCAGTTATCTTTAACCGATTGAGCTGAAATTTGGTATACACGCTTACTTTGGATGAAATTTAGCTTAGCTATGTGACGTCATTCTAATTCCAATATGGGGGATCATCCAAGATGGCGGAATAGTTATTTTTTTCTGCACTACCACAGTATGGGTATCAAATGAAAGGGCTTGCTGAGGAGAACACGAAAACTAAGGGCAATTAAATAAAAGCTTGTTTTTTAAAATATTTTTTTACACTTAATTTTCTATCGAAAATACAATTCATTTTGGTATTGCCAAACATTTTGACGCGTGCGTCTCGGCGTTCCATTATGCCCGTGGCTATGCTAAACCGGTTGTTTCTGCAACCAAGGCAGGAGCTGTTACGATAATAAGGTATTTAAGTCCATTTCCGTTCATGTAACACTCATACTTAGGCAGTAAAGGGATCATACGAGTCCCTTAAAGATCCTAGAGCCTATCCTGTATCCATAGTCTCTTTGGCATAGATACAAATATAATCTTTTAAAAAAGAGTTACCATGGAATTTCTTGTTTATTCTTCGTTATACAAAATGCATGTTCTTGAATTAATAATGGTAAAAAAACCTGCCAAGTGCGAGTCGGACTCGCGCACGAAGGGTTCCGTACCATTATCTATAAAAACGGCAAAAAAATCATGTTTGTTGTATGAGAGCCCCCTTAAATATTTATTTAATTCTGTTTTTTAGTATTTGTTGTTATAGCGGCAACAGAAATACATCATCTGTGAAAATTTCGGACGGACGGACGGACAGCGATGTCTTAGTAATAGGGTTCCCGTTTTACCCTTTGGGTACGGAACCCTAAAAACAATCTGATTCGGATTTTACATGGTGTCGTAAGAAGGACCCAGTTTGCAACAATTTGTAGCAATTCAGGCAGTAATTCGGATTACCCTCTTATGTGGAATCCGTTAAAGATTGCAAGCATGGCTCTTGGCACCTACGGATGATAACGAACTGATACATTATCAATTTACTTACTACAAAACTATATAATATATAGTACTCAACACTCACTCAATATTAAGATAATATTGGAAGTTTGGTATGGGTAGGTAGGTATTTTTAAATATAAATTTGAGCGATTAGGAAATTGATTGGATATAATCGAGATTGTGGAATAGTCTACATATTTTTACTTTCGTGAATCACCAATAGCTACTTACTTGGCTGCCATGTTTCGTCTGTAGCATTTTTGTTTATTCAAAACTTTGTGTGATTGTAGCATAAAATGTTTCATTGACGGTCCTGCATCAGAAGCGTTAATCACTGTTTTTGCTTGTTAAGAAATTTCCATAGATATTTAGTCCTTTAGCGGTGCAGGGGCATCGCAAGAGGAAGTGCAAGATCTCCAATCTATTAAAAATCACAGCCTTCATGACATGTTTTATTTAATTAAGGAGAAATTGTGTTTGGTTTAAAACAAATTACAAAGTATGAAATATGTTTTTGGAGTATTAAAATATACCTAGCAGAGTATACACCTGTATTTATGAAGTTTAAAACGTTCCATCTGTCATCTTTGTGGTTGAAGTAGATGTAAAGTACTTAAGTGAGTTACTTAGCAATAATTTTCCTGAAGGTATGCACTGTTTGCAGTGATAAAACACATATTTGAGGCACGTGGACGTTTCCTTAACACAGTTGAGCACGTAGCTACTGTGACCGCAGCGTGCACAGGCGAGCATGACTAAAACAATGGACAATTGATTTTTATGTTCACAAGAATTGTTACTGAATGTCACAGCTATTTTGCATCCTATTTTGTTTTGCTTCCGTCTCTTAAATCTAGCCCAATTGACATATTGTACCTATACAAAATAAAATACCCCTTTTGTAGGTGTGGGAGTATTATAATCGGGTATTTTTTAAAATATTTATTTACTTTCATTGTATCTAAAAAAAAGTAATAACGATTCATTTGAGAAAGAATTGAGTGGAGGGATTTGGAATGGATGGAGTTTCTTGTCCATTCTTATTCATCGGAAATAGAATCCGAATGGATGAAAAATTCTTGTTTCACTATTTAAAACCAACACATTCAATTGAAGATGGTGAGATAGCCAAATTAGCTCAGGGATATTTTCCATTGTTCAGTTGTCTAATAAAAAAAGAATTGTAAAATTTTTTGGTTTTCACCCAAATTTATTATATTTGTTATTAAAATGAGTAACACAAATGCACAACAAGGCTACAGCGGTGTTACAATGGTTCCCTATGTTTACAGACATCGGACTGATCGTCAACTACCGCAAACATTAAACTTATTATGCGTCGTGACGTCATTTGCCGCCGCTCAGCGCGTCTGGTGACTAGATTGAATATTTATAAGATACAATTACCTACGTATTGCATGTTTGAGACAGTTTCGTGCGTTTTTTTTGTGTGTTTCATATTTTTAGTGTTTCATCACGTGCGTAGTTTCTGCTTACCTACAGTTTACACACATACCTATGTCACATCCACAGATATTACAATACACAGATATAAGTACTTTTTGACAGGACTAAAAATATTGCTAGGTTGCATATTGATTGGGCTTGTAATAAGAATGACAATATGCCTAGTTTAGTGCAGTTTTGTTTGGTGCCAATAGAATCGACACTTGGGTGTACCATTTTATTTAAAAAGAAACATTATTTTAGGTTTTTTGGTTCAGTTAAAGCAGCCATCTTGTTTAACTAAGTGAATGCACTATCCTATACTGCTCTAACTAGTATTCTTATTGACGGTGACCTTCTTAGAAGGCTAGACAGGATGAGTATGATAAACTTATCAAAATTAGATCTGCTTCTTCGAAATTCAGTATTCAGTATAGTTAGAAAGCTCGAATTTAGTATAGTGCAATAAATTAACAGAATTGTCCAAGACCAAACAAAATATAACGTCTATCGGACGTCATATTACATTATTTGGATAATTCCAAATGACATCAATAATACGAAAAGACCATTGCCAATATATGACTTACGAGTCGGTCATGCTTTGAGCTTAGGTACTTTAAGGTACGTTTGTGATAAAGAAGCATTATAGTAAATTTATCTCATGCGTATAATACTATTATCTGTCATGCTCGAGCTGGGTTGACAAACAGACAGACAGGGCTGAGTCATCGTTGATCAATCACCGAGTAATTGCAGAGGCCAGTGAACCGACAGTACAACGTTTAGACTCAATAATTAAACAAGATTAAGGATAGACAAATATATTCTTATTTATCGTTAGACTCTTGGCTGAGTGGCCGTTGTCGTAACCCGAAATGGTCAGGGTCAGGACCTTAACAACACTTTAAATTATTGTTGTTTTAATAGTAGATAACTGTCAATTTTTAACAGATTTTGTACTTGAGCAGTCTAATATAAGGTTCAAATTATGGCTACTTTTTTGAAGTTAGTATAGTGAGGTGCGTCTACTCCCATTTACAGTACCTATAAAGATTATTATAAAATATAGATGGCTATAGATATAATTGTTTTGGTGTGATGTCTTCTACGCTAAATAGGAGAGTAAATGATACGTTGTTAAAAGGAAAATGGTTGGACCGGTACTCGCAAGCAGCAGTTCAATTTACCCATAGGGACCTCTGAACCATTTTTAACGGTTTAGAGGTGCTGGTTATTAAAAATGGTTCATTAGAACACCCTGGTGTTTCAGAAGTCCAAAAGAATACTTTGACATTTGCATCAGTAACGGGTGTACAACTAAATGGTATAAAAATTTAATCGAAATTTGACCATGTTTTTCGTCGTCAATTTCCAAAACTCGAAATATCTCGCGTTCTATGTGAAATTTGCATGTTTTGTTTTGTGATTATTGATAGTCGCCCCTCATAAGTAAAGTTGACACTGCTGAATAGGGTTATGGATGTATCCATAGGCCAGAACACCATGTTGGTGACAAATATTCAAAGGTATGACTCAGAAACTATGATATCTAGTTAGGTATAAACTGCCTTCACTAAGTATCCATATATGAGCTACCGTATATGTACCCAAAGTATTATGTCGGACTTTTGATACCTGTATATCCACCTTAACGACAAACCATAAAACCTGAACTTATTGTGAAGATAACCTCTTTCCAATTTAGTTATTATTTTAAAGTTTAGCTTCAAAACAGGTTGCAGATACGTTCCATAGTTTAGGATTAATCTTGTTTGAATAAACAGGCCCGTTTGGATGTAGGACGTTGGTCCGTTATTAATTAAAACGCCCACATTTGAGTTTAGTGGACTGTATATAGGAATTAAAATAATATAAAGTAAACTACAATGATAAAACGCGGTGAACGATGCTATGATTTAAATGCCATAGCCATAGAGCCTTAAACTAGTGATGAGCCACAAAATATAGATTAAAAAACAAACTATTTGTTTGGCAACAAACAGGACGGACAGGTGTTACAGTTTTCTAAAAACTAAATTTCACACAGGTAAAAATATTGCCATCTAGCTTATACATTAGCATTATAAGTAGGACGGTTATACACTCACCTTCAAAATTAAAGAATATTATGATAAATTTACAGTAGCATTGTTGAAAATGTTTCGTCCGGAATATGTAATTGTAGGTAATTTGTAGAAATTTGGGGGTTTGTTTCGTTTCTTTCTGTACCCATACAATCGATATTAATATTATTTAGGAGGATAACATCTTGTTATGTAAAACAACTTACAGGTATTCCAAATATTATGTAGTAAAGTTAAATTAATGACAAAGTATTAAATTTAGCTTCACGGCCTTCAGCCGTTAGGTATGATAAACAAAACCGAAATTTTAACGTCTAAATAATGATATATGGACTACCCACTTCAAATGATGCAATAAATCTACATTTGATATATATATATATATTTTTTTGGCTGTAAATTTTTACTTTTTTAGGGCTGTTATAAGGTGATAATATTTGCAAATTTTCAACGATTATTGCCACTAAAAATCGTGAAAAAATATTATTTTTAACAAAAAGCAAAAACCGACTTCAAAAACCTAGGTGCACTAAAAAGCTACAAATAACCTTACAATTCATCACATTTGGAGTAGGTGCCAATCAACGTCGGACAAGGCAAATACACACATGAATTGGCACCGACTAGTGCACCTAGGTTTTTGAAGTCGGTTTTTGTTTTTTGTTAAAAATAATTAAGGCATGAAAACAACATTTTTTTATCAATGGTAGTTAGAATATGACTTATCTAATATCGTCATGTTGCTACTATCATTGATAAAACACGGTAAAGTAAATCCATTGATATTCTCTTACGATAGTATTAAATACATCATCACGCCTGTATTCCCCGAAGGGGTAGGCAGAGGTGCACTGCAGTGCGCCCACACTTCGCCGATGTATTTTGGTCACAATGTAACAGGGGGCGAGCCTATTGCCATTATACCGGGCACATTCTCCCTCAATACGAGGGAGATTTTGGACCATAGTCCACCACGCTGGCCCAGTGCGGGTTTGTGAACTTCACACGCCTTTCTATAGACGTGCAGGGTTGCTCACAATGTTTTCCTTCACCGTTCAGCAAGTGGTAATCATTGTTGAAAATGACATTCGCACATGAAAATTATCTCAGAGGTGCGGGCCTGGGGTTTGAACTTGCACACATTACGTTCAAGGTGGGCGTTCTTGCCCACGAGGTTACCACTGCTTAGTATAGTATTGTATTGGTTGACTTGATACCCTGGATTCCTATACTGACTACTTACTAACTGATAGCTTGTGAACATAATGTTCTGTCATTGTAAATACATTCCCGTGAAATCCGTAATTATCGAGCAGTCGATCTTTGTCTTGCTAATACTTAGTCTTAGAGGCGGCTCCACTTCAATACCTATTCAGTTCCAATCCTATGTTAATTGAGTCTAAAATATGACAGCCAACATCCTGATTTAACTCCCAACATCACGGTCGGATGCCCTAAGTTGGCAACCCCGCCTAATTAAAATTAGGTACACAATGAAGCAAGACTTCAGACTATATTTATGCTTCCTACGCCTTCAATGACTCCAAGCCCTCGTTTGGTTCACGGCCTTGGGTTTGCCGATACTATGTCTTTATTATTATGCTAAGCTGCTATTATGCCAGACTGCTTGTCGCTGGGTGTTTTAACTTATGTTTATATGAGTGTTTAAACGTGTATACACATATTAATTGAGATTTTAATGAGGACTAGCGGTACTTATTTAAGAAATCACGAGCGTTTTTATAGAGATATTAAGATGGACAGAGATAAATGAATTTGGAAACTTACGAAGGAGATGAAATCATACTAGTTTAATCGTTACTGTCGCCGGCCGCTATCGTCTACGTGTCATTTGTAATGAAAATTGTCAGTTACTCGCGTTGTTGATATATTTCGAATAATTTTCTATAAAATACTAAATGTACAACGCTAGCAAGCGTAAATCACGCGTAAAATACATTGCAGGTGCTTACAGATATAACAAAAACAAATATTTATAGATTTTAAACAAATAAAAACACTCAGTAATTTAATCTGTAATCTATTTCTATGGCCTCCGGTAATAAGTGCGTTGTTAGATCCGTATCTGCATTTATAACTAAGCTTGGGAGAGCGATGACCGTAGATAATCAGTGTCGTTGACTCGGACAGTCCGACAGGTAGCGAAAATTTTATCTAGGATTCTGGGAGAGACCCCCTCTAATCCATGTTCAGATCATATATTAATTTTGTTTCTTTCTCTCTTATCATTAACGAAAGTGTTGGAGCATTTCGGTGCGACATAATCCATGACATTAAACGTGTCTTGTCGCACGCGCTAACCGTTCTGACAGATTTAATAAAGTGTAGTCATTTGTGAAGTCAAAATCCAGCTGCCGCCTGACTAAGCTGTAATGGTGACATCAATAAATCAATAAATGGCGCCAGACAACACATACTAATCGTATGATCCCAAAATAAGCAAAGCTTTTATAAGTACCGTACAATAAACTGGGGGCGATCCCAGTGACACCCAGACCAGTGCAAATTCCCATTCGGTGCAGTGAGCTTAATTAACGTCCTACGCTCAGACCACTAGACTCTGTATAAATGCCCATTATTCTCCATAGGAAATGTATTCGACATGGGTGGTAGAGATGCTTTTGTTAATTTTTAAGGTTCCGTACCCAAAGGGTAAAACGGGAACACTATTACTAAGACTTCGCTGTCCGTCCGTCCGTCCGTCTGTCACCAGGCTGTATCTCATGAACCGTGATAGTTAGAGAGTTGAATTTTTTACAGATGATGGATTTTTGTTGCCGCTATAACAACAAATACTAAAAAACAGAATCAAATAAATATTTAAGGGGGCTCCCATACAACAAACGTGATTTTTTTGCCGTTTTTATAGATAATGGTACGAAACCCTTTGTGCGCGAGTCCGACTCGCACTTGGCCGGTTTTTTTGCCGTTTTTATAGATAATGGTACGGAACACTTCGTGCTCGAGTCCGACTCGCACTTGTTGTATAATGACGCTTCATAAGTGCCTGTATTGGTTTACTTGAATAAAAAATAAGGTGCTTCTGATTCTGATAACTTGGGTGTTGAAATGTCAACTTTCTATAAATTACAAGATTCGTTTAGGTTTCCATATCGTATTGGAATCTTAAATTTCAATTAAAAAGTTAAACACCTTGGTTAAAAGGATTTAATAAAATGGGCGTGCCGTCAGCAGTTGAGTTAGTAAATAGTGTCGTAACAATCAGACAGTCGGTGTGGCGTGATCGAGTGTAGTGTTACAAACACGAGCTCAACAGTCTGTCTATTTGGCAAAATTGACAAAGAAAATACTAGATTTCACTTGCACGTAAATAATACATCATCATGACTGCATTTCCCGAAAGGGTAGGCACTGAAGTGCATGCTCACTTCGCCGATGTGGTTCGTTGGTAATGGATAAATAGGTTTTTAAAAAATCTGTTTGTTTGAGAGGTCTAATTCTGTTTCTCTGCTGGGTAAACGAGGACTTACCGAAAATAAATTCTTTAATTCTTTTCTTTAAAGTTTTTGACAGTTAGTATGAAAAAAAAAAACAATAATTTAAGCTATGGTGATAAGACCCCAGATCGTCTTGCCGTCTTCTTTTTGGTCTGCCCCCGGTTCCGGTGGGCACTTCAACTTTGCTGTTTTTACCTCCACGTTAGCGTAAAGTGGTGTTTTTAATGCGATCTGTCCGCTTGACACTTAATTTCGCTATTTGCGCTCCGTTGGCAAATCTTGAGCTGAGACTTAGGCTTCAATAGTATAATTAATTAAAATATTCACTTAATCACTGTCATATAAATAGAATTTTTAATAATCCTCCATTAAATGTTAATGTTAAATGTTAATCCAATAAATATAAAGGCAGGATTGGCAAAACATTTGAGTAACAAAACGCAAGACCAAGTATTTTTGATGACGTCAACCAATATCTACTACTTGCTAAACCGTTTTATCATCGTTAACACCTTCATAGTATCCGCAGATTACCGACGCAGTTACATAACTCTTGCCTAAAGTTATCTGCCGGGGAGCACATTGCGTCATGTCGCACTATCATTATGTGCTATTGTTCGCGGCTTACGTTGCATCACTTAATAATGAATAGACCGTAATACCTTAATAAACGAGTATGATACATGTCAGATATTGGCATTTAAGTTGTGCTATAGGCGAAAGGTTTAATATCGTCAAAATCGAAAGGTTTAGTATCTTTATAACCGTCATTACCCATATTGATTCAAAATGTGTATTTATTAAATTTGTCCTTGCTATTCATTACTTGACATTGATAGAGTACACGCTAAGCGCAGGTGCAGCCATTTCTCATCTTATTCCATAAAATTTCATTATTTCTTTCATTTCGTATAGCGCTTGCATAGCGCTTGACTATGTTTATGCCTGTTTTTTTGTTAGTTTCAAGTATAGTCCATATTATAGGGCAACAAGTATGGGATACCATTTCAATCTAAAAGCCATAAGTAAAAACTTATTTGGTATAGAAGAAACAGTAAAGTGTGCTAAATAATGTGTATGCTTCATCATCATTCTCAAGTTGTACTGAATATAATTTAATAAGCTTCTTGTAAAATCACGTACATACCGCATATCAATTCGGTCGCGATATCGATGACCTTCGTTGAAAAATGTGCTTCTTGTGTAAGTTAATACAGCTCATTTTGTCATTGGCAATAAATAGTGGCGTAGCGTACAGCCCTATTTGCGTAGGCCCTCAGTTAAATTTTCGTAATCATTGTCATATTTGCGTGTTAATTTAGACTCATGTACACTCTAACATAGTAATAATTGGTCCTACTTATTCTCCAAGACTGTAAATTGTTTATAAACAAGCCCGCTAAATAGACGATAATAATGGGCCAATCATTGCCCTTAATAAGAGACCCAGATTGTGCAACACATTTTATTAACGCTGCTGCTTATTTTAACAAACATTTGGCATGAACGGGAGCTAGGAATTGGTCGAATTGTATTATTATGAAATGGTCCTAGTAATAAAATTGTAGAAATAGGTAGCGGTGCGTCGGTAAAAACATTATATGAACATAGCATGACATAGCATGATAATGCAGCTTTTATTTGAGAAATAAATTTCAGAACTGAATCAGTAGTTCTGGAGATTGGACCCTACAAACAAACAGCGGTTGCAACAATAAGTGTTTGTGCTTGATTATAGGGTGCAGCCTTCAATGTAATAAGTACTGCAAAGATATAATAAAAACCGGCCAAGTGCGAGTCAGATTCGCGCACGAAGGGTTCCGTACCATTATCTATAAAAAACGGCAAAAAATACACGTTTGTTGTATGGGAGCCCCCCTAAATATTTATGTTATTCTGTTTTTTAGTATTTGTTGTTATAGCGGCAACAGAAATACATCATCTGTGAAAATTTCAACTCTCTAACTATCACGGGTCATGAGATACAGCCTGGTGACAGACGGACGGACGGACGGACAGACGGACAGCGAAGTCTTAGTAATAGGGTTCCCGTTTTACCCTTTGGGTACGGAACCCTAAAAATATAATAGATACCTTAATGTGTCAAAAAGACATAAAAAATGTATTGCCATTGTTGTCATTGATGCTACGAGTCCTGTTCTAGTCTTATTTGTCTTGACATGACATACCGATGTAAGTTGAAGTCCATGGAGCTAGAATTCAAAGACACACACAAAATAGGACGTGTGAAACTGTTAAATGTTAGGAAAAGTTCCATCTTTGATATAAAAAACTAGTTGAAGTGTTGCTTTGACTTTGGCTTTGGATAGTAAATACTTGATAAAAAATATTCTAGCGTTTTCCTAACCTTGTACCTGTCTGAGCGATGCGCAATGTAAGCATCACGTGGACATTGACTGAAAAACGTGCAAAAAGTTAATAATGAAGATTTCTGTTGTCGTAAGTAATTCGGCGGGCGCAGGTCCGGCTAAAGCCTCCACATCTAATTGAGTATTCAGCTAAATGAAAGGTTTATAAAGTTCAGTGAACCGATATTAAATGACTGGAGGAAAGATGTCATTATGTAATTTTAAAACAGCATGTTTAAAGTTTTCACTGATTACAGTTAGGGGTTCACATTATAAATATACGTTTTTTTGTTAGTAATAAAATAGGCATTGTTAAAACCTATTTATCCTAGATCACGGTCGACGCAGCCACCCATAACTAATCGCAATTCGGAGCAAATGCCGGCGGCGATAGATGTCATCTTGCTTGACATGACACGATCGCGCCATTGCGCGGGTCAATGACACCCGCCAATCAAGTTTGCCAATCCTGCAAAATTACATGTCAAAAATCGAAAGTGACGTTCGGTATTCGAAATAACAAATAACCAAAAAGGTAAACCGATTTTTTTTTAACCATATTTAAGTTTGTTTTTAATTATAATTTTATAATGAAAAAAGTACCGTTGTACATAGAGTGTAACTAGAGTTCCAGTAATTTTTGTAGTAAAATTATAATAATTATATTATCATTAATGATGACAGTTAAAATTAAATCCTGGCTTACAGGAGTAACAGTGGTGGGAATGTGTGGCGGGTTTAGACTAAAAGACAAAAATTTTCATAAATTGATTGACGTAAAAAGATACGATGTATTCATTTTCGCTTCTGCCCAATTCTTCGTAACCACGGAACACTAATACCTCCATGAGACGGATCCCAATACGTTTAATTTCATTTTAAATTATAAGGTACCTACTACATACGTCAGTTTGCATAAAGTCAACAACCCGAAAATATAAAGAAGCCTCAAAAATATTCCGATTGGTCGTTCGTATCGCAAGAACGGCCAATTATCGGAGGGTAGCAGCAATTTCGCGGGACTGACAAAACAAAAAATCTTACAGACATGTTTGTCGGTACCAATTCGGAGAATTAGACGCAGTTGAGGGTTAATCAATGTGCGTTTATGATGAGGAACACATGGGGCATTGACGCCGTACGGGTTACGGGCGGTTTATAAGAGATTGTATTTTTTTTGTCATACAAAATAAATATTCTCGCACTTCTTACAAGGTTTTAGTGAAGTCCTTTCCTTGTGGTTGCTTAAATGTTGGTATTTATTCAGTTATTAAGAACATATTTAGTCAAGGATTTAAATACTTAACTAACTTGTGTGTAAATTCATACTTACACACATAATTTTGAATGAATTTATATTCAATTTCGTACTTGGTAGCGCAAATGCAGACGTATTTATTAAACTTTACTGTTACGTGCTATCCCGCGCCGTGTCGGGCGTGTTAAACAACAAGGCAAACAAATTAATCCGTTTGCAGAAGCCAAAATACAGTTACATAGGTAGGTACCTATACCAAGTTTAGAAGAATTTAAAAACCTTGCTCGAACTATCCATTTTGAATAAAACCTTGATCTGCCAACTTTTTATTGTTATAACAAATTTGCATGAATAGAGGGAAAAAATAAAATAAAACTCATTAATTTATAAAACACATAGATTTTGAAAACCGACAGATTTGGAAAGTTTAGTTTTTCAAAGAATTGATTTTGATTTATTTATTGGGAAAAAATAAATTTTAAGTTTCGATTGGAAGTTTTCCGTCAGTTATAGGTTCGCTGATACATGCTTTGTGTCACGGAAGCTGCTAGACACTGTCATGAGCCCAATTCCCATAATTTCGTGCCAGATAACATAATAATTGCGCCTAAAATCGGTAGTCTTTATAACGAAAACAAAATCGAACTGAATATTTCCTTCGATATGAACCTTTTAGTTGTACATATTCAGAATGTGTATATGCTTAAGTACCGTAAAAATTTTTAAGGCAACATTACCTCGTAACACAAATTATGTTATTTACATGGTACGACAACTTGTCGAAGTGAAACAAGCTGTCTCTACAGCGTAATTGAATACCTACTCTACTTTTTGTTATTAACCGGATCGCCATCACATTGCGCATTGATAATTGACAATTGATAAGTATATTATTAATTTTAGATCATAGTTAACAGCTTTAGTAGGGTCACTTACATATATATATTTTTTTTGATCGCGAAAAAAGAAACGTATTTACTGTCCTAAAAAAACAAACTTATTTGTTTACTTTGCATAAAGCAAGTACTTTCTACTTGGCTATTAGTCAAATGGAGGATAAGAATAGACATAGAGAAGGATGTAAAAATTTATTGAACAACTATTTACAAAATATTTACAATGCAAAACAAAGTAAGTTAACAATAAAGTAGAGAAGGTAACAATAACATTTTCAATAGTACTTATATAAACTTATTGTTCTTCGTTTTTACGCAGACATTATTGATTCAAGAAAACAATTTTAATGGGTGAAATACATACATATCTTCACTTTATTTGCCATTTGGTGTTTTGCCAGTTTGATAATTACTCGTAATTTGTGAAGGTATTTTGCACTTTGCACGCTTTGCATTCAAAGTGCGCAGGTTCTATCCCCGGCTCGCACCTCTGGGTTCCATGTGCGAATCTCATTTTCATCTGAGATTATCACTTGCTAAGAAACGGTGACGGAAAACATCGTGAGGAAACCTGTGTGCCCGGTATAATGGCAATAGGCTCGCCCCCTATTACATTGGGACCAAAATACATCGGCGAAGTGTGGGCGCACTGCAGTGCACCTCTGCCTACCCCTTCGGGGAATACAGGCGTGATGATGTATTTATTTATTTATATTTATTTATTTATGTACATATTTTGCACTTCTGAGGGAGGTACAGAGGTGCAAAATACCTTCACAGATTACGACCCTCTTGTAGTTTCATACCAAAATAGATAAGGAAGTTTGTCGGTAAATAAGGAGATACTAAATAAAACAATCGTTCTTAAAGCCTCGTGCACACTCAAGAGTGAAAACGAACGCGTCAAAATTTTTGCCAAAACTGTACGCACAGTATTGAAAACGTATAGAAAAAGCGAAAATTCAATCTCTTATTTTGTTAATTATGTTTATTTTTAAACAGAGTTCGTTTAGTTAAGGCGGGGGAGTACTTCATAATGGATATTAACAGTAAATACTTTCAAAAATATAAATAATAGCAAGTTATAAATATAAATATGTGCTGAAGGAGAAAAAGATGGCGGATGAATCGATTAAGGGTTTCTGATCGGAAATTATTGGCATCATGGTGATCATGGTGATCATTCCGGCATCACATGTTTTTTCGTCAGTGAACACACAACGTGACCGATGTCGCCGATTGTCCATCATGATAGCGATCAGATCAACAATCCAAAATCAATTTATTTACTTGTTATCTCTGTTTCTTTCCTTCATATAACGCAGCGTTATCATTCGTATTGCAATTAATCTATTTTTTAAATTGATTTGTGTTGTACCCGGAATTAGTGAGTCTGTCAAATTCTTGATTATACTATGAATTGTAAAAAGGCCGTGGTTGCTTAGTGGGTATGGCGCCGCATGCCAACCCAAAGGTTCAAATATTGTTGGTGAACATGCGACAATGGATTTATGTCAATAAAAAAAATCTATTTGTATCTTCTTGAATAGATAGGGAAGCGGTCGTGGTTGTTAGTTCCTGGATGGGTGACCACGTTGGTTTTTCGGAGGGCACCCGTTACTAGATATCTATTTTTTTTGTTCAAGTGTTTATTCCACTAATATTTGAAAGTACACCAAAATGTATCAAAAAGACTGCAAAAAATTCGGACTAAAATCCGTGTCATTGATGCCTTCTAGTTCTATGCACCTTGACAAAGACAGTCTGACATACATAGACGTCAAAGTTGGACGTAAACTGTCGAATGTTAGGAAAAGCGACCTCTTTGACATAATAATTCGTTGGTTTAATAATTTGTTTGTTAAGGGAAAGTATTCCTTTGAATGACACAAGTATGTAACGAAAATCAACAGTTTGTTTCAAGTTTCAAATAACGGCTAATATCCCGTTGGCCTTTCGCTCACATTGAATGTAGGTACTAGAACTGGTTTGTCTCGCCGAATGATGCAAATGAGAAATTACGTTACAGTATCTACGTACATGCGGTTGGTAGAAACCACAGATGTCTATACCTATATTGGGTTTCTATAAAACCAAATTATTATCAGTAAAAACTAACATTTGTTATTTGAAGAACAACGTAGTAGATCAGGGATTCCCAAACTTATAAGTATCAGGCCTCCCTACTGCTTAAAATTAATATACCCACACCTCCCTTCGGCCCGGGGCCCAGCAAGTAGCAGCAAGTGGGCTCGCCAAGCAATTGTAAAATAAAATAAGGGTATAATAGATAAGGTTATACCTACTTGATGCAAAACCTGAAAGTAGTTTGTTCAAGCGCGAGCGGCGCAGGGAGTAAGGAGCGTGCGATACGTATGCGGGCGACCGCAACCGTTGCCGCACCCGCGCCCCCCTGCAGATGACTTCGCGCCTCCCTAGTGGGGCTCGCCCCCCACTTTGAAAATCAATGTAGTAGATAGATGACGAACATGCGAGAACTGGGCCCCGTAGCCAGGGGTCCCTTTTTATAGAACTTTAATTAAAATGTCTCATCGAAAATTATGTCTTCGATCTGCCCCTTACGACCACCTATTTTCCAGCAATGTTACTTTAAGTTTTTACAACAAATAAGTTTAAAAACCGGCCAACTGCGAGTCGGACTCGCGTACGAAGGGTTCCGTACCATTATCTATAAAAACGGCAAAAAAATCACGTTTGTTGTATGGGAGCCCCCTTAAATATTTATTTTATTATGTTTTTTAGTATTTGTTGTTATAGCGGCAACATAAATACATCATCTGTAAAAAATTCACGGTTCATGAGATACAGCCTAGTGACAGACGGACGGACGGACGGACGGACAGCGTAGTCTCAGTAATAGGGTTCCCGTTTTACCCGTTGGGTACGGAACCCTAAAAATGGACAATTACTATTGAAATAACAATACTTTAAGTAGTGGTGATAACACCCCTTTTCGCAAAAGGATTTTATTTATTTTATTTATTTATAGTTAATTAAAACGGCAAAACCGATTACATTAATCAACATAGAATCTAAAATCTAAACAATAACAAAATAATTTTATTTGGATTGAGGACACTCGTGCATACTTCATCTCACAATACTCCAAACAGTCCCCTAATTAAGTTCCAGCCATCGGCAAGTACATCACATTCAGGATTAGCCGTCAGGAGGGTATTGAGCACATTTAGGGTACGACAGACTGGGGACTCAGCTCTGGCAACTGTTTGTCAGCGAGGTATGTTTAATTTAGTTACCTATAGGGTAGCCCATACCTGTATTTCCAATGTTGTGATGACGTATCTAATGGTGTCGCGTGATCCATATCTGAGGTAATAGCTTGTGGAACAAAGCAGGAAATGTTCCTTCCGTAGATAGATGGAGTATCTGGTTCGCTCGCCTCAATTAGCAATACGAAAATCTTATTACGATACATTAGAAGAAAGTCCTTACCAATATTTGGTCATGAATAGTTTATTAGGTGTCTATTACTTACGTAACTATAGGCATGCACTATACCTATGTCTAGTTTGTCTAGGTAGCTAACCATAAATCAGCTTTTTTTCAACTTGAATATCGTAACTTCTCAAAGAGTTCTTTGAGTAGTTACAATATTAGTGAAGTTACAATACTGGTTAGTTAATCAGTTTATGAAACATAAAGTTCAACGCACACTGGGTCAATGTGGTAGACAATGACCTAAATCTTCTTAACCTTGAGGACTCCTGAAACCCGGAAAAATGGCAAAAGGTTCCTTATTTCCATCTAAATAAAACATTAAAATGTGTGAGTAGTTTAGATCCAAAAAAGTTAAACAGGTCATGACAATACACTGTCCAAGAACGAAATCAGGAAGCAAGTAGCATCTTGGAGCCAAGATTGACGTTTCCGCGCGTGCCGGCGCCCGCGCCGCCAGTGCGTGCGCATCGAGGGGGGCAAGTGGGTGCTTCCTCAGACTGATTGACGACGCTGATTGGCTGACAGCTTCAAGATCTTCTGCTATCAGTCCGTCTTCGTTTGGTATATTGGATTAGATTGCAAGAGATACAAACTTCAAATTCAAGAATGTCGTTCAGAAGGATAATTAATTGTGTCACTACTGTAGATAAATAAAAATCGCCAGAAACGTACCCGTCTTGTGATCCTTAGTTAGGGAAAAGTTTGTAATTAGTACTTAAAATATACCCCTTAAAATAGACTGGTGGTGTCGCCAGTTACATCCATACAACCAGTCCGAGAAGGCAATTCCCTTTTCCCGGTAACGAGAATCGAACAGCCTACTTCGAAGACGACTTGGTCTACTTATTCGAAGTGGACCAAGTCATCTTCGAAGTCGATCGCAACTCGATAAGCTTGGCAACTCATGTTTTTAATAACGTTGATATAGTCTAACCCATTTCCATAAATAGACAAGATATTCGTACTACTTACATCCAACGTAGGCATTACGAAATCATTTGGACGTAACCAGCGCTATCGACTGATAAGATAACAAGTCAAGGATGAGTAGTCGAGTGATTAGTTCGGCACTGCGGCGGATTGTTCTCAGCCCTTCTCAACTCTTTTCAAAATATGTTCAAAGTGTAGCCAAGTCTCTCAATAATTACGTTGTGGAGTTGATATGGCTTTATTTTCGGGTTACACAACATCTTTTCTCAGTATTAGGTATAATATGAACAGTGTAGACATTAGACATTGTCAACTTGCACCCATTAGACTAGTCATAGTTATATTCATATACCATTGATAGATGTTGTTTTCATATCTTTGAAAAATTGTCTAGTGGTCTCTAAGGGACTTGGGGTCTGGATTCGGCTATTCGCCACTGCCTTGACTACTCCAGTAGAAACTAGACAGTCGTGGCTATTGCACCCGTTTCGTTTGCCCCCGTCGAGGTCATGGAGAACATATTTCATTTGTCATCACTGTCATCAGCCTCCGACTGCAATTAGGTCGTGACTCGGTCGCGAGCGAAAAAATCGCGTCATAACGAACTGTTATTAGTTATAAAACGCTTTTTATTGAGCAAATTGGTATCATAGACTTTGTTGGCCGATTTATGTGTCACTGAATGGGTTTAGATGAAATGTGCTAAATTATCTGCCTTTATAGTAGACTTCTTATTATAAATTTGGAGATTCAGAAAGTACATTTAGCAAAATAGTAGTTTCTTCTACCTTTTGATTAAAAGATTAAAATTTCTACCATGTTAATAATAGTTCTAATCACAGATCAAAAGGGCAAGTCTTTACCACCACTGTTACTACCTATCTCTAATGTCTTCTTCTTTTTTTTTACGAAATTAGTGAAATAATGATAATATTTTCATGGATAAGATGAGAAATGCCTGCACCTGCGATTTGCGGTATTTATGGCAATTTTTATTTATTTATCTAGTTATTTATTAGAAAACCAACAGCAAATTACACTTACAAGGATACAAGGGAGAAATTCAAATTAACATTAGCCAATTACAGGTTTCCTTAGAGTAATAAAACATATTTGGTCGGAGGAATGTCGAGTAATTATAGCAAGGACAAATTCAATAAATACACATTATAAATAAGAATGACAGTGATAAAGATGGCGCATGTGGTCAAAATTAAACCAATATATGTATGTATGTTATCTGTAATACCTAAACGTCACTATATGACGTGACACCACTAATTAGCAATCGTATGTGTTTATCGGTATACCGGGAACTCGGTGAAACCGTGGATTTATCAACAAATATTAAACTGCGTAGGCGTCGCTAAATAGTAATGAATGTATACAATGACCTTACATAACTATACATTGACATGTATTTTTTATTAATATATAGGTAACATTTGTGTGGGATACTAATTATTTTTATTATTTATTCATAAATAATTTACCTAATAACTTTTATTCTAAACTAAAAAGGTAAAGATTTTTCTTACATAGACTAAATAAAATATACAAAACAGGGTAATAATAGTATTGGGTAGTCAGAATCAGATTTTTTATTCCTGTATCATGGCCGAATTTCTGTGTTTAAAGACTCTACGCGTCAAAATTCGCACGCGCTGTTATTATCGAAAAAAATACTTTTCCTATGAGTCAATACAGTTCGTCTTGACAAGACAATTTAACTTTCCCCCGGGTCTCGCCGAGGATCAGACCTCGAAGTCTCCAGTGGATACCGCTGTCGATCCTGGCATACAGGAGTGAAAGTGGATGGAATGTGTGGCGAGCTAAGTCCCATAAAAAAGTTAGTTATGGCAAAAATTTAACGCGCGACTTTTGCAGCCCCCGTGTGCGGGGCGCTTAAATCTTCAATCACAAGGCCACACGTTTAGATACCCAGAGCAGGTAACACACTAGAGATATACAGATCGTATCAGAAGTCCGAAATAATACTTGGGGGCCATATAGGACAGATGATAAGCAATCAACACGTTCAAGCAAAATATACGTAACTAATTTAGTTTCTGAGCAATTTGTGTCCAAAGTTGGTGTCAAAACTTACGCACCGCGACCCTAAAAATCAGCTGATGAGGCGAATGAACTCGCTTTAAAATGATGAGGGAGTGATAGATATGACACAAGGTTTTTACCTACGAGCATAGTTCAATACAGAAATAAAAATCGGCCACTGTAGTTACCTAACTATGACAAAAAATCATACTTCATTTAAATCGATGTAAAGTAAAACTTCTACACAAGCAAATAATCCATTTTCGTTTTAGTTTTCGTGAACGGATTTCTTTTTAAACTGAAACATAGTGAGAGTTGATTAAAAGAAAAAAAATATTATTTTATTATTATTATTTGTCTTTATCATAATCACTACAATTCTCAGAATACAAGTAGGTACCTAATGATGTAGACAATTATTAGAATTGGTCTGGCATATCTGAAAGACTTTAATCTTTGATTACTCTAATAATCATGGCCGCGAATATGTCAATGTAGTGAACATTAGCGGGCGGAGATATCACACACAAGGACAATTTACGTCCAATGACAAATCATCGCCCATATTGCATCAGCGGTGATTGGCCCAGCGCTGCAGCGCGGTAAAATACTGTGCCTTCGTGCAATGTCGGAGCGGTCCTTTGATATTTTTATTCAATAATAATAACGTAAATCAAAATATTTAGTTCCTTGCAATCCGTCAAGGCGTTAACATGTGTTCCGAAAAATGTCTCGTTCTCCGCGTAATAGTGAAGTGTTTTCAAACTCGGAAAACTATGAGATGGTTTTGTGCATTGGTGCGACTAAAGGGAATACCGGTAAAAGTTTTGTGATTTCTTTTATGTCTTCTAAAAAACGTGAAAGTAATATTTACTCAAGTGTGCAGGTGGGTAGGTACCTACCTAGCTCTTTGTGATATGTGAGAAGTGAATAAATTCCAATTAAACCCATGGATTGATACACTGCACACATGGCCACGGGTAAATACTTACCTACTATTATTATCTTTATAGCAGTTTTTACTCGGACGATTGGGTCCTTTAATTAAGTAAGTGGTTACCCAGATACCTACTTACTATTACAATTAGTGAAGAAAATCTGTTAAACGAAAACTTACGTACCTACCTACCAACTAAAAACTTCGATAAGGTCGCTAGTCGCTACCCAGATACCTACTTACTATTACAATTAGTGAAGAAAATCTGTTAAATGAAAACTTACGTAGGTACCTTCTAATTTACAATTTTAATAACCTTACCAACCAACCTACTTCTTAAGAACGTAGTTACGTAATTAGGTAGATACCTAGACACCTGTTGTAAAAAGAAGTCATACATCTTATTCATTAGTACCTAAATAGTGTTTGTAAGGTAGGTAGGCCGTCTGGGATCCTAGATAGATACCTACACACTAACCCAAGTTTCAATAGCACAAACCCCCTACGGTAAAGCTGCCGCTCACGGCCAACAGCGTAGTCATTATCAAAAATAAAACAGCTACCAGGTTCATTTTGATAGAAAGCTACCTACCAAACCACAAAAGATTTAATAATGTTTACTATTTAGCAACAAAAAATAAAATGTATGAATGCGTTTTACAAAAGGTGTCTCGATACCTACCTAATTACATAATTACCTTCATTAAAGGAAGCTTGGTTCTCGGCGGTTTAATTTTACAGTAATTTCATTACCAATGTTTTGGTCATTCTCATACCTACCTAAGAATATCAAAATTACTGTCAATTACAATGACCGACGAGTGCGAAAGAGAGGCGCGAGTGCGAAAGAGACCGCTGTGGGCGAGTTGGCAACGGGCGACCGACACAATCAAAGCCGCTCAAAGACACCGCGCCGCCGCGCGCCGGCCGGCCGCGTGCCGCCGCCGCTTCACCCCTGTACCCCACCCCCGCGCGGCTCGTGTGTTAAGAGTACTAGTACCCGCTGTGGGCGGGGTTTGTCACAATGGGTGTGAAGCATTGACCTTTAAATAAACAGCTGGTCCACGTTTTGCGAAGGGCCGACCGAAAATTGTTTAAAAAATGAATTTCCTAGATTTGTATGAAAGAATAAAGTTAAGAATTTTAACTTAAAGTCTGGGCCATATAGCTCCACTCCTTATAGCGATATACAGGTTCAATTATTATTTCGGACTTCTGATACACCCTGTATATAGGTTGTGGCGACCGGTTCCAACCTCTTACTGGAAATCGCGTGAAAGTGCCGCCTTCACTTGTTCTTGTTAACTTTTTTAAGACCACCAACACTTCGGTTATACTTTTATCCACGAGTTTTATCAACAAGGGAGCTTTCCCTGACATTTCACAGTTTTCACACGCCCAATTTATGTGACTGACATTCATGTATATTAAATTCTCTATGTCAAAGTGTGTAAGAGACTAGACGGAATTTCGGTTCATTTTTGGGGATGTCTTTTGGATACATTTTAGTAATATTAGGTACTAGCCCGTTGTAGTTATCACGTCACTAATAATCCAGTTAACATTTCCGAATAAGCTATTTATTTATGGTAGAGCCGAGTGGTTGAACGCACGCCTTGCAGATCAAAGTGTGCAGGTTCAAACCCTGGCTCGCACCTCTGGGATTTATGTGCGAATCTCATTTTCATCCGAGATTATCACTTGCTATGAAACGGTGAAGGAAAACATCGCGAGGAAACCTGTACGTCTGAGGGAACTTGTTCTCGATAGATGTGTGAAGTCTGCCAACCCGCACTGGGCCAGTTTGGTGGACTATGGCGTGAATCCCCCTCGCATTGAGGGGAGGCCCGTGCCCAGCAGTGGGACGATAAAAGGACTGTAGAAGTAGAGCGATGAATAACTTTCCCAAACATCTTTTGAGGCATATATTTTGCTTAATAATTATTGTATGTTAGTCTCAACATTAAATACGGTGGCATAGAAAGTGTCTTCCTATTGCTAAAGTGGTACGGAGCTGAGTGATTTGCACACAATGGCATCAAAAAACTGGTCCCGACTAGAAGGTTCGTGGGTACGATGCTCGCCCGTGCCTTTTATCAAAGTGTATCATTATTCATTGTTGCAAGGTTAAACATAGAGACAGTATTATAATCATAGATCCTATAAAAAGGTCGGTTTCATAGGTAATGCTGCCTGCCTGTTACGGCTCGTTATTGTTTTTTTATAGGAACCCAGCATGTCTGGAAGTGGACGTTTAAAAAGCTATTATTTTGATGTCCTTATAATTTGCCACTCAAAATATGCATTTAACTTCGACGTTAATAATTTTCATAAAGAGGAAATTATCACGTCTGAGGAAACGAAACTAGTTTCAAAGAACGATAAAAATATAACCAGTAAACTGTAGGTTCTGCACATGTGTAACTAGTAAATAAATACATATCGCCAGACAACACATACTTATGGTATGTTCCAAACTGAGAAAAGCTTGTTTTATGGGTGCTATATAATGGACTGGCTGCTAAACTGAAGTGGAAATGGGCAGGCCATACAGCGAGGCTAAAAGATCCGAGTTACACCCATACCAGGGTAAATTCCGAAAAAAACATTTCTGAAATTTTCCAGTAAAGGCAAAACCTGCAACCATCTTGTTCAGTGAGTCAAGTGGCCTACGATCAAACCACTGGACCAAGCCTGCGTCATTAGTGTACATATTACAAAGGGTAGGCTGTTTAGTCATAATTTTAAGTATAAAGTGTGTTGTAAATCTTTATACTTTGGTCTTATAGCTATGAGAGACTATAATTCTAGATAGCGGCATGCAGTGTCTATGGAGGAATACAAAAACCATGATTGTTATAACCCACCTACTATAAAAAATAATAAATTTACATCAGCAGTACGCAGTTCCAGACTACGTAATCCATATAACCGTACTAACTTACAATTCAGACTATTTATAACATTAAGAACTTAAGCGCCAAAAATTTGATATGAGCTTAAGAATTGGTCGACATAACAGGTGACCCAAGAGCAGGCCATTTCCTCGCTCAAGAAGTGGCTCTAGCCCTTCAGCGAGGGAATGCTGTCAGCATATTGGCGCTTCCGCATAGGCCATATTTTTGTCCATATTTAATATTTTTTCTTATTATTTTTTCCCTTTTTTAATAGTACTTACCTACCTAATTTATATTATATCCGTCCCGGCTTCGCACGGGTTTCTTATATAGCTTATGTTACTCAGTGATAATATAGCTTTTTATCGGCAAAATAATTCTTGAAATCGGTCCAGTAGTTTTTAAGTCAATTCGTTACATACAAAAATCTTTCCTATTTATAATATTATTATATACAGATCGTATCAGAAGTCCGAAATAATACTTGGGGGCCATATAGGACAGATGATAAGCAATCAACACGTTCAAGCAAAATATACGTAACTAATTTAGTTTCTGAGCAATTTGTGTCCAAAGTTGGTGTCAAAACTTACGCACCGCGACCCTAAAAATCAGCTGATGAGGCGAATGAACTCGCTTTAAAATGATGAGGGAGTGATAGATATGACACAAGGTTTTTACCTACGAGCATAGTTCAATACAGAAATAAAAATCGGTCACTGTAGTTACCTAACTATGACAAAAAATCATACTTCATTTAAATCGATGTAAAGTAAAACTTCTACACAAGCAAATAATCCATTTTCGTTTTAGTTTTCGTGAACGGATTTCTTTTTAAACTGAAACATAGTGAGAGTTGATTAAAAGAAAAAAAATATTATTTTATCATTATTATTTGTCTTTATCATAATCACTACAATTCTCAGAATACAAGTAGGTACCTAATGATGTAGACAATTATTAGAATTGGTCTGGCATATCTGAAAGACTTTAATCTTTGATTACTCTAATAATCATGGCCGCGAATATGTCAATGTAGTGAACATTAGCGGGCGGAGATATCACACACAAGATCAATTTTCGTCCAATGACAAATCATCGGCCATATTGCATCAGCGGTGATTGGCCCAGCGTTGCAGCGCGGTAAAACACTGTGCCTTCGTGCAATGTCGGAGCGGTCCTTTGATATTTTTATTTAATAATAATAACGTAAATCAAAATATTTAGTTCCTTGCAATCCGTCAAGGCGTTAACATGTGTTCCGAAAAATGTCTCGTTCTCCGCGTAATAGTGAAGTGTTTTCAAACTTGGAAAACTATGAGATGGTTTTGTGCATTGGTGCGACTAAAGGGAATACCGGTAAAAGTTTTGTGATTTCTTTTATGTCTTCTAAAAAACGTGAAAGTAATATTAACTCAAGTGTGCAGGTGGGTAGGTACCTACCTAGCTCTTTGTGATATGTGAGAAGTGAATAAATTCCAATTAAACCCATGGATTGATACACTGCACACATGGCCACGGGTAAATACTTACCTACTATTATTATCTTTATAGCAGTTTTTACTTGGACGATTGGGTCCTTTAATTAAGTAAGTGGTTACCCAGATACCTACTTACTATTACAATTAGTGAAGAAAATCTGTTAAACGAAAACTTACGTACCTACCTACCAACTAAAAACTTCGATAAGGTCGCTAGTCGCTACCCAGATACCTACTTACTATTAATGTTAGTGAAGAAAATCTGTTAAATGAAAACTTACGTAGGTACCTTCTAATTTACAATTTTAATAACCTTACCAACCAACCTACTTCTTAAGAACGTAGTTACGTAGATACCTAGACACCTGTTGTAAAAAGAAGTCATACATCTTATTCATTAGTACCTAAATAGTGTTTGCAAGGTAGGTAGGCCGTCTGGGATCCTAGATAGATACCTACACGCTAACCCAAGTTTCAATAGCACAAACCCCCTACGGTAAAGCTGCCGCTCACGGCCAACAGCGTAGTCATTATCAAAAATAAAACAGCTACCAGGTTCATTTTGATAGAAAGCTACCTACCAAACCACAAAAGATTTAATAATGTTTACTATTTAGCAACAAAAAATAAAATGTATGAATGCGTTTTACAAAAGGTGTCTCGATACCTACCTAATTACATAATTACCTTCATTAAAGGAAGCTTGGTTCTCGGCGGTTAAATTTTACAGTAATTTCATTACCAATGTTTTGGTCATTCTCATACCTACCTAGGAATATCAAAATTACTGTCAATTACAATGACCGACGAGTGCGAAAGAGAGGCGCGAGTGCGAAAGAGACCGCTGTGGGCGAGTTGGCAACGGGCGACCGACACAATCAAAGCCGCTCAAAGACACCGCGCCGCCGCGCGCCGGCCGGCCGCGTGCCGCCGCCGCTTCACCCCTGTACCCCACCCCCGCGCGGCTCGTGTGTTAGAGTACTAGTACCCGCTGTGGGCGGGGTTTGTCACAATGGGTGTGGAGCATTGACCTTTAAATAAACAGCTGGTCCACGTTTTGCGAAGGGCCGACCGAAAATTGGTTAAAAAATGAATTTTCTAGATTTGTATGAAAGAATAAAGTTAAGAATTTTAACTTAATGTCTGGGCCATATAGCTCCACTCCTTATAGCGATATACAGGTTCAATTATTATTTCGGACTTCTGATACACCCTGTATAGTATAGACAACTTATTTGCAACAAAATTAAACATTTAATATTATTGTTCAAATGTAGTTACGCAAGTACTTATAATTTAAAGAATAACTAAATAGCTTATACTCGACAATGATTACGTACCTAGTAAAATAGTGTAGGTATATTTAGCCACTAATATTGGCTAGGTATCTACGTTGAAAGCTGCATATAAATACAATCTACCGCTATCATGTACAATCGCATATACAATGGTTTCCGAGTTGTCAGCACATAGGTAGGTACGTTACTTACACCTACTGGTACTAGGATTCACATATTACGTAACTAGCTCATAGATAATGAACTAGACATGAACCAGACTATACGTTTCTATTTACAAATTGATTAAAGAATAGATTGCAAGTGCGTATACACATCTGATTTACGTAAGCTGTTATGTATGTGAGTAGGTAGGGAATTCTTCAAGTGATGTCTTTAAAGTTAACAATAATGAGTTTATCCCTTTAATTACTACTGTGTCCCATAATATAAAGCTCCGGGCACACTAAGGCGCCAAAACGAGGGCTTTAAAGATTTTTTTTCTTGCATGGTCGGATACGGTTATCAAACCTCTTTTGTTTTCTTATTGGGATACTTTTTTTTTTAATTTATTGAGGTTGTGTCGCTATATTGGGATACTTTACCTACCATCAGTTTAACTTAGAAACATTAGTGTTTTATAAAGTTTTTACAGCTCCAAAGCTTATTATATTAATGTCACAGTCAAAGGGCTTATACATGGAAATATATCACACTAAACATTCAGATGACACACTCCATATTTCCAATTGAAGCTCATAATTCATTCAATTTCAATAACACTTAAAACAGCATTGTCGTTTTTTGGTAAAGTGAACTGTATCACTCTACCGCTAAGTTCACAATGGAATATCCCATTCAGTATGTATAACATATTATTGATTTTGTATTCAGATATTGCGGTCACATGCCAATTTGGTCACGTCTGCTGAACATCTGTTAATTTACAAATAATGTATTAAACAATTTACAAATGTATTAAATAGGTTCAATGAAATATGGCCATTGTTTAAAAAGAAAAGAAACTGGGTTAGCCTGCTTCTTGTGATAATGAGGGAAAATCTTTCACCGCTAAGCCTGCTGTGTTATTCTTTAGATAAAAAAAAACTGTTCAAAAGTAATGGCTCTGTATTGCAGTAATGTTTTAATATTACTTTCAGTTTTAGACATTCAAGTCTAAATAGTATATAAACAAGAATACTTTAAGGTGGTAAGGTATCAGTGATTTTAGAACTGTGTTGCGCCAAAGTTGAAGGAAAAATTTACACGTCGATAATATTATTTTTTTTGTCCGGGCTCTTTTATGGCCCGGCCCGCGAGCTAAACCTCTAACGTAATTAGAGTCCTTAGTTATCCATTGTAATGGATAGGCAGGGGTCTCTTTATTTATTCTGCCCCTACTTTGTACATTATTTCTTTACCTACATTTATATTCCTTATTTCTATTTATTTCTATATGGTTATACATTACTATTACATATCTAATTTATTGCTAGAGTGATATTATTACTTACTGTAATAGTTGTTTTGTACATTGTTTTCTTCCCACGTGCGTTAGTTTATCTATACCCTTCACCAGTTTTATAAATCTACTTACATTTTTATTTCTTATACTACATTTAATACATTTTTTTTTCATCTTAATTTATCATACCTGACTATACACTTTTTTTTAGGTTATACATTTTTTTTAGTTCCTTATTTAAAACATGTCTGATTTCCCATGTTCTTTAACGATACGTTAGAGAACCATTATTTGGAAGGTTCTTATAATTGTTTTTTACGAACCTGTAATATTGACTTTAAGTAAATAACACGTACACGTAAATAGGCCTATATCCTTATCGATATGACACACGGAAATGTGCAGCGGTTTATCATAAATTCGCCTTCACAAGTTAGTTACAATGTTCTGTAAACGATTGTTATCATTGAAATGCCTAATAATAAGATAAGATCATTCGGCGCTTATTTTTAAATTGAAATGTGATTTAGCGAAAACGATAAAAACGTTTATAATATTTTTTACTTAAAAATATTCCATGTCGGCAGAGATGTTTCTATGGGTGAATTTAGAATAATTAGGGCATAGAAAAGATGTATTAAATCCAAATTTCATGGATTAAATTAAGTAGAAAAAGATGCTTCTGCTATGAGTTAATAATTCAGTTAAATCCTCTCCATCCTAAGGTTGCCTGGTAGAGATCGCTACTAGTGATAAGGCCGCCCATTGTGACACTGTATAATTTGTGTGTAATATTTTGTTAATTTTTGCGGTGGAACAATAAAGGGTTATCTATCTATCTATCTATCTACATTTTGGGATTGTCAAAATATTGGTCACGCACTTGTTTAATTTACGCATTTTAATACACCAGGAATTAAACGTGTTTTTACGTCTCTGTCAATTTAAGATGAGTAAGAGGTGCCTCCTTTGTACAGTCAGCGTTCAACCTTTGATAAGTAACTGGTGTGTTTTCAGATGCAAACGATTCTCCACCACAACGGGAGCGGGAATGCGGCTTACACCGGCCGGCTAAAGAACAGGGAGGTACATAGAGCCATCACTCTCCACCCGGTCAAGGACCACCGCCAGATGTACAGGATACACTCCTATTTTAAGGTGAGAGTCATTTCGCGCCCGATTCATACGGTAAAGCCAGTTACACGATTATTACTGGTTTAACGGTAGAGGATGTGTATAATAAATAATAATAAAATAATAAAGTTGCAGATAATTTAGCGTGGACCTGTCGAACTGACGATTTACGGATGTCCTTGTTAGTAGTAGTAGTAATCACGATCTTCGTTATTTCTATTTATGATGATTTATAAAACACAAAAAAAATGAAGAAAAATATATTGGATTAACCGTGCGTCTCTGTAGATACTCTATCTACAAACCATGTACAATAGGAATTTAATTGAGTGTGGAATAAAAATGTTTAACTTTGGTAGTAACAACAGTTCTCTACCCACCTTTACCTTTTACCCAAATTTAACTTTTACGCACAGACCATAGAGCACGTTAACGGGACAAGTCTATACCACAAGATTATACGTTCGCTAGTTTTCAAAGCATTATCATAAAAATAATACTTTGCGATATAATTGGTTCAAAACCTCATAAACACAAGGTTAAGTATTTCATTCATAGCGAAGCTACACTACGAAAAATATTCATTCATAATAACGGATTACGAATGCTTTTGAGTAATAAATTAACGCCAGCTGTAGGCGTGGGCGCGTATGAAACACTGCAACTAAGTATATAAACTATTCGCAAAGTTTCAGGTATCTGCAAACATGCGGGGCCATATCCTGAAGTCATTCATGATACTTGCTAGGGTTGTAATTTCAATTGATATAAAATTCATTTAAAAGTGAAAAATTAAGAAAATAAAATTGTATTATAGGAAATAATAATTAAAATAGATATATTTTAATCAAAATTTATGGAAATTGTAATAGCTGTATAAAACATTTACATCAGCGTTTTTTAGGGCATTTGGGCAAATGCTTGTGCTAGGGTAGTTTAGTAGACCCGGGGCCTCGCGCTTACCTATTATTGAAAATAATAATCTAATTAATTATATTATTACTACCAATACCAACATAATAATTCAAGCATTAAAAAATGTCCATTGCAATTTAAAAAAAAACTTGCATATTCTTGCGCTCTAAATTATGAAAGTCATTACGGTGTCAACCCTATTTTTCTGTGGAATTTATTTTGGCATTTTTTGTATGCACGTGTGAGCATGTTCTCATAATACAATTGTTTATTATTTTAACTCGCTGTAGCAACATGTTAATAGCTATCAATTTCGAGAACTAAACACTTAACGATGTGGTTTATAGAATAACGAATTTTAGTAGCTCTACGTTCTTAAGTCGGTATCGTTTACTTAAAATATTTGTATAAAACGAATGTCGGGACGTTTGTTCTTTTTTCAAATAGATTTTTTTATACTTATAGAAAAAATTGTACACACTTCTATCGCGATCTAGAAATGTACGTGGAAACGTGCTTTACATACAGCGTAGTCCCTAGCGCCATCTATTAGCATGATGCAGGGTTTTGTTATTTGTGTGTCTATTGTATACAATTCTTATTTATGCGTGTGTCTAATAGGAACGTTGTATAAATGCATTAGTATTTTTTACGCAACGAATTTAAATCATCAGTCAAACGTGTTGTAGCTATAAATGGTTTACAATGATGCCACACATGTGTAGGTATCTTAACATAACAATTTACGTAGAGAAGATATGTTTATTTTCAAATTAGTCATATGTTTTCTCAGTATTTCAAATAAAGTATAAGGAAAATATTTCATTGATTTTAACCTAAACGTCCTTAAGTTTGTTCTTTTTAGGGTTCCGTACCCAAAGGGTAAAACGGGAACCCTATTACTGAGACTTCGCTGTCCGTCCGTCCGTCCGTCCGTTCGTCCGTCCGTCTGTCCGTCTGTCCGT
Organism: Ptilodon capucinus; assembly: GCA_914767695.1. Lineage (NCBI taxonomy): Eukaryota > Metazoa > Arthropoda > Insecta > Lepidoptera > Notodontidae > Ptilodon > Ptilodon capucinus. Next base: position 11,101,159 of record OU611823.1, on the reverse strand, counting down.
CCGTCCGTCCGCCTGTCACCAGGCTGTATCTTATGAACCGTGATAGAAGAGTTGAAATTTTGATGATGTATTTTTGTTGGCGCTATAACAACAAATACTAAAAATTAGAATAAAATAATTATTTAAGGGGGCTCCCATACAACAAACGTGATTTTTTTGCCGTTTTTATAGATAATGGTACGGAACCCTTCGTGCGCGAGTCCGACTCGCACTTGGTCAGTTTTATTATTACGGTAGGGAGATGTTTATACGAGCTTTTCTTTGAACACGATAATGTAAATGCTTTTAAAATGCTGTTGGAAATTGAACGGATGCTAACTAATCTACCCATTTTATGGCCTGACTATAAGCCTCTTGTAATGTGTTTAAAATTTCGAAGGTATATAAATACTTTTGAATGGATATACTGACAAGGGTTGGGTATCCTTTACTTAATATGAAACCTAATAAACGTACCGTACTTAAGTAATTGCAAACAGATGAAACATGCGCTTATTTAATTTAAAATACATTCAAAAACGGATCTGCACAAATTTAGCGTAGGGTGCTTGCGAGACAAAGTCGGTGTTACTTAAAAATCAACTGTATAGTCCTTATTTCACAGTCTGGAATAGGTTGAATGCAGTTTCAAGAATAAACAGCGGCTATCGGAGTAGAAATAATATAATTTATACTTTAACTCAATGGTAATAGAACTGTTATTGTTAACACGCACTCAACGCTCTATACTAGTTACTAAAGAACAACCTCTTATCCGGAATAAGCAGTTATACGTAGTCGTAAAATCTACCAGCGCTATGATACGTAGTCTTTGATGTTTACCGATCGTTATTATTACACGGATAATGATGTAGGTTTATGTACCTAGATTATTTTAAACTCCTTTGATTTAATTGGGAGTCAATTCCGTACCTTCCCAGTGTAACTTTACGTACGCTGAGTTTATCAACCTTAAAGTTCTCATGGAAGATACATGGAAGATCTCATGGTACATGTTACGCTCACAAGAAGAAAAAGTATTTTAATTGGAGCTTTGGTATGATTTACAACATATGATGTTTACAATCAAGAGCAAGACGGTAGCATAAAATATTATCTGTACCAGTGTCGGCCATATATCCTTCAATTATCCTCTATGGTTTAAGTCGATTCTATAATTATCTAATAAAACTATTAAACACTGTGACGGTCGTCATCCATTTTTATTTATAATGTGTATTTATTGAATTTGCCCTTGCTATTAATTACTTGACACTGGCTGAAATACCCGCTAAACGCAGGTGGAGCCATTCCCCATCTTATTCCATTAAAATATCATAATTTCACTCATTTCGTAAAAAAAGAAGAAAGAAGAACTGTGACGTCCGCAATTTTTTACCCCACTACGGCGAAGCTAAAAGGAAGGGTTATGATTTTAGCAGTCTATGCATGTATCAGATTCAGGTGAATAAGGTGTCAATCGATTCGTTATTATGGCCCGGGTAACATAGGCATACGCTTTAGCCGACTTCGACAATAGGAGGAGTTGATTTTACCTTGGAAACCCCGATTTTTACCAATTTCATTGCTTTCTTCCGTCCACTGGTAAAAGTTTTAACTTTTTTCTTATTTGCACCTATTGTCTGAGTTGTTCTTGTAACTTTTACATCAACGATGGAACATGTATCTGTACCTAAATACACGTCTCAAGTCCTCCATATGAGACGAGACATTCGATAAGTAATAAAGGATGTAAACAAGATAATACGAGTGCATTAAACGCATTAACATTGTCCGGCTTTATCGAGTAATTATCGAGCTATTGTTTGAATATTCGAGATACGATCTCATTCTCCGTATTTTTTCTGAAATATCATTTTTATCTTAATCCTGACACAATAGCGTAAACAATAAAATTATATTGGTATCTACGCGTTTCCGGCACTGATAGCTAAGTCCGTTGTAAAGGGCAAAATGAGATTAGTTAATGTTGATTAGAATCACGAGAGATTGAACTCTGATGTGATTAATCATATAACACTATGAATCAAATTTAAAAATAAAACTAATTATTGTCAGATTTGGAATGGTGCTTCCACTCAGAAAAATCTGTAACAATAAGTCTTTTTATATTCGGAAAAGAGGTCACTCTTTTCCAAATATAAAAAGTTAGTAATACAAATTCTGAGGAGTCAAAATATTAAATGAAGAAATTACATTGAAACAATCCAATATTAAAATTATAGCATTTCGTTTAGCCAAAATGATCCCAGTTGCAGTGTAAATGTTATTCTACTTTTTGCGGTGGAACAACAAACAGTTATCTATCTATCTATCTATCTAATACAAGCTATAGAATTAATTGAATGTTGAGTATAAATTTGGAGCTCATTATTTTCTTCTGATATTACAGAACCTTCGAATCCAGGAGCTCCGAGAACGCTCCCTGGATCTTCACCGGGACATCGCCTCAGCGATGCGGGAGCTGGACGTGCCCGAGGAGGAAGTGGTTGACTACATGCTGCCGGGCGATTTGCCCCTGTTCCCTGCGAAGATCGGGGAGCCGGGGTATCTGGGGGATAATGGGATATTGGGTGAGGCCTGCGTAGGGGATAATGTAGAAGATATAATTTTGTCACACAACACCTACCCATACATCGTATGATTCCAAACTCAGCAACACTTGTAATGTTGGTACTAAACAATGAGCAAGGGTGATCGAAGTGAGCCGAGTGGCTTATGCTTGAACTGCTAAATCGAGCTGTCGACGTACATACATACATATACGATTTTGAATAAAGAGATGTTAGAGTCAGAACGGTGTTGGCTTTGCACTGCACAGCACACCAGAGTACCTAATATAACATCAAATGAATCTTATTTCTATGAACGCACACAACAACAAACTGGCTACTCTGACATAATGACCAACTAAACATGCAGTGGTCAGATGCTATTAGTAACCGGACAGATTTGGTGGAGGGGCAGATTTGTAAAACGCAAGTCTGAAGTCCTATTTATACAATCAATGAATGCGTTCGATTTGTCCTGGTTAGAATTTGTGTGAACTCACTCCTAGCACAAGTATTCAGCTTAATTTGAAGAGCTCATGAGACTACTACATCCGATGCTTCAACTGTGTTACGTCACTGAAAAAGTCTTCAACAGTAACCTATCATTGCTAATCTACCGGCCTGCGTGTTTCAGGAGCCCCAATCGACATGAACCGCTACAAGGCAGACACCGTCGAAGATATAGTGCCTTTTGACTTCATCAGCAAGTCTATTTACTCCGCCAGTCACTCCAACCCGAAGAGGAGAGTCGAGGGGCCGTTGAAGGAAGCCATGGATGACGTCATTAGAGAAGTATGTTAGACAAGCGTCACTAGGTTAGCTTGGTAATAACAAAAGTATCAAATGTAATAATTTAATATATTTTTAAAAGGTGAATATAAAATCAAGTAAATATGCGGCTGGTTTCGCATACAGCTCTGTAATTATTTATATGATGTATAAATAAGCAGATGCTTGCAAACTAGCCATAAGATTTTATAATCAATGTAGGCAATTCATCATCTGCATCTTAAAACTTCGTCGTAAAAACTGCAGCCAACTCATTTTTTTTCAGTTTTTTTTCATCAATGTATCCACTAACGAGTATGTTTACATTGTGTTTCGTGAAACCTATCATATATTATACGATACCATAAATACGAGTACAAGTAAAAATACCTCAACGCCAAGGCTTGGTGTAAGATGGCGAAGGACTGAGAATAATGGAAGGAGGTGGGGGACCTTTCCTCAATAACCCCTGTTCACGCAGAACTGATCTTAAAAGTTCTGAGATAATCATGTATTAATGTTGTGTTCCAGGTGATGGAAATAATAAACGCACCCTCGCGGCAACGCGGTCGCGTGATCGACTTCAACGAGCTGCTGTATGGCTATACCCGGCTGCAGCCGCTGCACGGCGCAGACCATGTGCTGGACCTGCTGCTCAAGTACAGGCGGTATAGAGGCAGAAAGATGACGGCGGCGGTGCGACGACACGCGTACCTGCAGCAGTCATTCACTGGTAAGACTAAGCTAGCTAATAACATTGATATACCATCCAAAATAGGGATGCAACTGCAAGGCTTGGGTACAGTAACAATGGATATTCTTAATCCTAATAATTCACTAATAGGAACTCTTTGATTTTGAATAGGTTTCCGATCGTACGTTCGATCCTACGTTTATATGGTACGGATGTTTTACCTCCATGCCTTTCTAGCTATTATACAAATAAAGGTTCCGTAAACACATTGAAAAAAAATATACTATAGGCATTATTATCTACTTAACAACAAGATTGTAAATTGAAATATGTAACTAAATATTGTTTTCTTATATTTACGCGAATACTATACATTGAAATAAAACTTTTTTACGTTAGACGTCTAACACCTCAGTCCCCCCGTGAAAATAAAATAGTAAATAAACGGAATAAAATCTGTAAAATAGTTTTATTTCAATATATATAACTAAAGTTGAATACATATTAATTCACTTAATTACATAATTAAGAAAAGGTTTTCAACAAGATTATTAGAAAAATATCTTCTATTTGTAGGAATGGAGATACGTGAACTACCGATGGGCGATCCGCCGCCATTCGAAGATCCAGAATTACTCGAGAACCGTGATCTTAATCCGGACACGGTGGACTATGCGGACTTTGACGAGTCCCGGCAGCAAGATAGCTTCCTAGACTTCAGCAAACTGAACGTGAGGGAAGCACTAGAGAGCGGGCTGTTGAAGTTGCAGAATCTACCGAAGGTCCTCAGGTGGAATGACGAGGTAGCGGAAGAGTATCCAGTGTACGATAGAAGAATACACTTCATACTACCTTTGTCGGGTCGACAAGAAACCTTTGGGAGGTTCATGAGAAACTTCGAAGATATTGTACTAAAAACAAACGAGGCTGTGACACTTATAGTCGTAGCATACTTAGACAGTAGCAGCCCATTAGATTACAAGAACACAGAATCACTTATCAACTTCTATGTAGATATGTATGGCAAAGATATCAAGATGGTACCAATGGGTACCAAAACATTCTCAAGAGGTGCAGCGTTAACAGAAGGACTCAAAATGTGCGCGAGTGACGATCTAATTTTCTTTATAGACGTTGATATGATGTTCAATTTTGATACTCTTAGGCGGATAAGGATACATACGATTAAATATAATCAAGTTTACTTCCCAATAGTGTTCAGTGAGTACAATCACGAAGTAGTCAATGGTGAGGATTATAATAAGTTAATTGGTGAGAAAATAGTTCCTAATACAGTTTTGGATGAGGTCGAAGAGGAGCCTGATCCAGTAGAAGAAATAGTTAAAACTGATAAGGAATTGACAAATCTTAAGTACACGAAAGAGATAAGCAATGACAACGGTTACTTTAGACAGTACGGTTTCGGTATTCTTGGTATTTATAAGTGTGATTTCGAGCAAGTTGGAGGGTTTGACTTAAAGATCAAAGGATGGGGTATGGAGGACGTTCAGATGTTTGAAACATTGATCAAATCAAATTTATCAGTATACAGAGCCGCTGACGACAGTCTCATTCATATCTTCCATTCTGTCACTTGCGATAAAAACCTGGAAAGAAGTCAATTCTTAATGTGTTTAGGCACGAAAGCTTCAACTTATGGTAGCGAAAAACAAATGATTTATTACATGCTAAATCACCCGGAAGTGTTATGGCCTGAAAATAATGAAGAAGAAGAGGCAGCAAAAAAGGCCGAAGAAGAGAAGGCAGAAGCCGAGAAAAAAGCTGAAGAAGAAAAAAGGGAGGCTGAGAAATTAGAAGCATCCAAGAAAGCGGAAGCTGCTAAAAAAGCTGAGGCAGATAAAAAGGCAGAAGAAGCGAAGAAAGCCGAAGAAGCAAAGAAGGCCGAAGAAGTGAAAAAGGCTGAGGAAGCGAAAATGGCTGAAGACGCTAAAAAAGTAGAAGAAGCTAAGAAATCTGAAGAAGGAAAGAAAGAAGCAGGTACTGAGAAGAAAATAGAACCGGACACTGCGAAAAAGGATGCTAGATAGTATAGGGTTTATACGGACTAGCTATTTAGTGCAAGTGCGCTGTATAAATGTTATCTATAAATAAGTAAGTAGTGCTATTTTTAATATCTTTTTGTTGTCTTTGTACATAATCTAGTTATAAACTACGGTACTTGTTTAGCCGTGACAAGGCAACTTGTTAAAGGAATTTTATTATTTAAGAATTTACCTTATAACTTGACGCAAAATAACAGGTACAGCTGATGCGAAATTCTTAGTATTGTTTTCCAATGTTTCTCTTATCTTGCGTCGATTTAGTGTTTTACTACTTGATTCCATTATTTTTTACGATGCATTTAATACTATTTTATCAACTTGTGTCAGCTTTATTGCTTAGTAAGGTATATTTGAATTCAGAGTGCTAAGCTCAATGGTTGTGTGTGCCTCTATTACTTTACTGAATATTGTGTCTATAAAATATTAAATTCTGTTTGAAATAGATACTTAATTACCTATTTAATCGTCGTTGGTTACTTTTAAAATAACTATGATAATACCTAGCTACGCATTAGAGGGTAGTCAAGGCGACAGTAGATTAAAAATATTCACTTTGTTCCTAATAATGTTATTATAATGTTACGTTTTTATGTCAAAATAAATTTAAGGTTATGGGAATCTTAAAATTATTTTAACATCATGCTTTTTAACAAAATTAAAACTATTTTTTTATAATAGGTACTTGTATAAGAATGTGAATCAAGAGATCAATATCTAGAAATCGAGTTTCGAGGAAAATATTTTACCTACATATTTGCATTATTTTATGAAGTTTTTGTGGTTGTAAATGTTATTAGATGTACTATCTGACTACTTAATGCTTTCTTTGATCCATGTCATAGGAAATACTCTTTCGTTCGGTTGTGAAACTAATTTAATCGGAAATTCAGAGTAAGATGAAGGTAGGTTACACTTATAAAGGCAATATTTACTTATTTTGTGTACGAGGCGAGGTAATTTGTATATTTTAAAGTTAATTGAAAAGAATGTGTCAAACTCATGAAAATGTTATCAATGTTCCACGTTTAAGTTCTTTCTCTTATTTGTGGACACATACCAGGGGGCGATTCTCGCAAGATAGACATTATCTCTAATTCGACATATGTTGAAAACAAAACGAAAAAATTACGATTTATTTCGACATAAATATGTCGAATTAGAGATGATGTCGGCCTTGCGAGAATTGGGTCCCAGATATCTGTCTGTATTTGTGACCTAAATAAATGTTAAACCGTGTTTTTAATTAATCATTTCAAGTCTCAATCGACTGGCGGTTAAGCACTACAATACACTCGGAACTTTAATAATTTATGAAAATGTTATTTTTACCGGTCGTTCAACCAGTGTTCTATCATAATACATAAATATTAAGTAGGTATTATTATGATAATTAAATGTAAATAAATGTACATTATTTATACATAATTCTGTGCTCACTAAGTGCCAATCGTTAGTATTATAAGTAGGTAAATGAGCGGAGGGCATATAGGTCGGTAAGTATGTAACTTTATTGATAAAAGAAAATATTATTTTTGTGTTGATATTTGTGAAATTAGCCCCAAATTGTGATTCGAAAGTGATTAAATTTATTCAAATGATATGAAGATAAATATATTTTGTAAAGTATATTATTTTGGTGTTTTGATTTTCAATCTTGTCCTAGGAACTCATAATAATAATACATCATCACGCCTGTATTCCCTGAAGGAGTAGGCAGAGGTGCACTGCAGTGCGCCCACACTTCGCCGATGTTTTTTGGTCCCAATATAATAAGGGGGCCTATTGCCATTATACCGGGCACATTCTCCTTCAATACGAGGGAGATTTTTGGGCTATAGTCCACCACGCTGGCCCAGTGCGGGTTGGTGAACTTCACACGCCTTTCTATAGACGTGCAGGACTCTTCACGATATTTTCCTTCACTGTTTCTTAGCATGTGATAATCTAGGATGAAAATGAGATTCGCACATGAAACCCAGAGGAGTGAAAACGGGGTTTGAACCTGCGTTCGCCCACTCAGCTACCACTCCTAGGAACTCATCCCTTCCAAATAATAGATTGCGCATCTTCTCACTTCTTAACCCAAAAGTAGGTAATGGCAGTTATGTCGCAGTTGGGTTGCACATTCCTTACCTATTGTTTATCATATCTAGCTTATTACCAGAGCTCATAGTTACAACATTGGGTCTGCAGACGACTTTCTACGTTATTTCCATTCTAAAAATATGAAACGTAATGTCATTATTACATTAGCAAATAGCTTTTGTCAACTAAAGATACTGCTGGAGGGCAAACGCGCGTGCCACGACAAGATATCATGGGTTTTGTCGTGCGGAGTCGCTCTCACTTGCTTAAATCTTGAAGAGATACGAACGACATCAGCGTTATCCTTAATGTAAGTCTTGTCTTAGGCCATGTACATTACCATCCTCACCATCTGGACGAATGGTGTTCCAGTTCATTACGATTTACCAGGAATTTTCTCCCACGCACCACCAAATTGTGGAATGAACTACCTGCAGCGGTGTTCCCGGACCGATGCGACAAAGGTATCTTCAAAAAACGAGCATACTGATTCCTTAAAGGCCGGCAACGTACTTGCGATGCCCCTGGTGTTGCAGGTGTCCATGGGCGGCGTTGATCACTTACCATCAGGTGAAACGTCTGATCGTTTGCCTCCCTATCTCATAAAAAAAATGTACTAACTGCATAGCTGTGCTTGGCCGATCCACATACTGATTAAGTAGTTTCTGGGTCTAAAATCTATTTGACTAACAAATAAATATACCTACTCTAAATATATCTAACAAATATACTTTGACGGTAAAACAGTGACAAATTTTGACATCCAGATATTTGATATTTCTTGATGACACCGTACACTAGGTAGATAGTTAATGTTTCTGTCTCGCTCATGGGTTACAAGGATAAGACGGCAATACTCAGTTTGATGTAATACCAACTGCTCAAACTACTCTTTCTGACTTCGTCACATCTGCAATCTTTCTATTATAATTTTTGTTTTATTTGCTTGATAAACGGTTTATACACTTCTACTAAATTATGATCTATTTACAATTTTTATTAACTAGGCGGTTACTATATTTTATCAAGACCATTGGCAGATAATTTGACGACTATAGAAAGGCGTGTGAAGTTCACCAACTCGCACTGGGCCAGCATGGTGGACTATAGCGTATTGAGGGGAAATGTGTGTGCCCGGTATAATGGTAATAGGCTCGCCCCGTATAACATTGGGACAAACACATCGGCGTGGTGTGTGTGCACCGCAATGCACCTCTGACTACTCCTTCAGAAATAAAGGCGTGATGATGTATTTTATTTATTTCACAGGTAATCGAAGTAAAAGTGCCAAAAAGCACCAACAGTATAATGACATCATGGTAACACGTCTAGGATTACTATGAATCTAGTGAAATCGGCTCTTTTATTTGCTTACAGAATTAATTGAAAGTCGGTTTATGTAAGATGCACTCATCTCTGACACATCTCACGATCTATCGCAGATTGGTTTGCACAACGGCACCGGCGCGTGCGCACCGCACTTTGGAACGCACCTATCGATCATCCGATGATAGCTGACACGGTTTTTGTATGTGCGTTAATGACTAGACCAATTAAGTACATTGTTTTAAGAAGTTACCCATAAATTTGTTGTCGATGGTCTTTGAATTGTAATATTATGATGGTAGAGTCGCCAATTCTTTTTCATGATTTATAAGTAAGTGATTAAGTACCTAAGTAAAAAGAAGTTCTAATGCTCGCTTAGGTGCCATACTTGAATAGCATTTGTTTCGATAAAAGATGGAGGATATTTAAATGATTTATTTTGCCTGAAACTATACTATCAAGACTCGTTCACACGTATATTTATTGATGCTGTAGCGATAGCTAGTGTGAATGCTTTCATATAAAATAATTATATCATCACGCCTGTATTCCAGAAGGGGTAGGCATGTGTATTGCATTGCATGCGTGCAATGCAGTGCATTTCGTCAATGTATTTTGGTCCCAATGTAATAGGGGGCGAGCCTATTGCTATTATACTGTGGATATGCCGTCTCTTTACGAGAGATTTGGGCCATGTTCACTACGCTCCAGTCCAGTGCGGGTTAGTGAACTTCACACACCTTTCTATGAACATGCAGGTTTCCTCACGATGCTTGTCTCCAGCAAGTGGTATTCGCAAGTGAAATCCGGAAATTCTAGAGGTGAGGGGTCCACGATTTGAACTTGGACCTTCAAGGCGTTCAAGGCACGCGTTATACCAACTATGCTACCACTGCATACAAAATGATCGTGCAGTCGGCTTTACCGTGTAAATAGAGTCTTATGAAGCACATTATAATAGCAGAAATGAAAATGCTTCAGGAAACATTTTTTTCTATTGACCCGAATGACTTCCGAGGCCGGGCCAACGCCGGGCCGTTCGCCGGGGCGTCACGGTGCAATACTTGGGATCCAGTGACGCACGTACAACGTGGGTTTTAAGTGGATATACGGCACTCTGTCGGGAGTCCCACATACCCCCTCCAACTCCCCCGAGTCAGCGGTGGATGCGTAATGCATTTTCCCACGAAAAAAAAGACGTTCTACCAACTAGACACCCCACTGCATACAAAATGATCGTGCAGTCGGCTTTACCGTGTAAACAGAGTCTTATGAAGCACATTATAATAGCAGAAATGAAAATGCTTCAGGAAACATTTTTTTCTATTGACCCGAATGACTTGTTTTGTAAGATCATCACACACGGCCAGCCGCGATGACCATTGTCTTGTTCGCGTGGTGTGACGTAATTTTATGTAACGTGCATTACTCTCGCAATATTCGTTAGATTAGAGTTACCGTGGGATCGGGTTTCGCAATGCGATTGGGTTCGCGTGTCGGGTCATCAGAACAACAAGGTTTTCGCTATCTGGAAAATGATTGGCCCATCACTTTCATATAACATTTTAATATATGATAATTGCTAGGTAGGTAAGGTATCTCTATCCTAAACTAAATGACTCGATGAACTACATATCAAAAATATTTTTACACCACACAGCTGTATTATAGTAGTGGAAAAAATATTCAAACTCTTTCAAGTCGTTTTTTAGTTTTATCACCTAATATTTTTATATTATAACATAATCATTATAATATAACTAGTTATTATAATTAAATTAATTGTTTTACATTTATAAAAGATCTATCTACCATTCAAGACATCGTACAAAGGTTTATGCGTTAAAGATAATTACGAATTTTTTTAACCTTCACTTAAATAGTAGGTAATTATTGGTCGATCTAAAAATCACGTATAATGTGCTATTTTCAGTATAAAAGTGTTCTACATTGTAAATATATCATAACTTTCTCTTAGTTAGGTGGTTATTTAGGACTTTAGGAGCATGTCACACCAATCTTAAGTGGGAACGTCCATAATCAATCAATCGTACATAATGAAAAAAACACTTATGGATTTTCTATTCTTCTTGGACTATTTGCATTTTGTCTTCGGGTCTAATCATAGCACGTGTATTTGGAGTAATTGCCCTTGATCTGTAGTCCGTGAGGTATCTATCATTCACACGGCAACGTCCACAGTCACATTCCCATACATTCTCAGCGAATACCGTATAAGATAGAATTCTATCAATGGAGAAAACGGCCATGAAGTACTTAAAAGTACTTTCCTTACCCCATTTATCAAAAAAAACATGTACTTACAAATCAGTCAAAACGGCTCTTTTAAGAATGAAAGTGCATTTACAATGTAGTTGTCAAAGGGTTGTAACTTTCTATAAAACAGCAGGGTTAAAACTCGAACATGATAACCATACTTACGTGGTTTTACTTTCAGTCTTCAGGATTTATTTCCTGCTGAAAAAATCCACGTAAAAATTATCAGAAGACATACCTACTTGTAAGTATCACGCAATTTGTACATCTAATGACTTTATAACAGTTTCCAGTTAATATGCAAATATTTGGAAAGGATGCTCCGTGAGGTCATAGATGTGAGTGGTGGCAATTTGATGATGAAACTAGCCATTATCGCGCGATTCACATTTCCCTTTGATTTGTAAACTGAACTATCACGAAGTACTATCAATGTGACTTGCAATAGTGGACGCTAATAACACTGCTTTATTGTTACCAAGACATACTTGTTAATGAACTTAAGTATTGAAATATCTGCATTTTTAGGGTTCCGTACCCAAAGGGTAAAACGGGAACCCTATTACTGAGACTTCGCTGTCCGTCCGTCCGTCTGTCACCAGGCTGTATCTCATGAACCGTGATAGTTAGAGAGTTGAAACTTTCACAGGTGATGTATTTCTGTTGCCGCTATAACAACAAATACTAAAAAACAGAATAAAATAAATATATACAACAAACGTGTTTTTTTTTTGCCGTTTTTAAAGATAATGGTACGGAACGCTTCGTGTGCGAGTCCGACTCGCACTTGGCCGGTTTTTGTTACTATATATAGTAATTTTCCTGAATAAGTGAAGGTTCTTAATGTGTAGTAGGTATCTAGTATCTAATATGATGAATTTCTCTCGTTGATTTAGGACTTGGAAATAAATTACGAGTTTACGGTGTCAAAATGTATTTATTATTTTATATTTTTTTTGTTGAAAATTAAAACATAAAAACTTAATAATATTAATATGCTAACTTACAATAAAACTTTATACAGGACATGAGTCGAGCCCAGCGGCTAGCCACTTCGCACATCGCGGTCCGACGTGGCAGCTGTCATCGCTGTCAGTTTGACAGTTCTGACAGGTGTCAAGTGGTCCGCTGGCGACTGGTTAGCCGCTGGGGCATGTTTCACCCGTGTGCGTGCATAGTCGCAAGCGTTGGTCAAAGGCGGTGACGTCGGGCCTGGTCATCACCTACATTGTACGTGATCGCCAGCCAGTTTTTTATAAACATTCGAGCCCCCGAGGTGTTACGAGCGCGCCCGAATAACGAACTTCCGAACTATAATCATGCGTTTAGACTTTGTCTAATTTATAAGTTCGGGTACATTATTTTATTTAGTAGGGGGCGCCGTAGCTGCTGGAGGGGGCGCGTGCGGGGTAGCCACCGGAAGAGCCGCCTTCCTGCTCGAACTGCGCGACCTGGATGGCTTGGCGGACACCCTCAAGGAGGATGCCTACGACGCGAGCCGAGGGTACTCCGTATGTAGAGGAAGGTGGTCCGTAGGATGATGACGGGGCGCCGTAGGAGGAGGAGGGAGCGCTGTTTCCGCCGTGTCCACCGTGACCGCCGGATCCGGAGGAAGCCTCTTCTTTGAGCAGAATGGTGCGGATTTGCTCGAGGAGTTGAGGATCGACGTTCTGGCCTTCGGAGGTCTGGTAGCCGGAGGACACGGCGCGGTAAGCTCCACCTCCGCTGAGGCTGCTGATTCCGCTGCTGAATCCGCTGCTGTAGCCGCCGCCGCCGCCACCTGACGGCCGGTTGTAGTTGTACCCGGACGGGGGCTCAGCGCTGGCGCAGGCCACCAACGCGAGGGCTATGCACTGTGGAGAATAGACTTTATTAGTTTGGGTGCAGAGTTCTATTTATTTCGTTAAGTTTTTGTTGTACACAAATTGCAGTCTTACTGTATCTGCCAGGACCAAAAGTACTGTGACCTTAGTCATACATTAGAACCATAATAAGGACATACATTTAGAATAATGTTCTTTAAATAGATGCCAACAAAATCGACAAAAAATATTTGGTTCATGATTTTGAAAATATATGAAAATTTATTTTATTATTTAGTTTACAGAGTTTCATGTTACATCATGATTCATCTATTAGGAATGTGTGCGATGAAAATAAATATTTGCATTTGCTTTGTACGGCTAAGGTATTTGGGTTAATTGTGTTAGATTTCTAGATAGGAGAGAGTATATTTGGCGATTTACATAAATGGTAGTAATTAGATGAAAATAAATTTCCAAATAGACACTCAAGCATTGTATTTAAATTTCTTCAAGAACATAAGTACCTACTTAAACTTTGATGATGCATAATAATTTATTCAGGTTTAAATACTTATCTTTGTCTAAGTCAGAGGATTATACTGATTACCAAGATTTGTCTATATATATCTGAGAAAACAAATCAAGAAAACGACAATTTCAAAACGTTTGCCCTGTTATTTATATTCATAAGTGTTCCATAAATACACCATTGTTTATTCTTTCATCTAATATTTGCTATGTTGTTGACGCGCGCATCAAAACGTACGTAAACACGGTTGCGCAAACGCATGACCGTATACATATCGATGTTTTGTTAGCAGTTCCAGTTAATTGAAAGTGAAAATATGATGAGGTCGAGAGGATAGAACTGATCGTGGGTTGGTTTCACTTTTAAATTGGTTGTAATGTAATATTTTTTGCCAAGCGACATAACTAGGGACTTTGTAAATAACTTAAGTTCATAGCAATGGTAGAATTTAATAAAAAATACTGAATAATGCCTGGATACTTAGAGCAGTGGTAGCCCAGTGGTCGAACGCACGCCTTGTAAATCAAAGTGTGCAGGTTGAAACCCCGGCTTGCACCTCTGGGTTTATGTGCGAATCTCATTTTCATCCGAGATTACCACTTGCTTTGAAACGGTGAAGGAAAACATCGTGAGGAAACCTGCACGTCTCTAGAAAAGCGTGTGAAGTTCACCAACCCGCACTGGGCCAGGGTGGTGGACTATAGCCCAAAAATCTCCCTCGTATTGAGGGATAATGTGCCCGGTATAATGGCAATAGGCTCGCCCCCTATTACATTGGGACCAAAAATGCATCGGCAAAGTGTGGGCGCACTGCAGTGCAGCTCTGCCTACCCCTTCGGGGAATACAGGCGTGATTATGTATAGTTATAAATTTAAAAACCTCTCGCCAATACCCGTTATCAAATAGATAGTAAAGTTATGAATTGTCTTAAAAAACAATGATAGAATGCCTGCCACGATTCGGAATTCATTTCCCATGGTTAAACAAGGAACTCCATGGTACTAAGCAGATGGCTTACTTGATGTTTAGTATGTGTTGAGAAAGAATTTGGACTTTCGTTACAATAACACTGAACAATGGTTTAAATGTGGAGAAAGTGAGGTCAGAGGTACTCGAGGTATGGGAAGCTAGTAAAGGCGGCGTTGCATCACCGCGCGATAGCGACGCGCAACCGGAGCGAGAAATGTGAGGATTTGATCTTTGACTCTTCGGTGGGAACAGCCGGTTTGTTGTATTTGTGAAATTACCTTCACTTGTTTCGTAAGCGCGGTTGCGAAAAGTCAGGAGTTTGAATATGATCAGTAAACTGTGAAAATTGAGTTGATTTTTCAATGAAATCATACATTTTTAGTCAAATATATATGCTAGAATGTGTTAAAACATGGTTGTACAATTAAATAATCGGATTCACCAGCTCCGTTATCACCATCTATCTCAGTGGTGTTTTTAATATTACTTACAGTTTTTAACAACTAACTTTACTGACTGGCAAAAAAATACTACTAACTACAGCCCTTTTAACGTCCCACTGCTGGGCACGGGCCTCAATGCGAGGCCTCAATGCGAGGGGGATTCAGGCCATAGTCGACCACGCTGGCCCAGTGCGGGTTGGCAGACTTCACACATCGAGAACTAGTCAAGTTCCCTCAAACGTGCAGGTTTCCTCACGATGTTTTCCTTCACCGTTACATAGCAAGTGGTAATCTCGGATGTAAATGAGATTCGCACTTGAAACCCAGAGGTGCGAGCCGGGGTTTGAACCTGCACACTTTGATTTGCAAGTCGACCACTCGGCTACCACTGCTCCAATAAAAATACGGCTCATGCTTACAATACTAACAGTGACTATAATAAATATTTTAATATTTTTTATAGCATTTCCTGACGCGGTGTGAACTGAGCTTTAAATTATGCGTAGAGGACTACGCTGCGCAAGAGTGGCAAACGTGGTCATTACGGACCTATTATAATGAACCGGTGAACTGTACTGTGAATTGAAACGCATGTCTCACTGGAAATGGAAAACCTAATACAGTGTCTAGCTTTGAAGTAAATAATATTGTAGCTAGTATTGTTTGGTTAGTAATAAGAAGGGTTGCAAGAATTAGACTGGTTTTGATTATAGTTCTGGTTTTGATAACATTATTTTCCTACGGTGATTCTAGAGTACCTATAAGCAATGGTAGCCGAGTTCGAGTAGCGAGTGGTAACGCCTTGCAATCAAAGTGTGCAGGTTCAAACCCCGGCTCGCACCTCTGGGTTTATGTGCGAATCTCATTTTCATCCGAGATTATCACTTGCTATGAAACGGTGAAGGAAAACATCGTGAGGAAACCTGCACGTCTGAGGGAACTTGACTAATTCTCGATAGATGTGTGAAGTCTGCCAACCTGTATTGGGCGAGCGTGGTGGACTATGGCCTGAAACCTCCTCGCATTGAAGGGAGGCCCGTGCCCTATGATATGCGCGCGCGCAATGCACTGCGCGCCACCGGAAGTCACGGCGGCGCCTCTATTAAAACGAGCTTTCGACTGTTAGCAGCGAAGCTTACGGAAGTAATGACAAATCTTTAATAATTACAGCAAATTATACTTTACTGTTTGCTTAATGATTACATTATATTATGAGATTAGGAATTTGTTACAATTAAAAAACAAAATACAAGACGAGACGACATTTGAACCATTACTTAACAATCTCATTTAGAAATTAACAAATCATTTAATCTAACAATCGGTAATCGTGTTTAGAATCGATCATACATTAACGCAATCGTATTTGAATATCGAATGAAGATTCGATTGCATTCGGGTCACGCCATATACGGTCAAACGAACAGGTGCATCTTAAGGTCATTTCGCGATAGTTGTAATGGCTATTTCTAGTCATTACTAAGTAATTGGATGTTTGAATAAAATTAGAAGGACAACAAAAGCTGCCAAAGTTTTGAAATAAGATTACTATAAGAGGGGGCATAAATTTTATAGCCACTGATCCCAGTAAAAAAATATTAGCTTAGGCCAGGAAAATTATTTCATTTTTGCTTAGGTTCTTTGATCTTTATAAATTTGCCTTAGGGTTGATTGTTTGATTCCACAAAAGAGTTGTCCACGTAACAATAGAAACTTACCAACTCTCATAAATTATAATTATATTTTTATAACATCACGTGTGCATTCATTCATTTTATGTGATTTGCATATTATTATTATAATGGCGGTCGTTAAAAGCGTCTACTGTTATTTTGAAATAAAATGGCATTTACTAGTTTTAGAAAGTGGAACATCACGTTAGAACAACTTAAAAACGTGAATGTTTAGTAAAACCTCCAATGTATTTTTATGCTAACGACTTCCAAGCAAATTGTACATTTTGTGATACGATCAGTGAAAGACTTTATCATTTCCAAATGGAGTAGTTTATTCTTTTTTTTAAATTGACAGTATACACCTCTTTTTTGTGTGCCAAGGAGTTTAATAACCAATTTTCTTCTTCAAGTCCTTCTGTGAAACTTCAGGACGATCCATAATTACGATAATAGTTTAAATGTGTAAAACCTTTTTTTAATTCTTCTCCCAGCATGTTACAAAGACAAGATACAATACAACACATTTAAAAACTATTCCACATTGGTATACATATATAATACGAGGAGGTTTGGAGTTCAATTCTCACAAAATCAACATCATTTCTAATTGACGTTTTGTTTCGACATATGTCAAATTAGAGATTATGTCAATCTTGCGAGAATAGCCCCACAGTCTGTGTTCGCAACATAATAACTTTTACAACGAGCAATAAATAAATTACTTTACATTTATTACTATTGTGATACGTCATCAATTAAAACTATTACCATTTAACTGTCGGTAATTTACGCGTGTCGGTAGCCTAACGACATTGTGACCCGCGTCGTTGCGTAATTTTTAACGTACAACGCAAATCCTATGTGCGTTAATGATTGCAATGGCTATTACAATTTATGGGTGTGTCGTAATTTAGTGGCTATTGAGATTAATGTTGAAGACGATAGTGTAGAAATGTTAAGCCGCTTGTCGTAATGAATCGGTGATAATATGGAATATATTATGTATTCATTAACTGTGGTATGTTTAATTTGAAATTTATTTTATTTAATGCTTAAGTAGGTGCCGTCATAATTAATTATGGTGTAAGTAATTTGTTTCTTAGAGTTAAGTACCACCGAATTTATCGAAATGTCAATCTACCTTTAAACCATCAACAAAGACTTTAAATGTGAACTACAATGGAATTAAAAAAGGATCATAATTTTCTATAGGTACATTTGGAGACTAGATTTTATGTTTATTTTTATACTTATCACAATATTTATATCTTTCGCTGTATTTTAGTATTTAGAAATTACGTTAGTCATTTTCCTAAATTAAATTAATTAAATAATTTTTTTTTGTTTAGAAAAATGACACAAAATGCTACTCTTTCACGACTCTTTCACCTAGTCAAAAAGGAATCAAAGATAGAGAATGGGTAAGAACCTCCATGGTTATTATTTTTTTAAATAAGTTTTATAGATCGCGTATCTATAGTCGATCCGACATTCTAAATGGCATGTTAAACCATTATAAAAAGTATCTATCAATTATTATCCTGAGAATATTTCATACACTTAAGCAATCAAATACTATTCTAATGAGCATCACAAAAGTGGTGTGACAAAAACGTCGCTTCCATACAATGGGACCTCGCGATGTGTGAAACGATTTGAAAAGCGGTCTGACAGCTCAATGGTCTCGGGAACTTTTGTGTGGATTTATTATATCGATTTTTAATTGTTAGAGCAAATATTCGCTTTCGTTTTCCCTTCACTGTTTGGATTTTTTAATGTTTGTTTTCATCTCTATAATAAAATAAATTCAAAGTTATAGGTAGGTATATTGCAAGTACCTAGCTATTTGTAAGTCTCTATCTAGAAAGTTGTATTGTCAAACCATGTGAGCAAATGATAGGGATCTTCTGTGGACGTATTTTTGAAGCATCTCTTGGAATTTTTATGATCCCGTTATACTTTATTTTGGAAATTTAATTCTATAACATTGACTGTTAGATAATATTACTTCTATAAGAACAACATGATGAACATTTCTTTTAAAAAGAAAAGTATAATTGTACCTCGTACTTTCATAATCTTAAGTTGAATGGATAAGTTCATACACTAAATATTTTCTTACACACATTCGTTACGAATGAATCAAGTCCAAAAAAAACAAGTTATTGAGATCAGATTACGATCGTATTTTGATTACAAACAACGCATGTTTGTTTATACTTTAACTACCAAAGATAGTAAGCGACATAATGCTTAATCGAATTTTCAGCTCTAACTCAAAGTGTTAGAGTCTAAATTATATTGTCATAATTCTGATTTAGATGTTATTGTTCTTGAAACAAACATGCGTAGATTTGCAGATCATACGAAGAAGGACCTCATCAATCGATATGCGATCGTAATCCAAGTTCGGAAATCAAAAGGATCCATTCAGGGTTCTAATTTCAAAAAATTGAAAACACACGCGATGCTCCATTTTGATTTCGGAACGTCACAACACTTGTCACTGTTTCACTTTTTTTTCTCAACACCCGCACTGGCACTGTACTTACCGCTACGAAGGCTTTCATGATGATAGGTGATGGGTCACTTCGGGTCTGTGCGAAGTAATGTGGTGTCCATGGGTCGCGGTCGCTGATATATAGTATACAGTGGCCGAGGTGGGGCGGAGAAAGGATAGCTTAGTTGTGTAAGCTGGGAGATGCTACCATCCGAATAGGAAGTCTGTTGCGATTGGAGGGCATTAGATTTTTTCTCTATATCTCTTCTATCATTACACGAGGTCAAGGGTCTGGCTGCTTGTGGTATTTATGGTCACAACAAACATAGCTTCAGTGGACATTTTTGATGATTTCTTTGATTAACAAGGTATCTGTCAATTGCTTTTCAGTTTTAAACATCATATAAGTGTACCTTACACTCATAATCCCTGAAGATTCATTTCAAGACACTTTACAATGATAAACAGATTCGGCATATAGCATACTCATCAAAATGTTACCTATATAACTGAGAAGAAGTACCCCCACGTCCCAGGATATTCCTTTTGCTTGTTCGCTTCAATGAAAAGAAAAGTATTATAAATACTTCAGCAATAAAAAAGTCAGTAGTGTCAAATTTATGCTTTCGAAATATGGTGTACATGTTCGATCATTAACAACATAACAGCTAAATCACACTGGACTACCCTGGTGAACTATTAATCTGATCCTTTTTGCATTTTGGCTGGTGCCGTTGAAGGACAGTGAAGTGAAATGTGATCGATGTTGCTCGCGTGGTTTTTACTATGGAAATTTAATCTTTATTTATATTGCGACTGAGTGCATTTTCTAAAAGTCAAGTCAATCCGTTCGTCCCCATTGGTGCAGTGTAGGGTTCATGATTTTTCGAGCTTTTCAATTTCTCGGGTATCGAGAATTCTCGAGGCTAATTTCTCGAGGCTTCTCGGGTTGTCGAGAAATTTACATTTACGTACGTTTTCACATATTATTTGGTTCCAATAACGTCAACAAACTCAGTGGTTTTCCTCTCAAATAAAAGTATCAATTTAATTATAAAACTTTTATTGTTTATATTCAATAACCTTAATCTTATGCATAAGCTAATTAACTTTACATACAGAAATAATATTGTTCAGACTCATACCCCTACCCAACCCAACCCTATACCGGATAATAATTCAGTAACCGGCCGGATACTGGATAGTAATTCAGTATCCGGCCGTATCCCGTATTCAGTATCCCGGGAATTCTCGGCTCGAGAATTCCCGGGATACCAGGCACTGCACTAGGGAGTGCAGTGCCTTATAATCATACTTAAAAATTAAAAAGTAAATCAGTAGCCCTTTCAGTTTTTAGCTCTGATTTTAAAATACAATGTGGAATAAATGGACAGTTGTCATTTCCATAATGATTACCACTTGCTGAACGGTGAAGGAAAATAACGTGAGGATCCTACACGTCTATGGAAAAGCGTGTGAAGTTCACATACTTGCAGTAGGCCAGCATGGTGGACTATGGCTCAAATCTCCCTCATATTCAGGGGCAATGTTGACTGGGACCAAGAATACATAGGCGAAGTGTGGGTGCACTGTAGTTCACCTCTACCTACCTTGAATACAGGCGCGATGATGTTTATTTTTTAAATTAATATTAAAACAACAATCTCGAGTTAAACAGTCAACATGTCTTGATTTACGATGACAACATGAATTTTATGAGTTAAGTATCTACTACTTTGTTTGTCCAGTCGCACATTACGCGGCTCAGTAGCGAGTCGACTTTGGATTTGACAAATAGTACACATCGTTCGTTGGCATAGAACACATAAATCATTAATAATTTTATAGTATTAAGCTAACGGTACAACACCAGTAAAAGTAACGTGGTAGTCTATTTGGTAGAATGCCAGCCTTAAACAAGGGATGCGGTGTAATTTTTAGGGTTCTGTAGCTAAAACGGAAAAAGGAACCCTTATAGGATCACTTTGTTGGTCGTCTGTCTGTCAGACTGTCAAGACCCTTTTTCTCAGGAACGTGTTTAGGTATCAAGTTGAAGTTTATAACAAAGACAAGAAGCAATATAGTTGTGCAAAGGGTAAATTCCGAAAACTATAAAATAATTAGAACACATAAAAACTATTTATTTGCGAGTACAAATTTATTTGCAGTTGTTAAACTGTCTACAACCTATCTCAGTGTACGAGGACAAATGTTTTCCAACGGCAAAAGTTATGATTGTCACTGAATCCAAGTATATGTTTCCGTTAGAGTAGGTATTATTCGGTTCTTTCATAGTTAATGTACGGAAGCCTTGGTGCGTGAGTCCAGCTCGCACTTGGTTGGTTGTTTAAACTACGAGAGGGTTCGTGTCAAAAATTTATCAGCAATAGTGGGGATAGAAGCTTGAACCTTTGGTTACCAGGGCGGCTCGTCGAACCACTAGACTATTGTCACTCTGACAGCCTGATGAAGACGATAATAAACATTACATAAAGGTCTGATTTCGTTGGAAACTGTGTACACATTCATTCGAAGCGAATTGAAGTACGCCTCTCATTAGTCGGTAAGGTCACACCGAGAAATTTGAGAGCTTACATTACTTTTGACATTTCATCATTTTGTGGCTTATGTGTAGTACAAGAAGTAGTACATAAGCGAATACATAAGCACATCATCAATGATATATGAAAGTATAGATACCTTATGTCTCTTTAAGTCCCTTAATTAAGTCTCATTGATGCCACGGCCGTCTCGTCTTATAGGTCTTGAGATAGATGGATGAATGGCGTTCCAGTACAGTGCGATTTACCAGAAATTTTCTACCTTGCACCACCAAATTGTGGAATGAACTTCCTGCAGCGGTGTTCCGCAACCGATGCAACCAAGGTATCTTCAAGAAACGAGCATACTCAATCCTTAAAGGCCGGCAACGCACTTTATCACTTACCATCAGGTGAAACGTCTGCTCGTTTGTCTCCCTATCTCATAAAAAAAAGACCATCTGGCATCCGTCCACGTCGAAATTGAACGTGTGACTGGCAAATATTACAAAATGTCCCCCTTTGATATAATGACTTGTTGCTATTTACAAATCTAAATATTAAACTCCTTTCACTCAAAACATTACTATTCAACGATATTCAATACATTGATAATTAAATTTATAGAGTTTTGTATCTTCCGGCTTACAATTATTTTATAAAGCTCACTCGTGATTACTAATTGATGGTAATGACTTTAATGTGGAATATTAATATATCAATTTACAAAACAAGAAAAAAGAAAACAAATTACTTCTTTCTTACAGAAACGTATAACTTTAACGATTTTTCTTTCTATACCTTGAATACGGCACTGATTTAACAAGCGTCATGACATTATACAACGATAAATGCCGATAAAAAAAAGAATCTGAAAAAAAAGAGGATAGCCCTAAATAATTAGGTTGTATGGTGCCCGTGGCTACAGTCGGTGGCAAAATGTTGGACGAAAAATACGTGGAATAATAAAAATTAATCATTAAAACTTTAATTCGGAATTCAAATTGTATAATGTATTCTTCTGGTAAGGTAAGTTCATGCATTTTTTTTATAAAATTTCATGAAAATTTTGTGTGTATAAACATACGAAAAAGTTTATGGTATTTCGCTTATAATTTGCACCGCAAACAGAATGACGTAGTTACAATAACTAACTGTTACTTTGCACTTTACTTGCAAAATTGTTGACGGGTCGTAGAATTAGATGCAATTATCTTTTCTCTTTTCATATTTTGTAGATGATAAACAAAATATAACAGTGATATTTATGATATTTAAAATAAATAGTGAACAGATATGTTATGAGCGCGGAAAAGTGAAGATTCTAATACGTCCTAATTAGGACGTATTCTCAGCACACACAGAATCTTCTTGCGTTGACAGATGAATGTTACATCACATAGAAGCGCAAGTGACAACACTAGCTATCTCTATTTTTCTGGTTGGTTTTATCGAGCCATCTCTTTTGCACATTTCTACGTGTTGTGAAATGTAAAATGATTGAAAAGTGTGTATGTGTGCTGCCACTGTTACGCGGAACACTTTTTTCGGTTGTTTTGTGCGTGTATAACATATCTGTTCACTAGAATATCATTGAAAGCTAACGACTAAATCGTTGGTTTTCATTTAAGGATAATTCGAAAGAGATAATTATCACTAAAATAAGCACGGTACAAATATGTAGCGAATTAGAAATTGTCCTTAAGTATTCTTGTTGAATGTCTACCAATTTTTTTATGAGGTCTCTTACGTCTTTGAGTGCCTACGTGAAAGATTGCAAGGTGAACTGTAGCTCTGTATAAAGATCACTCGTCATGAGTCTAAAAAGTTATATATAAATAATTGTTTAAATATTCAACCACTGTTTCTTGCCCTTCCATTCGATTACAATCGGTTTTATAGAGTCGTCGAGCGTCGATCCTCGGCGCCTTTATTGGAGATCGCTTGTGTGATGAGTGTGGCGGGCCTAGTTTCCATGTCAGGCCAAAAAGGCTATTACAAGAGCTATACAAGAGCTACGCAATTTTGCTGATTTGATTAGACCCAAGCTAAACGAACGAGAAAGTTTATAGAAAGTCATAATCTATTTACAATGGAATTGTATATGCTTTGTATTTGGTTTGTAGATTGATAATAAATGCTATGTATTTCAAGTTTAGTTATAGCGATATTTCAGTGTTCATCTTACCTATAGTTTTCGTAAGGCTGAGTTTATGATTTATGTAGTAATTTTTATAAGAATAATTTTATGTATTACTCCTGGACCATAAGCCTCCCCTCTCTCCTACCACCGGTCTCTATCCTGTGGTGTTAGCACGCATGTCAAGTCAAGATCTTTGTCACAGATTTGTTCGTTCGCTCTCTGTTTAATTTCATACGAGAGAAAGAGACAACATCAAGATATACCGAGACATACGTCTAGTCTTGGCGCACATGCTACAACTACTGGACCGTGTAGTCATAAATTTTATCTCTTTCGACTGACAGATTTGTCGAGAAAATTACGTCCGTTCCAGCTTTTTGTACTAGCTTGGCTTGTGTGACGTAATTTTTTCGACAAATCTGACAGTTGAAAGAGATAAAGTTATTTTTGACCACGGTTCACGTATCTCTTGTCACTCAATCATTATCTCCTACCATTACGCAACTGCGAGTAACTATCTTGCAATACAGTTAACTCAAACGCTATCAGAATATTTATCAGACTGAACAGTTATTTTTTACTGCCACCAGCGCATTGAATAGCAATAGAAGTTCATTATATTGCACAATGACCTTCAGAGAAGAACCTTCAAGGTTCCAGGGGGTTTTTAAAATATTGGAAGTCAACACGCGACTCGGCGGCAGCGACGTTTGTTCTGCAAGAATTTTACTAATGAATTATTAATGATTTTAGAAGTAGTGGTAGCCTCGCGGGCAAGAACGCCCGCCTTGAAAGTAAGGGGTGCAAGTTCAAATCCCAGGCCCGCACCTCTGAGATAATTTTCATGTGCGAATGTCATTTTCAACATTGATTACTACTTGCTGAACGGTGAAGGAAAACATGAGGAAACCTGCACGTCTGTAGAAAGGCGTGTGAAGTTCACCAACCCGCACTGGGCCAGCGTGGTGGACTATGGCCCAAATCTCCCTCGTATTGAAGGGGAATGTGCCCGGTATAATGGCAACAGGCTCGCCCCCTATTACATTGGGACCAAAATACATCAGCGAAGTGTGGGTGCACTACAGTGCACCTCTGCCTACCCCTTCGGGGAAAACATGCGTGATGATGTATTTATTTAGAAGTAAACTTGAGAGCTAGACTTATATACCCGTAGATAAATTGTAAGGTATTGCAATCATCGAATCGTTCATCTATTACAACAGACTGGGTTTTAATAATCATGTATAATTAATAACAACGTTTTGTGCCTCCTTTCATTTTATTGTATAATGTACTTTTTACATCTCCCGCAAAAGTTCTTCTTCTTTTTTTACGAAATGAGTGAAATGATGATATTTTGATGGAATAAGATGAGGAATCCCTGCACCTGCGATATGCGGTATTTATGGCAATGTCGAGTAATTATAGCAACGACAAATTCAATAAATACACATCAAATAAAAATGGATGTTAACAGTGATAAAGATGGCGGATGAATCCCCGCAAAGGTTAATCAATGTTGGCCGGCGCATCTGTCCCTATCAACGTCACATAGGTGTTATATAGACATAGCAGCATAGAAGTGATGGCGTCGGCTACATGTACAAACAAAACTAGCTTTTCTCCACCATTCAGCAAGCGATATCAGCTTTACCTTATCCTTTTTTGTAATAATTAATAAAATTTTATTGTATTTTTTTTATTAAACCATATCTGTCAATACGGTTGAAATCTGTCTTGTGTTCTTTTCAACTTCTGTTTTGATCCTATCGACGTAGGTATGACTCTTTAAGCAAGGACGTGAATGTCATATAGGGTTTTAAAATGTTTATTTTAGCATCTATCAACACAGTTTAAAGTGTTAATTCGCGTGTTTCATTACTTATTCAAAAACCTTGGGCTACGTTAATTTTGCGGTTATTTTTATTCTTCTAACACTCAAGTCGTTAGATGAACGTTAAAACGATTCGTATGAACGTGAATTGATTATAGAATAGCTGTTAATGTGTTAAACAAGTATTTACGATGACTTCTGATGTCACAACTTACCCTGGAGTAAGCTGGAAAAATGGTATCTTATATAACCTTATATACCTATTTATATACCTTTGACCGCGACTCCGTTCGTCTGTATAAAAGGTCGACAACAGTTACAGCGCCACCTTCCGGGTCGAACTAAAGCTATACACCCTTCTGGTGACTCCATAAGTGCTGATTTGAGAATTACAAAACACTCTTGTTCTAATAAGTGCTTCGTCCACAGTTTTAAACGGTTTGTAGAGTAATTGTAATGCCTATAAAATTAGGGTTATGTGGCTACAGAATCTCTATCCGTTGCACTACGACATGTTTACGTTCGGGAGTCGGTAGCGTCTACGTAAAAATGTTGCGTTATAAATAAATCCTTGTGAGATAATTGATAAAAATGTTTAATTTGAAGATGGCAACTAGCGAGTGTTAAAATTCATGGTATTTCATTATATAAAAAAAAACGTAAAAAAAACTTTTTTAAAACCAGCTTTTATTTCATTGCCCTTAATGTTCGTGTTCTCCTCAGCAAGCCCTTTCATTTGATACCCATACTGTGGTAGTGCAGAAAAAATAACCATTCTGCCATCTTGGGTGATCCGCCATATTGGAATTAGAATGACGTCACATAGCTAAGCATACATTGTCATCCAAATTAAGCGTGTATACCCAATTTCAGCTCAATCGGTTAAAGATAACTCATTCAAAATTCAGTTGCAAGATTCCACGCGGACATACATTGCAAGTTAATATAAAGCTTGTAAAATACGCCACGCTCTTGATTGATTTTTTTAGTATACCACAATAGCTAATGGTCTAATTAAATTTATAATGATGAGTCAGTAACAAATCATTTATTTCCATACATTGCTTTGTTACCAATGGGAAGGAGCACAATAAAAAGTATATTCCGAAATCACCGATTTGATTTTCGTACACAAAACTAAAACTCTCTTATCAATAATTGGCTAATGGAACGTAAAAACCGGCCAAGTGCGAGTCGGAATCGCGCACGAAGGGTTCCGTATCATTATCTATAAACCGGCCAAGTGCGAGTCGGACTCGCGCACGAAGGGTTCCGTACCATTATCTATAAAAACGGCAAAAAAATCACGTTTGTTGTATCGGAGCCACCTTAAATATTTATTTTGTTCTGGTTTTTAGTATTTGTTGTTATAGCAGCAACAGAAATACATAATACATCATCATCACGCCTGTATTCCCCGAAGGGGTAGGCAGAGGTGCACTGCAGTGCGCCCACACTTCGCCGATGTATTTTGGTCCCAATGTAATAGGGGGCGAGCCTATTGCCATTATACCGGGCACACAGGTTTCCTCACGATGTTTTCCGTCACCGTTTCTTAGCAAGTGATAATCTCAGATGAAAATGAGATACATACATCAGACAGAAATACATCATCCGTGAAAATTTCAACTCTCTAGCTATCACGGTTCATGAGATACAGCCTGGTGACAGACGGATGGACGGACAGCGAAGTCTTAGTAATAGGGTTCCAGTTTTACCCTTTGGGTACGGAACTTTAATATACGTAGCTAATTCAACGTACTATCCATAGATGTTATTGTATACTAACCTTATGTAAGATCATGAACGTAATTCTTATTAATTCAGTGGCCTGGCGATAACTTGGTCTAGTTGTTTAAGCGTAGACCGCTTGACTCACTGAATAGAGTGGTTGCAGGTTCGATTTCTACCAGCGTCAAATTTTGGAAATAGCCTTTTCAAAATTTGGCATGATCTGAGTAACTGGGATCGCCCCCAGTCCATTGTATGGTACAATACGTATATATATATATAGTACAAGCTATCCTTAGTTTGGGATCATGCGATGAGTATATATATAGCATCTTTAAAAGTATAGAGACATAACTCAAAAATAATGTTGTTGAAAAATGGTCGTTAGAACAACCCTTTAAGATTTATATTCGAAAACCTAAAATTTCAAAATGGGTCTCTATACTTTTAAAGATGCGGTATGTTGTCTACTGATATTTATTTACTTTAGTTACATGTTTAAAGTATATATGAAAAGAATACCTGAAAAACGCCACGTCGCCGTTTTATGGTAAAAGATTGCTGTAAGAAAACCTACTTACAAAACACAATGCTAGGAATATAGTAATACATCATCATCATCACGCCTGTATTCCCCGAAGGGATAGGCAAACGTGCACTGCAGTGCGCCCACACCTCGCCGATGTATTTTGGTCCCAATGCAATAGAGGGCGAGCAACCACGTTGGCACAGTGCGGGTTGGTTAATTTCACACGCAGGTTTCCTCACGATGTTTTCCTTCACCGTTACATAGCAAGTGGTAATCTCGGATGAAAATTAAAAATTGCAAGTCTGGAACTATGAAATTAGTAGAAAGCATTTTTTTTCAATTATTTTTATTCTATGTCCCACTGCTGGACACAGGCCTCTTCCTCTCGTCTCCACATGTCCCTTTTCGAATTCTGGGCTTCTTGTGGCCATGGAAAGCTATGTGCTATATGATTCAGTTTAATGCTGGTTTTTCTCTCACGCCGAAAGTCGGCGCTTATAGGTCAATAGGTGTATATTCTTAGGCACCGTTTTTGAAACACGCAGAATAAAATCGCGAGTATTATTTTTGCCAATACCAAAACTAACTCTGTTTTAATGTAGAAAAGGATTAAATTTCTTTGTTAAAAGCCACACGTTAAAATTAGCTCGCTCTGTCAATGTAATTCGTTGAGGGAATGCATTTTATCTATGAGTAAATAGAGTTCATTTCGGTATTGTGTCTTTGTTTTTTGTTGTTTGTTCTTTTAGTGACTGAGTACGCGGGGGTTTGAATGCATACATATTCATCTATCAGAGCCGACGGTCAGCGTGAGATACCAGCCTAAGATATAATTATAGGTAGCATAATATATATACGTAATATTTCATTCGTAACGAAGACTCATTGGAACGTCTAATGATACAAAGAAGAGTAGAGTGTCAACGTTCCCGCGGCAGATCACCAGCAAGATGGACAGACGTCATCAAGTCCTCAACGAAGTGTACCCTTAATGAATGTGCACGTAATGCTACTGACAGAGAGAGATGGAGAAGTCTCACAAAAACCGCAACCAACCAACTAGACAATCCATGACCACGACCACTCCGCCAGGAGTGTACGACTAAGAAGAAGAATATATATATACGCTTAGATACGTAATTGCGATTTTATTATTTGTAAATTGCATACTTTATATATTGCATAAACGTTTAGCTTATTTAAAATGGTGCAAAACTTGCACTTGGTGTTATAAAGACAGGATTGCGACCACGATAGCCAATGAAAGTGGGCGAAGTGCATTCGTAAACAAAGGTTGCATCGCGTCTACTAATAGACGTCGCAAATAAAGGCAACTGTCGCTAAATAAGCTTTCGCAATCGGAGAAATACCGGAGGATGCAGTTACAATAGTACCTTTTAACGCGGTAATATGTTACAAATACAAGCGGGTAAAGATTACTGGCAATGTTAGGTTTTAATATTAAAGTGATCCCGTTATCGCGTTAGGTTTATAATAGTTTACCCCGCGATTGAATTGACTTGATTATTTGAAAATGGACTCTGTGGTAATACACATAAAGAAACATAGGGAAACTCCAATTTTCTAGTGTTATATACCTACAAAATTTCGTTGAAAAATGTGCTTTTACTGTGAGCTAGCTTAGTACGTTTTTGTATTGGCAAAAAATTTGGTCGCACGCGTTTTGTGGTCGCAGGGGTTTATGCAGAAAAAGTTAATAACAAAAGTTTCTCGCACATGATACGTGTGATATAACACGGTCTTATTACCCGTGGGCGACGACTATTAAGTTTCCATAGCTGTGTAATTATCATTAATTAATTGGATTTTTATTAATATCCAAATTCATTGCTATGAAATTGTGTGAATAATTGAAAACAGAAATGACGCGACGAACAAAGATTATTATAAAATAATTAAATCAATAAAATAGGTAGGACAGGCTTTATAATACATACAACATCACGTCTGTATTCCCGGAAGGTGAAGGCAGAGGTGCACTACAGTGTATCCACACTTTGCCGATGTCTTTTGGTCCAAATGCAATAGGGGGCGAACCTAATGCCATTATACCGGGCATATTCCCCCTCAATACGAAGGAGATTTGGGCTATAGTTCACCACACTGGCCCAGTGCGGGTTGGTGTACTTCGCACGCCCTTCTGTAGACGTGCAGGTATCCTCACGATGTTCTCCTTCACCGTTTACGAAACAACTATTTGCTTTACAAAACATTTATTATTTAATTTGTAGACTTCGGCACGTAGCTGCTTGGATCCCTAAGCGCGAGCGAGTTATGTCGCGAGGGGGCATGGCTTCTACCACAGAAATTCAAACTTTATGCATGGGCACAGAGCTCGTTTTAGTATTGGAAAATATTTGACACCCAGTGTAGCGGGGGGGCTTTAACATTTATTTGTACGTCTGATAGTAATGAAAGTATTATTTTGAACTATTCAAACATGATGTGAAAGATTCTAATTCTAATTACCACCACTGGATGTGCCTACCATGAATCGTAATTCGTAATACCCTGAATCATGTATTTGAAAGCGTTATATGTAAATAATCATCAACCAATCATCGTACGTGCCGTACTCCGATGATTGATCAGTCGATTGCCCAATTATGCAGATGATTTCAATCATTTTCGGCGAGTGACGGGTCACGGAGCTTACATCCATGTCTCAGATTTGCCTAAGGGGCAAGTGAAATTTCACTTTAGAAAACTATACTGAGACCATTTGTTTATTATTATGATAATATTACTTTGTTTCTTGGTCAGTTTCTGTACGAAAACAATTTCCAAAATATAATCAAATATAATCACCGGATAATATCGAGGGGTTAAAGGCTACCTATTCCACTTAAGCGACATTCTTTTAACTTTACAGGAGAGCATACTCATTCGACCCAGAAAAAACTCATTGATCCAGAGTTGCTAGTTTTTTTCTTGCCAAGTCGGGGTTTTGGAACTTTTTGAGCGAAAACACCGGGATTCCTTCGTCGAAAGCGGGACATAGTAAAAAGAAGTATATAATCAGAAGTTTTCCATTTTTTTTTATTTGAATTAAAATAACGTTGACGTGATAATAGACAGCAAAAATAGCCACAGAAAATGTATTTCAATAAAAATATAATATTTTAATTGAGTCTTATTCGTCATCAGAAATAAAAAATGACAGTAATCAAAATCAAAAAGTTTCATTCATTAGAAAAGTATGGCGTTCCAAACAATAGCTGTGCCACTCATCCACGCTTCCTCAGCACACTGCGTGCATGGTCGAGTTATCTCCGAAAAGCGGGACTGAGTCCGTCCCGCGCGGGACATTTAATTTTGTTTTAAAAATCGGGACGTCCCGCCAAAATCGGGATGTCTGGCAACGCTGCGTTGATCCCAAATATGTACATAAGTAAATATCGCCCAAAGTTTCGCTTGAGTTAAATAGTCTTTCACCCCTCGATATATTTTAATTTAAAAATACTTAGGTTAGTTTTCTTTTTATTTGTTTTTCCGTTCGTTGTATTGCTTATGCAGATACACAAATCTGCGCCATAATATTATAAAGGTCATAACAGATTAATCCAAAGGAGTAAGTACATACTTTATGTACTATATACTCAGCTATACAAAACTGCAGTTAGTGTAGGCAAGTTAGAAGTTTATTAGTCTTGTGTTCACGCTCAATGTTTTGATGCTACTAAGAGTATAAAAATGAGATATCTCTCAGTCACGAATTAATTAATATACTAATAATATTTAACTATTTATAAATCGTTAGTGGTATATTCGTAATGAATTAAAATAGACTAGTCAGTTGCGAAATGTGTGTGCTGGCACGTTTTAGACTATACGATATAGGGGCGACACGATTTTTCATGTTATTTATCCAGCCGATTTTTGGTACGGTAAGAAAAAAATAATCTTGGATATGGTACTTAACTTTGTGGCGCACCCTATAACTCGCCACGAAACACAACTACCGCCAGTCGCTACTAGATGGCGCGACTGCAGTCACATCGCAATTCTACGCGTACAAGAAATTATCCGCCATACAAAGTACTATGAAAATCATAGCTCGCGGTACTGGTGTGTTCGACGATCTGAACTATATATACAAATTCCCCGTCAACGTCAACGGGGCGTAGCGGACCCCGCCAGGCGTACTACCCGCCTGGCAGGAAGATCTTCCCTTTTCCGCCAAAACTTGAACAAGTTTAGACCAATAAAATAGATAATAATAATGGTCAAAAATGGTCAACACAACTACTGAGACCATTATAATAGTAATTATAATGGTCTCAGTAGTTGTGTGGGAATCGAACCTTACTATACGGAAGAGAAAAAAACTAAAGCTTTGATATTATTTGCCTAATACAATAAGATGCAAAAAAAAATTGTATCACATGCTCTAAGCTGTGGAGGAGCCGGGTCTTTTAATATTTGTATTTATTTACTAGATATAAACCTACACCATATTTTTTTTTACTGACTTCAAAAAACTCTTCTCATTTTTATTATGTAAGTTAATTCATAGCTCCTTTATTTTCATATTTTATTTTTGTTTGTATGGAATTTTACAAGGTCAGCCCCATTTTAAAAATATTTTAATAAATTCAATATAAGGGGTTGGTTTTTGATATTGGGGCTTGAAAGTCGTATAATGCTGAAGTATTTTTGTTCATCTGGTTTTGTATTTATACTAAAGAATCTTTTCAAATGAATATCGTATCATTTGAGTTGCATATAAAATGTGATTCGACGCACAGTATAGATGGTTCGTGATTGCCGTTTTAAGTCATCTGTATACAACTGCGCGGCCTATCGAGTGATCAACACTTAACCACCGTCCAAGGCACAGACTTTTGGCTACGTAAAAATCAGGCCATGACACGCCGTTGTACGAGTATCTCCATAGCGTACTAGCTAGGTTTCAGGTACACGTACTAGCTATAGAAGGTCCTATCTGGTAAAACAGAGGATCTACCACCACGTTGTCGTTTTAGTAGAATTGTGTTAGTAAAACTTTCATTTGTTTCCAATTATTATAATATAAAATTACCAAATAATCTAAGTAATCTATACATACATATACATACTACATACATACATTTTTTTATTTTTTTGTCTGTCTGTCTGTCTGTTTGTTTGAGGTAAACTTCTAAACGGCTGAACCGATTTCAATGGGACTTTCACTGACAGATAGCTGACGTTGCAAGGCGTAACTTAGGCTACTTTAATTTTAGAAAAAGCATTAGGGTTCCGCGGGAAAAACATAATACCCATATTTCCGGGTAATCTCCCTAAAGTCCACGCGGGCGAAGTCGCGGGCACAGCTAGTATTAAAATAAGACTGTTTAAGTGGTGGTGGAGAAAAATGATGTACTGACATGCTAATTGTATTTCAAATAGCTCTATCCATCTAAATGACGTGTCAGGTAAAAGTTAGTATTTTCCTATAATTTCTGCTGTAATTAGAAATAGCTACATTGTAAATGACTAGCAAAATTTGAGTAAGTCAATAAGAAATTAAAATTTTCCTAATAAAAAAATGTCAGACAATATACCTATTACGTACTTGAATTATAGAACTTTTTGATTCATTTATTTAGCATTAAAAAAGCGTTTCCTAATGCTGAATAAATGAATTTTGTTCAGAGATATTACAATCTACAAAGTTTAATGTTGTTGAAGAACTTCTTGTTGGATTTTTTAAAGGTATCTTGTGGCAATTAAATAATAAATAAGTATGAACATAGAATCAAATCTCTGACAATTTTTTTATGAGTAAACAAAACTTTTTTGGAATTTTTAGCCGCTGCTCGCTCGTAACTCGCTCACTCGTGAGAAGTAGAGATCGTGCTATATGATGCGTCCTCCATTGCACGAAATGCCTTTCATTTTTAGAACAGCGCAAGTAAAAGGCTATAAAAGCGTATGTTAGCCGTCGATGTGCACTCCGTGAGTCATTTAGCGCCTTGAACTGTTTGTTTAAGTTGTTAGACTCCATGTAACATCTTAGGCAAATTGTTTATGTTTAGATTGCATTTTTCTATTAGTTATGTAAAGTAAGTTCCTTTTTTTTATCAGATGTATACTGAAACTTGCACATAAAATACTTAAAATATGAGTAAAATTTGAGCCATGCCCCTTCAGACATGATCTAAATTCCTTCCACATGAAATAAAGAAAGAATTTAGAGGTAACCTTTTTATCGTCGAAGAGTTAGCTCTATATAAATAATAACGAATTAAGAGAAAAGGCGGACACTGTTTCCTAATATTAAATAAATTGTTACCAAGAAGACTAGCTTTTGAAGACTATACTTTTGCCTCTACTGTTTTTTTAAAAACAGGCTTTGTCGATGATTACTCTGGATTTCAATCATTTAAGTTGTAATATACACTGGAATGAAATAATCTAACTTTTAATTTAAGGTTTTCCGTGTAATAATCTGAGAGTGAAGTAGAAGTTCATATGAAAAAAAAATTGTGAGCCGTCACGGGACGCCTGGCAGATGAGAAACATCGACATTTTGTACAAGTAATATGCATAAAACAAAAGAACTAGGAGGATTACTGCAAGACCTTCCACAGGAGGTAAGAAATGAGATTTTTTACTGGGGCTGTATTAAGGAAAAAGTGTACAGCGAAGCAATAAATTCTGTGGAAGAGTTGCGTGCGCGCATTCAAGTAGCAGCAAGTAAAATTGAAGAAGCTGGTTATGCGCGACAGATTAAAAGATATTTTATTAGGCGATGTAGAGCATGTATTGCTGCCGGCGGAGGGCACTTCGAGCATTTAGTTTAAGTTATTGATAAAATAATATTTTTTTTTTACTTCAATTAACCTGGTTTTCTTCTGAATATCCTTATTAGTGGCCCGATATTGTTTGTGTAAAGAATCTTGGTAGAATTAAACATTATGACGAAGTTTTATAACCATTTATAACAATACTTAAAAAAATTAAATTCTGACCTTGATATTGATATCACCCCTGTAACTTAATATGGCTTGTAAAGTACACGTTGTAATACCTTTTTAGAATCTAAACATACTAGACAATTTATTAAGATAATGGGCAGCTATAGCGCCGTACTTTTTTTTTCACAGTAAATGATCAAAGTTGACATTAAGAAAAAAATAGTTTAAAAAAAGGGCATAAAACGATGATTTTGAATATGTTTAACGTTAAAAACACCTAAACTTGTACTAAAATTAGATAATACACGTCTTCAGGATTATAATACTAAAAAAAACACATAGAAATACCTAAATTTGATGAAATGGCAACGGAATGAATGAAAAAAGTAGCGAAATTCATAAAAAAGTATAAAAGGCTACGCCATTTTCATATGGTTAGAAACCCTGGCAAGAAAATACGATTGTCTTACAGTTTCACATCCGGACCAACTCCAGTTTACGGGTTATCCATTATTTACGACAGACCCTGTATATACTGTATATATATACCACGCCAACAACCGGTGTTACCCGCGGCTATAGATGTTTCACATGAAAACTCGCTAACGAAACTATCACTTTGTTTTTTTTTTCAGTCAATATAGTTTTATTTTTGGAAACTTTCCATCATCACGTTCAAAAATGAGGTTAATAGGTAACAGCAGATTGGCAATTCAAAAGCGCACTGAATGACTCTAGCGTATTGTATAACCTGTTATAATGATCCAAGTCATTGTGGAATCATTCATTATTAGGAGTATCTATTGGTCAAGGTGTCTGCTGAAAGAAACAATGGAAGCTAATGATTAGGCGTAACAGAAATACTCGTAAGCTATCTATCTTCTCAATTTAAATATCTAAGTTCCAATCACTGTAGAAATCTTCGCTCTTCGCAGAATCGTCTTCTTGAGTGTCCGTTTCACCGTTTTAACTTTATTCACTCTTCTTTCCTCGTGCAATCCATTCTTCTTTGTAATAATCTTCCTCCTGAAATTAGGATGGCAAAGAATCGCTTCGCCTTCAAAAAGGGAACTCGCGAACACATAACTGAAAACATGTTAGCAGAATCATCTCATTAGTATAGTATGTATTTATCTAACATAATGTATATATATATATAAGTATTTGTGTATGTAAATTATATATCAATGTCTGAAAATTATTTATAACATATTTTATAGTGCACCTACCTTGTTTTCTCTACATCACCCTAAGGTTGACTGGTAGAGGGCATTAAGTCCGCCTTTGTAAATCTTTGTGCTAAAGTCTAAAGAAATAACCATCGGAATAAAAAGTTACTTTTCGATTACGCGATAAAATTAAAAGCACGGAGCAATAAAACCCCTTGCGATGTCGTCGTGATGGCTTGGTGAAGTAATTCAAGTGAAGGCAGCACGGCTCACGGCACTCAGTGGTTGCAGGTTAGATTTCCTTCAACAGCAAATTTTGGAAATGGCCTTTTTGAAATTTGCCCTGGTCTGGTTGTAACTGGGAATGTCCTTAGGCTATTGTATGGTATGGTATGGTATGGATACAGAGTTGTTTAGCCCGGGTTCATATCATAAGTAGTTGCCGTCTGTGATATTATAATCCCAGCACAAAACAGAATGATTACATTCTGCTAATAGATGGCGTTGAATTTTCTTCTGTATAAAATTCTGGATCGCTTTAAACGAGCAACCAACATTACTATGTATACATTTTGTTCCACAAGACAAAATCCCGAGAAGAAATCTTAATTAAACTTAGTAATAGGGTCTCCTTTTACTCTTTAGGTACGGAACTCTAAAACATCCTTAAGCGAGATGCACGCAAAGACTTGAGCATTATAATATGACGTGCCTATCTCTAAGTTTCTATTAGACTTAAAAACACTTTACAATAGGTTTAATTCAGCTTTATATACGTCACCTAAACAGAGTTAGCAAAGTCTTTGAGCATGTTAGAGGTAGCTAAAACAACTAACAGCTGCCTGTCAAAATTGTTCTTTATTCCGACAGCGATACGACTTCGATCCGATTAAAAATCGTACGCATTAAAAGTCTTAGGCGGTCAGTATACACTAGGGTTGGCAGGTCACCAGATCTTCTAGGCTATTGATGAATTGCTTACATAACAACATATATTGTAACAACATCGTATTGTTCATGTGAACACGAGCCACGGTTATTTTTGGTCAGGTACATGACGTAACGTACAACTAAATACATTACACCTTTAGGGTCATTTTTGCATGGCAACATCTTGCTTAAGTATTTATATTAGCACACATCTATCTCTTTATCCTTCGTTAAAAATTATCTTCGATCGATATTCGGATGATATAAGGAAATTGGGGGCGGTGCAAGGTCTAGTTTGAATATGAAAATCAGAATCAGATTATTTTGAATTTATTTACATTATACACTAAATTCTAAGAAAATTATTTATTATTTAAGGGTAGAAAAATAAATGATAAACAAAGGAATGCCTCCACATCGTCGTCGATGCCGAAAGTTCCCAGCAGGCTGGCCGCATTTCCGCGCTGAATAGCGATACTTATTCGCTGCGCGAAATAAAAGCCAGCCCGCCGGTGAACAGACGCGCTACTATTTTCTCATACAGGAGTCGCGCGTTTGGACTCCACGAACCTAGAGTTTCAACCCCAAACGGCTCAAACAGGTAAGTTCCTGAGAGGTCACTATATTTGCGACGCATTGAGGTTATTCTTCTTCTTCTTTGTCGGTATCACTTTTGTCAGAGTGGTCGTGGTCATCACTTCAGGTGTTGGTGGCAAGCTTCACAACACGCCGCCACTCCTCTCTGATGGCCGCCTTCCTCGTGCATTGGTGTAGTGATGTTGAATCATTTACTGCCGCTTTTATTTGGTCAGTCCAAGGTTGAGGTTATTAGATTATTTTTAATTCGTATAAACCAATACAGGCACTTATGAATCAGAATCAGAATCAGAATCAGAATCAGAATTTTTTTTATTCATGTAAACCAATACAGGCACTTATGAATCGTCAGTAAAAAATAAATAGTATTAATAGTATCTCTACCAATCGTCAATAAACAAAAAATAATACTAGTACCTATCTACCACCCATTTGGAATGCATTTCCTATGGAGTAGAATGGGCGAGAAACTCCATGTTTGCTCTTTTCAATAGATATGCACATTCAAATTGTTTGTGTAACTTTGACGTCTACGAACTGCATAATATTATCTATGAAAAGACGTAAAAGACTAGATAGCCGTCGTATCAATTAGACCATTTTCGGTCCAATTGGTTTTTGGGACGTCTTTTTGGCATATTTAGGTATCTATGCTTTCAAATATCATTGATTTATTATGACAACTTTGATGCACAAAAAAATCTGATTCTTATTCTGTACACCAAATGTACTAGTAAAAAAAATATTGCAAAAAAACGCTGCCATAATCCGTTTATGTCTAAATAGAAATACTACGAGTTGTATTTAATGGGATGAATATTAAAATCTATTATAGTGGGCAAGTAATTGTCTATGCCGCGATAAACCGCGGACGGTGCGCAGTGACATAACCTTTGCCTCTTACTTTCCAATGACCCGCGCAAGTAACACCGTATTGATGGGACGTAGTACAGGCGAGATATCGATAGAATCCTAATTAAATACATTAATTTTTGGACAGTTAATGTTGTAAGAAAACTGTTAAATAGTTATGGTAATGTTAAAATAACAATACTTAAGGCCTTGGTTGGAGTGCACTCTGCGCTCGCCACTCCTCCGGTAAAGCTGTAAAGGCCACCTCACGGCCAACAGTGTGAGTCCTTAAAAAAAAAACAATGTACGTTTCTGCATGGGCCACTTTTTTTAAATATTTTATTCAATTTGTTTCAATTTGCTTATCAGACCAAAGGCAATATGTGTAGATTAGAATTATCGATAAGATAACCGACACTTTGTTGTAATGAAGAATACGCAGTAGAACGAATGCATTCAGTCCCATACTTTATAATGACTACCTACTCAAATTTATAGGCATTCATAAAAACACTTGTCTCGTAATTTATCATTTATTCAAAATATTGTATAAAATTAGAAACAAGTAGATTAAATCAAAGTGATTTGCCATTTTTCGCTGAGTTTTTAGTTTTGTCCCGCAAGCTAGATCTTCAAATAATCATATTTGTAATTATTATTTGTAGACCAGCGAGTGTAGTAACGGAACGGGACTGGGAAAAGTAGTGTGACGTTTGGTTGACAGTTGGAGAGAGGGGAGTAATCGATAGAGGGTTTGGTTTTGTAAGAATAGAAACAAAGTATAATAAATTAAGTTATATTAAGGAGATGTTAAGGAAACAAGAATAAACATAGTGAATAACATAATACAGGATTTTATTTAATAAAACGAGAACAATACAGCGAGGGATGGTAAATTTGATTTGACGGTATATAGCAGTGATAGCCGAGTGGTCGAACGCACGTCTTGCAAATCAAAGTGTGCGGGTTCAAACCCCGGCGCGCACCTCTGGGATTTATGTGCGAATCTCATTTTCATCCGAGATTATCACTTGCTATGAAACGGTGAAGGAAAACATCGTGAGGAAACCTGCATGTCTGAGGGAACTTGTCTAGTTCTTGATAGATGTGTGGAGTCTGCCAACCCGCACTGGGCCAGCGTGGTGGACTATGGCCTGAATCCCCCTCGCATTGAGGGGAGGCCCGTGCCCAGCAGTGGGACGTTAAAAGGGCTGTAGTAGTAGTAGTATGGTAAATTTAATGTATTTGTAGAATCAGTTAATTGCACACAGAGGTGCAGTATACTTTCAGCGTTCTTCAATAAACATTTCCCTCTGTCATTATGTATTAGGAATGTTATTGGTCTATCTTTAGAAAAGATCAATGTAGGGTCCTTGCATATAGGGATATAAAATGTCTGGACGTAAGAGGTTGGTTTGGTTAATGAACAGAGATACATTTTTAGTTTTTGTTTTATGGTAATTTATATCTGACATCTAAAGTTTCATCGACAACGCGCTCATCACTACAATACCATAGATAATGATTATTATGTCACTGCGTATGCGCATACCGATAGATATGAAATTACCGCAATAATATCTGCATTGCGTGATTTTGATCACCAATAATTTACTGATATTTGTTGGATTTTTAAATATAACTAGATTTGAATGTAAATTAATACCGATTTCATTAAATTGGTATAGGTTTCGGGATTTACAAAATCTATTCTGGCTTAAAGTTAGAGTAACCCACCTCGCAAATTTAAAGTTTGCAAGTCCCATATTTTCATAAAGATTGAATCAGTTACACTCTCTTCCCACGGCAAAGCCGGTTGCCCGATAATTTCAGGTTGAACGTGAATGGCTATGTAGTTGTAGAAGATTATGTAATGAGGCGTGCACATGAGATGTCGGTTAACGGGTTGTCATATCATACGACAGCTTGTGTAAAACTGTAAATACTCCATACTAAATATTCTTCTATTAAAAATTTCTTACTGTTCAACTAGTAATTATCAGGCAGTTGGCTTTACCGTGCGAATAGAGCCTAAGTCTGTGGTTTTCGTTTTGATAAAGTCATCCCACATTTAAATAGCAATTTTATGACTATTATCATTATGACTTCCCCTTAATTTTTGTTAGTTCATTGTTCCCAATTGCGATGCATTAGTTTTGCACGTTCTCTCGTATTTTAGTGATTGCAAAATTGTATTTAATGTGTGCCAGTGTT
Organism: Ptilodon capucinus; assembly: GCA_914767695.1. NCBI lineage: Eukaryota > Metazoa > Arthropoda > Insecta > Lepidoptera > Notodontidae > Ptilodon > Ptilodon capucinus. Next base: position 11,060,009 of record OU611823.1, on the reverse strand, counting down.
GCTAGACTGGTTATTAACGTAATTATGGCAATAAATGCTGCTGAAGTGGAGAGGTAACGTATTAACTGCTCGGTAATGGATGAAAGTAATTACTTTATTATGTACCCGCTACAATAATTTGGATTGTCTCTACATAGGATATGAGAAAGTCCTTAAGCCCAATACACTTCAAAAGAACTCAATTTTTTTTTTGTTTTTCAATAAAAATAATCTTGAATTCCAAATTTAAAATTATAAAAAATAATTGAATATCGAACGTTTTCAACTTTTTTTTTCGTCGTCAATTTCTATTACTTATACTATCTTGAGTCTTATGTAACATTTGCATGTTCTGTTTTGTGAATATTGGTAGTCGCCTCTCATAAGTGTAGTTTACACTAGTGAATAAGGTTATGGATGTACCCAAAGCTCAGACCACGATACCTACCTATGTCAAATATTCACAGAACCTTAGTCCTTAACTCAGAAAGTATGGTAATTAGGTATGATCTGTATTCACTAAGCATCGACATATGAGCTACCGCATTTGTACCTACCCAAAATATTATTTCAGACTTAACTATAATTTTATTGAATTTTATTTGAGACAACGCAAAATAACTGATAAGCGTATCTAGAACGTCGATATGAGACGGTCTCTGAGACAGTGATTGTTAATCTTAGCTAGTAGTACCTGTCATAACATATTTGAATAGAAAACTTATTTGTATGTGAAGAAAATGGTCAGACATACGACGAGCATTCGGTTTGTGGTGACCAAAACACTTTCCTACTGCGCCGCAGAATCCTTGTAACGAACACGTACAATTCACAAGTTAATAAGGGATTTTTTTTCCTTTTTTTATCACCAGACAACATACTCATAAAATTTTTCTTTTATTTTTCGTTGAATCATAATATTGTTGATCTTACGGTAAATGCTAAATATAATTTAATTTAAGCATATGTACTCACCGACCTTTAATACAAAAAGACTATCGAAAAAATATATTTTATTTGTATATAAATTATAATTTATTTCAAATATCTTAAGTACTAAGTTTAAGGACCACAAAATTATGCTAAGAAGTTATAAAAAACTGAGTTACCTCAATAAAACTACTTACTGATTTACATGGATACAGTATACCAATTCAAAAGGATATGCGATTTTTTTTACATTTAAAGCCAATGCTACCCTCGACAACACTTTTAATTTACGGAGTCCCAGTTCTCAGACTCACGGATACCCACGAGCCGCTTTGTTGTGTCCCACAGCCTCTTATTCAACAAAGTATTGTTCACGAACCAGAAGTGGTGCACCTCTTTGCAGTCCACGTAATGTTTACCGCTCTCATGAGCTGCCTTGGGATCTGATGCTAGAAACACGAGCATAGTTGCCACTTCATCAGGGGACCTACCAAATTTCCACCTAACAACATTCGTAACTACTTCAAACAAAGTCGCGTTCCAGTGCCTAAATAATTGTGATTTCGTATATCCTGGATCTACGCTGTACACATTGACACCGCTGCCTTTGGTTTTTGTCGCCATTTCAACTGTAAACATCGCTGTTGCCAATTTCGCATTAGCAAACACTCCGATATTGGAAAACTTGTTGACGTCATTCCAATGATCCATATCTACATGCCCGAGAATTAAAAGCATCGATGACACGTTAACTATTCTGCTCGAAGCTGATGACTTCAGCAACGGGAATAAGAGATAAGTCAACAGGAATGTTCCGAAGTAATTGACTTGCATCATAACATGCAAGTTATCTTCCGTCAATCTGTCTTCTAGACCGAGCGCTCCTATGTTGTTAATTAGGATGTCCACTCGAGGTTCCGTTCTCAATGTCGTGTCTGCAAAACTTCTAATCGATGATAGAGATTCGAAGTCCATTTGTCTTGCGATGACATTGTCATTTCCTGAATATTTGATAATGTTGTTCTTAGTATATTCCAGTTTAGTAGGATTTCTGCTCGCTATGATGATTTTAGCGCCTCGTTTGGCAAGATTCTTGGCGGTAGCGAGTCCTATGCCGGAAGTGGCACCGGTGACTATAGCGACCTTCCCATCCAATTGTAAGTCGCTCTTGCAATTCCACAGTTCTTCACTCCTAGCCATTATATGTCTGTAAGGGCTGACGTGGTAAGCCAGACGGTCTTCTTGCTAACAATACCAACTCAAGGCTGTAGCAACGTCTTATATATTTGCTCAGGTAAAGTTAAAATATAACGCGGACTGGTTGATATTTACTTCAAAATAGCTTGAAAGGGACCCTGATTATAGGCAAGTACTATTATTTACAAAATAGGCCGCATTAAGCTTGATTAGTACCCACTCAACAATTTTACAACCTATTAAAAAAACGGACCATCAAGTGACATTTTTGTCTGCAAGTATTCACGTACAATATTTAACGATTGAACTGAAGTGCACTGGCGAGAAAGGTTTACCTGATCTATAATACTCGTGGCTTATGTGTATACAGGTAAGATGCTGGATTACAGAAATCCCACTACCCGACAGCTCGTGCTAACAGTTCCATTATTTATTTATTTCTATTCATCAATCTACGCTGGACTAGGCAAATACACACATTAATTGACACCGACTCCAAATGTAATACATTTTATAAGGTTATTTGTAGCTTTTTGAAGACGGTTTTTTTTTTAATTTTTCACGATTTTCATAAATTGTTGAAAAAATTGCAAATATTATCACCATATAACAGCCCTAAAAAACTAAAAATTTACAGAAAAAAACACACCACTCACTCCCCTTTCCACCCCTTTGGGGGTGGGTTTCGATTTTTGTTAACAATCCGTATTAAACAAAAAGGATTTTTCTAAATCGTTTCACTAACGCTGTAGATATGCTGTAGTCCGGATTGGATCTCTATTTCACCCCTTACATATTTTTTTTTCAAAATTACCGAAAGACGTGTTTCTTTATTTTGTATGTAAAATACATAAACAAAGTTTCAAGTCGATCAAACAATGTTTTTTAAATTAGGTGACCTTCAACCCCCCATTTCACCCCTAAGGGGGTTGATTTCTGGTAATATTTTGAAAATTGGACCAACCTTGAAGAATTTCCTAGCAAACGTCAATAATTTTTTCGAAATCGGTTGATTGACGCCGGATATATGCGGTAACATACATACAAAAAAAAAAGAAAAATACGGGTCGAATTGAGAACCTCCTCCTTTTTGAAGTCGGTTAAAAGCCTGTACAAAAAGTATCTGCACCATTTTATTTCCATCAAACATTAAAACTAACTAATGATGCCCTCCGCAACAGTTTCCTCGTTTTGAGTCCCAGTCCTCAGACTCGCGGATCCCCACGAGCCGCTTCGTTGTGGCCCACAGCTTCTTATTCAACGACGTATTGTTCACGAACCAGAAGTGGTGCACCTCTTTGCAGTCCACGTAATGTTTACCACTCTCATCAGCTGCCTTCGGATCTGTCGCTAGAAATACTAACATAGTTGCCACTTCATGAGGAGACCTACCAAATTGCAACTGGGCAACATTCGCAACTAATTTAAGCAAAGTCCCGTTCCAGTTCCGAAATAATTGTGATTTCGTAAATCCTGGATCCACGCTATATACATTGACACCGCTGCCTTTGATTTTTGACGCCATTTCAACAGAAAACATCGCTGTTGCCAATTTTGCATTAGCATACTCTCCGACATCCGAAAACTTGTCGACGTCATTCCAATGATCCATATCTACATGCCCGAGAATTAAAAGCATCGATGACACGTTAACTATTCTGCTCGAAGCTGATAACTTCAGCAACGGGAATAAGAGATAAGTCAACAGGAATGTTCCGAAGTAATTGACTTGCATCATAACATGCAAATTATCTTCCGTTAATCTGTCTTCTAGACCGAGCGCTCCTATGTTGTTGATTAGGATGTCCACTCGAGGTTCCGTTCTCATTGTCGTGTCTGCAAAGTTTCTGATGGATGATAGGGATTCAAAGTCCATTTGTCTTGCGATGACATTGTCATTGCCTGAATATTTGATAATGTTGTTCTTAGCATATTCCAGTTTAGTGGGATTTCTGCTCGCTATGATGACTTTAGCGCCACGTTTGGCAAGATTCTTGGCGGTAGCGAGTCCTATGCCGGAAGTGGCACCGGTGACTACAGCGACTTTCCCGTCCAATTGTACGTCGCTCTTGCATTTCCATAGTTCTTCACTCCTAGCCATTATATGTCTGTGAGGGTATGTTAAGCCAAACGATCTTCTTGCTAACAATACTAACTCAAGGCTGTGGTAACGCCTTATATATTTGCTCAGGTAAAGTTAAAATATAACGCGGACTTGTTGACTGGTTGATATTTAATTTAAAAATAGCTAGAAAGGGAACCTGATTATAGGCAAGTATTTGTTTACAAAATCTCAACACTCAACAACTTTACAACCTATTATAAATTATACAGACCATCTATTAAAAATTTTGTCTGCAAGAATTGACGTATAAAATTTAACTATTGAACTCAAGTGCACTGGTGGGAAAGGTTTACCTAATTTAAAACACTCGTAGCTCTTGTGTATACGGGTAAGATGCTGGATTACAGTAATCCCGCTATCTGACAGCTCGTGTTAACAGTTCCATTATAGCTGGTATGGGAATATAGTCAAAGATATCAGAAATAATTTGAATACTTTTTTTTTAACAACAAACAAAGACCGGCTTCAGAAACCTACGTGCACTAAAAAGCTAAAAATAACCGGGTGCCAATTTATGTGTGTATTTGCCTGTTCTGACGTAGATTGGCACCAACTCCAAATGTAATGAATTAAAAGGTTATTTTTAGCTTTTTAGTGCACCTAGGTTTAGTTTTTTGTTAAAAAAATTTTTTCACGCTTTTTAGTGTCAATAATCCTTGAAAAATGCAATTATTATCACCGCATATCAATCAGAAAAAAGTAAATATTTACAGTAAAAAAAAATCGGTGTGCATATACATAAAAAAACAAATACATTCCAATTGAATTGAGAACCGGATTGAATTGGAAGTCGGTTAAAAATAGTGGACGGCTCGCTATTATCCGGCTACATCCGCCGGTGACTTGTGGCACGTTGAGAGCGTTTGCGTAAATCACACGGAAGCAAGGTTAAATGAGTGTGACTGACATAATGAACTGACGTTACGATGCAAGTGAGAGTACTCGCCTCTGGTCGTTTGCTATCGGATTTCGATGATGTCGGCAAGGGGTTAGCTACATCACGTTCTCAACACTATAACTTTTGATCTCTGATGGAACAGTCGACCTATACCAACAACATAATTATATCAGCAGCGATACCATTTGCAAATAAAATTCTTGGGGTATTACAGAATCATACATCGTCATCACGGCCGGTATTATCGAGAAGGGTAGGCAGAGATGCATAAAGCGGGTTTCAGACTACGCTATAATATTAAAGCATATCGTATATAGCTCATAGCACAACAATATCGCGCACCATACATTGTTATGGACACGTTCACACTGTACTGTACTATATATTATTGACTTACTATACGCTATAAATTGGTGCGATGTGCTGAGTTCATGCTATGCTATATCGCGCGCCGCCATTTTCCTTCTCTCTCATAGTACGATATACCCTCATCAGTTATTTATTAGTGATAAGAATTAATGATAGATAACATTCACATTGACACATTGCAAATAGGTTGCCTACTTAAATTGCGCCTGGATAGTATTAAATGATTAATTTTTTAATTAAATTTATTTAATCTATTACCCTCATTTGTTGTTTAAAAAAAAAATACACTAGCCAAAAGAACACAATTGAAAACGTAAAAGATGCCTACTTTTACCACTGCGCAACTATGGGGTTGCCAGATATAAACAGGTGAGTAAATGTTATGTATGTATGTACCCGGTATGCGGTCTTTTATGGACCAGGCATACTTAGGGCTATAAAAACAGATACTAAGCAAAAATAAATACACTTCGTATGTTTAACACCGGTTCAAACGGTATCTGCAATATTTTATTTCCATCAAAAATTAAAACGAACTAATGATGCCCTCCGCAACAGTTTCCTCATTTGGATTCCCAGTCTTCAGACTCACGGATCCCCACGAGCCGCTTCGTTGTGTCCCACACCTTCTTATTCAACAAGGTATTGTTCAAGAACCAGAAGTGGTGCACCTCTTTGCAGTCCACATAATGTTTACCACTCTCATCAGCTACCTTCAGATCTGATGCTAGAAACACGAGCATAGTTGCCGCTTTATCCGTGGGCCTACCGAACTTCCACTTACCAATATTTGCAACTACTTCAAGCAAAGTCCCGTTCCAGTTCCTAAAAATTTGTGATTGCGCAATTCCTGGATCCACGCTATACACATTGACACCGCTGCCTTTGATTTTTGACGCCATTTCAACGGTAAACATCGCTGTTGCCAATTTTGCATTAGAATACACTCCAATATCCGAAAACTTGTCGACGTCATTCCAATGATCCATATCAACATGCCCGAAAATTAATAACATCGATGAAACGTTAACTATTCTGCTCGGAGCTGATGACTTCAGCAACGGGAATAAGAGATAAGTCAACAAGAAAGTCCCGAAGTAATTGACTTGCATCATAACATGCAAATTATCTTCCGTTAATCTATCTTCTAGACCGAGTGCTCCTATGTTGTTGATTAGGATGTCCACTCGAGGTTCTGTTCTCAATGTCGTGTCTGCAAAGCTTCTAATCGATGATAGCGATTCAAAATCCATTTGTCTAGCGATGACATTGTTATTTCCTGAATATTTGATAATGTTGTTTTTAGCATCTTGAAGTCTTGTAGGGTTTCTGCTCGCTATGATGACTTTAGCACCTCGTTTGGCCAGGTTTTTGGCGGCATCTAGTCCTATGCCGGAGGTGGCACCGGTGACTATAGCGACCTTCCCGTCCAATTGTACGTCGGTCTTGCAATCTTTTAGATCTTCACCCCTAGCCATTATATGTCTGTAAAGGTATGGTAAGCCAGACGGTCTTCTTGCTAACAATACCAACTCAAGGTTGTAATAAGGTCTTATATATTTGTTCTGGTAAAGTTAAGATAAAACGGGGATTTGTTGACTGGTTGATATTTAATTCAAAATACCTTGAAAGGGAACCTGATTATTCTCAAGTATTTTTTTACAAAATAAGCCGCATTTAACTTGTTTTGTACCTACTCCGCAACTTTACAACCTATTATAAATGCGGGCCATTTCCTGACATTTTTGTCTGCAAGAATTTACGTATATTATTTAACAATTGAACAAAAGTGAGTTTGCACTGGCGAGAAAAGATTGCCGTATTTAAAACCCTCGTAGTCAGGTAAGGTGCTGGATAACAGGAATCCCGTAATCACGCCTGTATTCCCCAAAGGGGAAGGCAGAGGTGCAATGCAGTGCACCAACACTTCGCCGATGTATTTTGGTCCCAATCTAATAAGGGGCGAGCCTATTACTATTATACCGGGCACGTTTTCCTTCAATAAAAATGAGATTTGGGTCATAGTCCACCACGATGGCTCAATGCGTGTCGGTGAACTTCACACGCCTTTTCATAGACATGCAGGTTCCCTCAGCAAGTCGTAATCGTTATTAAAATGATATTTGTAAATGAAAAACTCAGAGGTGCGGGCACGGGATTTGAACTTGCACCCGTTGCGTTCACTAACTAACTAGGCTATCACTGCTCTTACTTACGGTTCCATTATAGTTAGTATAGGAATTGGGTCTAGGATAACATAAAAACATTCGATTACAATAAATAAGTGGACGGCTGGCTATTATCCGACTACATCCGCCTGTGACTTGTAGCACGTCGAGAGCATTTGCGTAAATCACACGGAAGCAAGGTTAGATGAGTGTGACTGACATAATGAACTAGCATTACGATGCAAGTGAGAGTACTTGCCTCTGGTCACTTGCTATCAGATTTCAATTATGTCGACAATGGGTCATATAACGTGGAATATACTTACTTACCTGTTAGCTATATCACGTGTTCAACTCTATTACTTTGGATCTCTTCTGGAACAGTTGTAGCCAAATCGACCTACACGAAAAATCAATGTAATATGATACCAGTTTGCAAGATTCTTGGGCTTTCAAAGAACTTTACTTGACCATGACGCCTGTAATCTCCGAAAGGGTTACACCACCAACAGCTGCCCATACTTAATTAAGTATAGTTTTCTCGTCCAAACTGGTTGTCTGGAAGAAATTGCTTTTAGCGATAAGACCGCCAAATTGTACATAGCTACTGTATTTAGAACTAAGAATGTTGTATTATTTTCTTTGTTTGGTGTGTGCAATAAAGAGTACTCTATCTATCTATCTAAAGGGTAGGCAGAGATGCAGTACCCACGGCCGATGTGGCCGATGTATTTCAGGGTCACAATGTGTCAGGCGGGTTTATTGCTATTATGCCCGAACGTATAATTCAGTCATCATTACTACGTAGTCAACGGTAAAGGCAAAGACGTGTGAAGTTCACCAACCCGCGCTTGGCTAGGGTGGTGAACTATGACAATTCTCCCTCGTATTGAGTGCAAATGTGTTTAGTAACGGGACATTAAAATGAGACTAATTACTATTATCATACACACAAATATCATAAGACGTATCGTAGGATAGCCAATTGAGTTAGTATTTATGCCAAACCTCAACTATATTCCATAGAAAAAAATATTAATTAAGTAATGGACATACCTAATACTAACAGTAAATTATGAGATAGTCTTTCAAAATATAATAATTTAAAATTTATCACACAAATTGCAGTTGCAGTAAAGTTCTGAGGAGTTGAATAGCAAGCGGCCGGCCTTGAGTTTAATGAATGCAGGAACCTTACTGACTAAGATATTGCCTCAATTATATAAGTCTCAGACAAATTAACAACTGGACATGCCTTGCATAGACGTACCCCTCACCAAGACGGCGTCATTGATTACCGTGCGACTGACCTGTGTAACCAATGTGTTTGTATTGCTAGTTTGTTGTAGACTGCGTTAATCGTTGTGATTTAGTAGTCTTCTTTAGAAATGAGCAATAAGATAAATGGACCACGGCGGAAGACATTTTTATTACAAATCACGTGAGAATAGAGACAAATATTTTGGTCTTCGCTATTCCGCTTGTATTGTGTTCTCTACCATGTTGACACCAAATTACAAGAAACTAAGAGTGTTGCCTACCTTCTTACGGCTGTAATGTATGAGCAAGACGGCAATATTTCAGTGTTTTCATATATAATTTAGTTGTAGTTTTTATACTACAGAATCAACATCGTATGTATGATGTGAGAGTGAAATGAATAAATAACAGAAATTGTATTTCGTAGTTGATGGCATTACCTACTCCAATTCCTATCTCCTCGAAGATAGTACACAAACTAAAGTAAAAGTTTACAATTCATTTTTGTAATCAGAATTAATAACAATATCAGATAATATAAGTAACTCAATTCGCCAACCAATGCAGGTACCTATACAAAATTAAGTTCCTTCTGTCTTTTATTTAGAGCTATATAACTTAGTTAAAAATAAAACCACTCCTCGTATGTATGTTGAAAACCGGTACAAAAGGTACTGCACCATTTTATTCCAATCAAACATTAAAACTAATTTATGATACCCTCAGCAACATTTTCCACGTTTCGAGTCCCAGTCTTCAGACGCGCGGATCCCCACGAGCTGCTTAGTTGTATCCCACAGCCTCTTATTCGACCAAGTATTGTTTACAAACCAGAAGTTGTACGCCTCCTTACACTCTATGTAATGTTTTCCGCTATCGTCGGCTACCTTGGGATCAATCGCCAGAAACACAGGCATAGCTGCCGCTATATATGTAGGCCTACCTAACTTCCGCTGAGCAATATGTACAGCTATTTCCAGGAAAGCGTCATTGTACCGCTTATCAACTTGTGATTGCGCAATTCCTGGATCCAAACTATACAGATTGACACCGCTGCCTTTAACTCTTGACGCCATTTCAGCTGTAAACATCGTTGTTGCCAATTTCGCGTTAGCATACAATCCGATATTAGAGAATTTTCCGACGTCATTCCAATGATCTAGATCTACATACCCCAAAATCATGGATATCGATGAAATATTAACAATCCTGCTCGGAGCTGATGACTTCAGCAACGGGAATAAGAGATAAGTCAACAGGAATGTTCCGAAGTAATTGACTTGCATCATAACATGCAAGTTATCTTCCGTTAATCTGTCTTCGAGACCAACCGCTCCTATGTTGTTAATTAGGATGTCCACTCGAGGTTCCGTTCTCAATGTCGTGTCTGCAAAACTTCTAATCGATGATAGAGATTCGAAGTCCATTTGTCTTGCGATGACATTGTCATTTCCTGAATATTTGATAATGTTGTTCTTAGCATATTCCAGTTTAGTAGGATTTCTGCTCGCTATGATGACTTTAGCGCCGCGTTTGGCAAGATTCTTGGCAGTAGCGAGTCCTATGCCGGAAGTGGCACCGGTGACTATAGCGACCTTCCCGTTTAACTGTACGTGAGTCTTGCAATCCCTTAGTTCTTCACTCATAGTTGTTATGTCTGTTAGTGTAGTATATTAACCCAGCCGGTTTTCTTGCAATCAATGACTAATGAAGGTTGCAGAAGCGCCTTATATGTGTTTATCCTGGTAAGCATAATTATAAACGGACTGTTGTTCACTGGTATTTTATTTAAAATTGCTTGAAAGGTAACCTGATTGTATGCATGTTTATTTCACAAAAAGGCAGCTTTGAATTTGATTCCTATATACCTACTCCGAGAGTTCATTTCATATTAATCTTGTATAATTAATCAAGGCAACAGTTGCGAAGAGGTTGACACACACAAAAGCATTTTACAATATTACACTGCTTCAGTAAAAAATGGGTTTTGTGCCTTTTTATAAACACTAAAATAAAGTTATATTTACATCATTTCCAATGTGTGAACCTACACAAGGTTTAAAGGTTAACTATAAGGTTTCAAAGAACCATACTTTACTATGACGCCTGTATTCTCCGAACGTGTAGGCAGAGATGCAGTGCTGTACACAGCGTGGATACACCCACGGCCGATATTTCAGGGCCACAATGTGTCAGGCGGGTTTATTGCTATTATGCCCGAATGTATATTTCAGTCAACAGAGAAGACAATGACGTGTGAAGTTCACCAACCCGCACTTGGCCAGTGTGGTGAAAATGAGACTAATTACTATGATCATACATACAAATGTCGTGAGACGTATCGTAGGACAGTCAATTGAGTTAGTATTTATGCCGCAATTTTAACTATATTTCTAAGTAATGGACAGAAAAGTAACAGTAAATTAGATAATCGTCAAAAATATGTATAATAATTTAAAATGTATCATATAAATTGCAGTTGCAGTAAAGTTCTGAGGAGTTGAACTCAAGACCAACCTCACTCTGAGAGCCGAACGGTTGGAGTCCCGCCACAGGGTGAATTTTAATGCCTTTGTGGTGAGAGTGCCGACCGAACAGCTGTCGGCCTTCATGAAAGTAGAGTTTTGGCCAAAGGGTGTGGTGTTCCGGCGATACAGAGGCCGGCTACCGAGCACCACGAGCGACACGTCACCGACTCTACGTGTCAAATAAGTAATTCCGTGTAACTATAATTATGTATGCTAGTCTCTAAGGTATTTATTATAACAGTATTTGTGACGTCAGGCCCAACTCATTGTATGGTATCCATAGTACAAGCTTTGCTTAGTTTGGGATCATACGATAAGTATTTGGTTGTCTGGCGATATTTATTTATTTATTCCTATATTAGTAACACGGCGTTTACGCATATATTGTATTACACAAGTTATTTATTAAATAAATTGAAATTGAATATATTCACTGCGTAAAGCTGTAAACAGTAGGTTGCAAGCGGCCGGCCTTGAGTTTAATGAATGCAGGAACCTTACTGACCAAGATATTGACCTCAATAATATAAGTCTCAGACAAATTAACAACTGGACATGCCTTGCATAGACGTACCCCTCACCAATTAGGCGTAGTTGATCACCGAGGGACTAACCTGTGTAACCTATGATCTGTTTGTATTGCTAGTTTTTTGTAGATGCACTGTAGTGCGCCCACACTTCGCCGATCTTTTTTGGTCTCAATGTAATAGGGGCCGAGCCTATTGTCATTATACCGGGCACATTCCCCCTCAATACGAGGGAGATTTGGACCATAGTCCACCACGCTGGCCCAGTGCGGATTGGTGAACTTCACACGCCTTTCTATACACATGCAGGTTTCCTCACGATGTTTTCCTTCACCGTTCAGCAAGTGGTAATCATTTTTGAAAATTACATTCGCTCATGAAAATTATCTCAGAGATGCGGGCCTGGGATTTGAACTTGCATCCCTTACGTTCAAGGCGGGCGTTCTTGCCCGCGAGGCTACCACTGCTGCTTCAGTAGTTATTCTGGTAGTAGTCTGATTCAGTAGTTCTTCAGAAATGAGCAATACGATAAGTGTACCACGGTGGTAGACATTTTTATTATAAAACACATGACAATAGAGACAAATATTCGGGTATTCGCTATTCCACTTGTGTGTTCTCTACCAATGTCTTGATCATGTTGACACCAAATTACAACAAATTAAGAGTGTTGCCTACCTTCTCACGGCTGTAATGTATGAGCAAGACGGCAATATTTCAGTGTTTTCATATATAATTTAGTTGTAGTTGTTATACTACAGAATCTACATCGTATGTATGATGTGAGAGTGAAATGAATAAATAACAGAAATTGTATTTCGTAGTTGATGGCATTACCTACTCCAATTCCTATCTCCTCGAAGATAGTACACAAACTAAAGTAAAAGTTTACAATTCATTTCTTGCAATCAGAATTAATAACAATGTCAGATAATATAAAAACTCAATTCGCCAACCAATATACTCGTAGGTACCTATACAAAATGAAGTTCCTTCTGTCTTATATTGAGAGCTATAAAAGCAGGCACTTAGTTAAAAATAAAACCACTCCACACCAATTGTATATTGAAAACGGTACAAAAGGTATCTGCACCATTTTATTTCGATCAAACATTAAAACTAATTAAGATATCCTTAGCATCATTTTTCTCATTTGGAGTCCCAGTCCTCAGACGCGCGGATCCCCACGAGCCGCTTAGTTGTATCCCACAGCCTCTTATTCGACAAAGTATTGTTTACAAACCAGAAGTTGTACACCTCCTTACACTCTATGTAATGTTTTCCGCTATCGTCGGCTACCTTGGGATCAATCGCCAGAAACACAGGCATAGCTGCCGCTATATATGTAGGCCTACCTAAATTTTGCTCAAAGATGTGTATAGCTGTTCTTAGAAAAGCGGTATTGTACCGTTTATGTAATTGTGATTGCGCAATTCCTGGATCCAAACTATACAGATTGACACCGCTGCCCTTGACTCTTGACGCCATTTCAACTGTAAACATCGCTGTTGCCAATTTCGCGTTAGCATACAATCCGATATTAGAGAATTTTCCGACGTCATTCCAATGATCTAGATCTACATACCCCAAAATCATTGTTATCGACGAAGTGTTAACAATCCTGCTCGGAGCTGATGACTTCAGCAACGGGAATAAGAGATAAGTCAACAGGAATGTTCCGAAGTAATTGACTTGCATCATAACATGCAAGTTATCTTCCGTCAATCTGTCTTCGAGACCGAGCGCTCCTATGTTGTTAATTAGGATGTCCACTCGAGGTTCCGTTCTCAATGTCGTGTCTGCAAAACTTCTAATCGATGATAGCGATTCGAAGTTCATTTGTCTTGAGATGACATTGTCATTTCCTGAATATTTGATAATGTTGTTTTTAGCATCTTCCAGTTTAGTGGGATTTCTGCTCGCTATGATGACTTTAGCGCCTCGTTTGGCAAGATTCTTGGCGGTAGCGAGTCCTATGCCGGAAGTGGCACCGGTGACTATAGCGACCTTCCCGTCTAACTGTACGTGGGTCTTGCAATCCCTTAGTTCTTCACTCATAGTTGTTATGTCTGTTAGTGTAGTAGGTTAACCCAGACGGTTTTCTTGCTCTCAATGCCAAATGAAGGTTGCAGAAGCGCCTTATATGTGTTTGTTCTGGTAAAAATAATTATAAACGGACTGTTGTTGACTGGTATATTATTCAAAATTGCTTAAAGGTAACCTTATTATAGGCATGTTTATTTTACAAAAAGCTTCCGCTTATACCTAATCTGTGAGGTCATTTCATTTTATTTTGTATAATTAATCGAGGCAACAGTTGCAAAGAGGTCGACACACACAAAAGCATTACATTACAACATTACACATAACTACTACTGTACGAGCATGCACGTACATTTGCCGACTCAGCAATCAGTTGACCTAAATGTTCACCTTTACGTAGTTTAAGTAATAAAGACAGTTCTGTATCGGTACTCAAGTAAACCAGACGTTCTCATCTACCATTATTTGCACTCTCATTCATTACGTATAAGATCAGTTTACGAATATAATTATTTCAGTATCAGTTATCAGTGTTTATATCGACGAAAATCGACCTACTCATCAGCCCTATTAGTACGGATATCCCCGTACAACTTAACTTTGCGGTTGGTATACTGGTGTCCCCATACAAAGTAACTACAAATTAAGTTTGTAATCGCAAAAAATCATTTTCGAACAATAAATTTACAGTTTTCGGATTTTTTTACTTGTGCTATAAGACCTAGCTTTGTCGAAAAGGTTCCGTTTTTTTTCTTTTTTAGGTACGGAACCCTAAAAATGGATTTTGTGCCTTTGTATATTCAGAGTATTTTTTTTTTATTTATGCTACACTATCGGATGTAACAATAAAATATAAAAACAACAATTTAAATTAAGGTTATATGTACTTACATCGTTTCCAATGTTTTAACCTACCAAAAGTGTGAAAGTTAACTATAAGCCAAAACGTCGGGAAAATAAAATAGTAGATAAAATCCGTAAAATAGTTTTATTTCAAAGTTAACTATAAGGTTATATTTCTATCAAAAGCTATGAGACGCGTGTCCTGTATAAACTATATAATAGACTACCAATAACACTTTCAGGACCTAAATTCCCAGTCTTCATCCTGAGTTATACCCACCAACCTTTTAGTTTCATGCCACATTCGTTCAGTTAGTATCGTATCATTCGCGAACCAGGAACTATAAAACTCTTTACAGTCCCTAAAATGCTTTCCACTGCCTTTATTCACTTTTGGATCTATCGCTAAAAACACAGGCATAGTCGCCACTCTATTCAATGGCCTTCCGACCTTTAACAGCGCAGAGTTTAAAGCTTTTTGAAGAAAGATATTTGTGTAATGTCTGAAGAACTCCGTCTTAGCTAGTCCAGGATCCATGCTGTATATGCCAACGCCACTGTTTTTAATCCTTTTATCCATTTCAACTGTGAATAACACGGTTGCCAACTTCGCGTTGCAATACACTCCGAAATCAGAGTATCTGCCGACATCATTCCAATGGTCCAGTTCTATATGTCCTAAGATTAGGGCTAATGAAGACATGTTGATAACCCTACTTGGAGCAGACGCCTTTAGTAACGGGAACAGGAGAAATGTCAACAGGAACGTCCCAAAATAATTAACTTGCATCATAACATGTAGATTGTTTTCTGTCAGTCTATCTTCAAGACCGATAGCTCCTATATTGTTGATTAACATATCCAACCGTGGTTCCGTATTCACTGTCGACTCAACGAAAATTCTGATTGAGGATAGAGATTCGAAATCCATTTGTCTTGCAATAACATTGTCGTTTCCCGATGATTTTATTATTGTTTCTCTGGCGTCTGCCAGTTTTGCGGGATTCCTGCTGGCTATGATGACTTTGGCGCCTCGTTTAGCTAGGTTCTTGGCGATTTCGAGCCCGATGCCAGAAGTGGCACCGGTCACTAATGCCACTTTCCCTTTTATTTGGATGTCGCTCTCACAATCTGAGAATTCGTCTCTCACAGCCATTATGTGTGTTTAGTTGAACAGAACTATGATTACTGACGCGATGCGATCATGTTTCGAGCAATAGCTTGTCAAGGTTCCAACAAGACCTTTGCTGCTGATGTTAACGAATATCTCGCAAGTTAACAGTAGTGTATTTGTAGACTGGCATTATTTACTATATGTGATCTAATTTTCAACATAAAAATTGGAATTTTGAACATGTTTTTTACGATAAACCCAAAATTGTATTAGCATGTATTTCATAATTCCCAAGAATAACACGGAATTACTTATGACCGAAATAAATATTCTTTTGGACATAGACAAGCGATAGTTAGTACACCGGTAGTGTAACAGTGGAATTCTACATTCTGTCTAAACTGTGGATTTAAGGGTATTACTGCTTATCTTTTATATTTTAGCGACCCGACATTCATGTAGAGCTGACAGAGCGATAGTCCCAATATTATTTTGACGACAACTAACATTTCGGTTATCCGTAAAAAACCATAGAGTATCTAGAGTACCCATAACGACTCCACTCTTCGTATAGCTCTGCGGCGATTTTTCCGCCATTGTTGTTATCTCATGTACCTGTAGTGTAGGCAACTATATGGGAAAATAACAATGGCGGAGTCAGGTAAACCAGAAAAAAATTCCGCAGCGCGAGCTCGAAATTCCGTCTCCGTGGTATGGAATATCTCCATGGTAAAACTTCCAACTTTTATTACCGGTTAGCTCGTTTATCTCTGTCAAAAAATATTGGTTTCGGTCTTAAGTCAGAAGTTTTTATGCATAACCAAAATATCAGTTGTCATTAAAATAATATTAATTTACCATTCAAGCGCCTTTTCCAGCTATCTATCAGTCTACAGCTACCTATCCTTGGTTATCACATATGAATATTGGTCCTCGTGTATCGAGAAGACAGAAAATGTTATCCTTTGTCAGGCAAATCCACCTAATAGATAGAATATAGGTTTCAGATGTTATGTAAATCACATTCTATCATATCTAAAATACTATGTGTTCTATCAAAACATCGTCGCAAAGTGGCGTATTTATAGTTATACAACAGTATTCATACCATGTATGCCTATCGTTTTAACACCTTTCCATGTGTCCTGGTTATAGCAACAAAAGCGTGGACACAATAGCTGCGAAACAGACCGTGAGATGCTGTGCGTGTGTAGGGTACATATAGAGGTTATTTTATTAGTACGCTGAATAACATTACCGCTTTATAATAACAATAAAATTAATGGTTAAAAAAACTTTTTAAAAACAACCTTTTATTTAATTGCCCTTAGTTTTCGTGTTCTCCTCAGCAAACCCTTTCATTTGATACCCATACTGTGGTAGTGCAGAAAAAATTACTATTCCGCCATCTTGGATGATCCGCCATATTGGAATTAGAATGACGTCACATAGCTTGGCATGCATTGTCATCCAACCAAAGTAAGCGTGTATACCAAATTTCAATGCTCAATCGGTTAAAGATAACTGATTTTAAATTCAGTTGCAAGATTCCACCCGGACATACATACGTTGCAAGCTAATTTAAAGCTTGTAATAATTATTCATCACGCTTGCATTCCATCGAAAGGATAGGCATGGTTGCACTGCAGTACACCCACACTTCCACGATAAAGAGGGCGAATCTGTTGCCATCACAACGGGCACATTCCCCTCAATGCGAGGAAGATTCGAGCCATAGTTCACCAGGCTGGCCTATGACGGGTCGGTGCCCTTCACACGTATTGCTATATATTTACAGGTTTCCTCATTATTGAAAATAACATTCAAATTATTTTTTAGCATTTGAGATAACAGCTGGTTGTGACAAGAGCAGTAGCAGTGGTAACCCAGTGGTCGAACGCACGCCTTGCAATCAAAGTGTGCAGGTTCAAACCCCGGCTCGCACCTCTGGAATTTATGTGCGAATCTCATTTTCATCATAGATTATCACTTGCTATGAAACGGTGAAGGAAAACATCTGAGGGAACTTGACTAGTTCCCGATAGATGTGTGATGTCTGCCAACCTGCACTGGGCCAGCGTGGTGGACTATGGCCTGAATCCCACAAAAGGGCTGTAGTAGTAGTAGTGACAAGAGAAAGTGTGAAATGATGAGATGAATCTGTTCCAGATGCCGATGGGGAACATATTTTTTATATTTTAAAAAGTATTCTTTTGTTACATCTACATTTTAAAAAAATATATAAGATAAACTAAGTATAAACGGATTTTAATAATATATTTACGATGGTATAGAGTCATTCTTATAAACATTTTCTCATGTGGTATCTGTAGCGATCACATAAGTACAGTAATGCATAGTATATATATACGTAACTACCTAGTAACAGTACTGTTGTTTGCCTCAGGTCGGTACCGTAGAGTGAATGATAAAACCCTAAGATTTAATAATGATGAATAAAACATGTTTACCAAAAAACCCGGCCAGGTGCAAGCCGAACTCGCGCACGAAGGGTTCCGTAACATTATCTATTAAAACGACCAAAAAAATCACGTTTGTTGTATGAGAACCCCCTTAAATATTTATTTTATTATGTTTTTTAGTATTTGCTGTTATAGCGGCAACCGAAATACATCATCTGTAAAAATGTCAACTCTCTAACTATCACGGTTCATGAGATACAGCCTGGTGACAGACGGACGGACGGACGGACAGCGAAGTCTCAGCAATAGGGTTCCCGTTTTACCCTTTGGGTACGGAACCCTAAAAATATACGTAGGTATATTAATTTATATTTACATCGGAACAGCAAGTTTTATGGGTTTCCCACTTCAATGATTAATATTTATAAACAAGATTGTTATTAAAAGCCGGGTAATTAATTTATTGTTGAGTGACATGGACCGATTCATATTTTTTGTTAAAATATTCCTTCCTTAAATATTGCTTGGCCTTTTGGAAAAGAATAACCATTGAGTTTCTTGCTCACCTCAAATAAATAAAATTGAAGTGGTTGTTTGTAATTTCAAAATAACGCCTTTTCACATTACCTATAGAAAAACGCAATTTACAAAATTTTTGTCGGTCTGTTTGTTTGAAGTAAACTCCCAAACGGCTCGACTGATTTTGACGGGACGTTCACTGGCAGATAGCTGGTGTTACATGGAATAACTTAAGCTACTATTCTCCTAAATTCTAGTGAAGTCGCAGACACAGTCTTCCTTATTTTTAACCAACTTCCAAAAAGGAGGAGGTTACTCAATTCGACCGTATATGTTTTTTTTTATGTGTGTTCGTTGTTTATGCACCGATTCTGACGATTCTTTTTTTGTTGGAAAGCAGATATCCCAAGTGTGAAAATATTATTATCAGAATTCGACCCCTTTGAGGGTGAAATGGGGGGTTGAAGGTCACATAATTTCAAAAATATTTTTTGAATTTTTTTGGCTATAATTTTTTTCTTGCATATTTTCAAGGATTATTGACACTAAAAATGGTGAAAAAAAATATTTTTAACAAAAAACAAAAACACTAAAAACCTAGGTGCACTAAAAAGCTAGAAATAATTTTAAAATTCATTCAGTATAATTGGAGTCGGTGCCAATTCATAAATGTGCATTTGCCTAGTCTGACGTAGATTGGCACCTACTCCAAATGAACTGAATGAATTATAAGGTTATTTCTAGCTTTTTAGTGCACCTAGGTTTTTGAAGTCGGTTTTTGTTTTTAGTTAATAATATTTTTTTACGACGCACATATGTCCTTACATTAAAATTAAACAACAGTATTATGCAAGGTACACTTGTCAAGGGTACTCCTTGACATTTATTGTCAGACCTATCTCTTCACATCATCTTTAAAATACTACTTGCCCGTAACACCCTAAACATATTGGGGCGAGCGAATTCACTTGACTTTATTATAAATGTGAAAGTTTGTGAGGATAGATGGATGTTTATTACTCTATCACGCAAAAACTACTGAACGGATGTTGATGAAACTTTACAGTATTATTGTTTAAATATCAGAATAACCTATAGGCTATCATTTATACCGATATTGAATAATTGAAGTCGAGTTTATAATGTCTATGACAAAAGCTACGCGCCGATGCGAATAATTCACTTGTGTCATATCAATAACAATTCGTTGAAAAAGGTGCTTCTATAAAAATACATCATCACGCCTGTATTCCCCGAAGGGGTAGGCAGAGCTGCACTGTAATGCACCCACACTTCGACGATGTATTTTGGTCCCAATGTAATAGGGGGCGAGCTTATTGCCATTATACCGGGCACATTCCCCGTCAATACGAGGGAGATTTGGGCCATAGTCCACCACGCTGGCCCAGTGCGGGTTGGTGAACTTCAGGCGCTATAGAAAGCTATAGAATGTAATGTGGTAATCATTGTTGAAAATGACATTCGCACATAAAAATTATCTCAGAGGTGCGGGCCTGGGATTTGAACTTGCACCTCTTACGTTCAAGGCGGGCGTTCTTGCCCGCGAGGCTACCACTGCTTGTGTCGACATTGTAATTGCTGGATGCTAAGGTGCTAAGGTGCTAAGTACATAAGTTTTATAGCGTTTTAATACTATGTTTACTGTAAAACTTTAATAAATACGCAGCTTGTTTATATTGTTTGACTTGTACTTGATCCGGAAACTACAATGGCGGATGTCAGATAAACGTCAAAAAATTTGCCGCAGGGCGGAGTCGATAGCGTTTCTCCTTTTACTCTATGTCAAATTGTAATATTCGTTATTGATCTGTACATCTTATTTTATTAAATTTTCATAATTTTATTCAATTTTGACGTGATCGTAATGAGTGAGCATGTGCGGGACGTAATTAGTTCAAGTTTTTAATTATGTATAAAATAATAGTTATAAGAGTACTGTGCAAAATGTAATAGATTTAAGCTTATTTCGTTGTAGATAGTAATAGTTATGTTCCTACGGTATCCTTATTACAGGATTGATTTGAAATAAGTTTAAATAATTGTATGTTGTAATTTAATTAGTTCGTAAGTAATATATAATAAACAGAGACAGAGAAACGCGTCGGAGCATAAGACAGAGACGGCACGATGCGATAGATAAAATATTATCAGATATCAACCCCCTTGGGGGTGAAATGGGAGACCCCCCATGTGTGTATTTGTATAGTCTATCATAGATTGGCACCGACTCCAAATATAATGAATTATAAGGTTACTTCTAGCTTTTTAGTGCACCTTCGGACATATGGTGAAAATAGTGTACGCGGGTACCTATTTGGCGGTATATCAAGATCCCGTTCTCACAACGGGATCTTACTCTACTCAATTTTGGCTAACTCGTATTTGCACGATGTGACAGTATCCGATGAATGTGGGTGCGAATCGTTGCGACATTCGCTTTTTGAGTGAGGAAATAGAAGGCAGAGTACGAGATAGTGATATTTTTTATTTTTTCCAAGAAACGTCCCCATACAGTTTTTTGTTTGCGACCTAGTCGTATCATCCTCTGCTTCGTTTTGGTGCTTGTGTTGCAGCTGTACGTGTACTTGTATGACAATTTGTAAGTATGTGTCGTGGTGATTCTGAGCTCCGGCACTAGCTGCTTCACTCATGGAGTCCACGCGTTCCAATTGCTTCCGTGATGTCCTTTCTTGTGTCTTTCGATGTAGTAGACGGCGACGTGACACATTTCGTGCGTCTAAGTTTCGAGCAGTCTGTACGGAGAGTTCAGTACTTTGCTAGAGAGTACCTACTATGCTACAGCAACCTGAACGCGAAAAATGTGCGTAGCCAGCCGTGGCGGTCAGAGTGCGTTTCCACAAGAGTTTGGTAGTGGCGGGTAGTCTGTCGTAGAACACGGTTTTGTTGAAGTCCTCGAACATGCTTTTCGCAAGCGTTTTCCTTACATTCTGATACTTAATCGTAGTGGTGGAGTTGTCCAACAATAGCGTTTTGACGAATATGAGATTAAATTCCATTTTTAGGTAATACTTAATACGGTTTTGCTTATATTTTAGATATTAATGCAATAATCCCAATCAATTTCACTCTTATGGTATTTGGGTCGATCAGAGGCGAACGAAAGAAAACAAACAGATAGTATACACAATGTTTATTCGATCAAAGATTTACAGTACATGTACATCGTACACCTTTCCGGCGTGCAGCCGTTTGAATTCGTCCACCGGATCGCCTTGTATGCATCCGCCATCACAGTTGTAGCCGAATATGTTGCACGGACCCACACCGCAGTAGTGGCCGTCGTGGACTCGCCCGTCGCCGCACACCGATATTTTACAAATACCCTCGTAGGTGTTCCTTCCATAAGATTGGTCGACCGGATTGAATGAGCCGCCGAAGTCCCCGCAATGTTTGCCCGCGTTGCTCAGTCGCTCGTGCTCCTTGTTTATTATGGCGTAGGTGAAGCCGGTTCTAAAGGCGACGCTTGTATATCCACAACGCATGCACGACGCCTCGTACACTGTCATACACAGCAATAGTGCAAAAAACACATTCGCCATTTTGCTGGATGTGCACACTGCGTCGCGGTTCGTAATTTAATAAACGACCGCCTCTACACCCCAGCGTAGCTATATATACACTCAGTAGGTTAACAATATCACAAGGAATGGCGAATGAAAAACCCGAGAGCTCTGTGTGAGGATAATTCGTTTATTGCGCAACTGAATTACGATGTACCTACAATATGTGTTGGGATCGGGACCTCCGTTGAAAGAAACCAACGCGTGTACCGAAGATTACCGACGATTTCTCATTGTACTGCATCGTTGAAAGACTGGGATGATCGATCTGTGAAAACAAAAAAGAAAAATCGACTTCAAAAACCTAGGTGCACTAAAAAGCTAAAAATAACCTTATAATTCATTACATTTGGAGTACGTGCCAATCTACGTCAGACTGACTTGCCTAGTCTGACGTAGATTGGCACCTACTTCGGAACATCTACTATCTATCAAAATCGGCTTAGCCGTTTAGAAGTTTACCCAAAACAAACAGACAGACACACAAACATTTTAAAAGCATTTTCCTTATAGGTATCGCATATACCTACTTTCAATATTATACTCGGAATAAATAGGATTTATGTTCCTCCTGCAGAATCCTAATGTACTCCTTGTGACAACCCTAATTTACTTCTTGTGACATCAGCTATCTGCTAGTCTCGTTAAAATAGGTGCCTAAGCACCACTGTTTGGAAGTTTACCCGGAACAAACAGAGAAAACAATTTAAATATTGCATTTTCTTTATAGGTGTCGTATATACTGTCATATGCATTTGGTAATTAGGTGTTATTTTAATATTACAAACAGACACTCCAATTTTATTAATTTGCATATAAGTAAATTATATTTTATACTAACCAAAATAAGACAAAATCATACACAATATTTTATAATCAATCGGCAAATTTTCTGAAAAGTCAATCTTATAAATATAAAAAGTATCTAACTATGGACGATATCAGTAATTCTGTCCTCAAGAGTCTGTCCGCATTCGGGTCGCAACCCGCCTCCCGCTGCCCTGCCCCCCGCCCGCACCCCGCGCCGCGCCACCGTCGCTTATGAAATGACGCGCGGTTCACTGGCAAGTTTTTTGAAGTAATAAACCTTTGTAACTTCTAAACGAAAGGTCTGATTCGAAAAATTTAAATAGGAATGTACAGAGGAATCATCAGTTGTATTTATAAAGATAATTAATTGGATAAGGATTCATAATCACTATAGGAAAGTCAACATTTTTCATCGAACTCCTGTTTTAACGGATTAATTTGAACAAACAGGGTTATTACAGCTTAACTATAATAATTATACATATTGTCATGGAGACTTTTTTGTAGATAATTATGAGTATTGCAAACATGTATTACAATATTTTATGTATCATTCATAGTTTTAGCAGCGTAAGCCAAATAATGAAATATTTAAGTAAATTTTTGACACCTTGTGTTCCATTAATGCTGTTTTCGTAGGGATTTTGATTGCTTTTTCTAATAAAATGTACCCTATGTTTTATTCTGACGTATAAACAATAAATAATCAATAAACATGTAAAGTTTCATCAAAATCCGTTCAGTAGTTTTTGCGTGAAAGAGTAACAAACATCCATACATCCTCACAAACTTTCACGTTTATAATATTAAGTAGGAAGGATAGGAAGTAGGATAGGTTTATCACTTCATAACAACCCTAAAAAAGTACATTTTTACAAAAACAAAATCAACACCCCCACTCCTCCCCCTTTCCGCTCCTTTGGGGGTAAGTTTCGATTTTTGTTAACAATCCGTATTAAACAAAAACTAATAATCAACCTAAATGAAAACTCCTAAAAATGCCGTACAAAATAAATACAAATACATCATCACGCCTATATTCCCCGAAGGGGTAGGCAGAGGTACACTGCAGTGCGCCCACACTTCGCCGATGTAGGTATTTTTGGTCCCAATGTAATAGGGGGCGCGCCTATTGCCATTATACCGGGCACATTCTCCCTCAATACGAGGGAGATTTTTGGGCTATAGTCCACCACGCTACCCCAGATCGGGTTGGTGAACTTCACACGCCTTTTTCTATGGACGTGCAGGTTTCCTCACGATGTTTTCCTTCACCGTTTTATAGCAAGTGGTAACCTTGGATGAAAATGAGATTCGCACATAAACCCAGAGGTGCGAGCCGGGGTTTGAATCTGCACACTTTGATTGCAAGGCGTGCGTTCGACCACTCGGGTACCACTGCGGCAACCAAAGCCGTACACAAATTACAATTACATCATCCACGTAAACAAAACTGTTCATAATAAACATAAAAATGTTCATAAAATTAAAACTGCTTGGCCAAACCATGTGAAATTTTTATGGGAACAAATGGCATCTATTCCGTATCAAACTAAAGAAGAATCACGTAAATCGGATCATAAATCGCAGCGTAATCGGTGTACATACATTAAAAAAAACAATCGAATTGAGAACCTCCTCTTTTTGGAAGTCGGTTAATTAAAACTAGTGTCTCCGGCATTGACAATATTGCGTTTCTTCGATGAATGGTCATTATTCAAAATCGGTTAGTGCTTTTATTCGTATCTGGTTTGCTTGAGGAAAATATAGCACAAACATCATATTAAGTACCTAGTAGTAGTAGGTAAATAAGAAGCGGTAGTTATACGAACATTAATTTTGTTCTTTAAGCGCTTGACCAGGGCCGCGCCGACCCCCACAGCGCCTGTGTGCAAAACCTATGAAGCGCCTCTTTTTAACCGACTTCAAAATAGGAGGTGGTTTTTTTTATGTTTGTTAACGCATATCTCCGCCACAGTGTGGTATTTTGGTCAACAGCAGATATTCCTTGTTATTTAATTAAAAGATAGAATGAGTCAATTAAGAGCCTAGAAACGTACTCCGAAAAATATCCTTCGAATAGTTAAGGAAATATTAATTATTTTTAAAACCTTAGAAAATACCATTGAAGCGCTTTTGTTCGTCAATCCGTCGCTATTTTCATTTTAAAAGGTTATATTATGTTCCGTAATCTATCAATGTACATTTGTATACAAAAGAAAAGCCTGATATTCCATCATGTGCCTTCATAATCGTATTTTTATGATTTTAAATTTTAGTGCACCTAGGTTTTTGAAGCCGGTTTTTTTTGTTAAAAATATATTTTTTTTCACGAATCTTCATGTTTCAACTTATTTTCAATATCTACTGCTACTATTACTACTATTACCGTGTTTTGGTTCTCTCGTTCCTTAAAGTCGGGGAATCCCCGTGACCCCACTCCGCTTTAATGTTTATTCTAGATAACGAGGTATTTTGTCTCAAGGGTTATCTTGACTCTAGATAATACTACGTTCGAAAACAAGTGTACGGGCCTGATCAATAAAACGCTTATACCGATAAATAACTAGTTTTATTTTCTCGACCATTAACACTTGCACGTTTCAGCGTTTGCTACTATGGAATCTTGCGAAAATGAATCGAAACACCTGCGAGACCGAACTCGTTCGAATCCATCGTCAACAGACGGTTACTATACTCTTTGGTAAACGGCATCGGCCGTAGGTCAATAGGTCGACATGTTCGTGAGGCGCCATCTGACATGCACTCTCGACACGCGTCTTCGAGAAACAAAGGATTAGAGCGATGCGCTCGAAGAGGTATCGGCAACTCGACACAGATGGCGCGTGTGATGCGATCGAGCCGGCGATATTGGCTATCAGAGGGAGGCTCTGTAACGACTTATAGGTACTCGCTGTTGGACACCTTCCGGAGCCCCATCGGACCACAATGCAAATTAAACACGCTTTACGAATGATGATGGGTATAATTCGTAATTTTCTATCACAAACAGCTATTTATTCTAATCAAAAATTTAGTTAATTTCCCAATCTTCTTCTCCACTTATCTTCACCAGTGTCTTCGCTTCTTCCCACAACCGTCTCGTCAGCTTCCTATCTCTCACCAACCAATGATTGAACCACTCCTTACAGAACTTATAGTGCCTCCCGCTGATACCTTCCAACTCAGGCGCAGACGCCAAATATGCTATCTCCTTGCCAACATCTTCTTTATTCTGTCCAATGATATTTATAATGAATTGAGAAGCAGGCTTCACAAACCCGGGTAAATTGTCTAATATATTCGTGTCTTTAACAACAAAGGGATCAAATGTATTACAGGTGACACCGGAATTTTGTAATGTTTCATTTAGTTCCGCACTGAACAATGCGACTGCTAATTTGGAAGTAGCCAGACTAGTCACCAAGTTGTATCTTCCGACGTCGTTCCAGTGGTCGAAATCGATTGCGCCAAGATACATTGACGCTGCAACTCCGTTTATTATTCTACTCGGCGCGGAGGCTTTCAACTTAGGCAGCAATAGATACGTAAGTAGGAATGCTCCGAAGAAGTTCACTTGCATTGTCAAGTTTAATTCGTCCGGCGTTCGTATATCCGGTAAACCCACAGCCCCTGCATTGTTGACTAAAATGTTAATGTTGTTCTCTAAATTCATTTCGTATGCAAAATTTCTGACGGATTTTAGCGACCCTAGATCGAGAATCTTGTAATCAACGTTTTTGTTGCCTGTCGCTTCTATTATTTGGTGTTTAGCGTTTCTCAATTTGTTCTCGTTTCTGCTTGCAATGACTACTGTAGCGCCTTTGGATGCTAGATTCTTAGCTGCTTCAAATCCCATTCCTGAGCTTCCGCCGGTCACTACTGCTACTTTACCGTTTAATCGAATTGTGGTATCACACATTTTCACAACACCTTATGTCGAACTACATAAACACACTAAGGTTCAAGCGGAAACCCGGTCTTTATACCACCTACCTGTTTAAAATTTACCTCAAGACTACCTCAGTCATAAGGTTATAGAATATCAATGTGTTTTTTGTTTATTTTCCGCATTGTATTTAAGGAGATATCAATATGATACGTGTAGAATGCTTCCGTCATAGATCATTTGGTCGCATGTGATTTAATGTTTAGTTTCTTAATTTTAATGTATTTCGATATGTTCTTACTTACGCTCTGTTCATGAGGTAAATCAGGCTGGCAAATAATTCTAGTTTTGATGGAAACTAGTGTCTAATGACTGACCATTCGGCATGAAAGCGTTATGTACATGACGGTTAATACCACAGCGCGTGTGAATGCTTTTATACATAATGTTCTACCACTGTATACGTTCCATTCCTTAAATATCGGGTTTTGGCTAAACCGTGTCTATCCTTTTCTTAGAGTATTAGTATGAAGTCCACATGGAGCTATTGCTCGTTATAATTAGATAAGTTTAAAATTCCTTTACGTAATAATTAACTCAGCTTTGAATAAGTAATTTACTTTTTATGGTGCCCCAAAAGAAGACCCAGGACAACGATTAAGCGCGCAGGTAGACTCGCACTAAAAATTTGATTGGCGCATTTTTCGTCGATATAAAAAAGGGTGCCCCTACCTCCGTCTATAGTAATGATTACTGACGTATTAAACCCCGGGCACACTGTGGCGTCAAAATGCGTCAGTATTTTTGTCATTACATACTAAAATGAACTGTATTGACTCATAGACAAAGACGAAATGTCATTGACAGCGCGAGCTGAGTTTGATGTGTGATCGCGAGGATTTTACCACAGAAATTCAACCTGTATGTAGGTATGTGCACAGAGTTCATTTTGGTATTGCCAATAAATTTGACGTGCACGTCTTGACGCCCGAGTGTGCGCAGGGCGAAATGATGTTTTTAGAACACAAAATGGCGATAAATGCTAAAGCGATTTTTAATACCATAATTATACGTATCGATATAATCGAAAACAAATTTACCTACCTAATGACTGCGTGTAATTTCAAATGTAGTCATTACAAAAAACTGATTTGTGTTAGTTACTAGGGGAACGGGAATTAATTTGAAACAAGATATAATTTTAAAAGTGAGATTTTCTTTGTATTGGGATAAAATGTACAAGCTTTGTACAACTTGCTGTGTTGTGCTAATATATGCTTTAGGTTATTGGAGTGCGGTAAGTTAGGAATCTTCGTGAATTGTGATATTCAAATCTCCAGAACGAACACAATTCCTTACATTCGTTATTCGTAAGGTTATTTTTAACTTTTTTGGTTTGGCCCAGTTTTCATTTTATGAACATTTTTACGTTTATTATGATCATTTTTATTTACGTGGATGATGTAGTAGTGCACCCAGGTTTTTGAAGTCGGTTTATGATAAAAATAAAAAAAATACCCTTTTTACTGTCAATAATCGTTGAAAATATGCAAAGTATTATACATAATATATAAACCCTAAGAAAGTAAATATTTACGGCCAAAAAAAAAGTTTCGATGTTTGTTAACAATCCGTATTAAAAAACTAATAATCAACCTTAACGAAAACTCCTAAAAAAGCCGTATACAATTACATCATCCACGTAAATAAAAATTATCATAATAAACATAAAAATGTTCATAAAATGAAAACTACTGGGCCAAACTATATTATTTTTTTATGGGACCAAATGGCATCTATTCCGCATAGAGCTAAAGAAGAATCAAGTAAATCGGATCATAAATCGCAGCGTAATCGGTGTACATACATAAAAAAAATATACCCATCGTATTGAGAACGTCCTCCTTTTAGAAGTCGGTTAAAAAGTCGAAAATATCGTCATTGAAAATATAACTTTGTCGCTTTGTGTTTTAGAATGGAATCACTTTTCGGCAAGAGCAAGCGAAGATCTTGGTTCAGAACCCGAAATATATAAAGGATGTGGTCGTGTTCACAAGCAGGAAGACTCGTCACGATCGGTACCTTACTAATATGACGGGGACTTTACTCATGCCGTATGGGAACAATGTCACTGTAAGTACCTGTGTAGATCAAGGCAAAATATGGGAAACCTGTGTACCGTATTTTGTTTACTCTACACTTCTCACTTGATGCCTGTATTCCCCAAAGGGTTAGGAAGACGTGCAGTGCGTCCACACTTTGCCGATGTATTTTGGTCACAATGTAATAGGGGGCGAGCCTATTGCCATGATACCAGGCAAATTCTCCTTCAATACAAGGGGAGACTTTTTAGGCCATAGTCCACTACACTGGCACAGTGCGGGTTGGTGAACTTTACACGCCTTTCTAAAGACGTGCAGGTTTCCTCACCATGTTTTCCTACACCATATTTATTTTATTACAGATATTGTACTTAAAATGTTATGTTCTTAAAATGCTCATTTTCACCCGAGATTATCACTTGCTATGAAACGGTGAAGGAGAACATCGTGAGGAAATCTGCACGTCTGAAGAAACTTGACTAGTGCTCGATAAATGTGTGAAGTCTGCCAACCCGCACCGGGCCAGCGTGGTGGACTATGGCCTGAATCCCCCTCGCATTGAGGGGAGGCCCGTGCCTAGCAGTGGGACGTTGAAAGGGCTGTAGTTAGTAGTTATAAATAAAAATGGATGATGACAGTGATAAAGATGGCGGATGAATTCAGGTAGATATTGTAGACATTTGTAATACCTAGAGCATGGAGTATTATTGCCATAAGATAAACGTATTTGTTTCTCCACAGTTCGTAATCACACTTTCTCTGGCATCTGGAGGGGACTTCCGAATCGCGGCTAAAGTTTGTGACACTATGAACACAAAATGGATGAACGACTTCCTAGATATATACACAAACTTGACGCATAAAAAATGTCCTGTGCCTGCGGTATGTATTTGATTATTGCTGTCTAGTTCTTATAAATATAAGAACTATTTTGAATCTAAAACTAAAAACCTTAAATAATATAATAACAAAAAAATACTCCCCCCCCCCCCCCCCAGAGTTTCCTGCCGGATCTTTTCGCATCGCATTCCTAGTGGGATGTTTGTTGAACGAGGCGTACTGATTCTAAATTGACGGTAACGATTCTGTATCATAGATCAAGATAATTACAACTCAATAGCGGGTCAAACTAGATAGCGGGTCATTATGTACGTATCTACACTGATTACGAAAAATTCGTGTAATTTTGGTAATGACCCTTGAAACTTTATAAAATTAGGCGCTATTCAAAATCAAAGTTAATGCTGGTTGACTGGGGTAAAATCTTCCATACAAAATGTTCTGCCTCTGCACATTCGATATTGTGAAACACTAGCCCCCAACACACTGGGGCGTTAAAAATCGAGCATGAACACGTTTGCCAATATCAAAACAAAGTCTGAGTCGATATGCATGAAAATTGAATGTCCGTGCTGCAAGCCACGGCCAATAAAATCAAAATAATAACAAATAGGATCGCTACACACTGCATTACAATGTAAAATAAAATGGTGTACGTTTTCATTGGTTGAATATTTCCTCGCTTTTCTAATTCCAGGGTCGATACAGGTACATGAACATGGAACTCCCGCCGAAGGGCATTCCAATCCCGATGGTGAACGGCGACTATCGCATCCACTATGAACTCGTAACCACTGCGACGAAGGAGAAGATCATAGACGTCATGACGCTGTTACACTACGAACAAAACCAGAAGGCTAGGAAAGGATGAATTCCAATGAGATGAGTCCTTCCAAATTAAATGGTGTTATTTATATTGCTTTTTTTTAACTTTAATTAGGGATAACACACTTTTAGTAAAGCATAGTACCTAGTTTGAGTCTTAGTAGACATAACACAAAATAGTACTAGAAATGAAAAACCAAAACGCTCAACTCTACAAGGCGCAAATCCATCCGCACATGGAATACTGCTCTCACCTGTGGGCCGATGCACCACAGTATCAGCTTCTTCCTTTTGACCGCCTGCAACGAAGGGCAGTTCGAATTGTCGATGACAAAAAGCTTACCGATCGGCTGGACCCTCTGGCGTTGCGTAGGCTCTCTCTGCATTTTCTACCGCTTCTATCATGGAGAGTGTTCCGAGGAATTGTTCGGTATTATACCTGCCGCTGAATTTCATCATCGCACGGCTCGCCACAGACTGCATTACCATCCTCAACATCTTGATGAATGGCATTCCAGTACAGTGCGATTTACCAGGAATTTTCTCCCTCGCACTACCAAATTGTGGAATGAACTTCCTGCAGCGGTGTTCCCGGACCGATACGACAAAGGTATCTTCGATAAACGAGCATACAATAAAAAAAAAAACTCTGGGAATGGCCTAATAAATGGAAGCCGAAACCGATAGTCCAAGGGCAAACTGAAGCGCTCTCAGTTGTAAAAGTCAATAACGGTCACCTATTTAAGTTTTGACCACTTCGGAAGTTTCTGCATTTGGGCCCGTGGGTGGTGTACTCATATAGATTTTTTAATAGACAAGAGATATCTTTAGTCCTACAATTACTAAGCAATGCTTGAATAATTATGCGTAAGTAATAAATTTCATTCCATTCCTGAAATAAGAAGGAAAACTAAAGTAGCCGATATAATAACTCATATAGAGCATCTAAAGTGGGGTTGGACAGGACATATGCTACGTTGCAAAATAAACAAATGGAGCAAACAAGTAACCTTATGGTACCCAAGAGAGAACACTAGAAGACAGGGGCGTCCTAAAACAAGATGGAATTAAGATATCCGCCTAACCTTGGGACCTTACTGGACCAGAGTAGCAGAGGATAGAGCTCAGTGGAGAGAGCTGGAGGAGGCCTATGCCAAGAGGCACGCCGAATTGCGAGACATACTATAACAAAATTTGAAAATATGTATCGACTAAGCTGTAGCGAATTCGGAAGAAAAGGGCTTTATTATTATATAATAAATTCCAAGGACAGGATAAATTACGAAAAGGACAGGCGCGAAATGAGCCGAATGCAAACATGTGTAATTTTAATATCTATAGGTTTTTATTACCGATAGTTTTGTCTCAGTCAGCTCGGCTTCTGACCTCGCGATGTACTACCTAAACTATTCAACACACAGGGCACTATTATATGTAATTTGAGTGGGTACATCAAATAAATAAGATTCGACAGAAATACGATTTCACGGTCTGCTGTACGAAATAACAGTAGGCATATATTTTTTTTAATTAACAAAAAGTATTTGGTTTTGCTCGCATTTAGCGTTGTGGCTTCACAAGAAAAAGTCATTACAGGACAATGATTGTTGTGTTGGTTGTAACTGCATTTGCTATAATGCATTATACAATGGTAAGTTTTCTTGATATTTATAAATGCATAAGTAATATAAAAAAATCTTGTTGCTGATCTAAAAACCTAAAGCAGTTCTGAAAAGTTGTGCCAAGTGCGCAAGCCCACCCTGGGCCATGAAAGTAGGTTACTGAATAAGTAATGTTTTCTTTATAAGTTTTATTTTATAGTCTTTTCAATTCAAGGTAGACCTGTTTTTGGCATTAATTTCAGAGTGTCGTGCCGTTAAAGCCTTTGGTACTTAAATTAAACTAGCCTTTCACCCCTCGACATGTAGCTAATACCAATCGACTACAGCCCAATTGGTTTTTGTAGTCATCTAAGTGTTTGTCGATTTATAAATACTTTGCACTGGGTTACAGAAGTAAAAAAAAAGATTCTTATTTTAATTAGAGCCAAAATTTGGTCACGCACATCAAGTGTCTGTTTGTTGAAGCCTTTATCGACACCTCCATGCAATATCACTAGAACAATTTTTTTTGACAAATTGACTTACAATCTTATTAACATTTTTTTTAGATTGTAAGTCGATTTGTCAAAAAAATTAGTTACAATGATACTTCATGGAGCTGTCGTTATTAAGTACACTGTTTTTTTAAATCTGTGTTTGTAGTCGGAAATTCGTCAAGAACATGCCAGTATTGATTTTAACCCGAAGTACATGACCGATGCCCACGCTTTCACGAGGCGAACTGGTCGAGGCAGGTCCTATAGCACCAACTTCACTGGAACCATACTGAATCCATGGTCTAATAATGTTACGGTTGGATGTAGTCATTATTATGTAGAAATATTATATTAATTATTATATAAATTATTATAATTATGTATTATGTAGTGGCTAAGTAGAGGCTAAGCCCGCCACACATTCCCTTGCATTTGTGACGTGATATTTATAGTAATACATCATCACGCCTGTATTCCCCAAAGGGGTAGGCAGAGGTGCACTGAAGTGTGCCAACCTTTCGCCGATGTATTTTGGTCTCATTGTAATAGGGGGGCGAGCCTATTGCCATTGTACCGGGCAGATTCCCCCTCAATACGAGGGAGATTTGGGGCATAGTCCACCACGCTGTCCCAGTGCGGGTTGGTGAACTTCACACCTTTCTATAGACGTGCAGGTTTCCTCAAGATGTTTTCCTTCACCGTTCAGCAAGTGGTAATCATTGTTGAAAATGACATACGCACATGAATATTATAATAATTACAGTACCGCTATTTATTTTCAGCTGGTCATATCTGTGACGACTATGAAAAATGTAAATCTATTTCAATTGAAATACAATTTATGCGAGTTTTTTAAACAGAAGTGGGCGATGGAGTTTGTAAAGGCATATTCTAACGTTTCACCGAAGTGTCCTGTGCCCAAGGTATGCAATTTATCACTACTAATGCCTGTTTTACTGGCACTCAGAGACGCCTAAGACCGGCCATAGACGGACCGCATGTTGCAGTCCTGACCGACTGCTCTAGAGCGGTCGCGTTTAAATCGTACACGACTGCGACACCACCGCATAATGCAGTCGACTACGACTGCTTGGAGCAGTTGTGTGGACCGCAAAATAATACTAATAGTGAGGCGAGAGCGGGGAGGGAGTGGCGCGCAGTCGGCAGCAACCGCTTGTAGCGGTCCGTGTTCCGGCAGCTCTCGCACGGCGAAACTTGACCGCAGAGCGACTGCTCCGACCACTCAGGAACTGCTCGAGCGGTCCGTGTATTGCGGATATGAATTTAGTATGGAAACTGCAGATCGCCGTGCGGCGACCGCATCTTGCAGTCGGTCTCGACTGCAACTTGCGGTCCGTCTATGGCCAGCCTAAGGCCTCCCACACACTGAGGCGGCAAAACGCGTGTGTCGCTTTTTTGACAATACCAAAACGAACTGACTCACAGAAAAAGTTAATTCTTCAACTTAATGAAACTGTCAGCGCGAGCGATTTTCGACGTGGCTTTTGGCACAGAAATTCAATTTTTATTTATATTGACACAGAGTCCGTTTTGGTATATGCAAATATTTTGACGCCCCAGTGTGTGCGGGGATATAATATTCAAAATCAAAAAATCTAAATCATCATAAAGGCCAAAAAGCACTTACAAATAGTCAGATTCTACCACCGGGCAATTCAAGCATTGAGCCGGTTTCAGACTATATAATAGCATATAGCTCATAGCACAACAATATCGCGCACCATACATTGTTATGGACACGTTCACACTATACTGTACTATATATTATTGGGTTTGTATGGTGCGCGATATTGTTGTGCTTTATATTATAGCGTAGTCTGAAAGCCGCTTAAGGCTAAGGTGTTTAAAACATTATGTTTTACAGCAGTTACGTAGCTTGCCCATTCTGTTGTCTATCTTTCCATCAAAGAGGGTGCAAATTTAACAAGTGAAAAAAGCTGTGTTGCGCTGTTTTCAGTAAACCTATTACACCAAAAATGTCATTAAAAATACTAAATAGTAATGACTGAATGTTCTAACTGAACGGCAATAGGCTCGCCCCCTGTTACATTGGGACCAAAATACATCGGCGAAGTGTAGGTGCTCTCTCTACCCCTTTGGGAATACTAGCATTATGATGTTATCACGCCTGTATTTCCAAAGGGGTAATATACATATATATATTATATACATATTAAATAATAAGTAGACTACCTACAGGGATGTGACAGAAATACTCGTATTATTTTCAGGGTACATACGGTTTCTATAATTTAGTATTGCCGCCGAAGAACTTCCCCATCCCCCTGGGTAATGGTGATATATACATGCGTGTAGCATCTTTAATTCACCCGACTTATGAGATGATGGCCGACTTTAGTGTAATGTTGCGGAATACATGATTTTTATGAAATGATAAACCATTGAAATAAAACTATTTTCCGGATTTTATCGCGTTTATTTACTATTTTATTTTCCCGACGTTTCGGCTGCTTTACAGCAACCATGGCCACGGGGGGACTGAGGTGTTAGACGTCCTGATGTCATAGTTAATAACTGGGTACCCTCATATTTAGTTGTTGTTTGCGGTCAGATCCACGCAGAAAGTCCTCACAGTGTCTTGAGGGCTTGCGATGATTGATGATTAATAAACGCGATAAAATCCGTAATATAGTTTTATTTCAATGTATATTATTCGCGTAAATATAAGAAAACAATATGATAAACAATTATTTACTTTACGCGCCCTTCAAAATGTTTGCCAATACTAAAATGAACTCTGTGCTAATACACATAACGATTTAATTTCTGTGGTAAAAGCCACGTCCATGCGTTGAGATTCGCTAGCGCTGTCAATGACATTTTACTCAAGAATGAGCTTTTTGAATGTGTTAATACAGTTTGTTTTAGCATGTGCAAAATTTTCGACACGTGCGTCTCGTCGCCACAGTGTGTCCGAGGCTCTACTGCAAATCTAACCAACCACTAAAACCAACCCTAATATGAAACAGAAAGCCCTTATTACCATATTTTATACTTACTATGATCTCTATCGTAGTCTCTATGTAATTATAGAAATCAGCCCACTTTTTTTTTTTTTTTTTTTAACGAAATGAGTGAAATGATGATATTTAATGGAATAAGATGAGGAATGGCATCACCTGCGACTAGCGCGAGTATTTCGCCAATGTCAAGTAATTAATAGCAAGGACAAATTCAATAAATACACATTATAAATAAAAATGGATAATGACAGTGATAAAGATGGCGGATGACCAACAGCCCTCTTACTTGTCTTGCAGCAATTACTGTCAGATTTTGACACATAATACAAGCGTATTATATAATCAATTCGCTCATTTCGTTAAAAAAAATAAAAAAAATAAATAAATTAGAACTATAATGTGAAAAAATAAAGATTAAATAAAATTAAAGTATGCAGGTTCAAACCCCGGCTCGCACCTCCCAGAGGTGTTTATGTGTGAATCTCATTTTCATCCGAGATTAGGTATCACTTGCTATGAAACGGTGAAGGAAAACATCGTGAGGAAACCTGCACGTCTGAGGGAACTTGTCTAGTTCTCGATAGATGTGTGAAGTCTGCCAACCCGCACTGGGCCAGCGTGGTGGACTATGGCCTGAATCCCCCTCGCATTGAGGGGAGGCCTGTGCCCAGCAGTGGGACGTTAAAGGGGCTGTAGTAGATTATGCTGTTTCAATAATTATTATGTGTGTCCAAAAACTTTAGTTGGATAATTTTACTTATTTTTAAAAACTTAATTATTATTAATACTACATTAAATGTTTTCCATGATAAGATCGGCAGCCCTCTCCGCCATTGCTACAATTACAGAATTAGGATATGACGTCAGAGGCGCTGGCATTACACTCGAGTCCATTATTCGCAAACCGGATACAGACATTACTCTGAAATAAATTAATTCACTTTTGAAAACAAAATTCAGAAATGTAAAAAAAGAATGTGTCGTAGACAATAATAAACTAAACATTTTAATATAGAAGCTACTCTTGTTATTAATTACTTGACACTGGCTGAAATACAGGCGGTAGTACAGGGGTAAACCGCAGGTGGAGCCATTACTCATTTTCTGCCATTAAATTTCATAATTCCATTCATTTCGTAAAAACAATGTATACTAGATCAAGGAACCTACCGTAACTCTTGGTCGACCACCCTCCCGCCAGCGCAAGTGCCCCCCACATGGTGTCCAGTCACTGCGACTTCCCGTATAATGCACTCCAAATACGCGTCTGATGGACTTTCAAATTTAGTCTTTGTAGACTTAAGTTTGGGCTTGATGTGTTTGGCGCTGTGAACGAATGTACGGTAATATGTAAAAGAAAGAATATTAAGTGTTCTTCTAAAACCACTCCACCACCTTACGACCACTTGTCTTGCAACCATTTTGACAGGTAACTCAATGTGTCAAAATTTGACAGTTATTTTTGAAACAAGGTAAGGCCCCTGATGTAATAATGATAAATGGTACTGGAGGTGAGGAGGGAGGTCTGATTTATTAAATGAGTTCTCCACTTGCTAATTGTCCAATCGATCTTAGGCTGATGTTGTTTCACGCTTATAACTACGCGTAACACCTTATGCCTAAATCTAAAACAGTTGCCAGTTGTCTATAATTCTAAGTAATCTTTAGTTCTAATTATATTCCTTGATACTTACCTTTTCATCCGCCTTCTATTGTTACCAATTTGTTCATCTTTGGAGTACCTCCACAGTGATAAACAACGCTCGGGTCTAGGCCAGTGGATCTTGGCTCCTATACCTCGGAAGGGCTTCGAAGCGACCAGCTGTTCCGCTCTTCTGATTGCTAAAATAATACACGAACATAGTGTTGATATGACAATGCGTACTGGAATTTTGAAAATAAATTATACTTTCGCGCATTTGTAACAGCTCGTTCATTTTTGGCGCTTCATAGAAACCTATGATTTCGGCCAAAACTTCGACCTATTTCAGGTGAAGCCGAAAACTTACCTGAAGGCGGTTTTTTGGCCAAGGCCGTAGGTTTGGTTGGACACTATTTGTGGTACCTGCAGTTACCTGTAATCATGCACTTTACATCTTCATACTGCGCCAGATAGCCCGGGTCGACCACAGGCTGTTGCGATATGCTGCTACTATTCAATGTAACGGATCCTCTACTCTTCGGCTGGGTGCACGTCGCCAAGAACATGAAGCCTTCTTTATGAGTGTTATTGTGGTACGGGAATGTATCACGGAAAACCTAAAAATGGATATCAACACCGTATTTGAATACATCAATAATTGAAAATGTGGCCACTAGATGGCGTGGTGGAAAACCTGCATCCTGATTTTATAAACTTATTGCATTCGTAGTAACAAAGAAAATTAACAGTACTGAAAATTGATAAAACGGAAGGTGTTACTTAGTTAAAATATAACTTTTATAGATCACTGTCTTCAACATTTTACCTGCGATATTTTCGTCGGCATTCTAAATACTCTAGAGTTCAATACCTGGGGTTTATAATTAGACAAATCCCTGAGCAATCGTTCATTAGCCGTTCCCATGGAAAATAATGTTAAAGCTGATGTGCTTTGGTACTCCACGCCCGCCACTGGCGGAACTGATAGTAATCCTGTAAAGAAACAAATTTCATTAAAAATAAGTAAGGTATATAGACAAGAGCTAGCTGCGCTTATATTACTGCAGGATTCGTTTTTGCTTGGCAATACTTTGGTCTAACTTGCTACAAGTAAGGGCCAACTTGCTACATGTAAGGGCCCCGACTCTACAAACAAAATCGTTGCAGAATGACTATGGTTGCATGAAAAGAACATCTTTATCAATGGTAGCTAGGATATGACTAGTGTTTGCTTTTTCTCACCATCATTATACCAAAAGTAGTCCCAAGCGGTGCCAAATGTAAACACCTTAGCCAATGTGATACTGATCGGTTTCCTGATGCTAACGTAGAGAGGCATGTTCATGTGATCATGAAGATTCCTGCCTACATGCTCATTTTCTACGACTTTATTTATTTTTAATCTGTAAATTAAGAATTGAGTATACTTATTAAGAATGATTTTACCATTTACTACGCTCTCAGTAAATACATAAATACATCATCACGCCTGTATTCCCCGAAGGGGTAGGCAGAGGTGCACTGCAGTGCACCCACACTTCGCCGATGTATTTTGGTCCCAATGTAATAGGGGGCGAGCCTATTGCCATTATACCGGGCACACAGGTTTCCTCACGATGTTTTCCGTCACCGTTTCTTAGCAAGTGATAATCTCAGATGAAAATGAGATTCGCACATGGAACCCAGAGGTGCGAGCCGGGGATAGAACCTGCGCACTTTGATTGCAAAGCGTGCGTTCGACCACTCGGCTACCACTGCTCTCAGTTAGCATATAATTTACCCAGGAACACTATCAAGCCTCGGGCACACTGGGGCGGGCGAATTCGCTCGCCCCAGTATTCCGGGCGCGAAGAAATTCGCGTGACGCGGGCTAATAGGTTTGGCGGCGGCGATTTTTATTTAATAAAATCTTTGAAGCTGTAAATAATATAATAATTTATTTATTATTGAATTGGCACCGAATAAATTATAAATAAAATAAATTATTAAGTTACTCCTAGCTTTTTAGCGCACCTAGAGTTTTGATGTTAGATTTTTAGTGTAAATTACTTATTGAAATTGTTTACAGAACGCAAAAATTAACATCTTATTTCACGCCTATAAAAATGATTTGACTTGAAGTTACTCTACTATTAACAGTTTTAACTTAATAAGGTACCTAAGTACCTTTGCAACATATCTCTCGGTCCAACGCCAGATAGAATCAATATCTGCGGAGTTTTGATGGCACCAGCTGACAGTATAATCTCCTTATTGACAAATATGTTGTCCAGCTTACGATGCTTCTGCAGTATGTATAGGGATGATGCTGTTGTATTCTCGAAGCGAATCTGGAAACAAATGCCTTGTAGGTATGGAAGAACGTTCCTCGATTATCACCTATATTTATAGAAAGTTACAATTAATCTACAATGTACAGTGTCGACTCCACTGTAAGGAGCAGGTACCTGCGCTGATTTTCAGAAACATACTGAAGCCGTCATTTCAGATTTTTATTTACAAGCTCTCTACGTTTAAAATGTAACCATTCTCTCATAAATATAAAATATGTAGTTACTTATACAAATTATATTTATTCAGCACCAAATGAAGGGTAACTACAGGCAAATAACCGGGAATGTCACATTTTTTTTATACAATCATATTTTGTGAATAACACACATCTTTTTTTAATTCTAACCATTAGAATTCAAAAAGAGTTAACAGATGGCGGCAAAAATGCAGTTTTGTTTATGGCCAAACTATAGAATTGTTAGAATAGTTGACTTTCAATTTGTGTTTTCTCAAAATTCATTAATTAGGACGTCCCCTGTTATTTGCCTGTACCCTTCAAATATTCTATACATATAGGTACTTACTGTAACAGCTTGAGTATTCAACAAGACGTGCAAGTTCTCTCGCGTCAAGGCTGGCTTCAAATATCCATCATACGTGGAATGCCGCACGCCATCTTTTACCGTGGACGTAGCTCGCCGGAATATTGTGTACTTGTTCTTTAAGCTCGCCGAGGCTTGTCTGAATGTAGCCATTAACTCGTTCTGTTCGTCTATTAGTTTGAGTTTCATTGGTGACTAAAACATATAACATTATAAAGTTAGTTATCGAGACATGCGCCCGTCAGATTCTGCCAATAAACTAACTGTATTAACTCATATATAAAGTACCTACATGTTTTAACGAAATGTCATCGCTAAAGTGAGCGAATTTAGTCGCGTGACACTTCAATTTTATTTATTTGTTTATGTATAAGATAGAGATACATTCTAAAGATGGGGCTCAGAACTTACCTTAGACGCCGGACAATATCCGTCAACAGAGCAATGTCTGGAATCGAACTCGCTTCTCTCGGTACCGAATGCTTTTATGAAATAAGGTCCCATATCATCGGCAGTCCATTTGAAGTTTAATCGTGACCATTTCTCGAAGTCTTCGGGATGGCCAAAGCCATGTTGAAGGAAGTTGATTTGTCCTGAACCCCCTAAGCCTTTGCCTCTGGGTATAAATTGGGACTGGAAATGTAATTATTTCTAAGAAACATTATCGAAAAACTATTGTTTTTTGACATAATCAATTCGATGTTGGAACACCAGTCGCTACAACGAGCGGAGTTACGAATTCAAGACAACGTCCTCTTATCTAAAGTTGTACTAACACAAAATAAAATACATGTCTTAATCTACCCTCAATATGTGAAAAAAATAATTTCACCTGCCCCTTAAGTCCGAAAGAGGAGTATTTCTGTGCTTTAGTCCTCACGGACCAGTCGTTAGGTCCTTGTTGAGCTGCTGTAGGCGTCAGTGGTATCCTTGTGAAGTAGCCCATGTGGTCTCCGGCTTCGATTAGCAGTACCCTGTTAGTAGGGTCTTCAGTGAGTCTAGCTGCAAGGACGCAGCCTGCTGTACCGGCACCGACTAGAAAGTATAGGTAAGGTAGGTAGGTATTTCTTATTTAGAACAAGTTGATTATTTCTGATTCTGTTATATTTGAACCTAAAACATATTTTTACTATTTAATTTTAAACTCGGTAAATTGATGTTTTAAACTTTAGAATGCTTAGTACCTACCGACATTAATTTAACAAGTAGGTATGTTTTGACGCAATGCCCGTATGTGTAAGGTAGGTATTTAAAAGCACGAATAAGAAAAGGTTAAATAAATACTAAACTGACTTTAAAAATTCTATTTATTTATTTACAGAAATGTATCCTGCAAAGAATTTGTGCCAGGTAAGTTGCCAAACTACATATTGCTATGTTATTTCTCTAAAGCACTTTAGCTTGTGTATAGGTAGTTAGTTACTCACCAATTATGTAATCATATCTCTTCAACGGCTTGTAAACGACACTAGTATAAACATTTGCGTATTTTTGATACAATATATACGACAACAAAGCCACTAATATTCCAAAAATATAAGAATATAACGCCATTGTTTTTGGCACACATTAAATTTCAATCTCACTTATAATGCATTTTAAATTAAATATATCGAAATAAAATTTAGTATGGTCAAGTTATTTTTTATAACAGTTTATCCAATAGCAGCTGAATTACTCAATAAGTCAATTTTGTGTGTCAACTGTGTTTACCAGAAGTCCTATGACTTGAGTGTTTGATTTGTATTGCGTAATTTTATTAGAAAGTTCCTGTACTATAATTGAATTAGGCAGCAGTTGACAACATTTTGTACGATATTTACTCTGTGTAAAAAAGCAGCCTCGCGGGCAAGAACGCCCGCCTTGAACGTAAGGGGTGCAAGTTCAAATCCCAGGCCCGCACCTCTGAGATAATTTTCATGTGCGAATGTCATTTTCAACAATGATTACCACTTGTTGAACGGCGTGTGAAGTTCACCAACCCGCACTGGGCCAGCGTGGTGGACTATGGCCCAAATCTCCCTTGTATTGAGGGGGAATGTGCCCGGTATAATGGCAATAGGCTCGCCCCCTATTACATTGGGACCAAAATACATCGGCGAAGTGTGGGCGCACTACAGTGCACCTCTGCCTACCCCTTCGGGGAATACAGGCGTGATGATGTATTTATTGTATGATGATGTATATTTACTCTGCATATACTATGTAATGTAATGTAAGTATAACAATGGGTACGCCTGGCTCAAAAATCATTTAGCGGCGGGTAGTATTGCTAATGTTTTATTCTCAGGCGTTATTAACGATAATAAAATGATAAGCTGTAATATCTTCAAGCAAACTATTAGCGGGTACATATAAGTATTTAATTATTGTTTTGGTATATACCGATTGAAACTAAAGCTTAATAACAGCAGGTTACTTCGCCTACTCATCAATGATCAGTGATCACTCAATGATAGAATGCAGATAACCTATAGAAATGTTTGTCAGCCCCTACCTGTTAAGCGGATTACTTCGCGGCCGATTAATCAATACTTCTTTTATGACACGCACAGGTTTCATTACTTAGCACATAATAATTTATAGTCCTAGGCAAAAAAAAATTGTTCTGTTTTGTGAATAATGATAGCTGCCCCTTAGTTTACACTGCTGCATAGGGTTATGGATGTACCCAAAGGCCATAACACGATACCTGTGACAAATATTGAAAGGGAACTCAGTAACTATGATATTTAGGTATAAAGTATCTACTCTAGGAATCCATATAATGTACCCAAAGTATTATTTTGGACAACTGATACACCAGGCATATAAATAACGACACTTAGCATGTTGTGCCAATTAATTCATACTAATAGGGTAGAAGTGGGAATAATAAAGTAAAACATTATATCAACAGCCCTTTTTAATGTCCAACTGCTGGGCACGGGCCTCCCCTCACCGCCAGGGGGATTCGGGCCATAGTCCACCACGCTGGCCCGGTGCGGGTTGGCAGACTTCACACATCTATCGAGAACTAGTCAAGTTCCCTCAGACGTGCAGGTTTCCTCACAGTGTTTTCCTTCACCGTTTCATAGCATGTGGTAATC
Source organism: Ptilodon capucinus (assembly GCA_914767695.1). Lineage (NCBI taxonomy): Eukaryota > Metazoa > Arthropoda > Insecta > Lepidoptera > Notodontidae > Ptilodon > Ptilodon capucinus. The sequence continues at coordinate 11,016,308 of OU611823.1, read as the reverse complement.
TCGGATGTAAATGAGATTCGCACATGAAACCCAGAGGTGCGAGCCGGGTTTGAACCTGCACACTTTGATTTGCAAGGCGTGCGTACGACAACTCGGCTACCACTGCTATTTTGGCTAAAACTGCTATTTATTAAGTAAAACATTAATTTGTAGTAATTTTATTATGCTGTAATAATTCTTTTACAAATTACTTATTACAGAATAATTAAACAAGATTGCGCAAGATACTTGTCATTACTTTATCAACATGTTTCCCACTTTATGTGATACCACTGCTATGATGATAAAAAGAATGTTTATTTTTGAAGTCTTATAAATTCTGTACTGTTCAAGTTGAAACACAGTTCATTCCATTATAATAAGGTTTAAAGTTCAATGTTTCCGCCATCTTCTATCATTTCTCCAGTGGCTGGTACCATGACTGGGGCTTCAATGACTTGTTTGCGTCCTTTAGAGTCTATTACTTGGATGGTTTCTGGCTCCACATCCATATCTACCTCCTCTTCAAGTTGGCGCTGTTTCAGGCCAGCGGCTGGTGATCTGAAAGCAATTAAGAATAGCATTAACACATTTGGTATTCATTGAGGTTTCTCCAGTTCCCGGTATTTAAGCTTAGTTATTAATTTTGTTAGTAGGTGATAATTGCTAGAACTACTAATGTGCATAACAATGTATTTATAGAACCTATTTACTAATCTCAGTTAGTCAGTAGTTATTTAGTCATTGCTCACAATTAAATCTGTGTTACTAATAGGCTGTACATATAAGTGTAATAATTTATATATTTGAATCAGTAGTTCCAGAGATAACTCTTTATAAATAAACTACAAATAATATAACTTCTTTGTATTCTTCTTCTTCTTCTAATTTAAGGGCTTGGCCCTTGTCGGTGCATCTGATGAAGTCCCCGCCACCTGGGTCGATCTATTGCAGCTTTCTTCACCTCCACATACAACATGACACCAACCTTATCTTTTATCTGACTCATGTAACATATTCGTGGTCTACCTCTCCCACGCTTTCCATCGATCTTGCCTTCTATGGTGTTCTTAATAAAAGTGCCATGTCGCATGAGATGGCCTATCATCATTTTATTCTTTGTATTATTATTACAAATTTACAGATAGTTAAAGAAAATATTTTCTTATGAAAAGTGTCATTGTGGTAGCTAAATTTTTAATGTCAGCATTATTTTGTTTTTGCTAAATTGTTACTGTGCATAATGTTCCTGTATATCTTAGCTAATGCTAGTATTACGTATATCTAATGCTAATGCTAGTAGTACGTATATCCCACGTAGGATAGTTGATAGGTACTTACTTGATCAATGAGATATCTCTCTGTACTTCCCTCACATCTCTCTGCCACTCAACTTCCCTGCCTTTCCTCAATCTCTGCATAATATGGTTGTTGCTTCTTCTCTGTCGGATTTCCTCCACCTTCTTCATCGCTTCAATGGTCTTGTTCCATAGTTCTCGGCTGTATTTCACGGGTTGGTTTCTGCGCTTTTCAAACTCGAATGACGGGTCAATAGCCAATTCTTTGCCAGCGGTCTTACGGTAAGCTTTAGTCCATTTAGTTTTACGCGGATTCTTCTTCTTTTTGAATGCGGCATGGCACTTTGAACGACAGAATCTGAAAATCTATTTACGTGTAGGTTAGTAAACAATGTTGAGTGATTTAAACAAATTGTGAAGGGTGATACGTATTTTTTTTATTACCTTGCAGTCGTTTCTGACGAATTGGATCCCGTGTCCAGGATATATCCTGGACGAACAGAAATAACAAGTTTCTATACGCATTTTTTACACGTGCTGTTTTGTACGCACGTCAAGAGAAAGAAATAAATATGGCCGCTGGCGTTTGACGGCTGGCTGTCTGATTGACAGTTAGTTGTTGCTAGTGCTTATTCTCTATGAATTTTAATAAAGGAAAATAAGTTAAACATGTTTGAAGATTGGATTATTATCGATAAAATTTATTTTATATAAATTAATAATATAAAAGAGTAGTAAAATAATTATTTTTCTTAACAACTATCTCACTTAGTGACATCTGTTGTAGTTATTGAAAACTACATTATATATATTCTTCTACTCGACAATAGATGTCACTATGCGGTAAAAATTCACTATTCGACGCTAGATGTCGCTACGTGACACATTCAACACCTTGTTTTGTAATGAATGCACCTGCACTGTTTCCGTTCATTACCCTACGCAAGTTGAAATTACCTAAAGCGGTAACTTTTCAATCAACTAGGCCATTTATAGCGCCCCTAAAATACATTGTGTTTACACTCTCCGATGGATGGTGAGCCTCTAAATTACACGATCTTGCAACACAGACGCAGACGGGGGCTTGATGCAAGTATCGATAGTTTAAGAAAACCGTATTCTGTCGTAATCATAACCCTAATTATCTTTTTATAATAAGAGCAGCGCCTCTAGCGGGAAACTGCAGCTTCACAGAATTTCCTAAAAATATTATTATTCGATCGTTAGGTAAATATTGCATTTGGTTTTCGAAAGCATTTAATTTCCCTTGTACGAGGTGCATTCTCTACATTATAATGCTGTCGAGATAGAATTACACAATAATTTATTGCGTTTTAAATATTCAGTAGGCACGTAAGTAGGTGTCATATTTTTATAGAGCAATAATTTTTCGCGGTGGTAGCCCGTGAATTAAAATGGAACATAAAACACTTTGGACATTTAATGTGCTGGGAACGTTATGCGGGTAGGATGCCGCTTGTAAGGATGGCGATGGAACATAATCACGACTTGCCAGAAGGGGTAAGCAGAGATAGGTATAATGTATTTTGGTTCTACTGCAATATTAAGCGAGCGTATTGTATCTATCTATTAAAGCTAAATGCATGCAGCGTGAACTCCAACAGTTCACGCTAATACTTAGTTAAGTTAAACAAATGCAGATCCTTTCTAACCATGAAGCTAATGTTGTATTATTCGCGTTTATTAATTGTTTACCTACTACAAATATACAAACTAAGTCCAAATTTTATAAGCTTATAATACTTGATAGTAATTACAACATGCAGGGTCGTCTTAAGCATATTCCCAACCCTTCTCTTGTCTACATAAACTTCTTTTGAAAGCGGCATGCAGTGTCTTTAGTAAAACAATACCTATGATGTATACTGAACTAGCTGGTCCTATGGCTCTTCTCGCGTGGTCTCAGGTACCTTTAAAACTGTATGGCGGTCGGGTTGGGCCCCTAAGACTCTGCGCCCGGGTGCCCCGCACCCCTTGAACCCCCGGGTAAAAACGGCCCTGACAACATGGAAGCATGCCCCCTATTACATTAGGAACTAAAATACATAAGCGAGGTATGGGTGCACCTTTACCTACCCTTCGAAGAATACAGGCGTGATGATGATATTAAAATTTTTTCACCTTTGCTCGTAGATATGGGTGGCCAAAGAGACTATGTTGGGTAATACCCGCGGCGTGTTCTCTGACCTCTAAAGTCCGCGGGCAGTATTAAAACAAATTATAATGCTAAATACTGATCCCCGGTGGTCCATTTGCGTGCTCCTTGTGTGGCGGCGAGAGGGGCTCCGTGCGAGGAATTGGTATTGTCTCATTACCGTGTTGTTAACGTCATTGTAGAGATACCAACTTTAATTAACAACCCTGGATTATCCTACTAATATGATAAATGTGGAAGTTTGTGGAGATGAATGGATGGATGTTTGTTACTCGTTCACGCAAAAACTGCTGAACGGATCTCGATGAAACTTAACAGTATTATTGTTTATACATTAGAATAACATATAGCCTATAATTTATAACGATATTGAATAACCGAAGATTGCGCGAACGAAGTCGCGGGTACAAACTAGTAATATATACCTATTTACAATCGTCTTTGCATGATGATGTAAAATTCTCTCCCCTTATTATATTGGGGGCAAAAACATATGCCAAACATGGGTGCACTGCACTACACCTCGTCCTATCAATTAGAGGAATACAGGCGTGATGATTTATTATTAACAAATAATTACATTGAAATTAAACTATTTTACGGATTTTATCGCGTTTATTTAATAGTAAATAAACGCGATAAAATCCGTAAAATAGTTTAATTTCAATGTATAGTATTCGCGTAAATATAAGAAAACAATAAATAATTACATTTTAAGGAGGTGCTAAATACCCTTAAAAATCTTGTATTTTTCTCAGGTACCCAGTTATTTACCTACAAGCGTGTTTGGTGAGTATCTTTTATTTGTTGGTGTAGTATAGGGGTCGCCAAATGGTGGACCGCCGACCCATTTTGTGAGGTCCGCGAGAACACAGCAACTTGCATTAAAGTACGTAATTTAATAAAAATGTATCGTCCGCATTATCTTTGTTGACGTCAATTCGAAAACGGCCGTGCGAAGTAACGAGCTAACATGCGAGAAAGAATTCACGGATTGCGATAGCCGCAAAAATACTTTGTTATTCGCTTAGTTACATTTGTTAATTTTTTTTTCTATAAAATGTTGTGCGGACCGCGATGGCCATTTCATTTCTTAAAACGGACCTCGAGCGAAACTAAATGGTGATCCCTGTTATAAATGAAATGAAATGAAATATATTTATTATTGAAGGAATGATAATGGTGTTTACAATGTCGACTATCTAGTCCCCATACTAGGATTCCCTGGGTCGTGGGGGCTAGTATTATTAATGTGACATATATTATTGACATAAATTTAATATCTTGGACGAATCCTAGAAAACATTGTAAGCGTGGTGACAATAATCATTACCGAATTATCATTCTAAGTTGGCACACGCGAACTGACTGGCAATCGCGCGAATTATCCGGATACGTTTTATTATGTGTTTAGTTATATATTAAAGGTGCTATAAATCGCTGGTAATATTTTATCGACGTTTAATTTGCTTTTTGCGGGACGTGACGCGCTTTTTAAGTCCGGCATTGGACTGAGGTGGTATCTGTTGCTAACCAGACATTTTTTATCTACTTATCTAGTGTTATTGTTTAACATGAATCTGGAAACTTGATGTCATCATCACGCCTGTATTCCCCGAAGGGGTAGGCAGAGGTACACTGCAGTGCACTCACAATTCGCCGATGTATTTTGGTCCCAATGTAATTGGGGGCGAGCCCATTGCCATTATACCGGGCACATTCTCCCTCAATACGAGGGAGATTTTTGAGCCATAGTCTACCACGCTGGCCCAGTACAGGTTGGTAAACATCACACGCTCTTCTATAGACGTGCAGGTTTCCTCACGATGTTTTCCTTCACCGTTCAGCAAGTGGTACCTAATCATTATTGAAAATTAAATTTGCGCATGAAAATCCTCTCAAGCGTTGCGTTCAAGGTGCACCCCTACCGACGAGTCAACCATTGCTTTTAACTTATTTTGTTATTAATAGCAACTAATATTAATAATGCTTGAAACTTGAAAAGTTATAATCTATAGGTACTATAACGTTCTAGTGAAAATAATTTGATAAATAAACATGTTATGAGCTGTAACTGGACCTGACTTCCTGACTGTATTACTTATCGAGATAGAGATAACAGTATTACTTGAAGATGATAGAATGGAAATTGTACCGTGATCAATCCGACAACGATTTTTAGCGATCTCTAGGGTATATCTTGTTCTTATGAATCCGCACTAAAATAAACTTGCAAGTTGCAATACAAACTCATTTCCTTTGAAAACCAAAGGGTTTGGGCAGAGGGTACTAAGTGTACCTACCTTACTTACTTGCCTATGTGTGTTTTTATATTATTTATGTTATCTATATACATAGTACTATACTATCTATACTATTACTATAATTACTATTTTACTATATAATAATATATACTATTTACTATAATCTATACTATAAAATTATAAAAAGGAAAGATTTGTATTTTTGTATGTAACGAATAAAATTAAAAACTACTGGACCGATTTCAAAAATTATTTTGCCGTTAGAAAGCTATCTTATCACTGAGTAATATAGGCTATTTGAGAAACCCACGCGAAGCCGGGACTAGTCTATTATAGTATCGGATCAACGCGCACTCGACGCATACTTTAACACGTTCGCTGGATTTTTAGTGTTCTTTCAGCTGGTGCGTCTTGAGGTTATATTGACTTATAGGGGTACTAACTTTTTCTAGCGCTGAGCACTGGATGCAAGTTCGCAATGAGCCAATACGACCTCACAACGCAACGAACGTGTTAAAGGCATTTTACTAGTAGAATTGTACAATTAGTTTTATTTTTACACGTGCATAAACAGGTCAATCAAAGTCAAACCGATCATTGGCACCGTGAGTTATGCATTCCGCGGAATTCGCTGCATTCGTCAATGCTTCCCGCCCTGCGGTCCGTTCCCACCGCTGCGCCGGAGTAGACACTTCATTACCAGTCCGTGTGCGGATATGTAAATGACAAGTTCGGAACGTGCGATATTTTTCACGAACAGTGTTCGAATGTTTCGCGAGAGTAGGCACTCTGCGTTGGAGTGGAATGTTGGATTTTGACGGGACCTTTTTATCATTCACTGTTTTAATTTACTATCCAATATGCCTGTTCATCATTTGCCTTACCTTGTCTCATTATTTGGGGTCGGCGCAGTATGTCTTTCTCTTCCATTCATCTCGCTTTTCCGTCATACTAACATCCACTCCGATCTCATTCATATCACCCTTTATACAGTCCATCCATCTTTTCTTGGGTCTTCCTCTCGCTCTATATCCGTCCACATTTATACTCATCACTCTTTTAGTCACATTATTCTCATATCTTCTCATCACCAGACCAAACCATTCTAATCTCCTACTTCTTACTTTTTCTGTTATGGGCGCCACTTTTATACTACCTCTGATATACACATTTCTCACCTTATCCATTGGCGTCACTCCACACATCCATCTCAACATTCGCATCTCGGCAGAGTAAGGTATCAAATAATAAAGTCATATTTTTAATGTTACCAGTTTGCATTATATGACTTTGTTCTTGGGACCAGCCATGATCAAATTTGACAATGATCTGAATTCATTGAGTTTTCTCTACGTAAGTAGAGTAAGAGTAGTCTAAGCTATTAGGAACCAATTTTTTTTAGTTACTAATAATGTTTATATAGGATTCAAAACCCACTGCTGGCATCCCCCCACTTATTGGCACCCATAAAGTTAAGTTAAAATAACAAGAAAACCATGACTTTAACACCTTACTTTATGTAAAAAATGGAAAGATTGTACATTTTTTAATCTAAAACCTTTAACTTTAACCTCAAACTCAGACTTAATTATGACAAACTTTAAGTTTATAGCCCTTTTTTACGCATTTTCTTAAGGTCCGGTACTTGTGCCAGTAACCGGGTAATCGGAAAATTTTGGAACAAATGTAAAAAACTCAAGTTTCTAGTATTATTTTTTTTACAAAAATCTCAAAAATTAAAAAACGAGTGGATATTCTATAATCTGATATCCTTTTTAGCGAAATAATGAGTCATAGAGCGTTTTGGTGCCTGATTTTCTCCGAGTAGGCGCTTAAGGTGCCAATAGCTGGGGGTTTTACCCTACTTGTTTATTGTCGAAATAGCCTTAAAAGTTATTGAGCGTAAATATATTAACGAGAAATTTCTCGTACGGCAATATTTTTTTCTGTTCGTACTTATTTTTATGGTATGAGAATGTAAAGAATTTTGACGATAAATCCATCGAAATTCCCGACGCCTGGTGACATTACGTGAATGTAAAAAAAACTGCACGTGTCCTGCCGTCAGCGTGATGGACGAGGTGACACGGAGTAAAAGTCACGAATGGAATTGCGATTATATGTATCTCTGAATTATAAGGCGCGCGGACAGTTGGCTCGGCTTAATAACTTCATCACCATATGCCATATCATCATTGTCTTTAATTTGATGCCACTGTCTCTACAGCAAGCCCTTTTTTGCCCTTATGTATCATTAAGCTCTGCGCCCATGGTAGGTTAAAATACGCACGACCAATGTTTTGCCAAAACCAAAACGTACTGTATTAATTAGTAGCTAAAGCACATTTTACAAGAGAATATCATTGATGCGAGTGAATTTACATTTACCTTTTAATCGATTATTAGTCCGCCATCTTTTCTTCTTCATGACCTATTTCATTTTAAATGAGATTAGCACATTATGCATATCCATACATCATCTTGTTTCATTATATTTCATCTTTTCATTTGATATAAGAAAAAATATTAACTACGGAGCTCATTCAGTTAAACTCTACTGTCGTTATTAGAAGAGTCGTTATTAGAATTTTTGCGTCGCGTCCAATAAAATATAAATAATGTTTATTTTGTGTGTGAACTAGTAAATAATAATTCCCTACATATCTTCATAACGTATGTAGAACAATAAATTAGGGATTTCACATTGGAACAGTTCGGTTCTTTGATGTTCGCGTCCCGATGAGCGTTGCGACTGCTAACCGTTGTTCAGCTGTTATTTATGCGACGAATGAACACACTAAAGCGATCGAATTTGAAGACTGTTTTTGAAAATGTATTGTTTTTATACATAAAGATTTAATTACCACGCAACCTAATTCGCGCGAGGCATTATTTTTTATAAATGTGCTATGTGGAGCACGGATATCTGTACCAAAAGCCTCGCGAATTAATACAGGTCGTTTATTCTTCTTTTTTATAGCCTAGTTTGTGTCCCACTCCTGGGCAAAGGCCTCCCTTCTCTCCCGCCACCGATCCCAATCATGAGCCATTTCCGGCCACGTCTTTCCCGCAAAGATGTCTAGATCATTTAGCATAGCGTTTTTCCATTACCTACTTTATGAAAATTCTAATCCATCTATGAACCATTCACAATTTTAGAATACGAAGTATGTGTGTGGTGCCAATTTATGTGTGTGATTGCCTAGTCTAACGTAGATTGGCACCTACTCCAAATTTATTGAATTATATGGTTATTTTTAGCTTTTTAGTGCACCTAGGTTTATGAAGTCGGTTTTTGTTTATTGTTTAAATTTATTTTTTTAGATATTATATTTACGCTACCTTACTTTAGTGAAGGGGTCGAATGACAAATGAATTTAAAGCATAATCCGGTTCTGTTTACCACAATGCATGAGCCACGGATTGAGCCAATTGCGAGATCATGTACATCCGGTCACGGTATCTTCATCAAATGTCTTTTTTACATATTCCGTGATAAATAACTGTTGTAAATGTTAATGAATAGCGGGTCTTATTGCTAATTGACAATTGGACACATTTTCGCTTCATTTCACTTGCAGATGCAGAGAAATTTCCATGCAAAGAACTTTTAAAAATCTGAACAAACTGAAGAACTTATATTTGCTGCGCTTATCCCAAGTTCATAGTTATCATAGGCTCTACAGACAGACTACATACAGACATAGGTGTTACAGACCTTTGAGTATTAGTCATAAAAAGCGCGTTGTGGGTTTAAGGCCAACAATTTTGCCACTACTAAGATTTAATTTCTGTGGTAAAAACCACGTACCCAACGTCAAAATTCGCTCGGGCTGTCAATGTCATTTCGTTAAGGAATGAACTTTCTCTATTAGTCAATACAGTTCATTATGGTATTGTGACGCCGTATTATTTGGGTTCCGTACCCAAAGGGTAGAACGGGAACCCTATTACTGAGACTTCGCTGTCCGTCCGTCCGTCCGTCTGTCACCAGGCTGTATCTCATGAACTGTGATAGTTAGAGAGTTGAAATTTTCACAGATGATGTATTTCGGTTGTCGCTATAACAACAAATACTAAAAAACAGAATAAAATAATTATTTAAGGGGGCTCCCATACAACAAACGTGATTTTTTTGCCGTTTTTATAGATAATGGTACGGAACCCTTCGTGCGCGAGTCCGACTCGCACTTGGCCGGTTTTTCGATACTGCATGAGTATGTAGCACGGTAATGTATAATTCTGGACTTCTGATACACCCTGGATATACGTACAAGTGAAGTATTAAATACTTGTTACTTATCGACACGGGGCCAGATCAAATCAAACCAGTAGGCATGATATTATCTCGGCAGATCAGTCGATTAGCATTTCACGCGCCGCACCACCGCAGGTATTCGCGACCGAAGCAAGCTGAGAGCGAAGGGTTAATAATAACTTTATAAGCTCCGATTATGTAGATTTATGTGTTAATTGGGTCTCATGTGTAGATATTCCTAACTGTATAAAAAGTGTATAGCAAGGTGTTTTAGAAGTCTGAAATAATCCTAACCTTTCCATTTTCAATGACATTGCAATGCTCTGTTTTGTGAGCCATGCGAAGTCTCTAAAAATTTCAATAATAAGCACACAATCGTTTTCATAGAGATTATTAACGTGCAGAAATGTTGGACGGAATCTCGCTAAAAATTAAATGAAGCACCAATAGTGAGTCGGCTTGCTTATACGTATATGTTTATCTCTCACACACACACACACACCCATCATAGATATTATAGTAGTAGTATAGTCATCCCAGAGTTGCGAGCCGTGGTTTGAACCTGTACACTTTGATTTCATAGTCGATCGGCTTGGTATGTTTTGATTCACGCACACATACATCGATACGTTGCTACACTTGCGCGTGAGCAGCGTGGGGTCCTCCTTTTTTATACGTCCATGATATTTATAATATACTGCGGATTTATGTAGTATATTTAGCAAGCTAACAATAATGTCACTGACCACACATAACATGTGGATTCCAGTATTACCCTCACGTACAGCCGTCTAGACGCTGGAACTTAATGTAGTAAAAATGTCCCCGTCAGGAGTCGTGGTTGCCTTCGAACAACGGGTGAGGTGCCTCGTAAACATAACCTCATTAATATTTAATTGGTGTTCAAGAGTTCATTGAGAATCGTTGTTTATTTTTTTTTAACGAGCTAAGCCAGGGACGTCTTCGAGCGGAATTTAGGAACCCTCATTATTTTATTTAAGTAATAGAAGCCTTGGTCCCGTCAAAATCGGTCTAGCTTTTTCGGAAATTACCCGGAATTTTCTTTTTTGGAGATTCATATATATTATATATTTTTAATTTATTATAATAATAAAAACTTTCATAATGCATCTATTTTCACATTACAAACTGACACTTCAATTTTATTTTTGTATAGAGTATACAGATCAGTTTGTGACTTTGTAAAAAAATATCACAAGAATATAAACTTATTGTCGAATAATTGAAAAAAAAATACAAGTATTTTAAATATTTATACAAAATAAATACGAATATAAACTTAAGTTGAATTTACAGGCTTGGAAGTGTGTGTCGGATGGACGACTTTCTTTAGTGCTTCACTTATTTGCTTAGCGAAGTCCATCTGATACTTTTTATATATCCATGGTGTTGCTAGAGTCCGTTACCCTAAACTACTCTAGTTATCTTTAACTGTCTATTTAGAGTTCCGTATCTCATTTAATGGATCTAAAAACCCTGACGTTATGGTTCCAATTACCAGGCGCGCATAGGGCACCAGGAAGCTACCGCTGTGTTTAGTGATTGTACTGTGACCGCGCGCATGCGTAGTTGCTCCGTACTCTAATGACGTAATGCTAGAGTATACTAATACCCTAGTTTGTAGGGATCTGAAGTAGCTTCTGATGAGAGCAAGGAGGGAACAATGGGTCTTGGTCTACTGCCATGGACAAGTTGATATTTTTTTTAATTGGACACGGTTTTTCAAAATGTAAAACTCGTTGAACCCGATTAAGGTGCAATTAAAGTAAACTATTTAGTTTGTTGCCGTCTTTCTTGTTGCAGTAATGAGAGCGAGACACAATTATTTAATTTTTTTTAAGAGCCATTTTTTTACCATTTAATTTATAAGAATGATATTGTCATTAATCAATGTTTATAAGATGTTATTAATTATTTTTAATTAATTAATGTTTGCATGTTGTGGCACCTTTGTTAACTGTGCATTTAGTTTTCCCTAATTTGTATTTTATATTAATGTATTATTAATGCTACAGTTTTTGGATGTCTTGTTAAATAAATAAATAAGAGTACCTAAGTATTTTTTTTTTAAGAAAATATTTTTATTATATTATCCTTTTTTAGTGGAGGTATATCTACGTTTAGGTTTTTATTACCTAGGATTTAACGTTGTTAAGGCCTGCCCACACCAGGGCGTCAAGACGCTCGCTGCGAGGTTTCTACCAATACCATTGGTCGATGGCAATACCAAAACGAGCCCATTTTTAACCGACTTCCAAAAGGAGGAGGTTCTGAATTCGATGGGTATGTTTTTTTTTTCAACGTCAGATACGTGAGAAAATTTACTCGCGTGGCTACATCGCTTTTGCCACAGACATTTAATCTTTACGTGTACTCGCACAGAGTACATTTTTATTAGAACACCATGTGAATTAATTTGCTCGGGACGCTAATTATAACATTTTCATCAATGTCTTCTTCATTGATCTTTGCCGTTAAAAAAATATACCACCGGACCTTCTGCCTACACATCTCACCTACGCTTCCATTCTCATAATTATTCGTTTTAAACAATAGAAGTATAACAATGACTGTATGAAAACAGACCGTAAAATATTTTCAAACATCCTGTGATGTTAGGCAGTGATGTCATGTTAGCGAATGAACCTATTCCAAGATCTATAACAACAATATAAAATTAACTATTTAAACAAAGACCTCGTAATAGTTAAAACTGCAAACGGGTCGTATTGTAGTTTTCGTATGGCCGGATATAGTTTATGTATTTTTCAGTCAGTGTAAAGTCTATCTTGTTACATGTAAAATTTTAGTTTTAATTAATGTTTTCAGAACATCATCTAATGAGAGATTGTGTAGGGGCGTGTAAGTAGGTAGATAGTTTAAACTTACCCTAGTTTTGTGAGCAGTTACTTCTTACCTACATTTGGTACATATTATTCCTGTTGTGCGAATCTCTCCTTTATTCATTTCTTTATATTGCATTATCTTATACCATTAAATAATAAACGCATTGAGTAGGTAGATACCAATATAAGAACCTGATTCAAACAAGTAATTACACCATTTTATATAATTGCAGAAGTTTCTGTATATTTCAATGCTTTTTAAGATTTTAAAGCACCTAGAAAATATCCAATCATTGCTGTGCTCTTAATTTCTCCTCCACAACCCCCGTTTATACCAAGTGATGTTGTCTCTGTCGTTTAACACTTCAACGATAAAGACGACAACGTTTAATACTTTGGTGTCAAGGAAAATCAATATTAATTCATTTATTCCTATTATAAACAGAGTCAGTTAAATAAAATTTATATATAAATGATTTGTGAAGGAAGCTTCATATGTGGGCTTGCGTTGCGCCGCCTGCGCCGCTGGTGTACGAGCGCAGCGCGTGCGCACCTCGTAATTTATGATTGCTTACGCCACATTACATCCACCGCGGCTACTTAAGTACGGACCTAATTCGACCCCTGCACCTAATAGTTTCGAGTAAGTTGAATTGTTTGCGGTTTATTTCGGTCTTTCGGTAAATATTGATATTATTATTTAAAGCTCTGTTTTAGTTAAGAGCACAGCCTAATAAGGATACAGTGGAAACTGACTCCGGTACAAATCGAGTTAATGGGTGGTACGTAATAACATTTTAAACTTCTTCTCAGTAGGTCACTGTTACAGATTACAATCTCTATTACTTGTAACCTCTAAATTCATAGAACTTACAAACCACATAGGAATTTTATCATTTTTAAAATCATACTGTAAATGGATCACGATTTTGTATACATAGGAGGATAACTAATATAGACTGACCATAGAGGTCAGAGCATAGTTTTATTTTTTAAAAATATAAATTTATTTGTCGAAATTTAGACCCCACAATGTTATGAAATTAATGTACTTAACAAAGGATTGTGGGTTTGCCATAGGCAATAAATTAGATTGTGAGTCTTTATAGGTGCCTAACTATTAAACTACTCTTTCAATAAGGTAGGTGGCCTGAATTCTTTCTTCGGCTAACTAGAGATTAACCGGCTAATGTAGAGTTAAGCTAGTTTAACTATTTAATCTGAGTCTCGACTCAATTAAGATAACATTTTAATCTTATTTTCTCAATTTTACTAAATTGTAATCCTATTAGCACTTACTTAAATACAAGGCTGAAGTAATTGACTTATCTGGGTTAGGTTATCTAGACTTATCTTTAGATTAAAGCGCTAAGGTGCTCACTGAACAAAAAGTAAAAAATTATAATAGAAAGTGTTAAACCTGTGCTCAGAGTGAAAATACGGGTCAAATTTTTTGCCCATACAAAAAATAACTTTATCAACTCATACAAACAGTTCATTTTTCGACGGTAACGGGAGCGAAGTTTTAAGGGCGTGCGCGTGCCTTTTATCTATACATCTATACAAATAAATAAAATTGGAGTGTCTGTTTGTAATATCAAAATAACACTTTTTTACCAAATGCGTATGAAAGTATATACGATACCTATAACGAAAACGCAATTTTAAATTTTTTTGTCTGTCTGTCTGTCTGTCTGTTTGTTTGGGGTAAACTTCTAAACGGCTGAACCGATTTCAATGGGACTTTCACTGACAGATAGCTGACGTTCCAAGGCGTAACTTAGGCTACTTTAATTTTAGAAAAAGTATTAGGGTTCCGCGGGAAAAACATAATACCCATATTTCCGGGTAATCTCCCTAAAGTCCACGCGGGCGAAATCGCGGGCACAGCTAGTCTCAGAATAAATTTCAACAAAATTACAATTTTACTCACTTGACTAGCGTGTTTGGGGACTGTGTCTAGGGACTTTCATAATAGACAATAAATCTTTATGAATTGGCTGGTACAGATTTTTAAAATAAATTTAAGTTACTTCGTTCGCCCCAGTAGGGAGTTATTGAAATCCACAATGATTCGACAGTGTCACGTGATAGCTTTCTATGAAATATTGGAGAGCTCGTTAATGACGAGATTTACGGTAATCGAATAATTCTATTCGATTTTATTTTAACGGTACAACTATTGATATCAGAATTCTAAGCGGATCAAAACGAGTTTGTAAAAGAAAGTTATCATAGTAATAGCAGAGGTATAAAAAGGTTTCCTCCCCTCGTCTGAAATATGAGTAATACGATAATGTTGATCATAGACGTATAAAAACAGAAGTACTCCACGCCACTCACGTCGAAAGTGAAGCAACGTGTCGATGTATGTGTGCGTGAATTGTGATATACATGGCACGTAATGACGTCGATGGTTTTACTATAATGTAAGTGTATGCGAAATAGACATTACTATGAGTGCTTCACTTCTTGTTTATAGAGATTCCATCAGACCTTTTTTATACGTTTATTACGACTGGTTAAAAAAAAAAACCTCCAAATGAATGGAAATTGTAAACAAACATTTTTAAAATACATTTACAAACTACCTACAAAAATGTTTCATTACTAAAGTCTGGTCTAACTGTCTAACTGGTCCAATAAAATGCGTAATTCTCAGGTTTAAGAGTAAAAAATAATCCCTAAAAATGTTACGGAAAACGAATCGCCAATCCCTACTCTACGTGAATAATATGAATAACGTTTCCTGAACAATAAAAATCGTTTTAATAACCCATTAATCGGAATAGACCGAATCGAGTTACAATCGTATCGAATATGGAATGCATAAAATCCGAATGAGACGTGTATCGAATGGTATCGATAGTGATGTAAATTGATATGATCTCGATAATTGTTTCGGGGATTGGGCCGGTTCCGTTTGACGGTCGTTTTGTTAGGTTGGTAGCGGTTAGTAACTTTATTGTTATTTCTAAATTTAAATCTGTGTCTAGATATTGCGGAGAATATTATCAATTGGATTTTTTTTAAACATTATTTAATGTTTAAAAACTTTTTAAAAACAAGCTTTTATTTAATTGCCCTTGGTTTATGTGTTCTCCTCAGCAAGCCCTTTCATTTGATACCCATACTGTGGTAGTGCTGAACGAAAAAAACTATTCCTCCATCTTGGATGACGTCACTTAGCTAAGCATGCATTGTCATCCAGAATAAGCGTGTATTCCAATTTCAGCTCAATCGGTTAGAGATAACTGATTTAAAATTCAGTTGCAAGATTCCACCCGGACATACATACATTGCAAGTTAATATAAAGCTTGTAATAGATCATCATCACGCCATTATTCCTAAGGTAGGCAGGGGTGTAAGACCGTGCACCCAGACTTCGTTCATGTAGTTTGATTCCAATGTAATAGAGGGCAAGCCTATTGCCATTATACTGGGAACATTCCAATGCGAGAAAGATTTGGGCCATAGTCCACCTCGCTCGCACAGTGCAGATTGGTGCAGATTGGTGGACCTCACACGTGTTTTTATAGACGTGCAGGTTTCCTCGAGATGTTTGCGTTCACCATTCAGCAAGTGGTAATCATTGTTGAATATTATATTAGCACATGGTATTCGAAATTCCCAGAGATGCGAGGCCGGGGTTTGAACCTGCACCCATTGAGTTAAAGGACGTTCTACAAAGTAAGCGTCCACTGCACTTTTATGGACACATTTTTTTAGGACACGTAGAATAGCGAATATTTTAAAATCAAAATCATTTTTTTTATTCGTGTAGGCCAAAAAGCACTTACAAATAGTCAGTTTCTACCACCGGTTCGGATTGCTGCTTCCACTGAGAAAAGCTGGTAAGAAACTCAATGGTTACTCTTTTCAAAATGATAATTGCGAGTAATACATTCTCAGGAGCAGCAATGCCTTGATAGCAGACAGCACCTTTGCCACAATACTAGAGAGAATTATACTCACGACAGTCTAATATTAAATACAAATATAGTCTTTACGCCTAGGAAGCTAGTACAGTAACGTGCGTCTACTCCCATTTACAATGAAGGGATTATTCTAAACCACAGATGGTTATAGAAATAATTGCTTTGGTATATGCCTTCAACGCAGTATGGGAGAGAGTATCATTAAGAGGAAAATGGTTGGACCAGTCCTCGCAAGTAGCACCCGTACACGAAGAATAGTATTGTTACTTTATTCATTCAATATCAATATATATAGAAATTATGTAATTGTATTCTAACTTCGTATTGTAACTTTAATTTAAAGAATTGAGAATGACCATCGAAAATTTGCTGATATTCTCATTTTATTGCATTTAACTAATTAGGTTCCTACTATTATAGTGTTGTAGGAAGCTCTGGCCGAGGTTCTCACAGCTTTTATTATTCTAGGTCAATATTTTGAATATCAAAAAAATGCGAGTCAAAATAATGTACTAACTACTTACTGTCTCTACATTTGAGTCAGTGGTGGCATAAATATAGAGTGCCGTATGAGATTACTACTACTACTCTACTACAGCCCTTTTAACGTCCAACTGCTGGGCACGGGCCTCAATGCGAGGGAGATTCGGGCCATATTCCACCACGCTGGCCCAGTGCGGGTTGTCAGACTTCACACATCTATCAAGAACTAATCAAGTTCCCTCAGACGTGCAGGTTTCCTCACGATGTTTTCCTTCACCGTTTCATAGCAAGTGATAATCTCGGATGAAAATGAGATTCGCACATAAATCCCAGAGGTGCGAGGCGGGGTTTGAACCTGCACACTTTGATTGCATGGCGTGCGTTTGACCACTCGGCTACCACTGCTACAGATTGTACACTGTATGAGATTAGGAAGGATTAATGATTAATTGCTATATTTATTATAATAACTTCACTGTGTGATGTTAAGCCATTCCTACGGGCCATTGACACGTTTCAACTAATCCTCTTGTTCTGGTTTTATTATTAGCTAGTACAAGGTTTTACTTTGATGGCGACCGATGTGGTTGAGATAATAATTTATTTCGAAATATTATTTTTAAGTTTTAATTTTTAAATTAATGTTGATTTTAGGGATGTGCTGCGACTTGCTTTAGGTAATGAGTACATGTGTACGTACGTACGTAGGGGTGTCCCTAGCACAATAATTCCGCTTAGTTGGATGCGACTAAAAATATAATTACTTTTTTTTTTATGAGATAGGGAGGCAAACGAGCAGACGTTTCACCTGATGGAAAGTGATCAACGCCGCCCATGGACACGTGCAACACCAGGGGCATCGCAAGTGCGTTGCCGGCCTTTAAGGAATGAGTAGGCTCGTTTCTTGAAGATACCTTACTACTTTTATCTTAGTGACATACGCCAAGATATATACAATGTAAGTATGACTATTTGATAACTATTTAAGATGACTAGCCTACACTATAGTATATACAAAACGTTAAGATAAAATAAATGGATTTAAATTATTTGCCGCTAGATACGATTGTCACTCATGGTAATATATTAATGCTGTATTTTTATAATTATTAATCTTTATAGTTTTGAGCATCGATAAGTTATTTCAAGCACAAGTAACGAGGCGCCATATAGCATTGGGAAATAATCTTAAGTTACATTTTTTATAGGAATTTTGATTAACGTGTCGTTGAAATTTGTATGGTATGTTAGCGAAACGGGCGTTACTTGATTATAGGATCAGACATTAGGCGTAAAGATTTTTAGAAACGCTTGTGAACAATATTTGGGCTGTCCGTACTTATATGATAGATAGATGACATACCGAGATTTATTTACACACTTACTGCGAAATTATACTCAATTTCGTACACAATACACAACAAATTGAATAATTTCAGTAAAGATAATACAAAATAAACTCTCAAAGGTGAACATTACCATCGAAATTTTTGCATATAAATCTTTTGTCGGCATTCGAATACTATAATAATAATACACTTACCTACCACCTTGTTACGTAATCATAAGGTTTAAAATGTGTATTTTGAGGTGGTAATGTTTGGTTGTGGTGTATAATAGCACGTCTGCCATTCGCGCGCCCCCGGGTGACATGTGACTTTTGACTTCTTTTGTTTTTCATTTTGGTCTATGGGATAAGGGGAAAGAGTGTTTAAGAGTTAACACTCAGTATTTAAAATGGTTGCCTTTGGGGCTACTAATATGAAGAAAATAGAACTTAATTTCTTACATAAGACTCGTGACATTACAAGTTCTTGAAATATAGACGAAAAAAAGTTTAAAAATGTGTTCGATTTTCAATCAAATTTTCATACTATCAGCTAGGCTATTATGTAACTCTCATTGCTATCCATTTTTGTTAGAAACCAAACCAAATAGCGAACCACTGTTTTGACAGAAGGTAATTGAAACTCGTGCAATTAGCCTTTTACATAAAGAACCCGCCAGAACGAACCTAAAACAGTACTTCCTATTATCAAGACTGTCAACTACCTTCAACTCAATCGGTCATGAAGAGGATTTGTTTAATGATACACTCTACAAATTTCGCAAACTGATCTTGTCATCGTTGGTGCGTCAATGATAGCCTTCTAGTCACTCATCACATTTAATTTAATTTAATTTTTAGTATCGCATTCTTGTTTTTCATTTATTACCAATGTTCCTTTTATGTTATTCCTCTTACTTATGCATGTTGTGGCACCTTTGTTAACTGTGCATTTAGTTTTCCCTTATTTGTATTTTATATTAATGTGTTATTAATGCTACTGTTTTTGGATGTCCTGTTGAATAAATAAATAAACTTGTTTGAAATTTAATTACGTAATCACCCTGCAGTTGTATACCCGATACTCGTGCAAACGGTAACATATAATTTCGGACTTCTAAAACACTCTGTATATAGATACGCAACTATTAACACTAGCTTATTTCGTACAACTCTATATAACACTAATTTTATCTCTAATTTCAAATTCATAAGTGTCACTTTTAAACACAAATAAGAGACTTTAAAC
Source organism: Ptilodon capucinus (assembly GCA_914767695.1). Classification (NCBI taxonomy): domain Eukaryota; kingdom Metazoa; phylum Arthropoda; class Insecta; order Lepidoptera; family Notodontidae; genus Ptilodon; species Ptilodon capucinus. Next base: position 10,996,468 of record OU611823.1, on the reverse strand, counting down.
CTCATTTGTCTGTTGAGTCTCTACTCATTATAAATATAATGTTCGTAGTAATTACAGTTGGGATGTCTGGAACTTGGTTGTATGATGTTGCTTCATAATAAAGAATGTTGACTCGATGCGCGTGCGACGTTGGTGTGATATGGTAGGTTACTGGATACACAAAATATTAATACAAATATAATAAAAAAAACAATGATTTACAAAAATACGTAAATCGTAGTACTTAGATTAGCTTTTGAACTCCCAAATGTATTAAAAAATAACATCAGCATTTATCAGTACAACAAAGTCAAAGTTAATTAAATTGAATGTAGGGTTCCATAGGTATATTTTTAAGAAAAATACTTTACTACTTTAATGGCATTCAAATATCACTTTTCTTTTAAAAGTAGCCTATAGGTTGCATTCCAACTCTTATTAGTGAAAGTAAAATTCCGAACCGAGGGTAGAGTCTGACTTATCGTAAGTACTTAGTTGATCAACATGAATAAAAAACAAACATTTTTTTAAAATATTAGATTGGTTTCCAAGGACAGTAGTTTTCTTATAAATTATGGTATCTTATACGCTGGAAATGGGTTAAAATAACGATATCATTACTATATGTATAGGTAAACATCGTGAGGAAACCTGCACGTCTATAGCTTTCTATAGCGTGTGAAGTTCACCAACCCGCACTGGGCCAGCGTGGTGGACTATGGCAAATACATCGGCAAAGTGTGGGTGCACTGCAGTGCACCACTGCCTACCCCTTCGGGGAATACAGGCGTGATAATGTATTTTTTATTTTTTATGTATATTTATTATTTACCTATTATATCTACTCGTATATACATTTCTTGATAATTTTCTTATTGGAAATAAGCAACCAAAGAGTTTCTTTTCCATTCTTCTCCATAGGAAATGCATTCCGAATGGGTGGTAGAGATACTTTTTTTATATATTTACTGACGATTCATATGTGCCTGTATTGGTTTACATGAATAAAAAAACTTAGCCGTCGCGGGACGCCTGGCTGATGTGAAACATAAAACATAAACTTCGTAACGGCGAGTGAGCGAGTGAGTGGAGTCAGCCGGTGGGTGGAGTCTAAGAGGTGGAAAGAACCGAGGAGCCACGAAGCTGTTGCAAGTTTTGGGATCACGGCATCGCGGCATCAACAGTCGCTGTCACTCGCCAGAGCACCATTAGTTGTTTCACATCAAAAAATCTGATTCTGATTCTGATATCACAACACCATACCTTTTGTCTCTGACACATACTTACCTCCCCGCTTCCAAACTTCCACTTTCCTTGGCGTTCAGTTTCTAGCACATAATGTAGTCATGTTTATTACATAAATCTTGATAAGTACCCATATTTATTGTGAGATATTAAATCATTAGACACTGTATATAAGCACCTGCTTTATCTAATCTCTCTTGAATATTCGTTTAAATGACAAATTCGTGGGTCATTTAATTGGCTTTATTGCATTTTTTTTCTTTTCTCTACGAAGGCTAATAACTTTTTTTAATCATGCGTAGGTTTTTGATGCTTTTTTTTTCAATGTAATTAGGATGTATGGATACCTAAATGTATCGAAAAGACATTGAACCGCAATTGGTCTCATTGATGGACCGTCTAGTCACCTCTTGGCATAGACAGCCTGATGTACGTAGACATGAGTCACACACAAAATTAGACGTCTAAAACTGCCAAGTGCAGTAGGAAAAGCTCCCTATATGCTATAATAACTTTTTACTTTTTTCTATATTTATTTTTGCAAACCTATGTAAATTCGGTGTATATTTGGTCAATTTGATCAATGTATCACATATATTTGTAATATTATTAATCGTGTGGCATGACTCTTTCGGATTAATAATATCGGAGCAAGCCTGGTGCTTGACAATACAAGTAATTCGCAGATGCCTCCTCTCAACGTGTCAAGCATTATTCTTATACCAAAACAGGCAAAAATAATCAAGCCCCATCAAAATAAATTTAATTATCGACCCGAAAATGATACAGGTACGCGCTAATAAAGCTTATACATTTCATAAGTCCGCCATTTTTGGCGAGCCCTTCTCAGTTGGCCCCAAAAAGGCCGCGCATTCAAATTTCGAACGGATTATCCCGTCACGAGCGTGACATGCGGGCATCCGATTTAAAGTGGCCGGCGCGGTGGAGGCCGGCAATAAAACGAAATTAAAAGAAAAACCGCAGACGGAGGCGTCAATCTTGCTGATTTTCAGTAAAAAGAGAATATAAGAAATAACGAGGTGGGTTATTATTGCTGTCTCGTGTCTGTATTGGTCGCTCAGTGTGAGATTCGAACGCACCGCGCGCGCCCGCACCCGCACCGCGCCATTTCCCAACCACCAACCACCGTCTTGTGACACGCGGCTCATAAAAAAAAACAGTAGAACATCGACGGTTTGATTTTAAATTTGGAACTCTTTTTTATTTTTCGTGTGTGCCAGTGATGTGTTATAGTGGTCTTAAGATATGAAAAAGTGACCTTATTGATTTGATCAAGTATTTTAGTCTGTGATTGTACTTATTAGTGTCGAATTCGAGTATCGAGAATGCGTGGTAGTTCCGGTAAGTCAGCTTTTTGGTAACAATTTTCCACTATTATTTTCAATTGTATTACTCATCAATGAATCACAAAGCAGTTAATTTAATTGTGGGACGAATCCGTGAATAGAACTCGTCTATCGTTCGATCGGCTGAAATAAAAAAAGTTGCGTCTGTCGAGTAAAATCAGCGTAGGCAGGTACCACGGGACGTTGCTTCGCGTTTGATCGTTTTTGAAACTCCACCGCAGCTAATACTATTGTCTTTTTTACAAAGTACCCACGTTTGAGTCGAGTTTTTTCATTAATATTTTGAAAACTAGAATTATTTTCAAACACCTTTTTGGCCTTTCAGATTTTAATTTCAATTTATATTGAATTTTAGGATTTCATGAGCGAATGCCATTTTCAATCATGATTATCACTTGTTGAACAGAAAATATAAACATCGTGAGGAAACTTGCAAGTCGTCGCGAAAAACGTGTGAAGTTTGCCAACCTACACGGCGGAGGACTACGGGTCACAGCCGAATCAATACGACCAAATTCACTATAACATTGAAAAAGAAAATTTATCACCGATGTGTAGGTACAGTGAGCCTCTGTCTACCCCTTTAAGGAATACAGGCGTGATGATATATCATCATTAATACTGTGTCTACTAAACTCAAGTTCCTATTAGTAAACAAGAACTTTCTTTAACTTACAATTAAGGCCAAACAAACTGGCCCGTGTTTGTGTGGCAGTGGTTACACTTGTCACCGTGTTGTGGTGGCGATTAAATATTCAATACACACGTAATTAGCTGTAATAGCTGTGTAGTGGTATATACCACTGCTAAAAAAAACACTGTTGTACGTACTTTGTCCACAAGTGGCAATAGCCCTGTGAATGGTTTGTGTAAATTTTGGTGGAAAACTCGTATTCTTTTAAATGTGATAACAGTTAATAGGAAGTTATTCTAATCTCGGTTATATTACATTATTATCTATTTCCCACAGATTAGTATATAAATTAATGAATTGAACCGACTCTTAAATAAACTAAATAATACTAGTAATAAAAAGTTAAAAGACATATATAAAACGAGATTTTAATATGGTTAAGCTAACTGTTTATGGTTTTATTTAGTTACGAACAGTAAGTGCTCTTACGCACGAGCGGCATGTTACCAACGGGCAACTGCAGCCGTCGACACGCGTCGGCGGCAACCGACGGCAGCCGTCGACGCGTCGACAGCTGCCGTCGACATCCCAACTATAGAGATCAGCGGCAGCCGTCGACGACTCTCATAGTATAAGAGTCAGTTGCAAAATGGATACCATGACATGCCGCTCGTCTGTAAGAGCACTAAGATGGTATCATAGGGAGGTAATTTTATGATGTAACTGGGATCGCCTCTAGTCCATTGTATGATGCCCAGAGTACAAGCTTTCCTGAGTTTGAGTATGTGTTGTCTGGTGACAATTAGCTTTGAGCTTTTTTCAGCGGTAAATATTGATTTTATTTCCTGTCTCATCGATTTAAAGTTATATTTCATTGTTGTTCCTTACTTGACAAAATGAGATAAGATTGTGACTAGTACATTAAAACAAGCGAAAACGAACTGTATTAACTTAAAACAAGAAGCATTTTTCAACGAAATGTCATCTATGCAGCGAGTGAATTTTGTCGCGTGGTCGCGTAGCTTTTACCACAGTAATTTAATCTTTATGGATATGGATATAGAGTATATTTTCAAATAGATGCAAGTTAATTATTCGTCTTTGTTGGTGCAGGGTGTAATGTTTAATATGCAACGCTTCTCCTCCTCGCCACTGATGTCGCCGACGCGATATAGGGCGGGCTATGTGCAGCTATTCATCATGATAGTCGCTTAAAGGCATTTCATTAATAGCTGTAACCGTTATTGAAAATATATGTATTGAAATAAGTATTTTATTGGCATGTGCAGTGTTTTAAAAGTCCGAAATAATACTTTGTCATGCACGAAAATCTGTCACGCAATGTTATACAAATTTTATTCTTATGCAAACATTAAGGGTTCCGTACCCAATGTGTAAAACAGGAACCCTATTGCTAAGACTTCGCTGTCTGTCCGTCCGTCCGTCCGTCAGGCTGTATCTCATGAACCGTGATAGTTAGAGAGTTGAAATTTTTACAGATCATATCTTATATAGGTTGATGGCTAAATACTTCTATTGTTGTTGCCGATATAACAACAGATACAAAAAAAAAACAGAATAATAAATATTTAAGGGGCTCCCATACAACGAACGTGATTATTTTGCCGTTTTTATAGATAATGGTAGGTACCTACGGAACCCTTCGTGCGCGAGACCGACTCGCACTTGGCCGGTTTGTATGTAAATAATATTTAGTTGGCAATCACGATATTTTGAAGATTTAGTTACTTAATATTAATATTAGCTGCTCTTATATTCTTTCATATGGTTTCCTACGCAATCTTAACCCCGGAACACAAGAAGTTTCAATCTTTTAAAGGCCCGTTACTCAAGACTAAAAAAAAATTAGACGTTAGTAGTATTTTATATTGAAGAATTATCTACATATCGCCTACTGTACATACATGTTTAATATTATTTCTGATTTGTAATACACTCTGTATACGTTCCACAGCAATAAAACATCAATTATGTCTTAAGAATTATTTGCTTAAAATGGTTCTTCATTATAAATGTTAATGCCTGTAGTTCCTATGTGGTTGGTCCAGATATACTCAGTAAAATACGTAACTAATAATATCACGTAGAAAAATATGAACTATTGTATCAAGCTCGAAGAGTGTGACATGTTTGGACGTCGCGGGAATGTAGGTCAGTTCATATCTTATTCAGATTGATGTCTTAAAATACAATTTATAAAGTATAAAAAAATACCTACCTAATAAACAAGACATAAGGTGAACTATGGTTATTCTTATAATATGACAAATTGCGTATTTATAACATTTTCGATACAACAATCCGACTAATATTTTATATGTGAAAGATTGTGAGCATAGATATTTGTTACTATTTCACGCAAAAACTACTGAACGGATTTTGATAAAACTTATGAGTATTACGTTTATACATAGGCTATATAGGCTATAATTTAAAACGATATTGATTAAGCGAAGTCTGCCCGGACGAAGTCGCAGGTAGAAGCTAGTGTTGTTATAATTTATTATTCAGAAGGCAGATAATAGAAAAAAATAACTTTTTCAGCAGCATATTTTGAACTTAAACAACATTAATATTATTTGACATTTTATTTTCATAAGTTTTATTTATAACATCCTGTGAACGACATTCCAACATATTGAAGTTATTTGTTCGTCTCATCTCACATAAGGAAGCTGTTTATAAGTGCTAAAAAACTGATCTCTAGGGATTATTGTGCGGGGGTCCCACAATAACAATCAAATTTCAATCTTGTTTTAATTCGTTAAGGTTGACTATTGATTGTTTTTTTATGATTTTTGAATTAGGACAATGACGTTGTTTTAGACAGTGAGAAAGGTTGAATACATTAATATTTGATAGCTGAGTGAATCACTTTCTAAGCAAGGTTTGAGGTTTGAACCCCGGCCCGTATATTAAGGATTTTCAAAAATATTATCACTTGCTGAAGGATGCCATAATACGAAGGATGAAATTGTCAGGAAACCAACTTTTTCAAGATATGTACCAGTTCTCACAAGATATGTGAAGTTCTCCAAATTGCACTATTTAAGACTCTCTTTTTATGATTAATTAAAAGAGGGAGATAACATTAGCGGTATTGTTGTCATAGCCATGATACATATGCTAAATAAAAGATTGAAACGCTAGAACTTTGATTCTATAGAGCTATGCTCTTACGCAGGTTTTTATGCAAATTTAACTTCTATAAGTACATCATCATCATACATACATCATCACGCCTGTATTCCCCAAAGGGGTAGGCAGAGGTGCATTGTAGTGCGCCCACACTTCGCCGATGTATTTTGTTCCCAATGTAATAGGGGGCGAGCTTATTGCCATTATACCGGGCACATTCCCCCTCAATACGAGGAGATTTGGGCCATAGTCCACCATACTGGCCCAGTGCGGGTTGGTAAACTTCACACGCTATAGAAAGCTATAGACGTGCAGGTTTCCTCACGATGTTTACCTTCACCGTTCAGCAAGTGGTAATCATTGTTAAAAATGACATTCGCACATGAAAATTATCTCAGAGGTGCGGGCCTGGGATTTGAACTTGCACCCCTTACGTTCATGGCGGGCGTTCTTGCCCGCGAGGCTACCACTTCTATACGTATTATAATAAAGTTGCTTTTAGAATTGATTCTATTTAAAAGAAAACTGTCACACAATGTTGGCGCCACTGACCTCTATTTTTACACAAAAACAAAGTAATTAGAAATAAATCTATTTACTGCGTAGAAAGTTGAATTGATTCTATTTCGATCGGTCGGACCAAGATGGCGGGGTGGGTCGACAATGCAAGGACAAATCTAAATAGAAATCTTCACATATATGTCTGACTAAGCCGTTAACAGTTCCACCTTTACAGGCGTTTAACACTCTCTAGATATTTTGAGGACAATGTTTCAATGACTTTACATTCCAATATCCTACGTTTTTATAAATATTTTATTTTTAATTTGGTAATATCTCATTTAATACTCTTATCAAATTTGCTTAACAAAAGTGTGTAGGTATGTAAGTTGTACCCTAACTATACCAGAAAATTAACGAATGTACTGCTGACAGAAAGAAGAAAAGAAAGAAAAGAAAGAAGTAACTTACTACTGGTTAAGTAAGTTACTTCTTCTTGGTCGATGTACTCTTGCTCAATCGACGTTGGATTTAATGGTCCTCCTCCACCGATCCCGAACCGATCTCTTGCTGACGCATTCATTAAGAGGAGTCTTAGTCAGCGCTTTAATTTGGTAAGTCTATCGCATGGGGCTACGTCCGCGAGGTCTGTTACCATTGTCCCTGCTCTGGACAACAAGTCTTTCAATGGCATCTGCTGGTCGCCGTGACACATGGCCAAATTATCGGCGGATCCTGAGCTTTACTGTGGATGATAGTCTCTCTTTTATTCGTAATTCGTTTAGGATCGGTACATTGGTGCGCCGCTGCGTCCATCAAATGCGGAGCATTCTCCTCCAGCACCACATTTCCAATGTAGTTACTATGCAGCATTATACTTGGTAAACTTTCCTACTCAGTAAGACACAGTAAATGTTTGGAGTACCCTGCTAATGAATACAGGGTTATAAATCTAATTAAGTATTGACTCCGTACTTTAGTAATTGCTGAACGTGTTCGTAATATTTTATAAACTTCAAAGTCGTTCCGTGTACACCGCGCTTAAACTATGCATACACTATTGACAGTCAGTTGTTTATTACAATAGGATATTAAGATTCCAAACAGGCGGCGGCCGGCGGCGGTTAGAAATGTATGCAATATAATAGTTGGAATGGTTCTTGAAAGTGTTTATTTAAATTAAAAACAAAATATTTACATAGTCAACAATTTACTAATAATAATAAAAAATAAAAGCTAAAAATTATGTACCCCACAGTCCGCCATCATTGTCGGGCGGTAGGGGGCCCAGAACGCTGGCAGCATTGCCACGTTGAATGGCAATGCTGATGTGCTGTGCGAAATAGTTTCCAGCGTTCTGATCACCGGATATTTCGATCAGACGTTTCGCAATGTCTTGAAACATCCGGTTGGCACCCGGCCCCCATGGACCTAAGGTTTCTACCCGAAACGCCTCAACTATATTTGCGGCGTTTGAGGCATTCTGCGGATTGAGCAGCGCCACCAGCCTCAACGGATGTTTGTGGGAGATGAGACGGGGCAAGAGTATCGACGTAAGAAAGTTAAATATGTATAAAATAAATATCGCCAGACAGTACATAATCATTGTATGATCAAAGCAAAGCTTGTCCTATACTTGACATTCCTGGGGGCGATGTCAGTTACATCTATACTAGGGCAGCGACGCCCCAGAGAGGCTTGACACTGCTATTTTAGCAGTATTTGTTTGTCTGGCCATTTACCTGACGTAAGTGCAGTGCAAACCATTCCTCAACCATTGACACCTCGAAGCCTGTTCGATAAGGCGTTCCTCATACTAACTATACGACTTGAACGCCGCCGCGGTCGACTGTGATTAGCAGCCGATAAAATAAACAATATGCACGTGAGATTGACGGGTTTTTAACAAGATCCGCTCATGGAATATTCATGAGGAGTAGGATGTAATTATGGGTTTCAGAATAACTGCTAAGATGACCCTACATATTGTAGGGCTAACGCTTGCCACATGAAAAATATCACGTAAATATTGTATCACGAATCGTTACGTTCACTATTCCTTTAAAGATACTTTGTTTGAAAAAAATATTTTGTGATGCACCTTTTTCAGCTAGAATCGATGGTTTTTATTTTAGTTAGTGGTAACTACAAATGGTAACTATGAAAATGGAAGTCTCTCCACTAGATATTGATTCTGAGAATATAGTTATTTATGAGAGATAGCAGACAGAGTAGGGGTTTGCTACGACTAGAGTTCCTTTTGTGACTTAGGTAATCTGAACATATATTAAAAAAATAACATTTTATTTGAAAAGTAAACATTATCCATATTGATCTTTATAGTGTATATCTTAAGGTTCTTTAATTTATAATCCTCTGCGTCTAAGTGATTTCCATAGTAATCAGTGGTCATAGTATATGAATGTTCGTTGACTTGATAAATCTCTACATAGATACTTGTGTTTAGACTATCTAAACCGCGTAATTAAGTTTTCCTTTGATTTCTATGCTCCATGTTAACTTGTTAAATTTATTGTTCCTGTTAGAACGAGGTTTGAGTTAACGCATTTGAGCTCCTTTAGGTGCGTAGAGTACTGTAGAGTTGTGTCGTAATTAATTCATAGTCAGCCCATTACTGACTTTTTAGGGTCGATTTCACCATTGAAACTGTACACGATCATGCGAGACTAAACTGGGTTTAGAGCTATTGTCAGTTAAGCTTTAGAATTTCAATTAGACTTTGGGAAATTTTATTCTATAAACTGGATTCGAAAAACAATAATACTGATAAAATGGTTTGAATTTAACCAACAGAATTTACAGGCAAATCAAATGTTTACTCAAAAACATCTGAAAGTCTAAATAAAATATTTATCAAACACATACGAAAACTCCAAAGCTATTTGGGATTTTCCTTTGGTCAATTGTAATTCGAATTTCTGTTCAAGATTCGATTATTTTTTGTTCTATTATGTCTCTAAAGTACTATAAAATTTACAACGTGATTTTTGCCATACACTTGTCACAAAGTAGTTTCGTAAATAACGCTTCCGATGTCTGTTGCAGCTCGTTACTATCTCCTCATAAAACCAATCGTTGTCCTTACCAATAATCATTCATTTCAGAACTCAATAATTAGTAGGTAGCTGTGCACGGTATTTAAAAAGCAATGATTCGTGAAATGGTCACGTTACGAAATTAGAACCTACTAACGTTTACTATTTTCGCAATGACTATCGAGCATTTTAGCATGAGCTCACTTGAAGCGTACCTTGCGTTTGCGCATACACAATTCAAATTGCCGTTCGAAAATCAAATAGAAATCGAAAATCATGCTTACCTCCCTAGTAATAACAATGTATCTCTTTGAATTTGGAATTATGGAAACGTTAACTCAATTTTGTTTCAAGAGACGAAATATCCGCGTTAGGTTTTAAACTCTACATAGCAGAATATACGGTTTAAGTTGTTTTAATGCGAAATTTAAGTGCATTTTAAACACGGCCGAAATGTCGTGTTCACTGCACGTATGACAATAATATTTATGAAGGAACATTAATATAATTGATGATGAGTTAACCACGAGTTATGTATTCGCTAGTAAATAGATAAAACGGTAGCTTCTTTACGATTGGCCGGTGAGATTTATTATTTTTGTGAAATTGGATAATTTACAGCCAGCATCAAGCTGTAAATTATTAGATTAGGTTTATATCGTGAGGGTATTGTAAATCATAGAGAATGTTTTGTATCTATAATTATGTTGTTATTTTGATGGCTATATCTTCATGATTTCCAATGTATGTAGGCAATTTTAGTCAAGTTTACAATTCCTCAGGTAATATATTTTTTTAAATATTTTTGCTGATTTAAAAAATAATCAGACCACTTAGTTTCTTGCCGGATCTTCGCAGTTGAGGTCGCGTTTCGATCCGGTAGCAGTACTTACATAAGAAAAATAAATGTAAACTTGACAATTTTTAAATGTCTCCATAGGCCGATACAAAATAAATGATTTCACTTTGACTATACCCATTTATTAGATATGCAATTTTTTTATATAGAAATAATCCCTCCCGCAAGTTAGCAACCCTAACTTAAATACTTAAACGCGTCGTTGGCGTTATCGCGATATGATTATGGGTGGTAGCGGGAATGAGGCTTCTTTGATAGCGATTTAACAAAATATTGATTTATAATCAATTAAGTCGAGTTCTCATCACTAAATTCTCGTAAAGAGTATTTGACCGGTAAGAAAATAGATTTGCGTTTTATCTAGCAGCGTAAGCATCACTTTCCCTCACTTTACATTAAACTGATGAACAGCGGGGTGATTACATAATTAAATTGCAAACAAGTTTCAATCACCTTTTGTCAAAACAGCTGTCAAAATGTATTGCAAATCCGCTATGTTGTTTTGGTTTCTAACGAAAATTGATCGCACTGAGAGTTACACAATAGTCTAGCTGTTGATGAGAATTTCTTTCAATAAAGATTTCCTAAAATGTACACATACATTTTAATCGAACCGTAAAATATTGTTCAACAGTTTCTTTAGATTTCCCAGACTCTTCGAAGGTCAAACCTTGTCTACTTATTTAGATGCTGCTGACCCATATAAACCATTATGGGATTAACAGTGGTAGAAATGCGGGTTTGGGTGGGAATGTGCGGCAAGCTAAGTTTCATAAAAATTAATGGTAAAAAAAACTTTTTAAAAACAAGCTTTTATGTAATTGTGCAGAAAAAAATAACTATCCGCATATAATATTGGAATTAGAATGACATCACATAGCTAAGCATGCATTGTCAGCCAATATAAGCGTGTATACCAAATTTCAGCTCAATCCGTTAAAGAGAACTGATTTAAAATTCAGTTGCAAGATTCCACCCGGACATACATTGCAAGTTATTAAGCTTGTAAAAAAATAAAAATCGAATACAGGTTATTCTAGGGTTACATAGATTCTACCTTACGGTATAACATAAAATTGGCTTCATGTTAACCGTTATCACTGCCACCCAACCCTTATCATGCAATAATTACGTGAGCATCATAACGCTTGTTCCAAATTGGAGGGCGCGGTCCCGACAGTTTGTTTTCGCAAACCTCGCAGATGCCATCGAGCCGGAGGTGGGAAAATAAAAGTGTATACTGCCCTTACCGGTTCTGGATGCAGTGTTACCATAATAAGAATCAATATTTAATTTTCAAAAATGGAATATTATCGCGAGGCTTGCGCATATAGGTCCGTCAATACGCGAGCGACTTATTTTTGCCAATTCCAAAATGAACTTTATTAACTCATAGAAGAAGAGCATTTTTCAACGAAATGTCATGGAAGACTTGTGAACTGAGTCGCGTCGCCGCGTCGTCGCGTTGCTTATACCATAGAAGTTTAATCTTTATGTAAATTAACACAGAGTACATTTTTAAAAAGCGAGTGAATTTGTTTCCACCTCGTATATTCAGAAATGCTAAACAACTTCTAGGATCGGCAATCAAAGAATCAAAAAATAACAGAAGCTAGAATTCGTATCGACAGCATTTTTTTAATAAAACGAAAGTGACTCGTTGATTGTAACCGAAAAACGCTAGCTAGACAATCGACTCGCGCGCAATGTCATAGTGAACACCGACCAATTTATGTTGATCCTTTAAATCCCCTTAATTTCTCCTCCTTCCATAATTTCTACGATCAATCAGGGAAAAGATGAGGTCATCATACAGTGGTCGTATATATCACAGCTAAAGAGCTTGGCGTTTAGCCAAATTAACTAAAGAAACCGCAATGTAAGAAAAAACGCCTTAGATTAAATTGGAGTGTCTGTCTGTAAATTTTTAGTTTTATGCGTATGTGAAAATTGTTAATGACGGATATTTGGGCTACTTTGTCGTTTCGCCCCATAAGTTATACGCTTAGTGCGAATCACCCAACTGTTCTTTTTTTTTAACCAAAGTTAGTAGCTTTATTTAAATAACATTTAATCACATATGTGTATTTATAGAAAATTAACTGGTATTATTTTTGAATGGGCCAATTTAGCTCATGATTCACAAGACGGAGCCACACGTCACATTTTTTAATACTTCATTGATTAATAAGGTACGTAGTAGAAAGGGTTTTTTATTATTTAATCGCAGACAAATCTTGGTGTCTCATATAGTCAAATACTAGAATCAGCGAGTATCAAGATAATTCGTTAACGTAAATTAATTGTATCTCCCGTCGTTTTCTGGGAAACAATGTGTCGTAATTATAAAAATTGGGTAAAAATAGTAGGAATCTGCTTTACGTGTGACACTAGAAATAAACGACTAACGTATTTAGGTAACTAAAGAATGTTCTTTGTTGTAACGAACTCCATACACTTTTGTACGGAACGCCTGACCGATTGTTGAAAGGGTGCAGAGCTAGACCATTCACGCGTTCACACAAGCTATCGGTTTACGAGAGTTTAATAGATGGCGGATGATGTCATTTCCAATAATCATTACCATTTGCCGAACGGTGAAGGAAAACATCGTGAGGAAACCTGCACGTCTATAGAAAGGCGTGTAAAGTTCACCAACCCGCACTGGGCCAGCGTGGTGGACTATGGCTCAAAATATCCCTAACTTATTGAGGGATGTGCCCGGTATAATGGCAATAATCTCGACCCCTATTACATCGGCGAAGTGTGGGTGCACTGCAGTGCACCTATGTCTATCCCTTCGGGGAATACAGGCGTGTTTATGATAATGGAAGGTAAAAATGGAGTTCCTTGCCCATTCTTGTCTATAGGATATGCCTTCAAAATGGGTGGTAGAGATATTATTATTTTTCGGGTTCCATACCTAATAATGAAAAAAAGAAACGCATATGGGATCACTTTGTTGTCCGTCTGTCTATTTTGTTTATTGACGATTCCCAACTACCGTACAGTAGTAATTGGTTCACATGAATAAACAACTTCTGATTTCTTAAATGTGTATAAATTTTGGGGATAACTACATTAATATCAATATTTCTGTTTTGAAATGACTAGAGTGTCTTTTCTTAGTGAAACCATAATTTCGAACCAGTGGGAGATATTGGCTATTTAGTATAATGCTTCTTTGGCCTACATAAATAAGATAATAAAATTTTATTTGGGTTCAAAAGTATTGTGAGATTGCCATTGTAATGAGACCGTTTTGAAACATTCGGACTATTGCAACATACTTTTCAAAGGTTATAATTACAATTATCTATACAAATGCGTGAAGGTTTGCATTGATTTAAAATTACCGCAACTTTTAAGCTCTGCGCAAATAGACGCGTCATAACGCGTGCGATATATTCCTTGACAATACCAAAACAAACTGTATTAACTTGTACAATACGCCCAGTTTTCAATGAAATGTTAACGATGTTACGGGTGAACGTAGTCGTGAGGATGCATGGCTTTTGCTACAGTAATCTAATCTTTATAAACATTGGACCGCCTTGGACTTGTTCGGTAGCAGTCTTGGGCACTTTAGGACTGCAATTAGTCATAAGTTATGTCCCAACCGATTTAGTCCATTCTAGAAATAATACTTATCACTTAGGTACCTTTAGCATTTAGATTTTAAGTTATTGTATTAACTAATGCACAACTTCTGTACATGGTGTATTATGTGCACACATATATAGAGTTGCAATCTGGGCCTATTTTTTAAGTATGTTTATGTTATAAAAATCTGATTGTAACTCGTTTTGTGAGCCAAATAAATAAATAAATTAGAATAGAGTACATGATAAAAAAACAAATTAATTAGCTCGCCCCAGTATGTTCAGGACCATTCAATAAATAATACACGTTCCCACAAAATCATAAATAATTTCAATTATAACTTACGCAATAATAATGAATTAAGTACAGATTTGTTACATCGATACTCGGTATGATATTACCACTGATTCGTATCGATTAATTAATCGAATTAACACTTATTTCGAGTTCCCAGGCTACAACATTCCAAGAAACTCTCAGGGTATGCTAATTATATTGTTGTAATGTATGTGGTTTTAAAACTTCGAGTTGTGTCTGAAGGAGAATTTAAGAGTTTTCAAATCGAAATTAAACGTTTTGTATTAAGAATGGTAGACCTCTAAATTATTTTACTTTAAATGTAAATGTAATGGCACTTGAAAAAAAGGCCCTATAAATAAAACACTGTAAAAAGCTTTTGCTAATTGCTAAAAATGACTTCAGCCGACCAATCCATAAGGATCTTGTATGTTTTGTTCAAACAATCTATGCTAATATTATAAAGAGGAAAGATTTCTATTTTGTATGTAACGAATGAACTTAAAAACTACAGGACCGATTTCAAAAAATCTTTTGCCGTTAGAAAGCTATATTATCACATAGGTTATATTTGAAATCCGTCCGGGATCCTTAGCCCAAAGGCATTCCTTAGCCTTCCTTAAATCGTAAAATGAGTTATATATGACACTAGCTGTGCCCGCGACTTCGCCCGCGTGGACTTTAGGGAGATTACCCGGAAATATGGGTATTATGTTTTTCCCGCGGAACCCTAATGCTTTTTTAAAAATTAAAGTAGCCTAAGTTACGCCTTGGAACGTCAGCTATCTGTCAGTGAAAGTTCGATTGAAATCGGTTCAGCCGTTTAGAAGTTTACCTCAAACAAACAGACAGACAGACAGACAAAAAAAATTAAAATTGCGTTTTCGTTATAGGTATCGTATATACTTTCATACGCATTTGGTAAAAAAGTGTTATTTTGATATTACAAAGAGACACTCTCACACTCACAATTTTATTTATTTGTATGTATGTATGTATGTATGTATGTATGTATATGTATGTATAGATATAGATTCCAGCGACCAATTTGTTTCATAATATGAGAACCAGTGTTCGTGTCGTTATTCGGAATGCACGACATGTCCATTTTCTCATAAAAACGATTATTTAATTATTTGCGCCTACATGTCACAGCGGGCACCATTTAAGATATCGATGCGCAGGCGCATAAGTCATGCCCCTCGCTGAGTTCTGGAAAATCTCGAGTTTCATGTGAAATGTCTACGATAGAGCCATTTGGATGTAGATATACCTACACCGGTATTAAAACTAGCAAGTCTTTAGAAATCTTCGGAAATATTTGTTTTTAATATCTTTAAAAAAATAATGCTAGTTTATTTTATTAATAATTAGTATATATATTTTTTACTTCAATACTCTTAAAATAATCATAATATTTTTTTTCAAAAACTCACTTTTTTGAACCCAAAGAGTTATTATGAAAGAGGAAGCTTTTGATTTGATTGTTAAGCATGACCAGTTGTGTGTGTGATTGACGTCTACGTATATCTTGTCTACGTCAAGACGTATACGACTAGACATCTGTGGCATTAATGAGACCAATTTCGGTCTAATTTTTACGATATCTTTTTTTTACAATTAGGTACCTGAACTTTCTCATATCATTGTTTGAACCGTACAAAGCTCAAAATTGGCTTCAACTACAATGTGTCCACGATTACTTTGTTTCATTTCTTACTCAAAAATATTTCACACAAATATTTTTTAGCCAGCCAGAATTTTCAAAACAAAATTTACACTTTGACACAATGATATACAATTGCGAACAAAACGTAAGTCGAGTTTCAATTGTTGTTGAAATCGATACCCAACGTTTCCGCGACTGTGTAATTCACAATCGATTGTTTGAATGTTGTGTATTTCTTTATTAGCAACAATATCGATTCTCGTCAGGCAATAAGTCTTGATCGTGAGCTGTCGACTGAATTCAAAGTTAACAAGATTGTTGTCATTATTATAATGATTGGATAACAAACTTCTGCCCCGTACTACCTCTTATAGGAGTATTGTTTTAAACAATAATATCTTAATGTACAGATACTTGAATATGTCAAAAAGTTGTCCCAAAAAGTTAGACCGCGATCTCATAGACAACCTGTGTATGGCGTTCGTAGACGTCAGTTACATACAACTTGGTCGTGTGAAAGTGTCAAATGTTGGGAAAAGCTACCTCTAACTCTATGGTTTTAATACTAACCGTATTTTTTGACAAATTGTGTAAGTACTAAGTTTTTGTTTTCTTAACCAATCATTTCGCGTCGGTGGACAGATAATATATACACCTTTTTTAATAAAATATTTGGCCATATAACAACGAAACGAAATGTAGTTCCATTATATCTTATTCGTGAATATTTTTTTCCGCTGATGCATCTATTTAACATACGTTTTACTACGCGTTTCTCAATAAAAAATGTATAAAATATTTTTTATTACTTTATCCCTATTTTGTTTTCACGTGCAGCAACAAAACGTGTGTGTCAAAAGGTCGTTCACCTTAACCATAAAGCACGGCACTAATCAACCGCGTTTACCGCGTTGTCACTAGAATTTTATCTTAAAAAAACCTGACGGAAGCATTAAATTGTAGTTTACATAGTTACGATGTCCGAACGCACTTTCACGTAATAATTACGAAGTTCGTAAACTATTCTGTTTATTAGTCGGTTTTCGAACGGCAACTAAGGATTAAAGTCAGCGTAGTCGATTGGGAGTTAGTTTACGAGCTCGTGTTACGGAGACGAAGGGTGCTGGTCGTCTTGTGTTAATTAAGTGGTATATATAGGTGTTTTCGAAACCGTCGCAGTGGGATTTTGGTTTCCTAAAATGTTTTATGAATATGAATGAAGCATGTTACCTTTCAAAGCAGTGGTAGCAGAGTGGTCGAACGCACGCCTTGCAATCAAAGTGTGCAAGTTCAAATCCCGGCTCGCACCTCTGGGTTTATGTGCGAATCTCATTTCCCTCCGAGGAAATCTCATTTCCATCACTTGCTATGAAACGGTGAAGGAAAACATCGTGAGGAAACCTGCACGTCTGAGGGAACTTGACTAGTTCTCGATAGATGTGTGAAGTCTGCCAACGCGCACTGGGCCAGCGTGGTGGACTATGGCCTGAATCCCCCTCGCATTGAGGGGAGGCCCGTGCCCAGCAATGGGACGTTAAAAGGGCTGTAGTTAGTTTTTTAGTTATGTTATTGCTGATAAATAAAAACCATAAGAATACAGGAAGCCTTGTCGCAAGTTTTATAATTTCGCTTGCGTAAACGTTACGACTGTCGAATACTTTAAGTGGAAATTAATGGCAGAGCTAACTAAAGACACTTATTCCTAGACAAGACTCATTTAGACTTATACAAGTTTTTTATAACATCAGGAGACTCCTAAATATAAAGCAGCTACCAATTGCAGTGTATTAATAGTTAGGCATCACTTTAAGTCGTCTTCTAATATTAGTAATAATGGGTTTATATGCCTGTACTATACGGGACTCGCGTCACAACTCGGCTCGTGAGAAAGTTGCCATACATACTCTGTCATTGTTCCCGTTTTATTCCAAATGATCGAGTAGCTGGCTTTCCCGTGAGTTCGTAGACCTATGCAAAATTTATTTTGAAAAGGTAACTATGGGGCTTCTTGGCCATTCTTCTCCATATCGACGAATAAACGACGAAGTGAGTGTAATTGAGTTATATATATATATATATATCGTTGGAATCAGCGAATTTGAATTTTTGTCCATCTTATGGGCTGGGTTTTGTGCAAAGTTACCAAAATGGTGCTTGAGTCAATTCGCATTTCAACTGCCAATATGATTTGCATTCCGAATAGTAGCAGCGAATTATTTATTTTGGGACAACTTCGACGATTTATAAGCACTATTACAGTTAACATGAATAACAACAAATGCTGATTTCCGATAATCATTTCGGATAGTTTGGAAATATTTTTGAAACTTAATTAGTATATGAAACAGATTGATAGTTTGCATAGAATTTAAATAAACTAAAACGTGTACTTGTTACCAGCGCATAGAAAGCAAGATTGTATTTTTTGTAACGAGGCGAGATTGGGCTGACAATGAATGTAACTATATTTTACTGCCTTGGTGTAATAATAATAAGTAAATTATTTAAAGTCCATAATACCGTTCCAACACTTATTAATTATATAAATATCTAAGTTTCTTTATTAGGTTCAAATACCCCGTTTCTTTTTGATTTATTGCATCAACATTTTCAAGATTATTTTTCCGCTACAGTAAGGTAATGTGAGCCAGTGTTTGTACCCTTTACAATTCTCATTAGACCGTTCATTGCGAAGAAACTTTCATCTCTGTCATTTAAGTCGAGAGAGAGAGGGACACCATGTCGAGCGCTGGAAAATAAAATAAAAAACGGCTGAGCAAATTGGCGAGCGTTATTATTTGCAAGGATTTCATTGAGGTGTTTTATAACAGGTAGCCATTGCTTGTTTTAATGACTTTGCTATTGTTTTATGTGAGCAGACTGGAACAGAAGGTGCGCTGTATTTTTTAAAATTTATGTAGGTATATAATTACACGCTATTCATTTCTGTTTTAGACTCTAGAACAAATCTGGAGAATGTAGAGCCAATCAAAAAAACGATATGACTAATTTTAGTTGTGATTAAGGTATAATTAAGTAAGGTTGTACATTTAATAATGCAGGTATAAGTATGTAACGTAAGGAACCAAACTGTAAGACATGGGTCTGTATTATTCGTTGAGGAAGAATTGCTCAAAGTGGTCATTTTTTACCAACTAATCTATTTTTCCTCAATTAATAAGAATAAAAATGATGATGAATCGGGTGATGAAATGAAAACCAGTGGAATAGGGTCTAATTTAAAAAAAATCAAGAAATAGATTCTTGTAGAGGAATTGCTCAATGTGATTATACAGGTACAGTAAACACAAATAATAGGTGCTTTTCCAAATGGGTATCCATTAATCAAGTTAACAAAATAAAAATGTAATAATACATCATCACGCCTGTATTCCCCGAAGGGGTAGGCAGAGGTGCACTGCAGTGCGCCCACACTTCGCCGATGTATTTTGGTCCCAATGTAATAGGGGGCGAGCCTATTGCCATTATACCGGGCACACAGGTTTCCTCACGATGTTTTCCGTCACCGTTTCTTAGCAAGTGATAATCTCAGATGAAAATGAGATATAGCAGTGGTAGCCGAGTGGTCGACCGCACGCTTTGCAATCAAAGTGCGCAGGTTCTATCCCCGGCTCGCACCTCTGGGTTCCATGTGCGAATCTCAAAAATATAGATTTTTATAAATCTTCGGAACACTACACAAATCATTATTAAAGCCATTAGATAAATCCTAATGAGATTAAGGTCAATAAAGCAATCGATTTATTGTAAAAAAGATCCAGTTGAATGTTTTAATTTGAAATGAATGAGTTTTATCTTCCAATCGATAAAGGAACATCCTAATAAAGAAAAAACAATTTTATATTTCATTATACAGATGTTACTTGCTCCATAAATAAATGAATAACAACAGAAGATAGAAATGAATAACAACAGATGGTAGAATCTGACTATTTGTAAGTGCTTTTTGGCCTACACGAATAAAAAAAAATCTGATTTTGATTTTGAGTGCTTTAATGCCGTCTTCGAGATTTATTCGAGCACCTACTGAAGCCAAAATATGTAAAGATATTTAAATCCTCAGTTACCATTTCATAACTACATACCCACATATCGTATTTTTTAGACAAATAACCAATTTAATTTCGTATTATGATCATTGGCAGCCTCCATATTTCCAATATTTTAGCTCGGTGCAGTTTGTCTCAACTACTCCAGTCTCGTTCACTCTTGGTACAGCTTTTCTTGGGACTCTCTTACTATGTATCCATCTAAATTCCTACTTATTATTCGGTTAGTCCCTTGCTTCTCATTGTTCTCATCTCATGCCCAAACCATTCCAATGTCCTGCATCTTTGCAATAAGTATGATATGCCATTTCTTAACATTTTCAAACTAAAGGTTTGTAACATTATTGTACAGAAGAAGAATTTGTCTAATAAGGTCAAATAAAGACAACTTTTTGTTATCTATACCTTGTACTTTAAGTATACCATCTAAATCGTAAGCAGACCTCGTTATGTCGAGTTGTGTGTTGATTTGTGGTGCATTACCACGCAACCGTTTATCTGTGATCGATTTATTTATTGTATTTGCTTATGTATTAGTATCCACTTCCCGTGTTGCACCATTCTTCCGAAACTAGAACTTGGGACAGTGTTCTAGTCTTCCTTAACGTTATTTAATTAGTACTTTGTTATCGTATTTTTAAAAGTTTCCGTGTACGAACTTTATTAACAAAAAAAAAACAATTGTATAGTGACCAATGGTGACTTCCGTCCCTTACTAGTGAATTTGCAGGTAGCTGCACCTCCATCTCGTTCCATTTTATTTTATCATAAAATTTTATTTAGTACATGAAGTAGTTCAAATAAGTAAATACCTACAGAAAAATAAGTAGCATTCACGATTTTTATCATACTATGTTTAAGAACTGCTATAAATATTTTAAATCTCTGAACCAGGCTCAATATATGTAGTGTAACTATTGATCCAAAAATATGAAAAGAACTTTATCTTCATCGGTTTAAGCATATACATTAGGAAAGAGTACTGCGTTTTACTACGTCAACTGCGTTGGGGATCGTAACGCTGTAGATGTATTTCTGTTTTATTATGACACTACAAGATCCCGTTCACACCCAGCCAACAAATATTTAGACGAGAAAAAATGTACAGCTGTCTAATACACATCACCACAGATAAGACATAAATGATAATCATAACACGGGGAAACCCGGACAACGGTATGTTATAAAGATGCAAAATGAAACGCCTGCAGTATTGGCACCGGGCCTGGCCGGTGGTCGGCTCGTAGCGACATTTTACGATGTAATTATCATGTCTGTGGCGCGGAGGCGAGACTGGGCATGTATATTATGTCCAGCCCGGAATATTATTCATTTTAAATGAGAGCTGGATGTGTATTCGAATTTTGAATTTGATCATTCGAAAGAGTTTCATTGTGGGAATTAAATTTTCTTTTTAAATTTGGTACGATGTAAATTATTTTAATGAAACATACATACGAAATAGGTTTTATTTATTAAGTAAAAAAAGTATTTTTTTGGGATTTGCAGCATCGCAAACTTTTGACTGCTCCCATAAAGTGATATGACTTTTGTGTTAAAACGTTATGAGATAGTTATTATATTTAAAAAATACTTGCGACTTATTTTGAAGAAAATTATAATTTATACAGATTCCTTTTAAAAATAGTATAAAGCTCAGGGTGTGATGCATAATATTATATTACAACTAAATAAAGCTAAAAGGATGAGTTCTTTGATTCAGTACATCTAATTATAGGTGTGGATGGATTAATTAGGATTGCAGGACATACATAAAGTTAGACATTCCGTTCATTTCTTAATTAACTATATAAATATATTCTGCATCGTTACCTGAACTCGCTGAAATTCAAATATTTTCATCAAATATTTCTGTCAGTACATTTGCAAAAATCACTTGGCATCATATATTAATAAGTGTAAACATATGTCCAAGTCTATTCGATTATGGGTTTTAACTTCATATTGGTACAGTTGAATATTACGATAAAGCTTTCAATTGACAAATCAAAAATTGTTCATAATAAATTTTTCGTCAAATTATATTTTGAATTCTTCAACTTTCGCCGCCTCTGCTTGTCTACGTTTTTTTTTCGTCTCATCGTCTGGAGGACTTTCCAATGATAAATTAGCTGTTTTATTATTTTTATTTGGATCATCAATTTTGCTGTTGTGGGTCGCAAAAAAAAAGCTACAATGATAATAATTTGTAGTAAAAAAAAAACATACCGATCGAATTGAGAACCTCCTTCTTTTTGGAAGTCGGTTAAAAATACGGTAATATGTCGTAAAGCCCACAGAAACGTCAAAATGCGCGCGACCCTTTTCCTGCCCAATATATAAAATAACTGTCAACCAGTTATTATAGTGTATAGGGAGCTTTTCCTAACATTCGACAGTTTCACACGTCCAGTTTTGTGTGTGACTTTGACGTCTACGTACGTAAGATAATCTATGTCAAGACGTATACGACTAGATGGCCATGACTTCAATTTACCCATTTAGGTCAAATATGTTTGGACGTCTTTTTGGCACATTTAGGTATCTGTACTTTTTAATATCATTGAGACATGGATCAAGTCACAGAGGAAGTACATTCATCAAAATGGCATCATGACCCGAGCGACTAAATAGTCGGGTCGATTTGGCTACACATATTTAATCTTTCCGTATATGAGAACAGAGTACAAATTCAAAAGAATTCCTTCACTGCAGTATGTTCAGGGCATAAATGTTTTTCAGGTGAAATTAAATTAAATTATGCGGGACACGTCCTATTTATTATGAATAACTAAGATCACGTCATTAAACTTTATTAGCTGTCTGATTCAATAATAACGGCTATATTTGTTTACTCATAATAAGAACAAAGGCTCGAGGGACGATTCTTTTAAACGGAAACATCAGTGGACTTAAATAGAGCGTTCTGGGTGATATTTTAATTACTTCTTGTAATGATAGAAACTCCGTGAGCAACTGTGTTGTCTGTCAAGATTCTTCAAACCTTTATTCCCCGAAGCTCACCCCCTAGAAATGAGCTTATTGCCATTATACCAGACATATTCCCCCTTAATACCTATAGTCCACTACCCTGGCCCAGTGCAGGTTAACTCACATGAATGGGACTTTTTTTTTAATGGACTACGCTGTTGGCCTTTTTTTTATGAGATAGGGAGGCAAACGAGCAGACGTTTCAGCTGATGGTAAGTAATCAACGCCGCCCATGGACACCTGCAACACCAGGGGCATCGCAAGTGCGTTGCCGGCCTTTAAGGAATTAGTAGGCTCGTTTCTTGAAGATACCTTTGTCGCATCGGTCCGGGAACACCGCTGCAGGAAGTTCATTCCACAATTTGGTGATGCGAGGGAGAAAATTCCTGGTAAATCGCACTGTACTAGAACGCCGTGAGGTGGCCTTTACAGCTTTACCGGAGGAGGGATGAATTGCACGCCGAAATAGAAAAGACTTAGTAAGTCAAATCATCAGATTAGGCAGAACATAGGTGTTAGAATAATTGTGTTGTGTTTTTATATTAACACTGATCCCCGATGTCAAACAAGTAAATCCCGCGATACAGAAATACGCGGTCGCCACCGGCGCGGGCGCCGCGTTATTCGCGTACTATACGATTTGGCAGACACAGTAATTGTCGTCAATCTGTTTTTTCAGCCCCTGTCTGGTTCTGCATATTGCATTTTTTTAAAATAAATGTGTCTCAGTGATATATTTTATCGTGAGTGGGCATCACGCGATTATCGGATGATGTTATTTTCGACGAGATTTTTCTGGTGATCATAATATCATCATCAGAAAAAAATCTCGTGTTAGGCCCCTTGCGTTATACCATTATATATATAGCTTCCATAGTAATACGTTAATCACAGGTAGAAAACTATTTTAACGTCATCATTTATTAATTGATATATAATTTTGATCGATAAAAGTAGTCCTCTAAGTAAGAGTTTGAATGTTTTGCAGTAAAATGCTTAACTTTTTTTTTAAACCTATATTGTCCCACTGCTGGGCAAAGGTCTCCCCCATTTTTCGCCACGCTTCTCTATCTCCTGCCAGATTAGTCCATCTGTCCACATAACGGTCCAGGTCATCGCACCACCTTTTCCTGGGTCGACCACGGCGGCGGTGTCCATCATCTGGGATCCAGTTGGTGCATAGTTTTGCCCACCAGACACCCTCTTACTTACGGTTGCTTTACTTAAAACTGAAAAAAGGGTTTATTTTCGCCGTGATCTCCTTTAGGTTATGCAAAACATACATTGCAGAATTTCATTCTTTTTCCGATTTTATGCAATGAGAATATCATTTTCATAAACATAATAAATTTATCAAAAAAATTTTTGGTTGAAACATGAAATGACAAATCCTACCCAAATAAAAATTATTTTTAGCCAGACGGACGGCGCTTACCGAAATAATAAACACGCATAAATCGTACCACAATCAGAATAAAAGCCGGCGGTACCAACCGACCGACTAATTGAAATAAACTGCATCCGAAAAATATTCACAACAAAAAAGATTTTCTCTCTAAAAGCACCAAATGATATATTTCTGAGGTACAGCAGTTCGGTCTTCCATCTTGTATTACAGACATAATTAGGAGTTATGGGATTTAAAGTAGGAGTAATAAAGTTCGTTTATAATGACTTTTAAATGCATTTTAATATTTAAGAGGATATTGGTGATTTAGTGTGAGAACAAGTTTACGAAACGTTTGGTTAGGTTAGTATAAAGTTTTTTTTTTTTAATGGACTACGCTGTTAGCCGTGAGGTGGCCTTTACAGCTTTACCGGAGGAGTGGCGATCGCCGAGTGCACTCCAACCATGGCCTTAAGGGCGGAAAAGGGTGGCAACTAGCTCAAGGGTGCCACAGAGGGCTCGACTTCGGCTTGGGCAGTTACCTTAGTATAAAGTTTTGTACAAAGTTTGTTATAAAGGCGTTTTAAATCACCGAGCGTTAGAAAAATTCGTTATTTTTGAAGGCGCGTCCAAAAAATAATATAATATACGCCTTATAATTACGAAACTTCGTGCATATTAATTTATTAAGGTACATTAAATATGAATATACGCTTAAACTGTGAAAATTACCAATTAACCTTTGTGTTGCTAATAAATTTTAACAGGATACGGTCCATTAATTATTGTTGGCTAAATATTATTGCTTGTATAATCATAGAGGCTAGGTTACAGGTTGACTTGGATCTTGGTTCAAGGGTAAAACCAAAGATTTTCGATTCGCAAGGTATTCGTATAACCGGCCAAGTTTTTAATTTTCTCGTATGCAGAGCCCCTTGTCTTAAAACCCATCGCAAATTCATTTAACACGAGAAAAGGTATATGGAATCAGCGGAAACCCATTGTAAAACAAATAAATATCTCCCTATAAATGTTTTGGAGAAAGTGAGTGATATTTTTATTCTTGGTATGAATTGTTAAAGCCATCCTTAAATCAAAGTGATATAGAGATACATTTTGTATACCTGCCTTCGATTGTTGCATCAAAGCAAGCAAATTACAATTCATAGCTTGTTCGTAACTAATGTTATTGCGAAATTATCGTTTATACTTCGAATTAGCATCGGTATGAGTGGAATTAGATCGCTGTATCAGATTGGCGCATTTTGATAAGGGCACAGGTGTCTGAATGTCAACTGTAGTGAATGCCTGACATTAAGATGGCATGCTTTGAACATTGATTTTGAGGTGAACATATTTTTTTATTTCTTTTGAATGATTATCAAACCCCTCCAGCATGTGCTGAGCCAATACCTTTTCGGCACAGTTCGCACTGAGCTCTTTTTTTTTCTTTTTTGTATCTATTTTTAAGTTTTGTATTCTCTGTGATCTTTGTATTTGTGTTGAATAAATGTTTCTTTCTTTATCACCAGATAATACATACTGATCGTACGATCCCAAATTAAGTAAAGCTTATACTATGGGTACGTCCCATTCAACGGACTTGGGGCGATCCCAGCTACACTCGGACAATAGCGAATCCTGAAAAAGCCGTTTCCAAATTTTGTCACTGGCAGGACTCGAACCCGCAACAACGAGGTAGTGAGCCGTACTCCGCTCGGACCATTAGATCAAGCCCTAGTCATCATCGTACATATGTACAATAAGCATACCTTTTTACAATTACAACATTAATTAAAGTACAATTTTTTTTTCAATAACTGCTACTAGTACTACAGCCCTTTTAACGTCCCACTGCTGGGCACGGGCCTCCCCTCAATGCGAGGGGGATTCGGGCCATAGTCCACCATGGTTGGCAGACTTCACACATCTATCGAAAACTAGTCAAGTTCCCTCAGATCATCGATAACAGATAACCGCTACCCGATATGAAAACAAACAAGCCTAAATAGGCTGACGGATTTACCCGACCCAAAATAGAAGCGTTCAACTCGGACACGATTGAAATATGGACGGATCCAGTATGTCTGTTCGACGTTTTGTCATAGAGTAGGGGTTCATGGAAACGGTCAAATAGGCTTTAAAACAAAAGACCATGACACGTGAAACTCCTCAGAGAGGCTTTGGTCTAGTGGTGGATGTCTTACTGATGATTAAAGTGAAGAAGCCACTATAATCTTGCCACGAATAGAAATACTAAATTCTGAATATAATTGCTGAATATAACGATTTTATTTTATTAGGTTTACCAACAGTTGTTACTATCCTTCAAGTATTCAATATACGAATTATTTGTCATAATGCACAACTAATAGCTGGTAAACACAACATGTAATTTTAACGTTACGTAGTGCCAACTATAATTGAGAAAGAAAATTAAAAAATAATAAAACCTCAAGTTAGTTAAGTACTGGAACAGGAAAGGTCGTCGTTTTTTGAGCTTAACCCGATTTATGTGATGCACTTTTTCAGAACAACCAAGATTTCTGACCACTCGCCTAACTGGAAGATCTGTTTTTGTTCGGTAGGTAAGCTTGTAACTATCATCATAAGTCTGAAGCTATTCCTAACTTTGTTTATTGCCATAAAACATACTAGAATAAATGATGAAATATAAAAAAAAAACGAACAGTAAGCATAGTTCCAAGCTGAGAATTAAAGGATAAAACAGTTTTCACTTCTCTTGTTTCTTCTACAAATTGCAAATGATCCGATGGCTTCACAAATAGGTACCTACTCTATAGATACCATTAAAAATACTAATAATACAATTACTAACTACAGCCCTTCTTAACCGACTTCAAAATGGAGGAGGTTCTCAATTCGACCCGTATGTTTTTTTTTTTTTTTTTATGTATATTACCGCATATCTCCGGCGTCAGTCGACCGATTTTGAAATTTTTTTTTAGGTTTGCTAGGGAATTCTTCAAGGTTGGTCCCATTTCCAAAATATTATCAGAAATCTAACCCCTTGGGGGTGAAATGGGGGGTTGAAGGTCACATAATTTCAAAAATATTTTTTGAACGACTTGAAACTTTGTATATATATTTAACATACAAAATAAAGAAACACGTCTTTCAGGAATTTTAAAAGAAAAAATATGTAGGGGGTGAAATGGGGGTCCAATCCGGACTACAGCATATCTCCGGCGTTAGTGAACCGATTTCGAAAAATCTTTTTTTGTTTAATACGGATTGTTAACAAAGATCGAAACCCAACCAAAGGGGTGGAAAGGGGGGGTGAGGGGGGTGATTTTTTTTTTGGCTGTAAATTTTTACTTTTTTAGGGCTGTTATAAGGTGATATTATTTGCAAATTTTCAACGATTATTGACACTCAAAATCGTGAAAAAAAAATATTTTTAACAAAAAACAAAAACCGACTTCAAAAACCTAGGTGCACTAAAAAGCTACAAATAACCTTACAATTCATTACATTTGGAGTCGGTGCCAATTCATGTGTGTATTTGCCTTGTCCGACGTTGATTGGCATCTACTCCAAATGTAATGAATTGTAAGGTTATTTGTAGCTTTTTAGTGCACCTACGTTTTTGAAGTCGGTTTTTGTTTTTTGTTAAAAATAATTAATGTCCCACTGCTGGGCACGGGCCTCCCCTCAATGCGAGGGGGATTCAGGCCATAGTCCACCACGCTGGCCCGGTGCGGGTTGGCAGACTTCACACATCTATCGAGAACTAGTCAAGTTCCCTTAGACGTGCAGGTTTCCTCACGATGTTTTCCTTCACCGTTTCATAGCAAGTGGTAAACTCGGATGTAAATGAGATTCGCACATGAAACCCAGAGGTGCGAGCCGGGGTTTGAACCTGCACACTTTGATTTGCAAGGCGTGCGTTCGACCACTCGGCTACCACTGCTACTAGTAATACAATTATAAATCCAAATAAATACATGTAAGTATTTATTCTTTACCCAAATAATGTGAATTCGGGTAGATAATTTCGCTTTACCTGTATGTAGTATTATCATCTTGTATTCGATAATTTTATTTAACGTAGTGATTTAAAAGTTAGGTAAGTACTTATGGTAGCAGGTACAACGATACTACAACACATTTTAACATAGCAACACAAGGAAGTAAATTCCCACAATATATTTTATTATATTTTATTCCTTTGTTCTGAGTTTATTGGTTACTCAACTTTACAGCCTTCTCACACAGGCGCGGTAAACGCGTGCAATTTTTTATTTGCTAAATCATGTTCTTCCCGCGGAACGCTAATGCCTTTTCTAAAATAAAAGTGGCCTAAGTTACTCCTTGGAATATCAGCTATCTGCCAGTGAAAGTCCCGTTAAAATCAGTTCAGTCGTTTGCAAATTTACTCGGATCAAACAGACAGACAGTCAGACCGATAGACAGACACACAGACAGACAACATTTTAAAAAAATTGCGTTTAAAAGTACTTTTAGATGCATTTAACAAAAAAGTGTTATTTGGATATAACAAACATTCACTTCAATTTCATTTATATAGGTCTATAGATCTAATAGTTTTTCGATACATTAATACTAACACATTTGTGTCTAGAGGAGTCTGTAACTTTATAAAATTACAAACATGTTTTCTAGATGCTAAACACACATGCCACAGGACCTAAGAATACTTTGCATCAATACCCTATCTAAATAGAGATGGATACAGCTTATTGCTATCACTACAGAGCCTTATTTATTTACAGTATTAGCACAGGCCAGTCCCGTTGCACCACCCACCACTTCTAAGTCCTTACAAAAGGGCCTACAAGTCCGAACGCGTAGGATTCAGAGTGAATAGCTATCCTTAGCTTAACGTCTTACTATCGACCGCTATATCGGAATGAAGCTAAGAGCTTAAGCATTATGTTCTGATTTAAGTAAAGCTCCGCATTAGAAGCATTCATACCCGATTTTACTAATATTAGAAGACGCCTAAATGCGACGCTTCGTTCTAGTGGTTTGAACGTATTGTTATAACCCTTATTTCTTCGCACATAGAGCGCACTCAGCAATCTAGCATATGACGATGTTTTATCTGATTTGCAACTCAGCACTTTTGCCAGTTTTACCTCAGTGCATTTGAATTATACATATAATAAGTCATTCAGAATTAAGACCTCGCGGAGTACGGTTTAGACACTCAGAAATTCGGGAGTCAGTGTATACTAATAGTGTAATATTTTACATAATAAAACTGGTGCAGTATTCTTTGTAGTTTTTTTTTAAAAGTCAAACGCGGTCGGCCTCCTAACAGTACGTCCCTCGGCTCACTAAACCGGCCGATTACTAATTTGATTTCCATCAGTGGCAAATTTAGGAATGCCATTTCAGAATTTGCCTTGTAGGCTTAGCATGACCTTGCTAGACATAAGTTTAATCTCTTTCAACTATCAGATTTGTCGAGAAAAGTCACTTCGAGCTTTTGGTACTGGACATCGCTTCGTGTTGAAGTTGAAGGACATAAAACTTATGTCTATGCGGCCATCTAAGTCTTCTGGTCTGGATGTAGCTGGGATCGCCACGTGTACATAGTACAAGCTTTGCTTAATTTTGAATCATACAATGAGTATGTGTTGTCTAAGTATATAGATATTTTTTTTATTTAAACCCCTTGTCTAAAACTAACTACAGCCCTTTTTAACGTCCCACTGCTGGGCACGGGCCTCCCCTCAATGCGAGGGGGATTCAGGCCTTTATCCACCACGCTGGCCCAGTGCGGGTTGGTAGACTTCACACATCGAGAACTAGTCAAGTTCCCTCAAACGTGCAGGTTTCCTCACGATGTTTTCCTTCACCGTTTCATAGCAAGTGGTAATCTCGGATGTAAATGAGATTCGCACATGAAACCCAGAGGTGCGAGCCGGGGTTCGAACCTGCACACTTTGATTTGCAAGGCGTGCGTTCGACCACTCGGCTACCACTGCTTCTAACCCCTTCTAACCCCTTGTCTATCGCAACAAAATGTTTCATGGCTAAAGCCATGAGTCAAAATCCTAGAGGCCAGCTATAGTAACGACATTGATATTTATTTTGCCAAATTTTACAGTAGCCGATTGACGAAGCAACGATACAATATCTATACATCTATACATACATATACATACATACATACATACATACATACATACATACATACATACATACATACATACATACATACATACATACATACATACATACATACATACATACATACATACATACATACATACATACATACATACATACATACATACATACATACATACATACATACATACATACATACATACATACATACATACATACATACATACATACATACATACATACATACATACATACATACATACATACATACATACATACATACATATACATACATACATACATACAAATAAATAAAATTGGAGTGTC
Source organism: Ptilodon capucinus (assembly GCA_914767695.1). Classification (NCBI taxonomy): domain Eukaryota; kingdom Metazoa; phylum Arthropoda; class Insecta; order Lepidoptera; family Notodontidae; genus Ptilodon; species Ptilodon capucinus. Next base: position 10,965,201 of record OU611823.1, on the reverse strand, counting down.
TGTTTGTAATATCAAAATAACACTTTTTTACCAAATGCGTATGAAAGTATATACGATACCTATAACGAAAACGCAATTTTAATTTTTTTTGTCTGTCTGTCTGTCTGTTTGTTTGAGGTAAACTTCTAAACGGCTGAACCGATTTCCATGGGACTTTCACTGACAGATAGCTGACGTTCCAAGGCGTAACTTAGGCTACTTTAATTTTAGAAAAAAGCATTAGGGTTCCGCGGGAAAAACATAATACCCATATTTCCGGGTAATCTCCCTAAAGTCCACGCGGGCGAAGTCGCGGGCACAGCTAGTTCATAATAAATAAAGAGAGTGTCAATAGGAGTCGCCTAGCGAAAAACTAATGGTGAAATGGTGGTCGTCGTGGGCGTCGTCTTACATTTGACATTACCTAATTAGGCGCCGCATAGTATGCACATACAGGGTGTTTCAGAAGTCCGAAATAATACTTTGGGTACATATACGGCAGCTCATATGTGGGTGATAAGTGAAGACAGTTTATACCTAACTATCATAGTTTCTGAGTTACAGACCCTTGAATATTTGTCACAGGTATCGTGTTCTGGCCTTTGGGTACATCTATAACCCTAGTCAGCTGTGTAAACTACACTAATGGGAGGCGGCTACCAATATTCACAAAACAGAACATGCAAATTTTACATAGGACTCGAGATATTACGGGTCATAGAAATTGACGACGAAAAAAAAGTTGGAAAAACATGGTCGAATTTCAATCAAATTTTTATACCATTCAGTTGTATACACGATACCGATGCTAGCGTCCAAGTATTATTTCGGACTTCTGATACACCCTGTATATTTGAGATAAGTAGCTGTTGCGCTTTGCACTTTAGAATGTCATATGAAATAGAGAATCTTAATACATCTCAATATTGTCTTATTTCATTCAACACCAACTAATTTTCTTTTATAAAGCAAAGTTCGGTGGCTCCATTTATTTCCTAACAAAAATCATCTAATCTAATTTACAGAGTCATTGCCTCGTAAATTCATAGTACCCATGACCCCGTCGCTATTATTTAAAAATATACACACTTAATATCACGTATGTCAACTTACTCGCAAATTAATAACTGAATTTATGAACAAAAGCTTCTTAGGAACGCTACACAACAGATTTATGCAAAACGAAACGGGAGTGACTGAGTAAAAGTGATTTAGTGCGGGCAAAGTCCAAGAATTTGTTCCAACACCTATAGACCTGATAACGTCATTAGAAAGCCAATTCGAAATTTAAATATATTTCTTTTATTCGTAAAAGCGACTAGCAAAGTATTTATGAATAGTCAGAAACCACTGCCAGTTGGATATGTTTAATGTTCTGACTCTGACGAAAAAACACTTAGCTATTTTATTTATTTATTTGGTATATATAACTCAGTTTAGGATTTTTTTTGCTTAGCAAGGATTGCTTTTCAAGTGTCGATGTAGAGAACCAATGTTGCTGTATCGTACAATTAAGCCTATCATTGGTTTTTATACATTTTGAATCCGGAGACCACAATAATTCTATGAACATGTGAAAATTACAGATGGATATTGCTTTCCTTTCGAGTTAAATTAGTATGATATTTGAAAATAATCCGGCTTGATTGATATTGTCTGTAGTACCATGAATTTTTAAAACTACACAAGTCACAGAATAAAGAATTTAATTTCTCATAGTTCTCCGAACCCAAGGCGTTTTTATCAAGTTATTTACGTTATCACGGCTCGTAAATCTCCGCAGTACTTTATTATCCCCGTATATTTGCGTAATATGTGAGAGGCGGGGATCAAAAAAAGTAATCCGTAGCGTAAGGCCGTGTGTTCAATGCCTTTGGAAATTTCAAAATAGAAATGTTACATGTGACTAGGTATGAAATAAAATTGAATTAATGTGATTAATTAATTATCTGACAAATTTAGCATGTCAAGACTTAACTTGATTTACGAATTGTGTCTCACTGAGTCACTCATTCACTGTCTTATTTGATAGAAGAGAATTCGATTAAATTAACATATTTCGGGACTTATCTACGACGACCGACGTGTCTAGCCTTGGCCCTCGTGCTGGCCATACTGTGGCAAGTGTAAATATAATATTTACAGTGACAACTAACTTCATAGTAATGTCCACGCTTTAAGATACATGTGAGTAATCTAAAATTATATTAGATGAAAATGGAAAAATAAATATGGCAATTTTATACATTGATCTTACAAATGATGTCTTCATTGGTATCATTATGACTATTAATCTGTTATTCCATATTTATACGTTTATGAAGAGTGTTTGATATGAAATTAGTGGGTCTCTGTATAGGTGATAAGCCCATTACTTTCAGTTTCAGCCGAATTCGATGTCGAATTCAGTAGAATTTCATAAATATGATAGTCAAGATGCATCAATGAAACATGACTCATCGAGTTTTGACGAACCACGGTAGACTTATACACTATTTTTGATGTGTTCTATTCCTTTCTCGTCCAATTTTATTTGTTTATACGTTCATACTAGTTTCCTACTTTGATACACTTTCGCAACACCTTTTTCATCTTCATTCATGGAATTAAGTGCTCTGTATAGAACTAGTGGAAAAGATTTATCGTGTTTATACCATAGGCTTAGTGATGCTTCCTTTATAGTTTATACAACGTGTGCTGATTTATATTCTCGTATCTCAATTCCGATGAAATATGACTTCATAATTTTAGACGAAATTATTCTGTTTTAATTTGAGTTTTATTGAACACTAGCTGTGCCCGCGACCTCGCCCGCGTGGACTTTAGGGAGATTACCCGGAAATATGGGTATTATGTTTTTCCCGCGGAACCCTATTGCTTTTTCTAAAATTAAAGTAGCCTAAGTTACGCCTTGGAACGTCAGCTATCTGTCAGTGAAAGTCCCATTGAAATCGCTTCAGCCGTTTAGAAGTTTACCTCAAACCAACAGACAGACAGACAGACAGACAGACAGACAGACAAAAAAAATTAAAATTGCGTTTTCGTTATAGGTATCGTATATACTTTCATACGCATTCGGTAAAAAAGTGTTATTTTGATATTACAAACAGACACTCCAATTTTATTTATTTGTATTGTATATTGTATTGTATGTATGTATAGATAGATGTAATACAATATTCTGCCTCACATTTTGTACAAACTGGTTAATACTAGTTTTTGGATCTAATTAGTGACTATCTGCTAATTCAGGGTTCCTATAAAACTAATTGCTATCTGAAATGCAATGATTTGTTAACTGAGGAACACAGTAGTAACTGACAAATATCGGGATCCATTACTCTCAACGAAACTTTTTTTTTTAATGACTTGTTAAACATCCGTTTACAAAGCGGGGTTTGAACATAGAAATCGGACATTTTAAACTATGTTACACTTTCCACATTTTTTTTGCTGACTCAGATTTCATTCCTACCTTTCTTAAGACCAACTGCACTATTTCAATATTGACCTAAAACGATAGATATCATTTCTTTATACACACGACCAATAATCGTAGTGCTAATTTATATACGATAGAAATTCTCAAGTCCATTTCGTAACCCACGCGTACTGACAACACAAACAGTTCATCATCAGATGCTCAAACAGCAATGCACATGTTCATGACCGGCGCGGGTTCCATTTGATTAAGAGATTTAACACAGTCAATATTAACTAATAAATTTCATAACACTGTTGATGATGCAAACAACAATAATCTTTATGCCGTTGAGATAGGAACAGTTACTGAAGTTGCTAGGGAAGTAAGAGGCGAGGTGCCAATAGAAACGTTTCATAATGTTTACGAAAAGGGAGTAGCGAGTGAGTGAGGATCGATTAGTTAGTGAGTTCTGTAAGTAGCAATTAAAACGGCTGGTGATTAGATAAGCGTGTTTAGTGGTAACGTGAGACCAGATGGTGTTATGTGATAGAGGTGAGGGCTGGGAATCAAAAGGAATGTTTTGAGCTCCAAACATTTTAGGCGGACGTGTCGTGAAGTTTAAAGAATCTATAAGTATTTTTGATTAATATTACTAAGAGCATGTAGCATATTTATAAAATACAGATTATTAGAGAACTACTACTACAGCGCTTTTAACGTCCCACTGCTGGGCACGGGCCTCCCCTCAATGCGAGGGGGATTCAGGCCATAGTGCACCACGCTGGCCCAGTGCGGGTTGGCAGGTTCACACATCTATCGAGAACTAGTCAAGTTCCCTCAGACGTGCAGGTTTTCTCACGATGTTTTCCTTCACCGTTTCATAACAAGTGATAACCTCGGATGAAAATGAAATTCGCACATAAATCCCAGAGGTGCGAGCCGGGGTTTGAACCTACACACTTTGATTGCAAGGCGTGCGTTCGACCACTCGGCTACCACTGCTTATTAGAGAAAAGGTATTTAAATAATTTAAAAATGTAAACTTTTCCATTTAGCCATAAGAAGGCTTCCCCCTTCTTATCAGGTACTATCTGTAAGCATTCCTCATAAATATATTCGTATGTGATTATAACATTCTCTTTGCACCTAATGTTTACAAAATATGTGTTTTAACTATTCGTAAATAATTAATGCAGCAGAACAATTCACTATTCCCTTTGAAGCTAAGATCGACTACACAAAGGCATGTGGCAAGAGACAAGGAACTAGGAATAAATGATTTTATTACACTTTTTTCTACTTGTCACATAGATTCCATAGATAAAGAAACATTTTACTTTCTCATTTTAAATTTAGAACATTGTTAAAACGATTCTATGATAAGAGTATTTGAAGTTGAATAGGTATTGACATGAGAGGTTTACGTATAAAACCCCAAGCACACTGGAGCGTCAAGACGCGCACGTTTATATTTTTACCAATGGCAAAACGAACTGTATTCTCTCATATATAAAGGTCATTGTTCTTCGAAACGCTATTAACAGCGAAAACGAATTTTGATGCATGGTCGCGTAGCTTATACCACAGTAATTAAATCTTTATGTATGTTATCGCAGAGTTCATTTTGGTACCTATGGGAAAAAAATTGTAAGCACGCGTCTTAACGCAACAGTGTGCGAAAGGGCTTACATACCCTTCCATACATTTTAAATTTTCTTCCATACATCCGCCGTTTTATATACAATAATGTTTCCAATAAATACAATACATTATTGCCATGTTAAATCTGATATAGCTTAGTTAATGCTTGGGAATACTTTTACGACACACAATCTTTTAGGTCGTGAATATTTTTACGTCAAACAATAATAGGATCAGTGTCAACAACTGTTATGTATTTAGATAGAAATGTATTGAAATCGTAAAATTTATTATGTATTTTATTGGCCTCGTTATATGGAATGTCCGACTTCAAGTCTCCAATCACTGGAATAAAGTCTCCCGCACACTGCGGCGTCAAAAGCCACTAGTCAAATTATTTGCCAATACCTAAACGGACTCTGTGCCAGTATCCATAAAGGTTGAATTCTGTGGTAATCGCCACGCCACTAGTCAAAATTCGCGCGAACTGTCAATGCCATTTGTTGGAGAATCAACTTTTTTATGAGTCAAACTTTGGTATTCGCAAAAAACGCGCGGTTTTTGACGCCCCGGTATGCGGGGTTTGACATCATTTGCATTTACGTAATGGAACTAACTTTGGACATTTGGGTCACCTCATCACATGTTGTTTTTTTTTTGTACCATAGATGTTTAACTAGTTCAATTTGTAACTTTTAGTGGATATCCCAATGTCTTCTGTATTTTTAGGGGTCCGTACCTCAAAAGGAACACATATAGGTCATGTCTGCGATCCCTTAAAGCTGTAAAAAAATAAATTTCTAAGTTAACGAATCGAAAGATATCCGTTTATGCGGCATATTTTAACACTTGCAATGGTTTCAAAACCTTTAGAGTACTTCCCGTTGATTCATAATCATGAGATTCGGGACAAGCAATTTCTTATAGCACCAGTAAGGGGATAAATCCGAAAACCGTAAATTAAAATGAAATTGCTTTTATACATTAAGTTTGTGCGGAAGCCTGTGTGCGCTAGTCCGACTCGTATTTTAGGGGTCCGTCCCCAAAGGGTAAAACGGGAACCCTATTACTAAGACTTCGCTGTCCTTTCGTCCGTTCGTCTGTCACCAGGCTGTATCTCGTGAACCGTGATAGTTAGAGAGTTGAAATTTTCACAGATGATGTATTTTGTTGCCGATATAACCAAAATACAAGAAAAAACAGAATAAAATAAATATTTTAGGGGGCCTCCAATACAAAAAATGTCTTTTTTCGCTCGTTATTGATTATGGCAACATAATATTTAGTTATATGTTCACATTAAAAATAAATACATATATTCATCATCACGCCTGTATTCCCCGAAGGGGTAGGCAGAGGTGCACTGTATTTTGGTCTCAATGTAATAGGGGGCGAGCCTATTGCACATATACCGGGCACATTCCCCCTCAATACGAGGGAGACTTGGGCCATAGTCCACCACGCTGGCCCAGTGCGGGTTGGTGAACTTCACACGCCTTTCTACAGACGTGCAGGTTTCCTCACGATGATTTCTTTCACCGTTCAGCAAGTGGTAATCATTGTTGAAAATGACATTCGCACATGAAAATTATCTCAGAGGTGCGGGCCTGGGATTTGAACTTGCACCCCTTACGTTCAAGGCGGGCGTTCTTGCCCGCGAGGCTAACACCATTAAAAGTAAGTTAAAATAAAACAAATATTTAAGGGGGCTCCCATACAACAAACGTGATTGTTTTTGCTCGATATTGACAACGGCGACAGGTAGACGCTTGAAATATTAACATAATATTGACTTTTATTGTTCATTAAAAAAAAAAGAAGAAAGTGGGGCTCCCATACAACAGACAATCACAAAAGCGATTGATTTTCAAAACTTTGTCCCACAAACAGCGACGAGACATGTGATAATTGGTTCGTTGATAGCTCGTATAGTTCAATAGTAATTGCGTTCAGTGCGAGTGATCATTATGGTCATCGTAAAATGAACTAAGTGCTTCTATTCTTGATTTATATTTACGAGTCTATTAACAATAATTATAGTTATGAAGTAAGTGTAAAATAATATTTAGTCTTGTCACAAATCTTGTAACTGGTGTTTGAATGCAGTTGTCATTAAGTCCGGGCCCACAGGCGACCATTGTTAGGGTTCTGTAACCTAAGGGTAAAACGGGAACCCTATTAGGTACTAAGACTTCGCTGTCTGTCCGTCCGTCCGTCTGTAACCAGGCTGTATCTCATGATAGTTAGACAGTTGAAAATTTCACAGATTATGTATTTCTGCTGCCGCTATAACAACAAATAGTAAAAAACAGAAAAAAATAAATATTTAAGGGGGCTCCCGTACAACAAAAGTGATTTTTTTTCTCGTTTTTATAGATAATGGTACGTGCGCGAGTCCGACTCGCACTTGCCCGGTTTTTTCTCATACGAACCAAAACCAATACGAACTGTGACACCTTAGAAGAAGCACATTTTTCAACGGAATGTCATCGTAGACGCAAGAAATTTTTGACGCATGTTCGCGTGGGTTTCACCAGATTGGCTTTTACCACATAAATTCAACCGCGCGTGTCTTCCACGCCCAGTATGAGCGGGGCCAAAATAATGTCACTTAAAGAAAAACCGGCCAAGTGCGAAACGGACTCGCGCACGAACGGTTCCGTACCATTATCTATAAAAACGGCAAAAAAATCACGTTTGTTTATTTTATTCTGTTTTTTAGTATTTGTTGTTATAGTGGCAACAGAAATACATCATCTGTGAAAATTTCAACTCTCTAACTATAACGGTTCATGAGATACAGCCTGGTGACAAACGGACGGATGGACGGACAGCGAAGTTTTAGAACCCTATTACTCATTTTACCCTTAGGTTACGGAACCCTAAAAATCACGTAAATTGGATCATAAATCTCAGCGTGATTGGTGTACATATATTAAAAAAAAAACAATCGAATTATGTATATTTACAGTTACTTTTGGTAATAACAAAAAAAATGTTACGCGTGTTTTAGCGCCCCAATGTGTACTATTAACAATAATGCTACAAATGTTGCAACTGCCGTTTTGAATACAGTCGTAATAATTCCTCTATTACGCATTGTAAAGTACTCAAATGTGAGCAGTTAATAACTTGGCTTCTTCATGTGATGCACGTAGACGCATTATATCATAATATTTATTAAAACAACACATGCTCGTGTCTATATCACGTTGGCATCCGGCATCGACGGATAGCTGTCAATGATTGATCGGTTCGTAATCTTGGTGCGTTTTGAATTTATCAAACTGCAAGGAAATGGGTATTGAATAAAACATAATATTTCCGTAGGTACAGGAATGCGCTGATGGTAAATTATGCATTTAAGTGCGCTTTGTTTATTATCGAGGAGAGGCGACTTGCAGATCAGCATCAAGCTTCAAGGCTTGAGGGTTAATGGTTTTGGCATATTAAATTTTCATTGGTGTGACACAAGGTGTCTTTCGATTATCCAGTTAAATTGGACACTGTACTACATAAACTATACATACTAACTATACATAAACGATAAAAATGTAAGTGTAACGATGGGCGGCTTTATCACTAAAAGTGGTCTCTATAATCGCTATATTAACTACTACAGCCCTTTTAACGTCCCACTGCTGGGCACGGGCCGCCCCTCAATGCGAGGGGGATTCAGGCCATAGTCCACCACGTTGGCGCAGTGCGGGTAGGCAGACTTCACACATCTATCGAGAAATAGTCAAGTTCCCTCAGGTTTCCTCACGATGTTTTCCTTCACCGTTTCATAGCAAATGATAATCTAGGATGAAAATGAGATTCGCACATAAATCCCAGAGGTGCGAGCCGGGGTTTGAACCTGCACACTCTAATTGCAAGGCGTGCGTTCGGCCACTCGGCTACAACTGCCTGCCTAGCTATATTTTTAAGGGATATATTTTTAATACTTGCATTGTTTTAGGTATAAAGTATATTCCCCAAATTCATGGAGAGTCAATATCCGAAGAGGTTAAATTACAAGTAATATTTGTGGTGATAAGGGCAACTGCAATTGATTTCTATTTTTTTTTGAATTTAAATGTTACATTATGCTTTTTTATTTGGATGCGCGTGTACTAAATCGAATAACTAACTTGAAGTTTGAAGCAGAGCAAATACAACTTCATAACAATTTTATGTAGCAGAAGACATCTAGTAGAGACTACCATTGCATATTAAGGAAGCCATTTGCATATTATTATGTAGTAAACAATGTATACATACAGACATAAAGTATATTATGTTTAACAAGGACCACCTGTACAGATAAGTAAAATAGAAGTAATTATGTGTCTTAATTCATTTATTATTAGGTTGTTCTGTACTGTCAATATCGCTTAACGATATTTATAATAGTGTTTTAACACACAATGTGTTGTATCTTACGTAATAAATTGTATCCCCTTTAGCAGCTTTGTTTAAATATTTTTAGCTTTCTTGACAGCTTCGCCACTAGAAAATCTGTTAATAAAATACCAACAACAGTCCACGTTTTAAATGTACTTTCAATAATTTTGTTAAAATGTATACTATTTACCCGTCGATTTAGGGATCTCAGAAAAGGAACTAGAATGTAATCAGACGTAGAAAAGTTTTATAAAATTAGACCAATAAAAAAAACAATACATTTCTAAACTTTTTTTTAGGTCATACGACACAGGTTCTAAAGTATGAGTCCTTACACGTGTTCGCATAATTACAAAGATGTCTGTCTGTTTGTCCTCACGATAATGTCGGTGTCGGCTGTCAGCAGACGCAACAACTGCTACTGGGAACCGACACACAGACCGAATTGTTATGTGACGATGTTTAGGCTGTTAAGTGTTCATGCGGAGTAGGTATTAGTAACTATTTGACGTTATAGCATTAGAAGTAGTCCCGAGAATGCTTGCTTTTTGAGTACCATATGGTATGTATGTATCTATGTATGTTTGTAGGATGTTATATGGTGTGTATGTATTTATATGTGCATTTTAAGCTATTTACTGTATCTATTATTAAGTACACCCTCGTCTTAATAATTCAGTTAAATCCTCTCCATCCTAAAGTTGCCTGGTAGAGATCGCTATTAGTGATAAGGCCGCCTACTGTGACACTGTATAATTTGTGTGTAATATTTTGTTAATTTTTGCGGTGGAACAATATAGAGTTATCTATCTATCTATCTACCTTCTAGTCAATAATGTAATTACCAGTGTGGCAATTGAGTCCGGAACGTCTCATTTAAGGTTCCCTTCTAACCACTGGACTTATGACGCGTATGGGCGCTATATTTAAATAAACACCTTGAGGTTAATTCCTGTATAGTTTTGGAGAATGAAGCTGTAATATATTTGCAGAAAATGACTTCCTACTGCTCTAGGTACTAAACTTCAGAGGCCTTTTATAGGTCTTAGCTATCTTTAGTCATTTATGATTTAATATCAAACCTAACAGCAAATATTTGACGACCAAACCACCAATGGCAGTCCTACGATGCAAATAGATCTGACGCGACATAGTTTATTAACTGCAAATTTATTATTGTGCTATGACATTGCTAAAGATTATCTCCGTCTGTGGATAGTAAATAGGGATTATGTCGACAAAGTCTTAGTTGACACAGTTTGGGGCCATTTGCGTCGCTGAGACGAAATCCTACTAAATATATTGTGAGTTATGGTATGATAAAATGAAGGGAAAACAGTTTAAGAGGTTTGCAGACAATCATTTCTAGAGGTCAATAGATGCAATATCATAATATTTGATAGGTTTATGAAATAGCTACAGAAGATAATTAAACTTAAGTGTGTTACAACACATTTAATTACTAGAGTTTCCATGATCTGATAAAATATACTCGCAAAAGGTTTGTAGATTAAATAATCATTGTGAATTTGTTTGAATCAAGTCAGCCTTTTGCTTAAAAATTTTTTTTCGATAAAGTTATGCTAAAATATAAGGAAATTAAAACAAATTCCTATTCAATTTTGGGGAATACAATATACCAACAGTCTGTGTTATTTGTTACTTTGAACCGCTTGCTAAGTTTATGGTTATACCACGACACAGTTCACAAAATCTCTTGTTCGACGGTTCCGTATCGGACCGCCTACCGTTCGAAATAGCATTCCGTGTGCTTCAAGCCTCAATATCTTTGACCACAATTTGTATGACATTCGCCAAACGGATTTTACGACATCGCCCGCAGTAACACGGCTCTGATCTCCCGGGGACGTGTAGAATTAGCTTTTCACAAGTATAACATCGGGTGTGTTATGTGACTTTATTACTTTTACAAAAAGTGCAGTGATGGCGTGGGTAAGTGAAGTCCCAATCTTACAGGGAGAATAAGAACACCTATTTGGTATACAGTATCTTAAATTCATCATTACTTACACCGGAATATATTTTGAAAATAATAAGATAATCCCTAAAGAGATAACTTACTGCTCCCTGCTCCCACTGGGCCGAGTAAATTAACTTATGGTTTTTGCGAAAATGCATTCAGTCTATAAAGATTGAATGTATGTGGTAAATTTGCTCGCATCGTTGATAACTCTTGGTAGAAAAATGAGCATTTTGTATGAGTTAATACAAATTGTTTTGGTATTGACAAAAAGTCGCTCCAAAATCGTTCCAAAAAATTGCTCCTGCGGGCACAAGCTGTCTCGTATAAAACCAAAGGCAGACAGAAATTTAAATGTAAGCACGTAAGCACACTCTCGGAAAACCAGTACATAATGTTTTCACCTCATCATTTATCGACCCAGGAATGAGATGCATATGCAGCTTAACATATCGATCAGCCGCGCGAATCGATACTAATACACAATCGATTCAAATCGATGCATCAGCTCTCTAATCACGTCCGATAACAATTTGCAAAACTCCTTCAATTCACACCATCCCGTTGTAAAAGTTAGCAGAATTGTTCCTTCGAGATTCTAGAGGCGTAAAAGGCATAACACTAGTGTCCTTAACGCCCTTTGGATATCAAAGCATCGCAATGACGAATTGGAAAAGGAAGGGCACGGTTTAAATCGTCGTTTAATGTGCAATTTGTATGACTGGTCGCTTTGAAATGAGCCAATACTTTGTGTAGATCCTGCGACGAAGTCGGCTCGCGTAATCGTGTGCAAATTTAACAAAACATTTGCCAAAGTGCAATGCAATCGAAAACAAGATGTATTGCGCATGCAATAAGATTTGGTTTAATGTTATGTGGGGGTAGAATTGTGTTGGTTTTTTGGTAAGCTTGGCGCCATAGGCTTGCGAGTCGTTGCATGCAAGGGAGGCTCTCGTCGCCTAAATGGTTATAGCAGAATGATCTTTATAGCTCTCAACGGCACACGGATGTCGTACAATAGTTTCTTATTAAGGAGTGCTGATAGATGCGTTGTAAACGGTGACGTGACGGTGTTTGTATCTATGTGCACAGAATATCTGAGAAAATTTACTTAGTGAAACTATGTCTCTCAAGTTCTGGAGAGCAATCAAAAGTTTGTGGAACTGGCTGCAAGATATTAAACCTTATTTCATTCAAAACTGTTTTATGTAAAGGTGTATCATTATATTTTGTACCAAACTGAACACGACAATGTTTTTTCTTGATCAAGCTACTATCTGATTACCATCCGCCAGTTCTATCACGTTCATCAGCCATGTTTAATTCAACTAAAAAGTGAATTTAGTTAATGTATTGTTGCTAATAATTACTTGATACTGGCACAATGTTCGTTCATTGCAGGTGCAGCCATACCTCATCTTAGTCCATTACATTTTATACATTTCATAAAAAAGAAGTGAATATCTTCATTTTGACTCGACCAGTCTCAACTTAGCAGCCTTACGAGGCTGCTTACTTAATTAAGAGGCAACTAATTACTATAATAACCTTTGCTATTTTCACACAAATGGTTTCAAAATGTGCTGTGTACTTAATTGAAGAGTTAATTACATAATACAAATTCCCTATACAGCACCATCTCCTAAGCAGATACTGACGGGGCTACGTTAAAAGTAATCCCACCTTAAATCCTTATTGATAATCAGGCGACGGATCTCTAGATTGTAATGAAGATTGGGTTTTAATAGACACTGACAAACTGGGGCGTCAAAAATCGCACGTCAATATTTTTACCAATACCAAAATAAACTGTTTAACAAAATATATTTTTTTGGCGGAAGTGACGCGTGAGGCGTAGCTTTGCGAAGAGTTCGTTTTGGTATTGACTAAAATAAAATGTTCATGCACCGCTTTTGACGCCCCTGTGTGCTGGAGGCTTAATAAAAAGAGCTAAGGCGTAATGTCATCGGAATCAGAATGTAAATCTTGTGAAGAGCTGTTGTGCATGAAATTATTTACAAGATTTATTTACTAGATTATGAATTAATTTGGTTATTTTGATCTGATTGACTTGATCTTTATGAGTTGTGGTTTAGTTTAGATGTAGTAATTTGTGTCTTACCTCTGGTTTTGTTTTGGTTCTGGTTTTTGTATGTTTTTTGGGTAGATGTATCTAGGTATGTATCAAGGTATCCTAGTTCTTAGTGTAGTTCATTAATGTATATGTTTGTTTATAAGTAATGGAACCATTTTGGTATATTTGTGTATGTAACTAGAGTAGTAAAAGACTGTATGTTTCCTTTAGGATTGTTATTTATAACAAAATAAAAATAAATAGTTTTAATGATGTTAGCCCGTTCTGTAGAGTTTCCGTACCACAAACTAAGCGAATATATCTAAAGTTACTTACTGTACCAATATCCATCTTAACAGTCCTTAAACGATTTTTTAAATCAACAAACATCCCGGTATTTAGCCCATGTGCCAACTGTGGTATTGGCCGGAGCGTGCCGACGCGCGGTGGTCCAATATTGACACGCCAATCGACTCTACCGGTCGCATACATATTGTGCTCAATGCGCGCCCAGACGCCGCCGCGACGCTTTTATACGCTGTCCGCGCGTGTCATGAATGCCTCATTTTGATTGTGCATAGATTTATTGAAAATTATTTTACGTAAATATTTGAAATAAATTTAAATATATCAATACATCATCACGCCTATATTCCGCGTAGGGTTAGGCAGAGGTGCACTGCAGTGCGCTCTCCATCGCCGATGTATTTTGGTCCCAATGTAATAGAGGGCGAGTATATTGCCATTTGACATTCTCCCTCAATACGAGGCAGATTTTTGGGCTATAGTCCACCACGCTGGCCCAGTGCGGGTTCGTGAACTTCACACGCCTTTCTATAGACGTTCAGTTTTCCTCAATATGTTTTCCTTCACCGTTCCATAGCATGTGGTAGTTTCGGATAAAAATGACATTCGCACATGAAGCCCAGAGGTGCGAGCCGGGGTCTGAACCTGCACACTTTGATTGCAAGGCGTGCGTTCTACCACTCGGCACAAACAACACATACTCATCGTGTGATCCCAAACTAATTAAACTGGTATTATAGGTACCGTGTAACGGGCTGGGGCGTTTCAGTTTTAACGAGACCAGGACAAATTCTGAAAAGGCCACTGAAATTTGTCACTGTAGGGAATTGAACCCGCAACCATCTGGTTCAGTGAGCCGAGTGACTTACCCTCAAACCACTGAACCAAGTCGTCTTATTTTATTATTTGGTTTGTTGTATGGGACTAAATGTAGACATGTCTAGATTTGCGGGAAGAAACCCAATTTATCTGTAAACTTTCTGTATTAGGCATGAAGATACTCCAACGAATATAACATAGAACGCTGTGTTACTTGCTGATGATGAATAAGATGGCACATATCACGGCTCGGGCGAGGCAGCGAGATCGTTTGCCTCAGACAAGGCATTTCTTATCTACCAATTTAGCTTTAACTCGACAAATCGGTTCCATACATTTTTTCTGCAGGCTTCTTTGAAATAGAGGATACATCGGACATTTCTGAAGGAAAAACTTCAGTTTCATTTGGAATTGGTGATCGATTCCGCTTACTTTGAGTGCTATATTGACTTCCGTGATCGTTTATTATTCTTTTATTTTATTTATTATCTTTGGTTTGATACGTAAATGAAAAGCTGACTGCAGTAGACGGAGTCGCTTTTAATTAGTAATTTAGTTTAGCATAGAAGCTTGTACTAATAAATTACATAAAACAAAGGCAGCAACAATAGCTACTTACGAGATTAATACCGCATTGCTGTGCACAAATTGCTCATTAAAATCAGTTCAGCTTCGCGCAAAGTCGCGGGGAGAGTAGAAAATGTATCGCTCAGATCACTTTTTCATTCATGCTTTAAGACAAAGTTATAATCCATTCTTACATTACTAAGTGATGGGTAACTCGTCTTTTTTATTTGAGGACTAGCTGTGCCCGCGACTTCGCCCGCGTGGACTTTAGGGAGATTACCCGGAAATATGGGTATTATGTTTTTCCCGCGGAACCCTAATGCTTTTTCTATAATTAAAGTATCCTAAGTTGCGCCTTGGAACGTCAGCTATCTGTCAGTGAAAGTCCCATTGAAATCGGTTCAGCCGTTTAGAAGTTTACCTCAAACAAACAGACAGACAGACAGACAAAAAAATTAAAAATTGCGTTTTCGTTATAGGTATCGTATATACTTTCATACGCATTTGGTAAAAAAGTGTTATTTTGATATTACAAACAGACACTCCAATTTTATTTATTTGTATGTATGTATAGATATATAGATGAAGGTGTACTCATTTTAATTCGCAAAATTTGAGGTGAGGCATCGCCCGTGTGCGTATTCACTTTACAAAGCCATCTGAGGGCACTCTCTGAGTTAGCAGTGTACGAGGCACGCGGTAATGACATCTCCCATAAACAGCATTTTCTTGCCCTCACTCACTCTCGACACAACTTCACACCAACTTTAACATGGGACTTGAGGCGGAAGAGAACGAGTGAGGTGATTGGATGTTGAAATTCGAGTAACTCCATCAATTTGCTAACATTAGGACCTCAAATGAATCGACTCATGAGTGAGGGACACTTGTCTATTATTTAGTGTTGATGTAACTCAGGAAATGGTTTATTATAACATTCAACGACGCTTTGTAGACCTACGAGCGATTTCAATGTGTTATTTTTCACCCTACCACGGAAAGAGGCATAGATAAATAGTTGGTCTCGCGCGCGGCGGAAAGAGGGTTATGTTTCTATAGTTGATTTCTTTCGTACTTGTTTTATTACCTTTTAATATTGAATTAAAACCCGTTCAACAGTTAAAGTTTATAATATATTTTCTTTAAATTACTGTTGTATTTATTTCAGGTTAATTTGGAGCTGAAATGAAGGACAGGATATTTGGTATGTGAGTATTTACACGCAATTTTAACTCTTATATATTCCTTACTATGGTTCACCTCAAAAGCATTCCGTGCCCCTATTAAATACACTCCAATAACCCAACGGGGACAGTTGATTTCTAAATTTCCTAATAAACTTTTATATAATTGCTGACCAAATATAGAAACCCTTATTATAGGGTTGTAAATAGCCGAACATAATGGAATTCCAGGAATCGTGTCAAAGGAAGGATTCATTCTTCGCTTTGTTTCCTCCTCGGTTTAATTCCGTTTGATGGCCACCGATAGTCATTGATAGAAATTTGTGATGTCTTTATTTTTGGCGTGATGACTGCCACGGTTTTGGATGTGGCGCATTTGAATTCCTTTCTTTTTAGACTTTATAGGTTTCTTAAGTGAGTGTTAAAAAATCGTAATATTAAGTGCGGCTATGGAGCTGCGGGTTTTATGACCCCTTTAAAAAATTAGTGGTTCGGATTCTTCTAAATTCTAAACTTGGTCACATTATTACTGCTGTACGCGTTAAAAAAAATTCCTACCTTCCAGACTTGCTCCGTGTTAAATACGTAAGTTATTATTAGTGATCAATCTATTCTTGGAAAATGTCTAGCGACTTTTTATTATAGTAAAGTTGCAACTACAACAGTACACATCTGCATTACAAACGTTTTAGAAAACCTGCATTTTAGTGGCAATTAAATGGCATTTTACGTGTATATTTTAAAGAGCTTCTTTGTTTTCGGTAGTGGGTTACTTTTATTGCTTCCAAATCGAATATCAGATTACACTGCACCATTATGTAGGAACATTATCATCACCAGTCGTAACATTCGCGTTTGAAATGTTCTCAGTTTTCTTAGGAATGCGAATATTTTTCGTAAGTATTGGGTTAAAATCTATTGAAACTAATAACTTAAAAATATTTGCTTCCTTTCCAAGACAAAAATATATTTATGATATCACTTAAAAATGGATTTGAAATTATTTGGTAACAAGATAACCATTACAAACACGATCATTAGGGTTACCCTTGTGACATGGTAATTGGACAAAAAAAATTAATCGGCTTACCCAAATAAGTAAATTGCACCTTTAATAGGGTCAGTTATACATCAACGCGGTTTATTCTAAACACATAATGCAGTACTTAAATATTTGAAATTAATACGATCCAAAATCTACAGATTTATGTCTAGACAATTTAAAATAACATGACCGGTTCGATCACGCTTCTATCGCGTGATCAAAATGATAATTTCACTTCGAAATCTCTGAATGGGACCCCTGCCGCCTCATTAGCCATTGAGACCTCCGATGCTATACATAAAGATGATCGCACACATCAATAGCGTGAATAAAACTTCTCGGATGGTAATAAAAATTCTTACACTCTAAACAAACTGGGGCGAGCGAATTGACGTCAAGTTTTCGAAAATGTACTTTATGCAAATATACATAAAGATTGAATATCTCTGCTAAAATCCACGCGATACTATTGAAACTGTGCTTCTTCTTTAGTTTTATATTAATACAAAATTCAACGGAGTACGAGTCGACTCGAAGTACGAGCCTTGACGCCCCTGTCAGCCCGGGGCGTCAAGACCCGCGTGCGAATTTTTTTGCCAATACTAATACGAACCGTAGTGACTCATAGAAAATGTTCATTCTTCAATGAAATGACATGGACGCGTTTCGGTATTGGCAAAAAAATGGTCGTGCTCGTTTTGACGCGCCTATTTGTACAAGGCTTATGGTGTACAGAAGCGCAATGATATGATAATGAAAGAATTTGTAAGTAATAAAGTGAAAATAGGTAATGACATAGCAGTGGTAGCCGAGTGGTCGAACACACGGCTTGCAAATCAAAGTGTCCAGGTTCAAACCCCCGGTTCGCACCTCTGGGTTTCATGTGCGAATCTCATTTACATCCGAGATTACCACTTGCTATGAAACGGTGAAGGAAAACATCGTGAGGAAACCTGCACGTCTGAGGGAACTTGACTAGTTCTCGATAGATGTGTGAAGTCTGCATACCCGCACCGGGCCAGCGTGGTGGACTATGGCCTGAATCCTCCTCGCATTAAGGGGAGGCCCGTGCCCAGCAGTGGGACGTTAAAAAAGGCTGTAGTTAGTTAGTAGGTAATGATTAGTTGAGACTCGTCAGGCGTATAGCTCGCTCTGCTTCAATATTATCGACTCTCTTTAAAAATATCATTGATTAAGAAAATTATCACGCATACTAGATTATCATCACGCCTATATTCCCCCAAGGGGTAGGTAGAGGTGCACTGCTGTGTATTCTCACTTCGCTGATGTAATTTGATCCCAATGTAATAGGGGGTGAGCATGTTCCCATTATACCGGACATATTTCCCCTCAATACGTACAAAATTTGGGCCATAGTCCACTACGCTGACCCAATGCGGTTTGGTTAACTTCACACGCCGTTATATATACGTGCAGGTTTCCGCACATTTTCTTCTTTCACCGTTCAGCAACTGGTAATCATGATTGAAAGTCTCTGAGGTGCGGGCCCGGGATTTGAACTTGCACTTCTTACATTCAAGGCGAGCGTTCTACCAAACAGGCTACCACTTCTTTTTACAACCAGTCCTCAATATCGCAATGTTTGAAAATAATTCCATAGATCGGGCGCGGCGGATATCCGATCACAGATAATAAATAATGAACTTGTTTATATTTATTGCGTCATTAATAACTGTGCTGATGTATTTAATTAGATGCTAAACGTTCCCGCTGGCTACATAAATACTTAACTTCGTGTCAAATTGATCGATAAAATTGTCTTTAATTTCCTTGGTTATAAAAATTGTAGCAGTAAGGATAATTATTGGAATGAAAAGCTCACAGAGACCTCTTTATATAGTTGATGGATACCCAAAAGTTACTGTAATAACTTGAATATAGATGTGAACTCAATTCATAGACAACATAGACAACAAATAAGATATCGAGGGGTAGCCGAGTGGTCGAACGCACGCCTTGCAATAAAAGTGTGCAGGTTCAAACCCCGGCTCGCACCTCTGGGATTTATGTGCGAATCTCATTTTCATCCGAGATTATCACTTGCTATGAAACGGTGAAGGAAAACATCGTGAGGAAACCTGCATGTCTGAGAGAGCTTGACTAGTTCTCGATAGATGTGTGAAGTCTGCCAACCCGCACTGGGCCAGCGTGGTGGACTATGGCCTGAATCCCCCTCGCATTGAGGGGAGGCCCGTGCCCAGCAGTGGGACGTTAAAAGGGCTGTTATAGTATTATAGTAATAGTAACGGCTATTTGTTTTAAGCGACATTTTTTTACTTGACAGGAGAACATAGTCATTCGATGCAGGAAAATTGGCTGATTCCAAATATGTAAATATCGATCAAAAATGTGACTTAAATAAAAAATTGCCTTTCACCCCGAGGGTGTGTTCTAGTGCTGTATTCTCTTTAGGGATCATATCGAGATATTGTCCCAAAAGAGAATACAGCACTAGTATTTGAGAAGTATTTTTATGTAGTAACAATCAGTTATCTATACATCTATACATACAAATAAATAAAATTGGAGTGTCTGTTTGTAATATCAAAATAACACTTTTTTACCAAATGTTTATGAAAGTATATACGATACCTATAACGAAAACGCAATTTTAAAATTTTTTGTCTGTCTGTCTGTTTGTTTGAGGTAAACTTCTAAGTGGCTAAACCGATTTCAATCGGACTTTCACTTACAGATAGCTGACGTTCCAAGGCGTAACTTAGGCTACTTTAATTTTAGAAAAGCATTAGGGTTCCGCGGGAAAAACATAATACCCATATATCCGGGTAATCTCCCTAAAGTCCACGCGGGCGAAGTCGCGGGCACAGCTAGTAATCTAAATATAATGCAAGTTCTATCATTTCTAATCTTAAACCTTGATTAGAAAGTCTGTTCGCAAATTCAATTTTAGCATAAGTGTTAACATTATTCAGTTCCAAGAACACAACCATTCAACAAAGATCTTATAAATCGTCTTAAAACAGAGATGTTATGCGTAAAAGTCATTGAAATCTTCCCAAAAGCAATAAAACGTCGATACTGATGTATCGCCGGGACGTGTAGTATGTATTTACATTTACAAAACGAACAAAGCCTAAGCACAAGCGTTGTTCAACTTAACAAACACCCATTTTGGTAGTTACGTGCCCATAAATTCAACATAATCATCTATATAGATTGAGTTATCAGTAATTTTGGCGATATTCTCTTCTTTGACTGTAACCTTTCCAATATCAACCGTATTCATATCAACTTTAAAGTAATTTTCATGTGCTGACCGATCGTCTTTAAATGGTTTATTATTTACCTGTTCCTCATTTTCAAATTGCCAGCGATCAATTTTGAATTTTGTATCGTTATTTTAAGGATCAGTTTTGTTATTTATAGCTTCAGTCTAATTTTCTTTGGCCGCCACAAGGCGGTCTCACACGTCGCGGTCGCGAAAGATTTCGGTAATCATAAATTGAGGAGTACTAATAGTCAGTTTGCGAATAGCCCAAGGGCTTCGTGTGAATGAACCCTGGCAGTTGTTTCGGAATATTTTTGCTCTCTTTTGAACGTTTTAAATTCAACATTCGCTTTCTTTTGATGTCGGTAAAGCAGAGAGTTATTGTTGACGATATTTTCTTACCGTTTATTTATGAGAGAACTTTGAGGCGCTGGCATAACGACTATGCGTTTTTTTCGGGTTGATTTTTACTTGTAGTGTCCTCCATGCCTTCGTTTAGTATGCATACTTTAGGTACCAAATCACTATCAGCTCTGCTAGACATAAGAAGCCACTGAAATTCAGCTTCAGCTCTTAAACTAGTTTTTACAAACACTTTCCGTATGTCGCTATAGTATTCATCATACATACATCATCACGCCTGTATTCCCCGAAGGGGTAGGCAGAGGTGCACTGTAGTGCGCCCACACTTCGCCGATGTATTTTGGTCCCAATGTAATAGGGGGCGAGCCTATTGCCATTATACCGGGCACATTCCCCCTCAATACGAGGGAAATTTGGGCCATAGTCCACCACGCTGGCCCAGTGCGGGTTGGTAAACTTCACACGCCTTTCTATTATCTATAGTACTCTGTGATCAAAATCTTGACTAGTCCTTGTAGGTACATAATATGAGTTTCTTACTCTCGGTATTCTGAGAAAGAAATCATTGTAAGTTCGTTGACATAGACTTAACTAAAGCTTATGCTAATGGAGGATGGTACTTTAGGTCAACGCGTTATTACGTCCAAAAGTCAAATAGTATAAAGAAGGTCCGATTGCGGACGTCCAACCGGTACTCAGTGGTCCAACACGATCTTTCAGTATTCAACAATGGAGTAGTATAAAGCTACTTCCTGTTTACGATGCGTGCTATAACAATAATAATAGTACCTACTATTACAGCCCTTTTAACGTCCCACTGCTGGGCACGGGCCTCCCCTCATCGCGAGGGGGATTCAGGCCATAGTCCACCACCCTGGAACTCGTGCAAAAAAAGAAAATGTTTACAAGCATGACTATGCTTATACAAGATGACCTTTGGCAGGTCCTATGGATGTCGGGTCCACATTAATTTGTCTGAGAACACGATATTACACGCATAGTAATAAATTGTCAAGAACGAGCATTAAATCAATTGACCTCGTTATTTTATTACAAAACTAACACGCAATTAAATGTATGTAATGTAATTAATTCATTTATGTGTGCCGGTTCATTGACATTGTGTATCGAAGTTCCAATTTGTACGAAAGCTTTACCGAATTTATCAGAGTCGTAAAATTGTCGTAAAACTCGATACTAGCAAAGACACGCATTTTGACTACGATAACAAAAAATATATTTACTAGGTTTTACTCGTGTCTACACTCACTATATTATATGTCAATAGCAAGTGAGAGTGTTCTAGTAGGTCAAAAATACGAGTATTACAGTGGTTACAAAGTGGGTACACTTTCATACATTTTAGGAGTTCTACATACAATAAGGAAAGTAGGATGTTTGGTGATTTGTGCGTGATGCTATTTCAGTTATGTGTTTTAGAACTTTTTTGGACTGTCTTTTGGATTTTAGGGTACATGCGTAGGCTAAATAAAGAGGACTTGCCTATTACAGACTTTCCGCCGCCGCAAATTTGCTCAAGTTTTTGACAGTGTGCAGTGTCTTGTTTGTGTAGCGAGTTTGATGAAGTGTGCGTTCATCGAAAAACATAGTATATGATGCGAGTATACGCTGGTTTTCTGAGCGCGTATGGCTGAAAATAAATTTTGTGAATCGACAGTGTTACCGATTTCCTTCTATCTTCTCCAAGAGAAAGTGTGTTCAAGCACTTGTTATTTTAGCAAATGGCAAGCGATGACTAGGAGTGCTTATAAATATACAATTTTGATATTTCGCTTTCATAAAATCAATTGAAATTCGTGTATTTGCTGTATATAGTTGATAAAAAATAGAGTTGGATACAAATAAACATGTTTATAATGCAGTAATATGCGCTTGCGCATTATACTGTTGGCTTAGCATGACTGTGTAGACAGAAGTTTTATCTCTTTCAAATATCAGATTAGTCGAGAAAATCACTTCGGGAATTTTGTACTAGACATGGCTCGGTGTGACGTCATTTTCTCGACGAATCTGACAGTTGAAAGAGATAAACTTATATCTACGCGGTCACGCTGAGTTCAGAAATTGGCATTTTACGATGTACGATTAAGTGGTTGACGCGGATTAGAGATTTTATCTAATGATTAAAACCTAGAGGCTGTATATTTATGTTGCCATTATAAATGTTGAACAAAAATTACATTTTAAAATAGGTAATAAAAACGGAAATTTACATGTTGTCTAGAAATTTATTATAACGTAGAGTTTTTAGAACATAATTTACAAGATGTTATCGATGACATTTATATTAAATAAATGTTGTTTTGGATAATTACAAGAGTAGTCGCCCACTTTGTATAACCATAAATATCTGAGCTATTTAGTAAATAAGTAACCCATAAAATTTTAACTTTAAAATTACTCTATCTAATTTATATAGAAAGCTACGAACCATGTGGCATTGAAAAAATGCTACTATACATAGTTTGTAGACGAATTAAAATTTGAAGCATAAGATGTATGTATGGGTAAGCATATCTGCCACTTATGGCTGAAAGGCAAAAAGTTTTAGTTAGCTACAAGCAAGAATGCAGAAATTTATCTCCCTAGAAATTGTGAAGGCTTAGAGAGTTGTCTCCACGTATCTTGATAACTACAAATATAAGAAAAATAAAACCAAGACTGACCGATAGAGAAAACGAGTCACTTTTATGTAATATACTCAAATTGCCTAAGATGCTACATAATGACCTTTGAGCCGGACGACAGTTAAAAAGAAATAAGAAAGCCAGGTTAGAATATATGGTGAATTAAATATAACAACGGTGAAGGTGAACATCGTGAGGAAACCTGCACGTCTATAGAAAGGCGTGTGAAGTTCCCCACCCGCACCGGCCAGCCTGGTAGACTATGGCCCAAATCTACGTCGCATTGAAGGAGATTGTGCCCGGTATAATGGCAATAGGTTCGCCCCCTATTCCATTGGGACCAAAATACATAGGCGAAGTGTGGGTGTTCTATAGTGCACCTCTGTCTCCCCTTTCAGGAAATACAGGTTTGATGATGTATTTATTTAAATATAGCAACATCTCTATTTGTATATCGTCGCCGTGAATAATTCAAGGAATGTGTACTATTAAAACATCGTAAAGTCACACCATTCGGCGAGAATATCCCGCCTTTTCCCACACTAAAAGTCCAACATGTCACTAAACGGCTATAAACTTGCTACAGCTTGCCCTTTTATATTCTCCAATCTATCAAAAAAATCGTTCAAGTAGGAAAGCAGATCTTCGGCTGAAGGTTCTGTATAAAAAATAAAACAAAAAATTACCAAATTTTTTATTCTTAAAAAAAACTTTTTGAGAGTCCATTGATGTCTTTTAAACTCGTAATTATAGGCGCTCAGAGGTGGATTTCTGTCTTTTTTTTATTGGGACCTATCCAGAACTTTTCTATAGAACCCGACTAGATAGATCTTTGAATATGATGATATTAATTAAGAGGCTACGTATTTGAGATTCTTATATTCCAAATGTCATAAATATGAAAAGGTCTCTTCCAGAAAGTTTAACTCCGCAGCGCCCTCAACCGACAGACGGATTAAAAGATGTTTGAATATGGATGAAGCGAAAGAGGTATGCTAGAATCGTCACATGTGGCAAACGGAAATCCCTGCCTACCCCTGTGTGGTATGTGTATAAAAATAAAATAAAAATAGCCTCTTTTGCTGATTTGCTTTTAACAATATTCTACATTATATCGGCATCCGGTTAGTCTTTAACAGCTTGTCTTTCGACAAAGGCTTCCTCCATCTATGGAGGTATAAGTATATGTATGTATGTATAAATATGGAAAGCTATTTATTGCGGCCTGCAATACACATACGCAGTAGGAATTTACTCAACTATTGAGCATTTGGTCCGAACTTGAGACTAACAAAGGAGACGGGGATCTCTGGGCCCAATTGTAATAAGTTGAGATATGGTTTAAAAAAAGTGGTATTTTTTTCTGATTCAAAATATAAAAAAATCAGCTCAATTCACTATCCGGGAGACGAGAAATCATAAAAATAAGTTTATTTCACTGAAGAAATAGAGTATCGATTACAATAATCGATTACTGTGAATGATTTAAACAATTGAACATAAATTACTTGATTGATTCAATCAAAATGAATAAATACATTGTAATAATTAACAATAAAAAAAAACTACAATGAATATAGTAACTAACTGTGTGGCGTCCGCGTTTCCGAACGCTCCACAAAATGTCGACGGACGAGTTTCCGAACGTCCGCGCGCCCCAGACCCAGACAGAGTGAGCACGTTCGGTAGCTCAAAAACAAATTGTGTTATTAATGATTAAGCACATAATTGTATTCATTTTAATATATTAAATACACTAAAGTGGTAAATTAACACCAAAACTGTATATTAAAACAAAATAACAATCACAGTTAAAAAATCAGCTGTTTAGTATCTAGGTTGTTGTCACTTTGTTGAATAACCACACTTTTACTAAATCTCTAATAATTCTGCTCTCAGATAGCCAAGACCAGAAAAAAATTCGGAGATGGTTTGATAAGATATAAGCTCTTAATGACACCACTCTCATATTTTTACAACTGGGCCCAAGAATGTATGAAAGCGTATCCGTCTCCTTTCAAACTAGAAACAATGGTTTTGTTTACGTATTCTCGTGCGTAACCCTAAAAACCGGACGGGTCCCCAAAGGGAAATGATTCTGAAGTGTAAATCATTTTGAAACGGTATCGTAAAAGTGTGAGGTTGGAAACAGAAATATATTTTGTTTTACGCGCGTGTTGAATGTAGTTCCGCTCAAATGAAGCTGTGATTGTCGTTCAAAGGGTGGTGATGTATAAATAGATTTTATATAATTTTGTAAGTTCAAAGTATACGTAACATTCTGAGAGACGTTTCAAATCTGATACCGTAAGTTTACAATACTTGATAGGTTCGAAAATACTATTTTATAGTCTATTTTGTAACATCTAATTTAAATCCAATTACAATAAGGAAGGTTGGAGGGTTGGAAGCGGTGGGCAGTGGTTGGAGAAGAAGAGCCGAAGATTGGGCTCAGTGGCGCTTCTTGGGAGAGGCCTACGTCCAGCAATGCACTGACACCGGCTGATGATGATGACAATAAGATACATTAACAACGTACTTATGCATTTACAAAAAAAGCTTTGTCATTTTATAAAAAAGTATCTATAAGATTTATGTTCAAGAGGTGTTATTAAAGCTATTTCACAATTCCTTTCAGTGCCAGGAAGTTTAAAATTATTATAAATAATCCAAAATATTGAATACACCTAAAAAACGATGATAATCTCTGTCACTATTGCTATTTATTTTAATACTAGTACCTAAACAGCAATTAAACTCATTGCTGACATCAAACACTCATAAATATATATAACACGTCACTCAAACCACTCAATTCACACTCAAAACGTTACTAACGCACTCTTTTAAACTCATTTTCACTATTATCCTCAACAACACCCAAAATAGCAGAATAGTAATTCATTTATTTCTATTACGAGATACGGGAGTCACAACACTATTTTATTTATTGAAAAGAAGTACACTACTATCATTCTCTTTTGCAACAATCAACTTTAATTTTCAATCTATTGAGTTAAAATTCAAAAGTTAGAAAGGTTTTGGTTGATAGGTTATTGTGCACAGTAAAGGATAATAAAAACATGATTTACTGCTTGCAGTCGAGTGTAAATGCGGCTGGTAGTCGTTAAACGCTTTTATTTTTATACTATTGTACTCACTACTATTAGAATGAAAGAAATAATGTGTTTTAAAACATTTTCCCAGGCTAATAGCATACGATTTCTATTAACAAAGCGCCATCGATGCTTGTAATATGTAATAAACTCCCTTTGCTTATAGCCTTACGCTCAAAGGGTGAATGAGCAATGCATTCAAGGTGTACAATATATATAAACATCATCATCATCACGCCTGTATTCCTCGAAGGGGTAGGCAGAGGTGCACTGCAGTGTCGCCGCTGTATTTTGGTTATTGGCTATTGGCTATTGGCTATTGGCTTTATACCGGGCACATTCCCCCACAATACGAGGGAGATTTGGGCCATAGTCCACCACGCTGGCCCAGTGCGGGTTAGTGAACTTCACACGCCTTTCTATAGACGTGCAGGTTTCCTTCACCGTTCAGCAAGTGGTAATCATTGTTGAAAATGACATTCGCACATGTGAATTATCTCAGAAGTGCGGGCCCAGGATTTGAACTACGAATACACCCCTTACGTTCAAGGCGGACGTTCTTGTCCATGTGGCTACTACTGCTGTACTGCTGTTCTGTGTACTAGAAGTTAATAATAATAATTTAGATGCGTAGACATTAGATTTGTACACGATAATTAAAAAAAATATCAAGTTATGTCACCATATTGACTGACAACTGAAAAATGGTACTAGATTTTAATGTTATAATCCGTTTTCTCAGATAGAGTAATATTAATAAATTTAATAGAAAACTCAAAAATGAGTTAAATTCGGAGAGCATATCGAGGTTAATGATTCATTAACATTAAACGATATAACTCTCATGCTTCTTATGTGGTAGCGCCGCCTACGGGAATGTCATTCGTAAACTTAACAATGCTAAGTCGAATCTTTATTTAGTTAAGTCTATAATTCTATGACCAATCGGGGTTAAGCTGCAGAACTAAGTCGATGTGCGCGGGTGGAACTGTTGCCAAAAGTAATTAGGCGCGTTGTGACCGACTGAGCAGCCTCGCTCGGTTACCTCAATGCTATCCTACGCAACGAGAGGCCTTACCACCTTTTATAGTATTATTTTAATATCAACTGTAAATTTTTGACAGATTTCACTTTCAAGTAATATTATAAAAACCGGCCAAGTGCGAGTCGGACTCGCGCACGGAGGGTTCCGTACCATTATCTATAAAAACGGCAAAAAAATCAAGTCTGTTGTATGGGAGCCTCCTTAAATATTCACTGTATTCTGTTTTTTAGTATTTGTTGTTATAGCGGCAACATAAATACATCATTTGTGTAAATTTCAACTCTCTAACTATCACGGTTCAGGAACCGTGATAGTTAGAGAGTTGAAATGTCACCAGGATGTATCTCAGGAGATACATCCTGGTGACAGACGTACGGACGGACGGACAGCGTAGTCTCAGTAATGGGGTTCCCGTTTTACCCTTCGGGTACGGAACCCTAAAAAATCACCATTGCAGGAGAGAGCGTGGTAAAGGTGGCAGAACATAAAAATATCAAAACTCTCGTTTTTGTAGTTGGTTAAGTATGTACTTAAAATTACGAAAAATAAGGAATGGTAACGCTTGTGTGTGGCAGCGTATACGTCCCAGCGCTCCTGACAACAAACCTCTCCAACTCGCACGCCATGGGCGTGACTAAAGCATAAGCTAAATTTTCAAAAAGTTTTGCGTAACTTTTTTAGAAATTCTTGTATTTTATTCATTTTGTCTAAGGAAGTAAGCGAGCTTCGTCTATAATAAGCGATTTACTGGGCTACTGTGTATCAGTACGCGCCGATTGATAATGTTGACTGGAAGTTATGGCAGTACTCCAAGGTGGCAACGCGAGATTCTGCCTGGTGCGAGTCACTAACGTGGCAGTAGTGCGAGGCTCTTCAGCCGATGAGTACCCTCCTATAAAGCAATAAAATAAAGGATGTGACACATAAGCTACACCGCAACAGCGGTTCTTTAAGGATTTACGGGCAGATGATTTTATGTATTTTTAATGAATAGTAAAAATGCAAATGAGTTCCGATATTCAAATCGATATTACAAATATCGACCCGCTGTCATCTAGATTGGGATTATAAAAGTTTTATTATCTTGTTTCTTTGTGGAATTAAATTAGTATGAAACATTTATGGGTTTGAATGAAGTTTATAAAAGTCTCTCTGGTAAATAAATTATTGATATATGAGGAACTATAAAATAGACTCATTCATATGTTTGTAAAAATGCAATTAGAGTATTAGTCAACTGTTATTAACATTTTCAAAGTAGGTATATCAGAGTAACATTTGATAGTTTCACTGTCGGATCATCTATGTACAGGTATAAGCCTAGACAGCCAGGTTAGCAATGAGACCCTCTTTGGAAAAAAAACCGGTCAAGGGCGAATCGGACTCGCGCACGAAGGGTTCCGTACCATTATTTATATAAACGGCAAAAAATCGTTGTATGGGAGCCCCCTTAAATATTTATTTTATTCTATTTTTATTATTTGTTGTTATAGTTGTCGACAGAAATACATCATCAGTGAAAATGTCAACTGTCTATCACGGTTCATGAGATACAGCCTGTTGACTGACGGACGGACAGAGGAGTCTTAGTAATAGGGTCCCGTTTTACCTTTAGGGTACGGACTGCTAAAAATTACATCGTTATAGCATATTTATGTACCTATATTTTCTTATGTACTACGTAGAATATTTTACCAACTGAGTGTCCGTTCTACATCATAGATCACACCATAATACATCTCTGTTCATAGATAAAGCGGCAAAATCCAATTCAGCCATAGTATAAATAAGTACAGAGGTTTAACTTTACAAAACGAGGGTATTGTTTGAAATATTGAGAATTAACCAGACGTTTCAGATGATACCACATTTGTCAAATTATGATAAGCACTTTAGAAGTTGTTGTGAGGGAACACTACGGACGCCTTAAGAGATGGTCTTTTTTTTTTTGGCCGTTGGTGTTACTGGGTTTACTGGTGTTACTGTTGGTGTTACTGTTGGCCGTGAGGTGGCCTTTACAGCTTTACCGGAGGAGAGATGGTCTTAGTGTCTGATTGTAACGTCAATAACCTATAAAATATCTACACACTTTAGTCCTTCTGTAAAGCATCCATTCTAAACCATCCAGGGTGCCACCCAAACGCATACGAAAAAAAACATTCAAATCGGTCCAGCCGTTTAGGAGGAGTTCAGTGACATACACACGTACAGTAGAATTATAGATATACTTTATGACCTCTATCTATAACATAAAAAGTTGAGCACAGGTCTTGGTCAAACTACTGTATCAGAGATTTGTAGCTAATAAAAATAAATAAGTAGGAAGAAATTGAATTTAGAATCGCCATTCATAGGCAGCAAAATCATTATCTATATACTATATACAAATAAATAAAATTTAAGTTGTCGTATGTCAAAATACCAGCTTAGTTAAATACATATAAAGAATAATACGCTACCTATAACGAAAACGCATTTTATCTTCATCTGTCTGTTTGTTTGAGGTAAACTCCTAAACGGCTGGACCAATTTTGACTGGACATTCACTCACAGTTACAGGGAGTATATTGGCCATTTTTCTATCTTAGAAAAAAAATAGGTTCTGCGGAAAAAATATTAAAAGCAATCTGGAAAATATAGTTCCTAAATTTGGCGCGTTCGAATTCCCGGGCTAAGCTACTAATATACTATAAATTTCCAATGTCTACAAAACCGTGAACCCACATTCCGAAATTGACTTACTGCGCGTATCTATTTCGTAGTTAAACTATGCAAACCCGATCAGCAGTAAACTGCGTGCGGATACTTAACCAATGATTCATAGCCGGGTGTAAAAATCATACGCATTGCGGAAACGTTAGGTCTGCTCTACACTAACTCGTAACATCCTACAACATCATAGCTTCATGATAGAGTAGTTTTTTTTTAATAGACTACGCTGTTGGCCGTGAGTTGGCCTTTACAGCTTCACCGGAGGAACAGTAACACAGAAACACAAATTTCTATGGACCGAACTTACACGACAAAAATTAATGGTAAAACACTTTTTAAAAACAAGCTTTTATTTATTGAAATTAAACTATTTTACGGATTTTATCGCGTTTATTTACTATTTTATTTTCCCGACGTTCGGATCGATCGGACCGCAAACAACAACTAAATATGAGGGTACCCATTGAAATTAAACTATTTTACGGATTTTATCGCGTTTATTTACTATTTTATTTTCCCGACGTTTCGGCTGCTTTACAGCAACCATGGTCACGGGGGACTGAGGTGTTAGACGTCCTGATGTCATAGTTAATAACTGGGTACCCTCATATTTCAATGTATAGTATTCGCGTAAATATAAGAAAACAATATGAGGGTATTAACTATGACATCAGCACGTCTAACACCTCAGTCCCCCCCGTGACCATGGTTACTGTAAAGCAGCCGAAACGTCGGGAAAATAAAATAGTAAATAAACGCGATAAAATCCGTAAAATAGTTTAATTTCAATGTATAGTATTCGCGTAAATATAAGAAAACAATAAGTTTTTATTTAATTGCCCTTAATTTTTGTGTTCCCCTCAGCAAGCCCTTTCATTTGATACCCATACTGTGGTAGTGCAGAAAAAATAACTATTCTGCCATCTTGGTTGATCCGCCATATTGGAATTAGAATGATGTCACATACCTAAGCATGCATTGTCATCCAAAATAAGCGTGTATACCAAATTTCAGGTCAATCGGTTAAAGATATCTGATTTAAAATTCAGTTGCAAGATTCCACCCGATACATTGAAAGTTAATATAAAGGTTGTAAAAACACCGAGCCGCGTTACATGATAGTGGACCGGGCCCTTAAGCGCAGCATTAACGCGCTCCTCATATACTCAACCGGTTCGGCGAGCATTATTTTATGTTGGTTGCCTTTGTACACTTGCGACTTTTAATCGCATATTATTATAACCAAGTCTCCACTAACCGAGATGATGACTCGCGAGATTAAATTAATCAAGTAGCTAAACAATTTATGCGAATGTAACTTATTTTCTACCCCTACAAGAGACACAGAAGTAAAATGATCATTTATTCTTACAGTCCAGTCCCTCATTGTATGAGGTCGTGTGTAGTTATCTCGTGTTATTTGGGTTAAGAAAGTTAAATCATCTGATTTGAATGTAGATACCTACGATACACACTTAAGAAGCTTTTGTAAAACGAAACCCTATTAATAAAACGAATATTGTACGAAACATGTATAAAAGCAGTCGAAAACTAAACGTTAAAATTTACACGATTTTGCGACAAAATGTCTGCTGCCTATCAAGTCCCTAAGTGCCATGATACTAGACGTCATACGCCGACGCCGGCTGCCAATGACCTAGGCATTGTCTAGGTCTTAATGCTTAAGCTGTCACGTGGCGGCGGGAGTGGCTAGAGTGGTCTGGCAGAGATTCATGTGATCTCAGGCCAAGTGGATTTGGAAATATTGTGCCTAAGGTACAATTTCAAAACATTTGTGAATGGTTCCTGAAATGTTATTAAGTACTCGTATAACATAGAGAGCAGATATTAATGTCTTCCAGAGCAAGTCATCAGATTTTGAGAGAGCTGTAATATCATCCTGAACGAGAATTGGGTACAAACTAAATGCTCTCAAATTAGGAAGAGATGTAGGTCAGTAAATAATGGCTAATGTTATGGCATTTCCATTAAAATCTTTGCTAAGTTCCTATACAAACCAATAATTTTCGATAAGAGCAACGATTAGTTTTTGGGGAAAAATTAATTAATCCTTAAGCAAAAGATACCCGGAGCGTTACTTACGGAACTTTTACGAACGGTTTTCAATAAGATCTCGTTAAAAGTTTCACGGACCGTTAGCAAAACGGGGCGTTTCTATTTTAAAATACTTTACTAAACCACCTAAACTGTATGCCATTAGCGATAATGCTCCAAGGAGAATTTCTCATCAAATTTATGATCGGTCGCATCATGAGTCATTCAAGACAAGACTGGGCTGGATAAAGGAAGTGTCCTTAAAGCATGGAGTTATGGGGCGCACTGGTTATGGTGTTCTGCATAATTCTAGCCTTTTGACAGCTTTAGAGTATAGCTATTGTATGAACGATGGTTTTGATAGAGAAATTGATCTAGTTCACGGTAAAATAGGTGTTGTCAGTTGATGCAAAACTATGGAGTTTTGACTATGGATAATTTCAAAACAGCTGGTTTTAGGTATGGGGTATAAATATTTCATCTCAATAATGATGCCATTTTGTAAGCATTGTAAAAAAATGGTAAAATTTGTTAACTAAGAATGCCAAGATTGAATATTTCAAAAAGGCAATCGTTTCTAGAGTGGTGTTTCTTTTATGAAGCTAATATAATTAGCTTGCAGCAACTTTTACCTTCGATCGTTAAGCAAATAGAGAGCCCGAGTCGAAGACAAACTGCAACCGAATTCAATAGTACCTAATTAATTTCTATGCAAAACCTAACATTATGAAACCACTAGCTATCATATTTATAATACTGTTTGTGTTAAACGGACATTTATTACCAACACTCTTGTTAAATTGATTAGTATTTCATTTACCAGTGAGCTTGAAATTAAATATCAAGATAAATCAACCACGAGACTTATTTCCGAGAAGCTATAAAACTCCATATTTACTATTGCAATATAGGAAGAAAGTAGTAAATAATATCAGCATGTCCTCTACGGTTACCACCTTAACCTATTTTCTAAGTGGAATGAAACTGGAATGACCAGGTAGAGGTAATAGCTTTCGGACCTTACTTTAAGACTTAAGAAAGAAATAATTAAAATCATAATTTACATCCTGACGTTGGTTCAAAATTGTGGTATCCAAAGCCATATGAACAGAATGTTACAATAGCTATGCCAGTAGGTGCCTTCTAGAATTCTTAAGTCACAGCTAATGACTAAAGAATTCTAGAAGGCACCTACATAATCTTCGAGTAAATAAATAAGAATTCAAACGTTAGACAGAGAGTAACAATAAAATCTGATGAGACTTTCACTGACAGATAGCTGATGTTACTAGGAGTACCATAGACTATTTTTTTATTTTGTTTTACAAATAAAGTGCGAGTAGTAAACAGAAAAAATAATCTAACGTAACAACAGACAAAGCAGTATGATAGAAAATGTAAGTCGAAGCAAAGAGATTATTGACAACTTGTTATTAATAATCATTCAAATGATATGCTTGATACAGCTACAACTGACACCTTAGTCTATTTAAATGTGATAAAATTTGATACGGATAATGATCTAACAATAAACATTACTGAAAAGCAACACCCGAACAGTTAACCATTATACCCAGAGGCGCTGTGATCTTATCTCTCTACCGACCTAAATCTTGGCATAACAACTTAATAATTATCGCTGTAAAGCAACAGACCACACGCAGACTAACAGATGTCCACCCTCGCATTTTGATAAATGATCTGGTGTCGGATGTAAGGAAGTGGTCTTACTAAAAATATTCAATATATTCAAAGATCTCAGAGTTTCCTTTAGATTTAGCCAATAGCGCTGATGTGATGTTTTCATGATTTAAATTGTTTTAACTTTAAAATACCTTTATTTCAATCCGAGCCATATGTTCTTTTTTTTGTTTGTCATTTAATTTTATGTGTTTTACTTTTGCAAGCATTGCGTGTGAAATTTGCTTTCTGCTAGGTGTCTACCAAACATTCTGTAGGACGTACTGATTTACCAAATTGCATCAATTTTATGATAATAGATTTGTGTGGGCACTAGATCCTTTGAAAAATGCATCTGCGTTTAATAATGTTAACCTATTTTTAAAATAGATGCACTTTATTAAACAAGTTTATTAAGTAAAGCTCGTAGTTTATAGCTATTTTATAGCAGGATTTTTATTTACATTGACGATGAGGAAAAGTGATGGCAATAAAGAAGATCTTATGTCCATATACAAGGACAGTTTATAGCCTAGTTTCAATGTGCTCCGACCACCGCTCATCCTAATCATAGGCTGTATATCAAATTATTTATAAGGAATACGCGTGGGCTCAGGACATCTCCTTGTGGCACTCCCAACAAGTAACCAATATTAGTTCGTGTATCGTAAATTGTTTACTAACTACAGCCCTATTTGACGTCCCACTGCTGGGCACGGGCCTCCCCTCAATGCGAGGGGGATTCAGGCCTTTGTCCACCACGCTGGCCCAGTGCGGGTTTTTAATTCATTCACAGCAATCATTATTGGATTTCAATATCTATAATAAATTAAAAAGAGGTTCGTATTGAGCTTTTTATCAACAGAGAATGCTACTATAAATTAATGTTTGCCTGAAAATAAATATTATATAACTGTTGACTTTGTGTTATTGTGTAATATAATCTATTTGATTTATAAAATTGAAACCTGACACCAGAGCTACCGATAACAAATAACTGGAGGCAAGATTTATGTTATAACTAAAATTGAATTTGCATAATCGTGAATCAGTTTTACAATCTTGTTAGATTTACGTGAGGTGACAAAGTTGTCTAATATTAGTATGTTTAAATAGCGCACAACATAGCACTGACAGTCATACAATGAAGTAAACTTGAGACTATCTACAACTAAAATAAACTATACAAACCCTTATTAATTCACAAATTACTTTTGTACAAAAAATACGATATAAATGTTTTGTACAGGGATTGAAATTCATTTAAATTTTAAGTTTTATCCTCGGAGTTAAAATATTGATTCAAGTTTCTATTTATTTCACGATTTTTGTGTTTACCGTAATAATTAGGTACTCAAATTGTTGGCATCATCAGTAAAATGCATTACTTTCTGTCTCTGAAACAACTAAGTATTAACTGTTTGATTGCAGTTAACTGTGCCTTAATAGACTTAGAAATGACTATTTACTGTTTTATGATTAGGGACACACGTTTAACAAATATGATTGTATGTTAGACGATCTGTTTATTATAGCATTCTTAAAGCATTCTTGTTTTAGTCCTGTCCTTTTGAATAGATCTTTATTACCTCGTAAAAGTAATGTATACTATTCAATTTTATTTTCTTTAATCTTTTTATTCATTCGTTAAATACATTTTTAGTGTGGCGTTTAATATCATTTTTGGTTTTATTAAAGTTTATTGAGACTTTTTTAATATCTGTGATTTTTTTATGGTTTAAGTAGTTTTATTATGTATAGTAAACGTTATTATGTTTTCTAGTGATGTTGATTCATTTATGAAAGGTGGCTTAATTTAGAATCCATTTGCTAAACTTTCATTGTAAAAAATATTGTTATATTTTTATGTCTAGGTGATA
Organism: Ptilodon capucinus; assembly: GCA_914767695.1. NCBI lineage: Eukaryota > Metazoa > Arthropoda > Insecta > Lepidoptera > Notodontidae > Ptilodon > Ptilodon capucinus. Next base: position 10,929,046 of record OU611823.1, on the reverse strand, counting down.
GCAATCAAATTATAAACAACTTTTAGTGAGTTTCGGGTTTCGACTGAATGCGTGAACTTTCAAGAAATAGTATTCAGTCTTTTTTTGAACCGTAACGGTAAATTTTTGTTTTGTGTCGTATGATACTTACTTCGATAGATGTCGCTAGTGTAGTTCTGAATGCCGGTATGGTTTGTTTATCTGGCATGTACCAAACCGATCCGTTTTAGTTGAAGATGTTCGAACCTAGCTTACATTAGAAACTAACCTAGAATTCAAACTGGGACAATATAAGACAAACTACATCCTCAAGTCATAGTAGTAAGTCATAACAGCCATAATCGTTAATTACATTTTAACATAACAATGAGAAGAGATCACGATTAAAGCCTACGGAGATACGAGGTGAATAACAGTGCATTACTTATTGCAGTAGTAGCCTCGCAGGCAAGAACGCCCGCCTAGAACGTAAGGGGTGCAAGTTCAAATCCCAGGCCCGCACCTCTGAGATAATTTTCATGTGCGAATGTCATTTTCAACAATGATTACCACTTGCTGAACGGTGAAGGTAAACATCGTGATGAAACCTGCACGTCTATAGCTTTTTATAGCGTGTAAAGTTCACCAACCCGCACTGGGCCAGCGTGGTGGACTATGGCCCAAATCTCCCTCGTATTGAGGGGGAATGTGCCCGGTATAATGGCAATAGGCTCGCCCCCTATTACATTGGGACCAAAATACATCGGCGAAGTGTGAGCGCACTACAGTGCACCTCTGCCTACCCCTGATGATGAATACAGGCGTGATGATGTGATGTACTTTAAATTATGTTCTTAATTAATGAAAGTATGGATGCAATTAATAAATCAACTTGTTCGACTCCTTCGTCCTAGATTCATTAATATTACTATCTAATGCATAGTCTAACTAAGGCTTTATTTGCACGGTAAAACTAACTACTCTATATACAGGTAACTATTTTAGGCAGCTGGCATCAACGTATTGTTAAAGTTACTATCTAAACAAAAATAAATATGATTAATTTAAAATCATTATCTTCTTATACATTAAAATCTATTTCTGTTAGTCTAGTTAATAGTCATAATGAACGGCTTGTTAGATATTTTTGTTCGCTCTAATACAGGGGTTATAAAAAATAGTAATGTAAGAAAACTATTATCTCAGTGGCGCCATTTCATCAAAACGCGCCAGCACACAAATATTTGTCAATACTAAAATTACTATTTTGACTCATAGAACAAGCTCATTTTGAGGGTTCCGTACCCAAATGGTAAAATGGGCACCCTATTACTAAGACTTCGCTGTCCGTTCGTCCGTCCGCCCGTCCGTCCTTTCATCTGTCACCAGGCTGTATCTCATGAACCGTGATAGTTAGAGAGTTGAAATTTACACAGATGCTAGATGATGTATTTCTGTTGTCGCTATAACAGCAAGTATAATAAAATAAATATTTAAGGGGCTCCCATACAACAAACGTGATGTTTTTGCTGTCTTTATAGCTAATGGTACGGAACCCTTCATGCTCGAGTCCGACTCGCACTTGGCCGGTTTTTCAACAAAATTCCATCCATGACGCGAGCGAATTTAGTCGCGAGACTTTTTCTACAGAAATTGCACCTTTCTGGGGGTTACCATAATAGGGGTCATTTTTAAAAATCAAGTGACTGCTTGCCCCGGTGCGTTCTTATCGTAACCGTATCGTGATGACACCTATTATTTCTTTCAGACATTATTAATAACGGCTGCCATTTGGTATGTAGGTCGATTTGTCATCTGTTTGATAAACAATGCTATGATTGCCAAATAGTATTACTGATTTGTTCCGGATGATATGTGCCAATATAATACGACAGTAAGTATTAAAAGCATTTTTTAAATTTCGACTACGAATTATTTCCAATGGCTTTGGCCACAGATATATAATCTGTATGTATATATACACACTAGTACATTTTTTAAAAGTCAACTGTATTGCCTTTATAACTGTTTTAAATTATTTATTTCATTTTAACTAATAATACGATAACATTGCACAAACTTTTATAGCTTTTAAATCCCAGGTCCGCACCTCTGAGATAATTTTCATGTGCGAATGACATTTTCAACAATGATTACCACTTGCTGAACGGTGAAGGAAAACATCGTGAGGAAACCTGCACGTCTATAGCTTTCTATAGCGTGTGAAGTTCACCAACCCGCACTGGGCCAGCGTGGTGGACTATGGCCCAAATCTTCCTCGTATTGAGGGGGAATGTGCCCGGTATAATGGCAATAGGCTCGCCCCCTATTACATTGGGACCAAAATACATCGGCGAAGTGTGGGCGCACAACAGTGCACCTCTGCCTACCCCTTCGGGGAATACAGGCGTGATGATGTATTTATACTTTTAAAGCCAATTGAATTCTCAACTTTCTTATTATACCTACTAATATTCTGAAAGTACGTATAATAAAAAGTTTGTTACATTTCCGATCAAATTGTATACAGGAAGTGCATTATACATGTTTAAAGGTAATATATCAGTGTGGAAGTAGTCCCGGCGGGTGCGCGGCCGGTGCGTGTGACAATGGGTTCCTCCTCATTGTTTTGTGTCTAGTATATTTCTGGCTGACGGGCCGCAACGAGCCGTGATCGTCCACGATTTGAGCAATTTGTATCAGTTAGGTCGTTTACACCACACGATGTTGCATAGGTACCATACAGTTTAACTTGCTTACATTACTAATTTAAGTTGACATTATATAATTTTAATTTGACATAATTTAATTGGATGTCATGGTGCTTTTGACACTATTTGACTTGAAATTAATGCTCGTCTATTATTCTAGTTTGACATCATTAATGAACTTTAACTTTAATTGACATGTAAATTAATATATACCAAAATAAATGAATATAAATATGATCCATTCATAGTAGCATTTTTATACTGAAAAATGTCTTTACGGTTTACAGATGAATTGAAAGTTTAATACGTGTATGGTTAATGGTTTTATTAATCTTTATTTTTACGCAGTCTTTGATCAGGCTTAGATATGTTTGTTAGTACTTTATTTATGGTCAATCAAACTAAACATGCATATGCGTCTAATCGTAACGTTACACTTTATTTACAATACCAATTTTAATAATTTTTTTTCAGATTTTAATTTAAAAGCGTTATATTTGTTCATAGTTTATTTAATAAAAGTAAGTGTACAAAAAGAAAGTTTATGGAGGTGGGGGAGACCTTTGCCCACCAGTGAACGAAACCGTAATAAAACCGGCCAAGTTCGAGTCGGACTCGCGCTCAAAGGGTTCTGTAGCATTTTCTATAAAAAATCACGTTTGTTGTATGGGAGCCCCCTTAAATATTTATTTTATTCAGGTTTTTAGTTGTTAGTAGATTTTTGTTATTATAGCGGCAATAGAAATACATCATCTGTGAAAATTTCAACTCTCTAACTATCACGGTTCATGAGATACAGCCTGGTGACAGACGGACGGACGGACAGCGAAGTTTTACTAATAGGGTTCCCGTTTTACTCTTTGGGTACGGAACCCTAAAAAAAGAGTTGTATACACTCAATACAAAATTAAACCATATTGTAGTTAAGGATATTTAATTATTCGATGTTTAACGAAGTCTATGTTATTACATATTATATTAATTAACTCCCTGCCATGTTAACACCAAAATGGGTTAAAATTTGATACGATACATCGATCGGATCCACGTCGTATCGTACCAGCAAAACGACATCACATTATCCTCTTTGATACATTACTCGTATTGTTCACTTTGGCATTTTCTTGTTTTGTCATGTTATATAATGTCATGTAATTGTCTGTATTTAGAATATGTGCGAGCAACTTTGTGCTCTATTACGTTTTAATTGGACGCCATTAGGCTTGTTTTTCCTCGTCACGAACGTCACCGTCGTGGGCTAGATTCATTAATTAATTACCTTTAAACTCCTTTGATGGTGTTGACAATGAGATAAATAGTCGTAATTTGTAAATTGCTTTCTATTTATTATGTGAGAAAGTAATTTTGCTGCTTACGTCCAATTTTTGGAGATGTATTTGGTTCTAGGAGAAATGTTAGCTTAATAGTTTTTTTTTTATAAATGACTACGCTGTTGGCCGTCAGTGCCCTTTACAGCTTTACCGGAGGTACGGCGAGTGCACTCCAGTAGGGCATAAGCGATATAACCAATGAACATATAAGCATAGATACAGCTTTCCATACTAATTTGTTAATTAGAAAAGTCCTATTTTAAAATGTATGTGTACGTGATTGTTGTCTACGCCTGTTAGATTGACGTGAAACGAGCCTTAAAAATAATAAGTTGCGTTATTTTATAGTAACAGATTCAGTTTAAAATTATAGTCCTTTAGCAGAATGGTTCGCAGCCGCGCGCGAGACCAATTATCTATGGGTTCGCAGCTTGAATAAAGGAATCAAACATAAGTGCTAGTTAGAACACTTATCCGTTCCTAGAAATGAGATCTCCGAATAATTGATCAAGATTATCAACACAAACTAAATCGATAATCGTTTCAAGTAATCGCCCGCCGTCGCTCCTAACTTCCCCACGGCTTATGAACGAGCGTCAACGAATCAGCGCCATTCGAATGATTGATATTTATAAATCGATACAATTTATCTCGATTACGGCGCGTTCGCAGAAGCTCGACTCATGCGAGATGTACCGTGGCCGACGAAATGAAATGTTTTGACATTTTGATTAATGTTTATATAGTCATTTTGCAATGTTCCCGTCTGAAGTGTTGACCGATATTGATTATAAAATATACTAAGCTGATCACTTTTAAAATTTGAAGGCCTAATCCAAAAATGTGCAGTGGTAGCTGAGTGGTCGAACGCACGCCTTGCAATCAAAGGTTCAAACCCCGGCTCGCACCTCTGGGATTTATGCGCGAATCTTATTTTCTTTCGAGATTAGGTATAAATTGCTATGAAACGGTGAAGGGAAACATCGCGAGTCGCAATAACAGTCTGTGGAAACTTGACTAGTTCTCGATAGATGTGTGAAGTCTGCCAACCCGCACTGGGCCAGCGCCCATGCCCAGGCCCGTGCCCAGCAGTGGGACGTTAAAAGGGCTGTAGTAGTAGTAATAGTACTAGTAATAGTAGTAGTAGTAGTGTTTTTCGCGGTAACCCATTTCCAGGATCTAACGAAAATACAGTTTCTTTGAAGTATACAAATTAATATTTGTATGGTAGAGTCTATAGTAATATCCGGCTGCTCTATACTTTGGTCGTATTAGCTACAAACTATAGTGATTTTCAGGAAGAACTTATCTTAGGTTAAACTATAACTTATATAGTTTGGTGGTGGAGACTATAGCCCAAATCTCCCGAAATGTGCCCGGTATAGTGGCTATGATTCGCCCACTATTACATTGGGATCAAATACATCGATGAAGTGTGGGTGCACTGCAGTGCACCTCTGTGTACCACTTTACTTTATTTACAACCACTTACGGCAATGACGCAGCCTCAAAAACTATTAGAGATACCAAAACCATATTAAGTAATATTACCGTATCTCGGATAATATAATAAATCAAACGCTGCCGTTAGTATCACGGTTCATGATAAGCAGCTTAACCGCGGGTTAGGTAACCCGAGGTGTGAAAACCGATCCTAAATTAGCCGAGTCGCTTTATCGACTCGCTCTAATGCTGAGATAAATGGCGATCCATTATGGTTGGTGAGCTATGTTCTATTTTGTTAGCGAACATATACTTACCTACTGCAGTTATTATTACATCTATTGAACCCTGATAAATGACATGAATGAACCCGCAAAGGTGGATATATTGGGTTAATACCAGACCCATTACCAAAATCTGTTATGTAGTAAAATTTTAATATTTATTTTCAGCTTTTGACAGTTAATTTATCACAAAAATCGTCAAAAATGCACAGTTAAAATTAAAACAATAATCAGAATCATATTTTTTTTTATTCAAATAGGCATTTTATAACACAGGCACTTATGAATCGTCTATATAGTACACCCATTCGGAATGCATTTCCTATGGAGAAGAATGGGCAAGAAACTCCATGGTTGCTTTTTTCCAATAATAATACTATAAGACGTACGTTACGACGCTTTGCGATTAAAACGTGGCCATAACAAACCCAGGACAAGCATGTGGAGATGGGACGGGGTGGGGTAATTAATAGGCTATTTAAAAAACCTCAAGATTGTAGCACTCAAGAAACGCGTAGGCTAATAGCGAAGAAAATGACAAAAGACGGGGTAATGCAAAGTTTGAGCTTCACAAGACAAAGGACCCCAATTTTCGCTTGATCGACATCATCTCTATGCGAGATATGTCGAAAAAATACAACAAATTTGACGTGTTGGTTCGTCATATTTCGAATAGCGATAATGTCGATCACACGAAAATCGCCCCGGTGGTCGTATGCGCCTTTATATAAGTAGTCTTCGTTTAATTACTCGTGTCGACAAAAGTCGATTGAAAAATAAGAACGTACTCGTGGAACTGTTGGTCTGTGTGTCACAAAGGGATTTGCATTTGTCATGAGGTCACAGTTTGATATGAGGTCATTTACATGAACGCAGCGTGCGGTGTTGTGTCTATATCGGGCTACCTAGTTTAACGATACCTTCTCCAGCTAACGGTAATGTTAAGTCCGGTGTTTTATGTCACTATTATATCTTGAGAATATTTTGAACAAGAGAGGCGTAACTACAAATAAGTCATTATACCCGTTAAGCAGTACTATTTATTCCTGGACCAGTTGCTTTATACGTGACTGAGCCGTCATCTTCGCAGACATCATTTATAGACGAAGCAATCCGTCCACGCAAAGTTGACTTATATCTGTGGAAGACAAAGATTACAAATAATAAGGAGAACACTCGTCCGAAGCAGCGCGATTTGCCCTCACTCTGAGCGACTAAAGGCAGCCTTGGAAGACTGATCGTTTACTCGCGATCAGTACCTAATTGAAATTACTAATACGTATTGTCCAAGTTAACATGAAAATAAATACCGCCAGACAACACATACTCATCGTATGGTCCCAAACTAAGTGCGAATATCATCGTGTAAATATTTGTATATAGTAACACCACGATTTGCCGCCTTTTATCTATGGTAAGTGGATACTTTGCTGTCACTTTCAAACTTGTAAAAGTACTGTGTTTTTGGCTGCTGTTAATTATAATGACTTGAAAGGAATCTGAGGCAATACGAACATTCCAGGTTTGAAGACAATGATGTAATTTTTATTTTTATTGTATGTTACGCCTGTCTATATACATGCAAGAGAGCCATGAAACATACTATCAACAAGCCTATGATCATATTAAGTCAACATGCTGTAGAGTACACGGGCTGGGCGTAACGACACTAAGGAAAGCTTGTACTATGGTTATCATACAATAGACTGGGGGCGATTCCAGTAATAACCAGACCAGTGCAAATTCCTAAAAGGCCATTTTTGAATCGAACCCACACCAAACCGTCGTTAATTTTGATTCACCTTCACTTTGAAGAACTTAACTATTTAAATTACATACTAACATTTATTTTATTTGAAAACGATCACTTTCCCTAGTTATGTGGCATACGGTGTGCTTTGATCAGATATATAACGAATTTTATTGCGACATTTAAACTGAGGCTATTAATTGGTCGTCCGTTTTACGACTCGATATCGTCGTGTTTCGACATTTTAAAGCAGAATCTGTTAGATCGAGTGTTAAAATACGCTTTGATTTAGACAAGAGATTCAACATCTTTTTAAGAACTTAATTCCGATATTATAAGAAAACAGATCACTAAAATGCTTGTCAAATTATTTAAGTATTTGACAATTGGAGAGGCCTCAATAAGATGCTTAAATAATAAACATTTGCCTAACGCCAAATATAGTTTCACCAACCGTTAGTCGATGTCTTAGAATCCTAAGAACTGCCTGGAGTTATAACATCGATTTGGCGTCGCGTAATCTTAGACAACTCTAAACTACTACGTTTAAAGTTGTCTAAGATTACTACTAGATTAGGGTAGATACTAACCCTAGTGTAAAACGAACGTTACAACGGAAGTTGTTGGTTAGGCTTCGAGAAATTCCCCTTTTTTTATCCGGGCCCTATTCGGCCCGGCCCGCGTGCTAACCTCTGATATGGGGACAGAATCCTTAAAATTAGCGTAAGGCCGTTTGTCCACCGCCGCCGTCACCGGACCGTCACCGAGAACGATATTACTTCGGGCCGAGTTTAAGATGACGTGTCGGCGATCGTGTGTCCACCGCGCCGGTATCGGTGGCTTAGAAAAAAAACCGGGCGAACGGCGCGGTGCCACGGTACTGTGTGTTTTGTATTGCCGGCGCATCGGCCCGTCATAAAACCGTGCCGTTCTAGCGGTCACGCCGATCTACTTGAAACTTCGGCGGCCGGGATGACGGTGCTCGGGTGACGGACGTGCGGTGGACACACGGCTATAGTAGTCTATGTACCGCTACTTCGGTGCCGTCATCTCCTTCTCGTTGACTTCCCGGTGACGGCAGCGGTGGACAAACGGCATAAGCCTAATGTGTGTGCAATGATTTCTTCCCAGTCTTCTTATAGTTATGTCAGATATTACGCTTTTGGTGTTTGAATTTTATATTTGAGTGTTTGGTTAACCTAGGCTAAAGTACTATAGATCAGCTTTGATGAGTCTGCCAATTTTCCCCAAGCGCATAAACAACGTCAATATTGCTAAAGCAAATTATTTGAGGATGGCCTGGTTTGAACGTAGGCCGTGCATCGGGTGGTTGCAGGTACAATTCCTGACAACGGTAAATTCGGAAATAGCCTTTTTGGAGCTTGCTCCTAGTCTGAGGGTAACTGGGATCTTGTATGGCACCCATAGTACAATCTTTGCTTAGCTTGAGATGATACGATGAGTATGTGTTCTAGCCATTTTTTATTTGTTGCCCAATTTGGCAGTGGTTTTTGGGATCAATATTGTTTAAGAAAACATTTCACAGGTGTCATATGTATGTCACAGGAGGCCGTTCTGTAGGGCTCGGTAGACACGCATTTTCGTCGTGTTCAGACATGGTGGGTGGTCTCGAGCAAAATAATACTTTTATCAGAACTTAAACCTTACTATTTTAAATAATAATGACACAAATTAATTTTGGGCAGACGAACAGACACGTCCGCTCAGCGCGAACTCTCAATCTTTATCGCCCGCCCGTTGCAACGGCCGCATCTAAAGACGACGTTATCCTTGCGTTCGGCAGCTATATGGCGGTGTTGCCATCGTCAGATCATAGATTCTCCGACATGTAGATTCAAATAAAAATATCCACACCACACGAGTAGACACAATTTGACCCTTGGAGTCACTTTACGTGGGGTTAATAAACAAACGGGCAGACATCTAGGAAGAAAATTAGAGGAGTGAGGCAGATTAGCCTCACAAAGCCACTTCTCATCACCATCATTAAATTTTCATATGTACTGTAAACATAATTCCCTTATTAGAAACATATAAAGAGTACCCAATGAAACCTGCAAATCGTACTCAACTCTGAAACCAAAATTACCTCAATGACATTTAAAATATCAGAGACAACTAATATAGTTGACAATATATATAAACAAACGTCTTAGATTATGCTGTGGAATAATCATATCTTAAGCTAGGTATCACAGCTCGCTTCCAAAATACAAAACTAAATCCCTACAACTACGGCCAAAATGATTGCCTTAACATGAAACGATGATTTTATTGTCATACCAACTACCATTGGACGCCTTCCAGGATCCCACAAATCCCTTACAAAGGTCAAATCAGTATATAATACCATAATATTAGTTGATGTTAGAACTTTGGACCACGATTCATTATTGAACTACGTTTATTGAATGTAAATATTCCATCGTATTTGAAAATGATTAGATTGAATCATAGAATATAAGATTATGGTAAGAACAGCTGTAATGACAATTTTGTATGAAAACCAGTGTCGTCAGTGGCAAACAAGTAAATGATGAGTGATTATTACTCCTACATAAAAAAGTATGGCGCCAATTCGTTGCATTTTCATACTATAATGGCATGGTTTCTTCCGAAACCAATAAATACAGGTGTCATCTAAAAGGCATAAACACGAAAGGATAGAGATAAAAAAACTGTTGAGCGATTCGTAAGCGATGTGGAACAGTCAGATGGCCTTACTGGTAGCGCCCACTTCACCATTCTAATGTCTTCTTAAACTCTTTGTATTATATTGACCTGTTGTTTCTCAATTTTCTGATAGATCTGTTGATAAGCTATGATCAACATCGTGTAACTGGCGCCATGTAGTATAAAGATAAGCGGAGTTATCTAGAGCGCCTCTAGAGCCGCATTTGGCTGATTTCCATAGGAACTTTACCGCAGTGGCGTCAAACCGACTAATATTGGGAATTGAATTCATTCTATGAACTTTGTACCTACATCATGACCCTCCCTTTTGGCTTCGTCGTGGTCGGGTAAAAATAGGTCCGTGGTGTTTACCGCCGGTGTCGAATGCCACGGTTTCGTTTGCCCCTATCCCGATTGCCTGATATACATACGATTGCCTCATATACACATATTTATTAACTAATTTTAACAGGTTGTTTCAGAAGTCCGAAATAATACTTTGACGTTTGCATCAGTACCGGGTATACAACTAAATGGTATGAAAATTTGATCGGAATTTGACCATGTTTTTCCAACATTATTTTCTTTATTACTTCGGACTTCTGATACGTCCTGTATTCTCCAAAAGGTAAGGTAAGATAAGGAAAAGAAGAGATTGACGATGACTTGATCTAGTCAGCGGCAAAGTTTGGAAATGGCCTTTTCAGAATTTACAGTGGACTGGGCAATCGATATAGGCCTTACTAACGCCTCTTAAATTATGGATGTTTCTATACTAACTGTAATTTTTTGACAGAAACTGTTTTACTTTTCTGCTTTACTCTTTATTTACCTTATAAGACAAATTATTTACAAAGGTAACAATTACTGGACCCTTACAAAGAATACGAGAGAAAAAAAACCGGCCAAGTGCGAGTCGGACTCGCGCACGAAATGTTCCGTACCATTATCTATAAAAACGGCCAAAAATCACGTTTGTTGTATGGGAGCCCCCTTAAATAATTATTTTATTCTGTTTTTTAGTATTTGTTGTTATAGCGGCAATATAAATAGATCATCTGTGAAAATTTCAACCCTCTAACTATCACGGTTCATGAGATACAGCCTGGTGACAGACGGATGGACGGACGGACGGATGGACTATTATATATATTTATAGATTATAATATTGTAAAAAAAACACTTTTTAAAAACGAGCTTTTATTTAATAACCCCTAGTTTTCATGGTCTCCTCGGCAAGCCCTTTCATTTGATACTCATACTGTGGTAGTGCAGAAAAAATAACTATTACGCCATCTTGGATGATCCGCCATATTGGAATTAGAATGAAGTCACATAGCTAAGCATGCATTGTCATCCAAAATAAGCGTGTGTACCAAATTTCCGCTCAATCGGTTAAAGATAACTGATTTAAAATTTAGTTGCAAGATTCCACCATACATGGCAAGTTATTATAAAGCTTGTAAAAACATTGCTGCCAGACAGGCGGTAAGGGAGAACTTCATTGTATGGTACTAATAGTACAAGTTTTGCTTAGTTTGGGATCATACGATCAGTGTGTATTATCTGTCGATACTTAAAGATTCTTGTTTGTTGCTTAAACTAATCGAAACGAGAGGTTCTGTTTTAATTGGTGGTTAGTTAGGTATCGGACGGAAACGGTGCACTACACAAATACCTAGATCTCGAATGAACACTAATTTATCGAGGCCGCTGTACAAATATTTACTACGAACGAGTGCGAGAAATGTCGTCCGTCCTTGAGCGGGCAACCCGATCGGCCGCATTGTGCCGCTTATCTACTGAATCTGTTTTAACAATTAACTCAATCTAATTAACCACCTAGGCGGGACGGGAGTGAATTTATCTGGGAACTTTGTTCAGTTACAGTCAGTATCTATTAACAGGGTAATAACATCCGTCTTCTGCACAATATTTAAAAAAATTAAAACTCATTTTTGAATTTCGAACTAATTTTATATCATTCAGTGGAGTTAGCACGCATGTCCAGACTGCACCTGTGTCACAGATTCTGTGATAAAGGTGCAGTCTGGACATTATAGAATAGTATTTTGTTTCAATTCATGGTATGAAATAAGACAGATCTTATGAATTGAAACAAAATACTTTTTAAAAACATTCAAAGACATAAGCTTAGTTAGCTTAGCTTAGGACACATGCTACAACTACTATGCGATTCAAATAAGAATAGGATCGACTCTGCGCCATATTGTGACGAACGAAAACGAATTATGGCTTTAAATAATTAAATATTATACCTACTAAGACAATTTACTACTAATTTACCATTTTTATTTAAATTTGATGTAGAACTATTAATATTAATATGCATATAAGCTTTTTGCAAACCATACTTTTCAAGTGACATTTGACAGATATAGGTTATTGACAGTCCTATTCTTATTTGGATCGCACTATACAGTTTAACATCGGATACTCATGCAAGTAAAGTATTATTTTGGAATTCCGATAAACTATAATAGATTAACTCTATAAATATTGATTCCGAGTACATTTAAAAAAATACAAGCAAATTCACTCGCCCCAGTGTGTTCAGGGCATGATGAGACAAAGACTAAACACGTGAGACAAAACAATAATTATGTCAATCATTTTGCGAGTCGGATGATTTGAGGGTCGGGGCTCAGTGCAAGCGGTTCATAGGTAACTCTTTACAGAGGGGAATATATTGCTGTAAATACATAATTATCATCACGCCTATATTTCCTAAGGGGTAGATAGGTGCACTGCAACTATACTTCGACAATGTATTTTGGTATCAATATAGGGGCGAGCCTTTTGCCATTCCCTGTGTTTGAGAGAGAGATTTGGTTTACCACGCTGGCACATTGCGGGTTGGTGAACTTCACACGCCTTTCTATAGACGTGTAGGTTTCTTTACGATATTTGCCTTCGCCGTTCAGCAAGTGGTAGCCGAGTGGTCGAACGCACGCTTTGCAATCAAAGTGCGCAGATTCAAACCCCGACTCGCACCTCTGGGTTCCATGTGCGAATCTCATTTTCATCCGAGATTATCACTTGCTAAGAAACGGTGAAGGAAAACATCGTGAGGAAACCTGCACGTCTGAGGGAGCTTGACTAGTTCTCGATAGATGTGTGAAGTCAGCCAACCCGCACTGGGCCAGTGTGGTGGACTATGGCCTGAATCCCCATATCATTAGAGGGGAGGCCCTTGCCCAGCAGTGGGACGATAAAAAGGGCTGTAGTAGTATACGTTATACACGGTGTTGTGCAAGTCCGTAATAATACTTGGCCGTTTGCACGAGTACCGGATAAACAACTGAATGGTATAAAAAAAACATAGAAATTCGATCATGATTTTTCAATATTTTTTCGATTCAAATTTTTTTCGTCTCCAATTTTAAAAATGTTAAATATCTCGAATCCTATACGAAATTTTCAACTTCTGTTTTGTGAATATTAGTATTCGCCTCTTGTTGATGAATTTTGCACTGTTGTTGTCGGTTTCTGTGTGTACCCTTAGGCCACAACACGATACCTATGACTAATCTTCAATGGTATGTAACTCACAAACTATGATAGTTAGACATGTTCTACCTTCACTACGCATTTACATATTGGCCACCGTACCTAAAATATTATTTCGGACTTCTGATACACCCTGTATAGTGGTTTTTGGAGGATAATTGTGTCGTACCTATTATGATACCTACTAATCTTTTGGAAAAGAGTATACACGGAATTTCTCGTCCATTCTTCTCCATACATTCTGATTGGGTGGTAGTATTTTTAACCGACTTCAAAAAGGAGGAGGTTCTCAATTCAACCCGTATGTTTTTTTTTTTTTTATGTATGTTACCGCATATCTCCGGCGTCTGTCGACCGATTTCGAAATTTTTTTTAGGTTTGCTAGGGAATTCTTCAAGGTTGGTCCCATTTCCAAAATATTATCAGAATTCTAACCCCTTGGGGGTGAAATGGGGGGTAGAAGGTCACATAATTTCAAAAATATTTTTTGAACGACTTGAAACTTTACATATATATTTAACATACAAAATAAAAAAACACGTCTTTCAGGAATTTTGAAAGAAAAAATATGTAGGGGGTGAAATGGGGGTCCAATCCGGAATACAGCATATCTCCGGCGTTAGTGAACCGATTTCGAAAAATCTTTTTTTGTTTAATACGGATTGTTAACAAAGATCGAAACCCACCCCCAAAGAGGTGGAAAGGGGGGGTGAGGGGGGGTGATTTTTTTTTGGCTGTAAATTTTTACTTTTTTAGGGCTGTTATAACGTGATAAAATTTGCAAATTTTCAACGATTATTGACACTAAAAATCGTGAAAAAAAAATATTTTTAACAAAAAACAAAAACCGACTTCAAAAACCTAGGTGCACTAAAAAGCTACAAATAACCTTACAATTCATTACATTTGGAGTCGGTGCCAATTCATGTGTGTATTTGCCTTGTCCGACGTTGATTGGCACCTACTCCAAATGTAATGAATTGTAAGGTTATTTGTAGCTTTTTAGTGCACCTAGGTTTTTGAAGTCGGTTTTTGTTTTTTGTTAAAAATAATTAAGCCTTTCGATGCGACGTGGCATACTAATACGCACCTTATTGCCTAGATATAAAGCTTGCAAATCAATCGCTACATAACGAACCCCAAGTCACCTGACGTCAGACGTGGTGTGATCACAGTCGGCGGATCGCGTGTTCGTATACCTTAATACATACTTAATAAGTTATAATTTGCAACGGCCGACCGCTAATCACATGAATTATGGGTATTTTGTATTTAAAAAAAACAACTTTTTGCTTTCACTTTTTCAATGTCAATACTTTGGACTAATTATGGCGAGGTCAACAGCCTTATATTTGGAGGTAACAGGACTTGGGGAACAGTTTATTTTTTTTTATCTTAAATGAGTACCACATTTTTCTTGCAGGGTCCGGAAAAATAAAAAAATATAAAAAAAACACTAAATAATCGCCAAGCACGTATAAACTATCTTTATTGAAAATATTTTTAGTATGTCATTTACAATACTGATTGCTACTTGCTGAACGGTGAAGGAAAACATCGTTAGGAATTCTGCACGTCTATAGAAAGGCACCTGAAGTTCACCAAGCTGCACTGGGCCAGCGTGGTGAGCTATGGGCCCGAATCTTCAATCTGAGTATTGAGATTTGTGCCCGATATAATGGCAATAGGTTCGCCCCCTATTACATTGGGGCCAAAATACATAGGCGAAGTGTGAGCGTACTGTAGTGGACATCTGCCTACCCCTTCGGGGAATACAGGCGTGATGATGTATATGTGTAATATTTTCGTCTACAGCTATTAATTGGTTTCCGTTTAGGTTTCTATTAGTTCTTGCCGCCGTCGTCATTACCAACCATTTAAGATCTATTTTTGACGCTTAATTGAACT
The DNA here is from genome assembly GCA_914767695.1 of Ptilodon capucinus. Taxonomy (NCBI): domain Eukaryota; kingdom Metazoa; phylum Arthropoda; class Insecta; order Lepidoptera; family Notodontidae; genus Ptilodon; species Ptilodon capucinus. The sequence goes on along the minus strand of OU611823.1, from coordinate 10,913,436 downwards.
AATTAAACACCAATAAAGTAAAATATAATCTAATCTAGATAGATTATTACTGAATCCATGCCATGTATAGGAACCAGGCCTATTATACGACTTAAAATGTAAATAGCATTTTAAAGTGTCACTCTAGTGCCATTAAATATTGACTTGAGACTTGTTAACTACTTTGATTTGACTTAAAAACAAAGTATATTTAATAGTGTCACTTTAAGTCATATTATTAAATGTAAGTCAGTAAGTGTCCCACTGCTGGGCTAAGGCCCTCCACATGATAATGCCCGGGCATAAAATTTAAAATTTAAAAAAAATACCATACCTTGTTTCTTGCCGGATCTTACACAAAATAAATAATTTTACTTTAGGTTTTTCTAAACACGTTTTACTCGAAAAAGTGGCCTCATCGTCACACCATCCGCGCTTTGATCTACCACCAGGCCGGCAAACCTCTTCGGGCGTCTAGGTTTTAATACGAGTTATTCAAAGTATACCTAGTTTTTATTATTTGTTTAACCTCTAATCGTCCCAGCCCTTGGCAAAAGTAAATTTCGGATTTAACCCCGGTCTCAGTCTAGCTGAAATTGACCCCCAGTTCATAGTATGGTCTCTATAATACAATCGTTGCTTAATTTGGTTTACGATGAGTAGGTATCAGTGCAGACAACACCGATACCTACTCATTGTAAACATTATCCTAGCATTATTTATCCTATCCGTAGCATTATGCTACTTCCTATCCTATCCTATCCTATCCTACTATTAATATTTAAAATGTGAAAGCTTGTGAGGATGGATGGATGGATGGACGTTTGTTACTCGTTCATGCAAAAACTACTGGACGGATTTTGGAGAAACTTTACAGTATTATTGTTTATACATCAGAAAACATAATGTAGGCTTTAATTGATAACGATATTGAACAATCAAAGTCTGCGCGGACGAAGTCGCGGGTGCTAGTTTATTAATATCGTGTATTACATACAGGCTGTTATTCAGCGAGAAAAAATACAAGAGGTTGTATTTTTTTTTTAAATAAAATTAGGAATGATGTGGCTGCTAAAGCTGATTAACTCACACAAATCACCGCAACAATGCTACCGTTTCTCCCAAAGTCACGTACAAATTACATTTCTATTTTTACCGATCTTTCGGTTCGTCTTTGATCCATTGGTTGGCCCGCTTTGATCTTCACCGGTGGCCGGAACGTAAATCCATAGTGACAAATCGAAGAATTGATCTAACAGTCTTCTTTGTTTCCAAAGGAATTTGATTAATGTTAATGTATTTTTGGGATATGTTTGGAGGCATTTTTTAATTAGCATACCCCATTGAAATAGGCACCTATTCATTAATGTTATAAGGATGGCAGTGAATTATTACTAATGTGTCGCGTGTAAGTTTAGACTGATAAATGATAGTAGTGTGAGAAACCTATCACCAGCGGCCTCAGTACGCCTGCCAAGATGTTTTCTCACAAGTCCCAAAAACATCTTGTCAACTTGCGTTCCCGTATCTTATTTGCTAACATGGCTTCCAAGATGTTTAAAAATAGACAGCCTGCTAAAATTTTCTCACAGTTTACGATCTTTCGTTCATTCGTTCATTGAAATGACAAATAGACCGAGACGGAGCTTTACAAAGAAAAAAGATGCTGCATACACATCATAGAATATATTAGATTATTTATGCACAGATTAAAAATATCTTTGGGCATAGCTTCTTTTTTATTATGCCGGAAGCTTTACGTATTATCATTTGGTCGGTGGTATTATGCTTAAAATTTATTTCTTGGGCACTATACTATTTTTATTTGCCAATTTAAATAACTTTACATTGTAAAACGGCAAAAAGCACGCAAAGTATGATGCCAAACAAAATCTAACCTCAAACCTACAGATTTTTTGTAAAATATGGATTTTAAATCACGTGGAATAGGATTATGGGGATTTTCGGAAGAAAATAAAACAGATAGAAATGTCTCTACACTTTTTTGTTGTTGTTTGTCGAACACGAAAATAAATTTACGTGTTCGTTTTCGGAAGAATTTTGCATGTAGTCCGCTTGATATTGGCGAAGGATAGAGTAAAATAAGTATTATTTGTTATAATAGTGTATAAAATGCTATATTTATGTACTTCTTACAGCCTAATTATTTTCTCATCACCGGCCTTTGACCGTGAGAAATTTCTTTACGTTGACCTGTTAAATTCGTGTCTCTATGGTACATTTTGGTAACCCATGCTAGCACTTAAGATATAACATCTTATCCATACGTCAAACACGTTTTATTTAACTGTCAAACCCATTTTATATTTACGCCATGCTAGCAAATAAGACGTAACGATTTTGCCACAAAAATGACGTCACGATGCGTGAGAAAATGTCTTATCTTGGCAGGCGTACTGAGGCCGCTGGACTAAGCTACGAACACCGGGGCGAGCGAACTTTCTTGATTTGTTTGAAAATGTACTCTCTGTTCATATTCATAAAGTAATAATGCCTGTGGCAAAACCTAGGCCAGAAAGCGGCTAATTCCGCCTGCCTTTCGTTGAAAAATATGCTTGTTCTATGAGTTAATACAGTTTATTTTGGTTTTGGCAAAGAGTCTAATTGTAGCTCTTACTTACGCAAGTATGCACTTGCAAAGTTCAGTCAAGTTCAACAAGTATCGCCGTGTAAACACACCGCGCTGCGGCTAAATATTATTGCGCGGCGAGCAACAAAACTAAATAGTGTATGTTTAGTTGTATTTAGTCGAGTTTAGTTGCTCTGTTGCCATTGCTATGTCCACGAGTTGGCGCCGAGGGCGCGTGCCGCAGATGTCATCAACATTTGGCGCATAGTTATGAAAATATCCTAATTACAAAATAGTACTTACATACTCAATTTGATGCATTCAGCATTTAAATGCTAAATGGTGCAGAGTTATTTTGCCAATACAAATAGACATTTCAATTTTATTTATATGCTTGTATAGATAAAAACTAAAGGACCTAATAAAAAAGTCGGTCACATATCAATATACTATAAACAGGCCAGACTGAGATCTAATAACTAACTTTTCACAGCAACATCTCATAAACTTCCGAAGAAAAGACTCCACATTATATTTCGATAACACTCGTACATTCTCCCGCCGCAGACGCGATAAATTAATTTAAATATTTCTGTTAAAACGTTGACAATCCCTGTAAAATACTTATTTTATTTAATAACATCCACTGAACAAGCCGTTGACCTTTTTCATGATGTTGTTGTGGAAACAAGCTTGTTAATATTGTTTAAACCCATCGAATATTGTTTAGTTTTGCTGAAATTTTGGAATTTGTAATTTGCAATGTTTCAAATATAAATAGTGGTTATTTTTGGGATGGTTAAGCCCCGCGCAGATTGGGGCGTCAAGATCTTTGCTATAACCAAAATGAACTCCGTATCTATATACATAAAGATTGAATTTCTTTGGTAAAAACCACGCGCTTACTATTCAAATTTCGCTCGCGCTTTCAATGACATTTCGTTGAAGAATGAACTTTTTCTGTCTGTCAATAGTGTACATTTGGGTTTGGCAAACATCAATATGTAATCTGCAATCAGCGAGCATAGAGCCACAGTGAGAGAGTAAGTATGACACATCATGTTAATTTCGTTCCCAAAATTAATAAAAAATTGCACCGACAATCAACGTCTCGGTCCACTAGACTGTAACAATTTCAATTGAATTTCGGACATGAATAATGACGTCATATTCTCTAGTTGTTGATAGCTATAAATCAGTCACCGAAGTGATCTGTATGTATTTCGATCGATACGGTACAGTGGACACAGGGCATTATTTATAGATGCAATGATTTGAATTATGGGACTCACCCACTATACTTTAACAGTTAAATATCGAGGGGTAAAAGGCTATTCAAATTAAGCGCCATTGTTTTTACTCTACAGGAGAGAATACTTATCCGACCCAGAAAAATTATCTGATTCTAAATATGTGGTCAATATCGCCCTAAAGAGTCGTTTAATTTAAATAGCCCTTCGACATAATGACAGAGGAGAGGTCTTCATCCAGCAGTGGGTTGACACAAGATGAAGAAGGATCACACATAAATGCTAATTTTACATTTAAAATCTACAGTCTTGTATGAATTGCTAATAACTCGCTAATAATAGATTTTATTCCACTGACATAAAGAATGTGTAAATATGTAGAGAGTCGGGTGACCACGTGAATATGTTATCAATAGTCGCATGGACAAAAAAATATACCAGAAACATTAATATTACTTGGGAAGCAATTATCGCAACATCATCTGTAATTCGACATATCTCGAAATAATACGACAAATTTGACGTTTTGTTTTGACATATGTCGAATTAGACATGATGTCAATTTTGCGAGAATAAGGTCCTTGTAGATGTCCCTGTAGATTTAAATTGAATTCTCCTTCTTTTTGTTTTTAAAAGTACGAAATTGGCCCAATGACAAATTAAAATCCCAAAATCATTTTTTTTTATTCGTGTAGGCCAAAAAGGCCATATAGTCAGATTCTACCACCGGTTCGGAATGCTGCTTCCACTGAGAAGAGCCGGTAAGAAACTCAATGGTTACCTTCTCTTTTCAAAATGATAAGTAGTAAGGATTGCGAGTAATACATTCTCAGGAGCAGCAACGCCATGAAAGCAGACAGCACCTTTGACACAATACTAGAGAAGAATTATACTCACGGCAGTCTAATATTAAATACAATTATAGTCTTTACGTTTAGGAAGGTAGTACAGTAAAGTGCGTCTACTCCCATTTACAATGTAGGGATTATTCTAAACCACAGATGGCTATAGGAATAATCGCTTTGGTATGATGCCTTCAACGCAAGATGGGAGAGTAGATGATAAGTTATTAAGAGGAAAATGGAAAATATAATATAATAATAATAACTACAGCCCTTTTTAATGTCCCACTGCTGGGCACGGGCCTCCCCTCAATGCGAGGGGGATTCAGGCCATAGTCCACCACGCTGGCCCGGTGCGGGTTGGCAGACTTCACACATCTATCGAGAACTAGTCAAGTTCCCTCAGACGTGCAGGTTTCCTCACGATGTTTTCCTTCACCGTTTCATAGCAAGTGGTAATCTCGGATGTAAATGAGATTCGCACATGAAACCCAGAGGTGCGAGCCGGGGTTTGAACCTGCACACTTTGATTTGCAAGGCGTGCGTTCGACCACTCGGCTACCACTGCTAAATGGAAAATGGTTGTACCAATTCTAAATAAATATCGCCAGGCATACCGAACATACTCATCGTATGATCCCAAACTAAGCAAAGCTTGTAGTATGGGTGACAGATAATGCACTGGGAGCGACCCCAGTTACACCCAGACTAGGACTAATTCCGAAAAGGCAATTTCTTTGATTTGCTACCAGCGTGAATCGATCCCCGGGACCCGGGGTACCCCACTACCGGGTATTCTGCTAGAGTCAAGTAATTACTTGTAAGGACGAATTCAATCAATACACATCAAGGGGTGAAACTAGGGTTGCCAACCGTACAATGAAATATAGTATTGTACTATATTTTAGCTCTGAGTACTATGGTACTGTTGAAAAAAAATATAGTACGCAAAAGTATGCATTATTTAAATAAAGTATGCGAGAGATTAATCGAAAAAAATACGCATCCATATATTTATTTTTGCCTTGCATGGAGATTTACGCGTATATTAAGGCGTGTGAAGGAAAAAAACGACAACTAAACGAAACTGTCACTGACAACTACTGTTAAGTGAAAGACGTTTTCATACAAACAAAAGTACTGGTCTTTTTTACGTACCGCGGTACCACTTATAAAGGTGCTGAATACAGTTTGATTTCATGCATGGCATTAACAGGCATTGAATAGTACGGTTCTTTTTTTGACGGACTGACATGTTTTTATGAATGTAATATATATTTTACGATTCTGGCTGGAAAATACTATATTTTTGAAAAAAATACTTGGCAACCCTAGATGAAAGGCTATTTAAGCGACACTGGGCGATATTGACTTATAGAAATAATTGAAATAAAACTATTTTACGGATTCTATCGCGTTTATTTACTATTTGATTTTCCCGACGTTCCCGAATCCGTAAAATAGTTGAATATCAATGTATAGTATTCGCGTAAATATGAGAAAACAAATTATAGTAATAATATTTGGTAACAGCTATTTTTTCTGTATCGAATGAGTAAGCTCTCCTATATAGTTAAAAAATTGTCGCTTAAGTCAAATAGACTGAACTCTCGACATTACAAAAATAATGGATGATATAGATGGCTTTGTTTTCCTGAGTGTGTGACGGCATCTGAAACCGAAATAAACATTTTGATTCGAACCCGTGACAGACTGCCAACCTCATTACATCCTTTACATCTTCTACCCTGAATTATGACAACCTTTTAAATAACTTTTGTATTTAAAGGAACATTATTAAGAAATTCAAAGAAACTGGTCACCTCAGTACTGACGGACGGACAGACAGACGGGGCGTAGGCACCGCTCGGCGCGCACGTTACTGTGCATTCACCCTACCGGGGCTTTTCGTGTTTCCGTAAAATACATTTAGCCGGCAAAAGCTTTGTCAATAATAATAACCTTTTTAAAAACAAGCTTTTATTTTTAATTTTTTTTTTTTTAGTTATTTGGATTTAATTTGATGTTGTATTAGTTTTCGTGTTCTCCTCAGCGAGCCCTTCCACTTGATACTCATATCGTGGTAGTGCAGAAAAAAATAACTAGTCCAATATCTTGGATGATCCACCATATTGGAATTAGAATGACGTCACATAGCTAAGCATGCATTGTCATCCAAAATAAGCGTGTATACCAAATTTAAGCTATTTTCAGTCGCAAGATTCCACCCAGACATACATACGTTGCAAGCTAATATATAAAGCTTGTAAAATGAACTATATTTACTCATAGAAAAAGTTATTTTCTCAACGAAATAACATTGACAGTGCGAGCTAATTTTGACATGTTTACCACAGAAATTCAATCTTTAGGTGTATTGACACATAGTTCATTTATTATTGGCAAAAAACTGTTGCGCGGCTTTTAACGCTTCTGTGTGCGAGAGGCTAAATTCCTCTTAGGTCTGTGTCAATCAGGTGACATTGTGAGTACGATAAAATATTATGTATGTACCTTCGTTGTTAAAACATGCTCTTTTGAGAGAGTTAATAGATAAAGAAACCCGTCCAATATATATAATTTAAAACTCATTTTATCTGTAGTATGTAAGAGAGTTCTACAATGTCACTGCAAATCATAAGAAGCTCAAAAATGTCAAGGTCTTTGTCGTAAATAGATCATAAGGTTATATCGTAAATAGGTTATATCAAGATGAGAGATTATCTTTTTAACCGACGAAAAAAAAAAAGGAGGAGGTTCTCAATTCGACGCGTATATTTTATTTTTATTTTTGTTTATGTATGATCACGCATATCTCCGGCGTCACTAAACCGATTTCGAATTTTTTTATGACGTTTGCTAAGGAATTCTTTGAGGGTGGTCCCATTTTCAAAATATTATCAGAAATTAACCCCCTTGGGGGTAAAATGAGGGGTTGAAGGTCACACAATTTAAAAATTATTTTTTGATCGACTTGAAACTTTGTATATGTATTTTACATATAAAATAAAGAAATACGTGTTTTAGGAATTTTGAAAAAAAAAATGTATAGGGTGTGAAATGGGGTGATAAAGTTTGCATTCTGGACTATAGCATATCTCCGCCGTTAGTGAGCCGATTTCGAAAAATCTTTTTGTTTATACGGGTTGTTAACAAAAATTTAAACGATGGGGTAGAAAAGGGGGGTTCATGGGGGGGGGGGGGTGAATTTTTTTGGTTTTAAATATTTCCTTATCCAGCACAAATTAAGCATGTAGTAATTAGTAGATTATAGCCACAAAAAATTATAAAATAAAAACTTTTTAACAAAAAATTAAACCGCCGAAAATATTAAAAAGCAAAAAATAATATACTTTTTTTATTTTACCTTACTATCAAAGTTCTTAATCTAAAGTAAGTATACCTAAGTCATTTTGAGTCGGCGCCAAACAATCAATGGACAATAAATTTAAAGAAATAACCAAATGAAATTAACAATGCAACGTGAAATCTTCAGCCACAAACATTAACATTCCAAAAAATGTGCTCTCGAAACGACCACTCGCACAACGTGTGCACTCACGTATGTGCCCGCACGAGTTGCTGTCTCGCTGATATTAACTTCGTAAACGCTCGGCATTTTCCGGCGAAGGGGCGTGTCGCGCCGCGCCGCCGTGCATCACACTTTACTTATTAATTAATTTGCTAGTTTGGCGCCGAATCAAAATGACTTAGGTATACTTACTTTAGATTAAGAACTTTGATAGTAAGGTAAAATAAAAAAAGTATATTATTTTTTGCTTTTTAATATTTTCGGCGGTTTAATTTTTTGTTAAAAAGTTTTTATAAAAAATATTATTAAAAAAAATAAAAACGATATGATTTTTTTTGCTTAACATTTTTTCTTTTTTAGGGCTGTTATGAGGTGATAATAATATTTTCAACGATTATTGACTAAAAATCGTGAAAAAAAAATTACAAATAAAAAACAAAAACTAACTTCAAAAACCTAGGTGCACTAAAAAGCTAAAAATAACCATATAATGATTATATAACCTTAATTACTTATTATAATTATTATTTAATAATTACATTTAGAGTCGGTGCCAATTCATGTGTGTTGAAATGTACTGAATTATATTTTTAGTTTTTTTAGTGCAACTAGGTTCTTGAAGTCGGTTTTTGTTAAAAATAATTATTTTTAAATAAAAAAAACCCAAATAGTGAAACGACGTTTTTTTAAAATAAAAACTGCATATTCCGCGCACACACATTAGTTGAAAACAATGAATTTGTAGTAAATAAAGATGTTGCAAACCGTGAGGAATACGGTAACTAAATTTCTGTCATGATATTCTCGGGTCACTAGACTGAAGTGGGATATATACCTACTTGTAGTAGGTACATGGTCGTAAATAATTCATGTATGTAAACTCGACTTGCGCCGAGGCGTCGCGTCGTCGTAAACTTATGACAAATTCATCGAACGGATATCAAAATTGAAACTTTGTGAATAGTGCAAGATACAATCTGAAGGCGAGATGAAGTTTTTATTTTATTTTAAACTAGCTGTGCCCGCGGTTTCACTCGCGCTTATTTTTACTGTGTAGCAGCGTGATGTTCAATAGCCTATGACCTTCCCCGATAAATGGACTGTTCAACACAAAAATAATTTTTCAATTCGAACCAGTAGTTCCTAAGATTAGCGCGTTCAACCAAACAAACAAACTCTTCAGCGTTATAATATTAGTATATTAGTATAGATTCTTACATAAAAATATATATATATATCGAGGGGTAAAAGGGCTATGTGACTTAAGCGACTTTTTTACCTTTACAGGAGAGTATACGTATTCGACGCTGAAAAATTTGCTGATTCCAAATACTCACATATAAGTCAATATCGTTCAAAAGGGTGTATCAGAAGTCCGAAATAATACTTTGATGCTTAGTGAAGACAGATTATACCTAACTATCATAGTTTCTGAGTTAAAGACCTTTGAATATTTGTCACAGGTATCATGGTCTGGCGTTTGGGTACATCCATAACCCTATTCAGCAGTGTAAACTACAGGTATGAGGAGCGGCTACCAATATTCAAAAAACAGAACAGGCAAATTTTACATAGGACTCGAGATATTGCGAGTTATAGAAATTGACGATGAACAAAAGTTGAGAAAACATGGTCGAATTTCGATCAATTTTTTATGCCATTCAGTTGTCCTGATACTGATTCAAACGTCAAAGTATTATTTCGGACTTCTGAAACATCCTGTAGACTAGCTCGGTATAGTCTAGTTCATACAGATATAGTGGTAGGACACTCGGCTCAATGCACCAAGTGGTCGCGGGTCCGGTTCCCGTCAGGGGAAATTTTGGAAATGGCCTGTCGGACTGGGTGTAGCTGGGATCACCAGTCAGTCCATTGTTTTGTACCCATAGTGCAGGCTTTTTTTACCTTGGGATAATGGTTTATAAAAAAAGTACAGTACAGTATTGGTATAGAAAGGGTCTTTCATATAGGTACATCACCCGTGAACAATCGTTACTGCCCAAGCCGAGGTTGTGCCCTCTATGACGCCCTTGAGCTAGTTGCCACCCCTTTTCCGCCCTTAAGGCCTTGGTTGGAGTCGCACTCTGCACTCGCCACTCCTCCGGTGAAGCTGTAAAGGCCACCTAAAGGCCAACAGCGTATTCCTTTAAAAAAAAAAGTACGATCGTTCCAGCAATTATTTTTAACAAAAAACAAAAACCGACTTCAAAAACCTAGGTGCACTAAAAAGCTACAAATAACCTTACAATTCATTACATTTGGAGTAGGTGCCAATCAACGTCGGACAAGGCAAATACACACATGAATTGGCACCGACTCCAAATGTAATGAATTGTAAGGTTATTTGTAGCTTTTTAGTGCACCTAGGTTTTTGAAGTCGGTTTATGTTTTTTGTTAAAAAAAAATTTTTTTTCACGATTTTTAGTGTCAATAATCGTTGAAAAATATTATCACCTTATAACAGCCCTAAAAAAGTAAAAATTTACAGCCAAAAAAAAAATCACCCCCCCTCACCCCCCCTTTCCACCCCTTTGGGGGTGGGTTTCGATCTTTGTTAACAATCCGTATTAAACAAAAAAAGATTTTTCGAAATCGGTTCACTAACGCCGGAGATATGCTGTATTCCGGATTGGACCCCCATTTCACCCCCTACATATTTTTTCTTTCAAAATTCCTGAAAGACGTGTTTTTTTATTTTGTATGTTAAATATATATACAAAGTTTCCAGTCGTTCAAAAAATATTGTTGAAATTATGTGACCTTCAACCCCCCATTTCACCCCCAAGGGGTTAGATTTCTGATAATATTTTGAAAATGAGACCAACCTTGAAGAATTCCCTAGCAAACCTAAAAAAAAAATTCGAAATCGGTCGACAGACGCCGGAGATATGCGGTAACATACATAAAAAAAAAAAAAAAAAAAAACATACAGGTCGAATTGAGAACCTCCTCCTTTTTGAAGTCGGTTAAAAAGAACATATTTCTTCAGTTCATATTTGTTTTATCTAAATTATTTTAAACCGTCTGTTCGTCGTGACATTTTTGAAGCCGCCTGTATACAATCTCGCTAATTCTTATGATTTTAATACCTAACACCGTTATGGTAAGCTTATCGGATGTAAATGGACCTTTATGTTACTTGGTATATATTCGCTAGGGAACCGCACAGGGCTGTGTAAACGTGCACATTATATCAAGCTGACTCATTGTAGCTTAACTATTGTGAACTTGTCACAAGTAACTATACAGAGTGTTTCAGAAGTCCGAAATAATACCGTTAGCATCAGTATCGGGTATACAACTGAATGGTATAAAATTTTTATCGAATTTTGATCATGTTTTTTCCAACATTTTTTTCATCGTCCATTTCTATAACTCGTAATATCCTATATAAAATTTGCATGTTCTGTTATGTGAATATTCGTAGCCTCCTCTCATAAGTTTAGTTTACACTGCTGAATAGGGTTAAAGATGTACCCAAAGACCAGAACACGATACCTGTGGCAAATATTCAAAGGTCTATAACTCAGAAACTATGATAGTTAGGTATAAACAGTCTTCACTAAGCATTCACATAATAAGCTACCGTATATGTACCCAAAGTATTATTTCGGACTTCTGATATAAAGTGCTAAAACTGGAAATAATATTTTGAGGTTTGCATGTATAGGTAACCTATCGGATATTTGCATAGATGAATGGCACAAAGAAATTGAAAATGGCTCGGCCATTTTTAAAACGTTTTATATCTCGAGACGTAACCTAAATAGACCATGAAATTTCCGACCTCAGATTTGAAAAATGCGTAATTTTCAGATCAATTTTGTGAATACTAGTAGCTATATCTTGCAGATGTAGTATACACTGTTTATTAGCTTATGGGTATGCCCTGAAGTCACACGATAATTGGACCTCGTTATCCAAAAATGTACCAAACTACATAGTATCCATTAGTGGGTTCACACATTCTGGCCTATCTGGGCTCAATTGTAACAAACAAACAACTAATATTTGCAATTATCTTCTTATGTCCACTACTTCCAACTAGCCCCCTTAGCATGACCGCGTAGACATAAGTTTTGTATCTTTTAACTGTCAGATTTGTCGAGAAAATGACGTCACTTCGAGCTTTTTGTACCGAACATGGCTCGGTGTGACGTAATTTTCTCGACAAATCGGACAGTTAAAAGGGACAAAACTTATACCTACGCGGTCATGCGACAGGGCCAGGTGGACAACATTCATAGCTCTTAAAAACATTTGCAACCACAATGAGTTGCAAACAAAAATAATTCCTTCAAACCCTTCTAAAGGATTTACAAGAAATTATCCTTTTCACTACAACACTCAAGATTAAACTCTAAAGTCTTTGTAATAAGCTTCAAAGTATTTTCAAAGTGCTAACAGTCATACCATCTCGGGGTAACAATGAAACCAATTAGGTAGCGAAGCAGGTACTTCATAAAGAGTACTTGTACTCTGCATTTCATACAAATTATTTCAATGTGCAAACATATTTTAATGTTAAATAGACAGTGATTGATATTATTCATTACAAATTGTAATACAACGCCCTGAACACACTGGGACGAGGGAATACATTTGAATTTTCTTGAAAATGTACTCTGTATCAATATACATAAAGATTAAAATGTTTGTTGTAAGAGCCCGCGTGGCAATACTCGCGTTCGCGTCATCGATGACATTTCTTTGTGAAATATGCTCCGATCTTTATCACTTTCATCATCCATTTTTATTTATTACTAGCTGTGCCCGCGACTTCGCCCGCGTGGATTTTAGGGAGATTACCCGGAAATATGGGTATTATGTTTTTCCCGCGGAACCTTAATGCTTTTTCTAAAATTAAAGTAGCCTAAGTTACGCCTTGGAACGTCAGCTATCTGTCAGTGAAAGTCCCATTGAAATCGGTTCAGCCGTTTAGAAGTTTACCTCAAACAAACAGACAGACAGACAGACAGACAAAAAAAAAAAAAATTGCGTTTTCGTTATAGGTATCGTATATACTTTCATACGCATTTGGTAAAAAAGTGTTATTTTGATATTACAAACAGACACTCCAATTTTATTTATTTGTATGTATGTATGTATAGATGTATAGATATGTATAGATATAGATGTATAGATGTGTATTTATTGAAAACGCCCTTGCTATTAATTACTTGACACTGGCTGAAATACCCGCTAAACGCAGGTGGAGCCATTCCTCATGTTACTCCATTAAATATCTATTACGTAAAAAAAAAGAAAACATGCTTTATATATAAGGTAATTAGCTGGTGCGCGCGGCATCGTCCGCGTGGTTGTCGGTTATCGCGACCAAAATTAATCATGAAATTTATGCCGATCTCATCACACAAAAACTTTCATCCCCTATTTCAACCCCTGCCTGCTTCGAATTTTAAAGTAGCATATGTCCTTTCTCAGGCTCTGTACCAAATTTCATTCAAACCGGTTGAGTAGTTCAGGCGTGATTGTGTTACTTCCGCATTTATAATATTAGTAAGGATATAGTTCGTTTTCTTTGGCAAAAATATAAAGGCGCGAGTTTTGACGCCCCTATTTGCGCCGGATTTTATTGCGGTTTGGGATAAACGATTCTTGTTTGTAATATGCAGTCATTTATGGTATCTAATAGCTTGTGGGTGTGTCGCGGTTAGACCACCATCTTACAGTTTAATTACACTGAAAACACAACTTAGAGAATTATACTACATTCCTGTGGTAAATATCTTTCTCTTTTATTACGATACAGCCAAATAGGTTTGCGAATAGTTAACAATTAGTGAATATAATCATAAATAGTTTTGGTTTTGCCATACCAAAACGAACTCTATAGACTCGTACAAAAAGTTCATTCTTCAACGAAATGACATTGACAGCGCGAGCGAATTCTTACTTATGGGGCCGTGGCTTCTATCATAGAAATTCAATCTTTATGGGTATTGACGCAGAGTTTATTTGGGTTATAGCAACGATGCACGCGCGTGTCTTAACGCCCAAGTGTCCGGCTTTATGCAGGATTCTAAGAAACACGAATCGTTATAAGTAAGAGCTACGATACTGTTTTGAAGACAACGAACTGTAACAGGCATAAGCGTTACTTACAAAACTTTTTCATTTCAACAATTTTGACTTACGGTCCGTAAGCAAAACGGGGCGTTGCTTTAGAGAACGGACATATTACAAGAATACCGAAGTCAACAAGCATATCTATTAGAAATATACTTTGGGTTTCAAAAGCTAGACGCACTGAGCAACCATTGCTAGAAATACGTTCCCATTTCCTTCTTGTTCAATCGTGCGATTGAATTAAATACATACATCACTGGGAATAACACAGTTCAGCAATAGCAAACTATAAACCCTTGTTCACATAAAAGCTTTTATAACGTGCATTATAATATAGAAATAAAGTCTAATGACGTCACTACCGCGTGGTCCAGTGGACCGAGCGTTGGCCGCATGGCTTACTGTGCCAGGTAGATTCCCACCAGTGGCAAAAGGACCTTTTCAGAATGTATCTTGGTTTCGATGTAACTGGGATCGCCCCCAGTCCATTACATGGTAGCTTAGTTTGGGATCATACGATAAAGCTGTAAAGGCCACCTCACGGCCAACAGCGTAAGTCCTTCAACATAGATAAATAATTGGTCTCGCGCGCTGCGCTCTCCTTCATAAAAAAAAAAAATAGGGATCCTACGATGTATTATGTATGTATGTGTTGTATGACGACATGTATTTCAATTGTATAAAATTTGTAAAATAAACACAAATTTTCACAATTGTAATCAAGGTAATATGTTTCATTAATAATAAGTACAATCCGCACCCCTAAATTGCATCCATTATGAAAAAAATAAATAATACGTGATATTGACTAATAATAAAACTAATTAATTTTTTAGAAACAGATTCAATTTTGAATGTACGTTAAAAACAATTTCCTAGGTGAATGAAGCCTAAATGCAAAAATGGTTTTTCAGCAAGCTTTGCCAAGTTCAAGCGCATTAGACGCGCGCGGGCGCCACTATGCGCCAGTTACCGTCGCACGCGCAGCCCGCAAACACGCGCACACAACTACCATTGATACAATCGATTCTAATATCGATAGTTCGATCGATACACAACATCGATTATATTCAAACTTTTTTAAGGATTACTATCTTTTTTTTTTAAATTTAGAAGTGACCTGTGTTTTTTTTATAAATAGGATTTAATGTGTGTTTGGTGTGTGCAGTGGAAATTGTATGTTTATGTGTGTTAAGTGTTGGTTCGCGGTGAGAAGGCTGGCAGGTAAGTTTTGTAAATAGAACCATAAGTAAACATAAGTATAAATACAACATTACTGTAAGTAGCGCCCATGCAGGTAGAAATATAAAAATATTTTACTAAAACATTGTTGATGCATTGTGATGTTCATGTAACTTGAGGGATTTTCTCTGTACAAAATAATGTATATGAAACTAACTATATATCTATACAAATAAATTAAATTGAAGTGTATGTTCGTTATGTCAAAATAACAGCTATTTAATTACCAGGTTATACCTGTAACAGAAACGTAATATTTTATTTGTTTCGCAATCGCATTTTTATCTGGAGTTTCGCTGGTAGATATCTGATGTTACAAGGAGTAACTTAGGCTACTTCTTTTACTAATTTCCACGAGTAGTAATTTGCGGGCACAGCTATGACTAGCTGTACCTACTTGCCAACAAAATTATATATTTTTTTTCGTTGTTTTTTTAAATGTGTGCAAGATCTAAATGCACGCAAAAGCGAAAATTATAACTTATGTAAAGTCAAAGTCAGTAACAACAGATAATGCTTCTGTAAATAATAGAAGCTGATTAATATGATACAATCTATTAAGTAGTAGTATACGCAATTACCTTGGCATAATTACCACGCCCTAAAACAAAGTGCTTAATAACGACAATTATTAGGAATGTCACTTAAGATGAAAATAGGAGTGAACGCGCGATTTTATTCACGTCACAATTTGATCAGTTTTTCGAATATAACAAATATTATATTGACTTCCGGAATTTACAATACATTACCTTAAAAATCTGTGTATTGGTACTATACATTATTTATAGTGTATAACTAACACACTTATTTTAATTCAGCATATGTTATTCTAGCCCAAACAAACCTTTTGCTATGACTATAGTTTTTATAAACGTATTCCTATACTTTTTAGGGTTCCGTACCCAAACGGGAACCCTATTACTAAGACTTCGCTGTCCGTCCGTCCGTCTGTCACCAGGCTTTATCTCATGAACCATGATAGTTAGAGAGTTGAAATTTTCACAGATGATGTATTTCTAAAAAATATAATAAAATAAATATATAAGGGGGCTCCCATGCAACAAACTTGAATTTTTTTTTGCCTTTTTTATAGATAATAGTACGGAACCCTTCGTGCGCGAGTCTGACGCGTTGCATTGTAACCTTCTACTTCTGTATCTTGACTTAGGTCATAGTCCAGCACGCTGCACCATTTATGAGGTTGGAAATGACTACACATCTTGCTGCGATGCTATTAAAAAATAAAAAGATGCGATTAAAAAATCATGACATGCTGAAAAGTAGTTCGACTTGATAATTTCGGAAATTATTTTCATACCTAAATATATAATCTGAGGAGCCCTAAGATGAAACTAGGTTTGGTAATAGACGCCTTGTGGTTAGTGCCTTTGAAAAATATTATGAAATCTGATAAATAATTAGTTCGCTTGGCCGGTTTTTTAATCGCCAGTAAGGCCTTATTTGATAAATACATTGACCGAAATGTATTGAATTGTCAGTATTCGATATTAGGTTATGGTTATGAGGTCTTAAAAAATAGCCCTGACAAATGTATCACTTACATTTCCCATTTGATAATTTGTTCTTTCTATTAGTTACTTGTAATTTGCCGCTAATCGCAAGAGCAGATTTATTCCATTAATTAAATTTCATTAAGTCATTCATTTCGTACAAAAAAATGGCCTTAAAATAAACAATTTATTTATCTGTTTGCCATATGTGCCAAATGCCTGACTAATTACAGGTAAAAATCTAATTAAAGACCGGTCACCTGAATGGCGATTCGTATTAAAAATAACAGTGATTCAATGACTTAGTCAATATGAAGCAGTTGGTATGTCGTATCATGTTAGTTAGGCATCTGCAGTTGACGTCTGGCCTAGGGCATACCTTCCCCTGCTTATTTGTCATCTATGCAAAGTCCTCTATTTTTAGGGTTATAAATAAATATAGCCAGACAACGCTTACTCATCGTATGACCCCAAACTAAGCAAAGTTTGTACTATGGTTACCATAAGGACTGGCGATCCCATTACACTATTTCCGAAATTTCACCACTAGCGGGAATCTAATAACTACCTGGTTCAGTGAGTCGAGTGGCCTTCGCTCAAACCACTTGACTTTTTTTTTAAAAAGCTTATTGAATGGCCCACTGCTGGGCAAACGTTTCCGTCTCCCATCTCCACATGTCCCTATCCCCACATGTCCCTATCTCCACATGTCCCTATCCTTTTTTTTTAACGTCGGAAAATCCTTTATGGATACCCTGCCACCTCGGGGGAAGTAACAGGGTTATGTGTGAGTCCCGGCAGAAGGCCGTATACCCACTAAAAACCGACGGTGTACCATCTTCCGCTTATATCGGGGCGCCACGGAATCGCTTTCGCATGCACCGCGACACATGTCCCTATCCTGGTTTTGTTATGGGCACGTATTAATTATGTAAAAGAACAATAAAATTACTACCGATATTTGGTCTTCGTAAAATGATTTCACATTACAAAGGCTTGCAAGCTAGTTATACTCATTATAAATCACACAGTATTAAGATTGAGAGTACCTAACGTAGAACTATTCAAATCAGTTCACATGAGAAGGACCTACTTATACATAACGACGTTTGAAAGGCAACTACTACTACAGTCCTTATAATGTCCCACAGCTGGGCACGGACCTCCCAATGCGAGGAGAATTCGGGTCATAGTCCACCACGCAGGCCCAGTGCGGGATGGCAGACTTCACACATCTATCGAAAACTAGTCAAGTATCCTCAGACGTGCAGGTTCCATCACGATGTTTTCCTTCACCGTTTCATAGCAAGTGATACTAATCTAGGATGAAATTGAGATTCGCGCATAAATCCCAGAGGAGACGGGTCGGGGTTTGAACCTGCACACGTTGATCGCAAGGCACGCGTTCGACCACTCGGCTACCACTGCTACTTATTAAGTTAGTTATACTTACTAAGCGCCAAAAAATCGTAAAATGTATTATATATACCATTCGAACAGCCAGATTTTTCTGCTTTTTTTGGTATATACAGCATGTATCAGAAGTCCGAAATAATACTTTGGGTACGTATACGGTAGCTTATATGTAGATGCTTAGTGAAGACAGTTTATACCCAACTATAATAGTTTCTGAGTTATAGACCTTTGAATATTTGTCACTAGTAGTGTGTTGTGGCCTTTGGGTACACCATTAACCCTTTTAAACAATGTAAACTACATTAACAAGGTGCGGCTACTAATATTTATAAAACAGAACATGAAAATTGTACACAGGACTCGAGATATGACAAGTTTTAGAAATAGGCAACGTAATAAAAGGTGAAAAAATATAATCGAATTTTGATGAAATTTTTATACCATTCGGTTGTATACCCGATACTAATGCAAACGGCCAAGTATTATTTCGGACTTCTGAAACACCCTTTAGATTTTTTTGCCGCTTAGTAACGATTGCCTTTCGAGCGGCAATATCTAATTACATTATGTTAACAAAAATATTGATTGAAGTGCAAACCTCCGCTTTTTTGAAGTCGGATGAAAGCAATCACGTTCAAGGAATTAACTGTAAAAGCGTGTCTTAATATAGTTTAAAATACACCTCAACATACGTTTCAAGTGATATGTTCAATTCATTCAGGGATATTTTCAGTGCCACCCTCGGGACACGGGCCCGACTAGACAATTTCAAGAGCAAAACAACGATAAATCAAGTAGGTGCGCAAGCGCAGCCGCCCAATGCTGAAATGTTGATGACTTTGTACTGGGGGCACTTGGACTGTGGTCCAAGTTATAAGCTTATAACAACATTATATTATTCTTAACTATGTACAGTGGAGGTACAAAAAGGTTCGTCACTTTTCAATATACCTATTCAAGATATTCTGTTTTGTTTTTAGCTATGATTTTGAAATGCAATATTGGACTGATTATTGCACTGATGCAAGCAAATGTCGACTTTGAGGTGACGAGCCTATTCTTACCGCTGTATGTTTTGCTTTTTAAATTAGAGTTGAGATTAATATCTTCATGACCAAATACATGCACTATAAAAAAGTCGGATGGATCTCGCTTATCAATATATGAAACACCCACAGTTTGTCTTATATATATTTCACGCACTATCAATTCAACACGTTACGCGACACGCATATATTGTTGGTATCTCAAAGATTAATGCGATGCATCACTTTCGACGGGAGTTACAGTATCCACGTTTTAGGGTTCCATACCCAAAGGGTAAAACGGGAACCCTATTACTGAGACTTCGCTGTCCGTCCGTCCGTCCGTCTGTCACCAGGCTGTATCTCATGAACCGTGATAGCTAGAGAGTTGAAATTTTCACAGATGATGTATTTCTGTTGCCGCTATAACAACAAATACAGAATAAAATAAATATTTACGGGAACTCCCATTCAAAAAACGTGATTTTTTTGCCGTTTTTATGGATAATGGTACGGAACCCTTTGTGCGCGAGCCCGACTCGCACGTGGCCGGTTTTTTATTCACCCTCGTGCGACTTCTGACGCCCCATAGTGCCTTTAATAAGTTAATTACCGCTCCGCGCTCATAACTTGCTCATTCACATAAAGCTAACTTTGTTTGGTGTAACGACGAAGTATTAAACACTTTGACAAATCGTCAGTAATTTGTAGTACATTAGGTGTTTCTAAAGCTCTCTCTTTACTCATTATGTATATTTTGATGGCGTAACAAAGATATTAATTAATCTATCGAACCGTGAAAAATAAGTATATTTTGCGCAAAAATGACTTCAAAAGCATTTTTTAGACGATACCAAAACGAACCGTATTAACACACATCTAAAGCACATTTTTCAATAAAATGACGCTAGCTAACTTTTATCAACGACATTCAATTTACATCTATATATTTGTAACTCAGATTGGTCTGTGGTTTGTTGCTACGCATACGCACTTCTATAAAAAATCGTTCTTTTTTATTTTTGTCTGTCTGTTGGATTGATCTGGGTAATCTCCAAAACGGCTCTCTTATTTTGATATAACTTTCACTAGCAGATAGCCGATGTTATAAGAAGCAACTTAGCTTACTTTTATTTGCGTACAGATAAATAATTAGCTTTTGTACACTCCTAGCGAACGGAGACGCGGGGACGGATTGGTATTATTTATATTTTCTGAAAACAAATACTGTATTTGCCTACACTAGTATGTTAAGACCATTAAATTTGCGTACCGACTCTACAGAGGGTGCATAGGCTCTCTGTACAGAGGCTATAGTCTCCAACAAACTTTATAGCTACCAACCTGTTTGTTAGCTACCAAAGCATTTGCCCATCGAAATTCCCTGCACGATACCATGGCCGATGGGTTTTGAAATTAATTAAAATCGAGCGTTACACGAACGCCAACCGATATTTATGATAATATCCGTAATAACGGAAGAGAGGTCTATTCGTTTTACGGTTAAACGGGTGATGTCACAACTGTGAAGGCCTTTTTTTATGATACCCCTTCAATAATATTGTTTGATGAATGCTACTTTTGATATATGACTTTTGTATTTGAAAACTTAATTTAAAGGATCTGCATCTTCCTTTTTAAGAAATGAGTGTAACGATGGAATTTAATGGAATAAGATGAGGAATGACTCCACCTGTAACTAGAGCGGGTATTTCGCCAATGTCAAGAAATTCGATAAACACACAATATAAATAAAAGTAGGTGATGAACGTGATGAAGATGGCGGATGAATCTTCGAATTAACATCTGTACAAATAAATAAAATTGAACTATCTGTTTGTTATGTCAAAATAACAGTTTTTTACTAAATGCACATGAAAGTATATAGGCTTCATGTATCGAAAACGCATTTTTATAATATTATTATTTTTTTGTTCGAAGGATATATTTTAAGGAGATTTTTTTTAGCTGTAAATATTAACTTTTTTAGGGTTGTTATGAGGTGATAATACTTGCATATTTTCAACGATTCTTGACACTAAAAATTGTAAAAAAAAAAAATTAACAAAAAAACCGACTTCAAAAACCTAGGTGCACTAAAAAGCTAAATTAACCTTATAATTCATAACATTTGGAGTCGGTGCCAGTTCATCTGTGTATTGGCCTAGTCTAATTAAGATTGGCACCTACTCCAAATGTAATTAATTATAAGGTTATTTTTAGCTTTTTAGTGCACCTAGGTTTTAGAAGTCGGTTTTTTTGATAAAAAAAATTTTTTTTGAAAAATATTCAGGTTTCCTTAATTCCGCGCGTAAAATATCGCCGGATGAGCTAATTGTATTTTAAATCTGAAGGAGAGTATTGAAGGTATACATTGACCTAAATATCTAGAGATAAACAAACAAACATTTCCATATCAACTCTACATTACGTAGTCATAAAATGCAAGCCTGATTGGCCGGATGCGACGCACGTCGAACGAGAACTATGGAAACCAGCCCCGAATACTATCGTTCTATGAATGAACAGTTAAAATTCATAGCCTATTTGGTCAGTGTTAAATTTTTATATTAATTAGCTGATTAACTAACTGGTTCCGTTTGAGTTGCCGTGGGAATTGCCTTTATGTTCTCCGGAATATAAATGATGTGACAAATTGTTTAAATTATACACGTTTTCAACGGACACTACCAAGCGCCTAAAAATTAAGTATTAAGTAATAATCTCGTTTGCCAACCGTTAATCGACGACTAAAGATCCTAAAATAAATATCGCCAAACATAAAATACTTCTCGTATGATATCGAACTAAGAAAAGCTTGCACTTATGGGTATCACAATGGAAAGTGATTGCCAATATCAAAACCAACTCTGTTTCAATATACTATATAGAGATACAATATAGAGATTAAATTTCTATGGTAAAAGCCACGTCCACGCTGCAAAATTTACTCATGTCATCGGTAATGCAATGCAAGTCTATACAGTTTGTTTTAGTATTGGAAAACAAAATGGAAATTTGTAGTACGTCTTGTCGCCCCTGTGAACTCGGGGCTTAAAACATGGTAATTTCGCTCATAACTCTTATCTTAGTCACTATGAATTTGCATAATTTTAATTGACTTGTCTATGCAAGTCAATTAAAATGACAGGATTCGAATCAGGTAGGAAGTCTACTTAGCACCCCTGTAGCTATAACTTTGATGCATTTAAAAATTCTCAGAGGCGCGGGCCCGGGATTTGATTACTGTTCAAAATTCAATCATATAAAAAAATACTGCTGTCCGATCCAGAATAGGTCTTTATAGGAAACAAGCACAGATACAACTTATTATTCCTGTCTTCTATAAACACTGAAATTATTCATCTTTTGAAATTCATAAAACCCTTGCTTTGAATAATTCATTTTATAAATAATGAACTCTAACTTCACTTAATAGAGCTACGAGGAATATTGTCGAACTGTCAAATAAACGCTTCCGGTACTCTATATATGTCACTAAGAATCTTGAATGAACATGTAAAAAATCATACGAAATTACATTAGCGTACAGATAAAATACAATTTCCTGATAATGGTGATAATTCTATTGTCACCAAACTAAGCTTATTGCTGTCCTTCTTATTGCCAGAAAGTGTGAATGAGATAACAATTTTTTTTTAGTGCCGTCAAATAAAGTTTTCTTATGTCAAGTACGTTGTATACAAAATAAAACTAAACTTATTTGATAGCGTTATAATGTTATTGATTTGAGCAGCGTGGTTGCATAGCTTTTCACATACAATCTTATATATTGTATTGACACAGATAAACATTTTCCAAAAATGTCTAGTGAATTTGCTTGCTCCAGTAGGGCGTAATATATAAATAATAATAGATAAACTAACTTTATTAAAGTATTTAGCAGCAGTGGTAGCCGAGTGGTCAAACTCACGCCTTGCCAATAAAAATATGTTCAAACCCCGGCTCGCACCCCTGGGTTTCACGTGCGAATCCCATTTTTATCCGAGATATGAAACAGTGAAGAAAAACATCATGAGGAAACCTGCACGTCTATAGAAAGGCGTGTGAAGTTCACCTACCCGCACGGGGCCAGCGTGGTGGACTATAGCCCAAAAAGCTTCCTCGTATCGAGGGAGAATGTGCCCGGTATAATTGGGACCAAAATACATCGCCGCAGTGTGGGCGCACTACAGTGCACCTCTGCCTACCCCTTTGGAGAATACAGGCGTGATGATGTATATGAATATATGATGTATTTACTCATAGAAAAAGCTCATTCTCCAACGAAATGTCAATGACAATGTGAGCTAATTTTGACGCGGCGTCGCGTGGCTTTTACCACAGAGAATTAATCTTTATGTATAAATAGGGTTGCCAACCATACTTTATTTTTGGTAATTATACTTTATACTTTTGCATACCAATAAAGTATGTGAAAATACTTTATTTCCAACCTTTACTGTGACGCCTAAAACAAAACACTCATTATGGGTACCTTACGGAACACGTAAGTGAAAATGGATGATGGAAACGATTTATAATTACTAAACGAAATGTTAGATGACAGATGAGGTGTGGTGTGCCGTAGTGATTTTGATTGTTGAACCAGCTTTGAAACGTTTAAAAGCAAAAATTTATAGCATGTACTAAAAGCACACAAAAATAGGTTTTAAAGGCAATAAAAACATACAATTTGAAAAATACTTTTTTTTTCTTCCAAATACTTTTTTTCTTCCTATCGAAACCATTCTGTTTTGTCAAAAAAAGTTGGCAACCCTATGTATAAATGACACAGAGTTTGTTTTGGTATAGGCAAAATAATTGCCGCAAACTTCTTAACGGCTCATTGTGCCCGGAGCTTTAGTCTAGAGTCTAGACTTAAGTGAGTATCTGTACAGTTCGGTCCAATCAGGAGTGTATAATTAGAATTTCATAGCTCACAAAGTATTTTGGCTTGATGACTTTATTACTGTAAATTATTAGGTTCAAGCGTTGTTTATTAAGTTATTCATTACAATATGTAATGTAAGGCAGGTATATAATTTAATTTTACTTTCAAATCAAACTAGTTACCAAAATAATTTCGTTATGGTTAACTTAAACTAAGGTAACCTGTATTTTGTGGTGTTTTTCATAGTATAACAAAGTGTTCTATGGTACCTGAAATAAAAATACCTAACTTTGGTTAGCTTGAAACCAGAAAGCTACAAAGTATACATTAATATTATGCTTAAAAACAACATACGGCTTAAATTGAGAAACAACTCCTTTTTATATGACTTAAAAACAGGAGGATGTTCTTAATTCGACCTGTAGGTTTTTATTTTTGGGTACATTTTAATTCATAGCTCCTTTGCTTGTGAACGGATTTCGATAATCCTTTTTTATATTTGGTTAAAAACAGACATCCTAGGAAACTCATTATTCCAAACCAATAAATAATAATACTAGCCGTGGCAATAGCGTTAGATAAATTATTATACAAAAATTTCACACAATTAACAGCTACCGCAAATAAATAAATCTTTGAGCGCTCTGAACGCGCCATAAAACCCTTACCTTCAACCTCTGGCCGGAACAATAAATAACTTTTTTATTTTCACTTCATTCCATAATTGTTTACTTAGTAACAGGGCGGGCGTGCCTCAAGGGACCGTGTGGGGTCCAACTTCATATTTGCATGCTTTTTGGCGTTCCATTGTATATAGCATCGACAAATTTAGCTGTTTATTTTTATTTATGAAGGATTAACGATTAAATTTTGTTAAGGTTTTATTATTAACGGTCATCAACAACCATAAACCCACTTCAATAGCCCAGGGGCACTGAAAAGCTAGAAATAACCTAATTAAATTATTAGATTATTTCTAGCTTTTCAGAGCACCTAGGCTATTGAAGTTTGTTGATTTTTTGTTTTTTTATTAGTTCATATCCGCTAATTTAGTACCAAAGCAACTTTGCAAAAGCTTTACACGACAAAGTTACGTTATTACTGATTTATTGTGTGGTTATTATGTATTGTTTCCTTGTTCGAGTGTTCTGAATAGCTTGGTTGGCAATGAATGAATTTGACACAATGAAACAGAACTAATAAATAACCTTTTTTGATCTAACACCGACATAATATTAAGAATAACAGACCTAACGTAAAATGTGTGACTCCAGAACACTTGACTGGTTAGAACTCCAAACGTGTGTATTAACGGAGATGATCACCCATTTATAGGGTTCCGTACCCAAAGGGTAAAACGGGAACCCTATCACTAAGACTTCGCTGTTCGTCCGTCTGTCACCAGGCTGTATCTCATGAACCGTGATAGACACTTTAAATTTTCACAGATTATGTATTTCTGTTGCCGCTATAACAACAAATGCTAAAAAACAGAATAAAATAAAAATTTAATGGGGCTCCTATACAACAAACGTGATATTTTTGCTCGTTTTTATAGATAATGGTACGACACCCTTCGTGTCGGCACTTGGCCGGTTTTTTCTTGTAATGCATGTTTTTATTATTGATATTAATTAATTAGTAGTTGGATTCTACGGTTATCTTTAAACTACCTTTATATTAGAAAACTTTAAACCAACTACAATAAATAAATCACTCACTCTAGTGTAGTTCCGCTGCCTACTCATAAATATTTTTTTTAAAATATTTAATAAGAAAAACATAACTTGTCATTAAAAAATTGCTAATCTTTGTATTCAATCAATATCAAGTGGAATGATGGATACTGATAGTTTGGGAGACCCACCCAGATGCTTCAAATTACCATTTTCATTATCTCAATAATGGGATTCTGGTTTCACTTGAGACACTTGAAATTTGGTGATCGACAAAGCTATTAGAAATCATTTCTAGTCCACCTTTTCGACTAATGTCTCTTTTTCTTGGAAATTCTGATGTTTCAATAGTTGTTTTGCATCTGTGGCATTTTGCTCCTTTATTGATTGCAACTGCCCCAACTACGCTTTAATGGCAATTGCCACCAGAAGCGATACCACCCGTCTCAGCTGCACCCTATCAACTTTACTAACAAGCCATTCCTTTCCATAGGGACTTAAGATATTTCCTAGAATGAAATTTAGATTAAATTGAGACGACAAATTATGAGTGCTAAATAATAAACGTATTTCATCTAAATTCTCAAAGATTTACATAACAATAAGTAAATAGTCGAGCCACGATAGAGCAGCGTGCACTAGATCAACACAGACAGTCAGACAAACGTGAATTTCCATAATAGTACAAATCTTAATAGTGCCAGGCCGGTCGAGCGTTGGATTTATAAATCAAATAAATTTTCAATCGGCCGACTCCGGCGGTCCAGCGCTAATGGAGCTCCATTTGTTTGGATTAATATCAAGGGACACGGTGGAGCGATGAGTTTCGAAATTACTCCACTGAAGAGTTT
Organism: Ptilodon capucinus; assembly: GCA_914767695.1. Lineage (NCBI taxonomy): Eukaryota > Metazoa > Arthropoda > Insecta > Lepidoptera > Notodontidae > Ptilodon > Ptilodon capucinus. The sequence continues at coordinate 10,886,535 of OU611823.1, read as the reverse complement.
CTTTTTAACTTGGAATTGAAGAAACCAGCATCACTGACACGAGCTGATTTATAAACACAAATATTTATTTCAGACGGTTACCTACTAAGATTCGGCATCATTTTCCAGAATTTATTAGTTTTTACGTTTAGTTAATCAGTAGAAAATACTGATAAACCGATAAACTTGTCACACTTGATTACCCCTCATTTGGAATTCAGTTCGTATGACGAAAAATGGGCATGAAATTCGTTTCGCGACATTAGTTTCATCAACAGTTTCACAGTGTAAACGTCAAGTTTCATGCATTCATCGATGAATATTCTTAAATAAATATTTGTGTTAATAAATCAGCTCGTGTCAGTGATGCTGGTTTCTTCAATTCCAAGTTAAAAAGAAACTCTTCAGTGGAGTAATTTTAAATAGAGCTTAAGATTCTTTGATCGATATTTGTACGCGATTATTGGACGCTCTAAAACCTCTGTAACCAACTTGCTTCATTCCTTGTAACTGGAAACCTACATCAATATACACTCCGCCAAGTTCAATGTTAAGCGTTTCTGCACCGATATCGCATTAGCGGTCACCATTCAAATACTTTACGTTCCCATTGTTGGCCCCATTCACGCCACCACCGCCGCCAGTACCAAGAAAACGACATACTGGACCCAAAACATCCATGTTTTCTCAGAAAACCAGCGGCCTTGCAAATAACTGTTTGAAAAAATGCTATTTGTGAGAACAAAAAAAGGCAATCCTGTTCGGATTTACTTTGAATTGTGCTTTTAGTGCGTACGTGATGCGTATAAGCAATAATTGTGTCTTAAGAAATATAGTAAAAACATGTTTTTGAACAATAAAGCTGGTTTAATAGCACGTGTTAAAGTTGCATCTCTAGACTTTTCATTAAAAAAAATTGGTTGCGACCAATGAATACTTAGTACATCTAAGTATCTTTTCCAATTGCCACGTGTAATAAATTGCTTAAGACATATTCGATGAAAATAATTACTCATCCATTTCAAGATTCCTTTTATAAATTAAATACCACGACGAAGGTTAAAATTCTAAATTCAAAACAAAATACCTAATGACATAAAGTAGCCCTTTATCTCAGAGTAATTATTATTAAAAAAAGAACAAATAAATTAAAAGAGAAATCCCAGTGCGTCAAAGGTAGAAATTTCAAGTCCATTTAAACCGTTCATTATTCTAATGTCAAAGCTAGAAAGCAACAATACTCCTGGCTTGTATCGTTTACTTAAAAGGGACCGACGTTTGACCTCATTTATATTGGAAACCCTTTGTACATTGCCTAATTTGTCCGGAGGTTTCTATTTCAGAGTGGCATAATTGAGTTTATCTATATGAATATTGTCTTGCGTTAGACATAGCCTGACATTTGTTTTGTCAAGTACCTATTGTATTCGATATTTTCTTATCTGGATGTATCCAATCTTTACTGTAAAGTGTTTGCAAAGGTGCGTCAAGAACGGTGAATTCTTCATTTTCAACTTTGAATCTGGAATTACTTTGACTATCTTTGACTATGTCTTTTGTTATTCCAACAATTTATACAACTTCCACTCTACTAACTATCCACATTGGATCGATTTAATATTAAATTGTTATTTAATCGATTAAATAATTATGTAAATTTGAGAAAGTATTTCTAACAATTGGATGACGCCATTGGTACGCCATGATGACGCCGTTTTGTGGTTGTTGCCAAATTTGTTCAACCTTTAAAAACTCATTTTTATCCAGCAACCCAAAAGATGAATCATGCTCACCCTTCAAATCAATGAATACTCCATTTCAAAGAAAACCGTGGCGCCAGAATTCAGAAAGTAAACAAAGAACATATCTTTAACAAAAACAATGTCAACAAATTTCTCGTATATTCAAGTGGTTGTCATAAGAAAAGTACCGTGCAAATTGGACTGTCCCTCTGTTTAAAAAAAGGTGACGGGAACATGACACCAAAGGGATGCTGGGTACATGACGCAGATTCAAGAAAAAAATCTGTGCTTGCAACTGTCTAAAGTACAGTTTTTTTCTTGGCATACAATTTGTAATTGTGTTATGTTTTTCAAGATTGCTTATTAGTGTCTTTTAAAATTTGTGCTATAAATAAAAACCGAACTGTTCTACATTTTTATTCGTAATTATTCTAAGTGTACAAAATAGTAATGTTTTATTATATTAAGTTTAGTATTTGTGGAAGACTGAACTTGATTAAGATCCCTGTTTTTAACCGACTTCAAAAAGGTCCTCAATTCGATGGGTATTTTTTTTTACACTCCCGTTGCCTTTTATATATCTTGTGACTGTTTACTTAAGTAACGAATTATTTCTTTATACTATAGCAATTAGTCTTTCGAAAAATACAGAATACCGATTATTGAATCTTGTTCAGATTTGTCACGTAGTTGTTCAACTGCTCAGTCTACGCCTTTCCTAACCACCTACATATTTTGAGCTTTTTAGAGCCACATTAGCCCGGTAAGGTGTCCAACTCGTCTCACCATTTTATTTCCAATTATTGTTTCCAAGAGATAGAATTCTAACAACTCTATTTTTTAGCCTCTTCATAGATGACGTATTGTTCTAATTCCGTGATAAACATTATCAAGATCTAAGGTGTCTGTGAAAAATGTATTCAGGGTGACGTGTTCATAAACGGCAACCGTTGACATATTGATATAACTGTCTAGCCACTACATGCTCTATATAAAAAAGTCGTGATGTCTATTTATGTCGCACTTAGAGGAACATCGGTACACTGTCGTTAACTGTTTGTTTTCATACGTTTATCTCGCGCGAAGTGTTTTTCACGCTCGCCTCGTACAAAGAATCACAATATTTGCCACTTGAGACTCCGCAGTCTTCTCGCCCCCGATCTGTCTCAGTCACATTAAGCCATGGGAACACAGGCGCGTCAAAATGTTTGCCAATACCGAAAGAAACTCTATGACAATTTATATAAAGATCAATTTTGAAATGAACTTCCTCCAGCAGTGTACCTGGACCGATACGACAAAGGTACCTTCAAGAAACGAGCATACTCATTCCATATAGGCCGGCAACGCACTTGCGATGCCCCTTGTGTTGCAGGTGTCCATGGGCGGCGTTGATCACTTACCATCAGGTGAAACGTCTGCTCATTTGCATCCCTATCTCATAAAAAAAAAAGATTGTATTTCTGTGGTAAAAGCCACGCGTCCACGCATTAAAAACTACTCGCGCTGTCAATGACATTTCGTTGAAGAATAAGCTTTTTGTTTAAGTCAATACAGTATGTTTTGGTATTAGCAAGAATTCTAACGCGCGTCTTGACGCCTCAGTATTCCCTGGGGTTTTACATTCTTAAACATTTTTCCACTAACGACGATAGGACATTAATCATTAACGAAATAAAGTTCAGAATCGTTTGCCAATGATATTAATGCGTTATGTAAAAATTAAATGGTGTCTTATCTTCCGTTGACAGCAATTGAGTGATCGCTTTGTGTTAAGAAGTGTGTTGTATCAAAGACAGCCGCGTTGCGTGTGCTGTAAATGGTTCCGTTTAAAATGCAATTATTTTTAAGTCGGTGGCTTTCGAAATCGCCGACGTCGGCCGGCGGCAGCGGCACTAAAGACTCGTCTTTGTATCTTTTGGGTACTTGACAATTGTCATTTACAAAAATAGAGATGAATTAGTTCACTCACTCTTTGATTTATCGAACTGATGCTTGAAATAAACATCTACCAGATGAGTGTTTCGTCGGAAATTACCGAATCGAATGGACCACCCTTATAAAGACCATTGTTTTAAAGTTAGTTAGATTTTTTGACAGTTAATGTGTTAATATTAAACAGTTTTATAATAGGTGATGGTAGATATATAGGTCGTTCGACTGTAAATCATATTCTTTGATTAAACTCTAACCGTGACTCATTAGTTTTCAAAATAAAGTCCTATAATTACCTCACGGAACATTGTAAGACTGTACAATATTAAGTCTCCAAAGTAGCAAATATCAATGTACAAGGAGTAAGCATTTATTAATTAAATCATCACGATATTATCTGCAAAATATAACTTACGTAGATGTATTTCCTTACCTTTGTATTTACAATTCAGTAACAAGTCTAAGATGCAATTATAAGTACATAAATTATAAAGCAAGATTCCAAGTTTCCAAGCAATTAACTGCATCGACATAACTATGAAATCGAAAGCTTTTCTAGTAGATTTGCATAATTGGTGACACGTCTTTAACCGGTTACCGTTCGATAATCGATCTTATTGAAAGTGAATAAGAGTTCTTGGTGCTGATGTTGGTGGTAAGATGTAAGTTTGTGGTGATTGCCAAGGTTTGTTCCATGGCGCCTCTGAGGGTCCTTGAGACCGTGGTGATACTTGACAACGTTTGAATATGCCTAGAAATATGAAGTATGTCGACTTGCTTACAATAATAAGATACCATAGAATTCATCTACTTATTTCGTATATGATTTTCCATTTGCACGCGAGAGTCATAAACCCCAAAGACCTTTTAGGACGATAATTTTTTCAGTTATCTATAAATTACTGAAAACTGTTTCTTAGTTTTAAATTTTTAGAATCTCACCCCGTAAGTGCCAAAGTTTTTCGTTATATCAAATGGATGATAAAGTTTATAAGTGTGACACCAAAATCTCAAGAACAAATAACTTATTAGTAGGCTGTCATCTTTATCGTCTTCATCATCCATTTTTATTTATAACGTGTATTTAATAAATTTGTCCGTGCTATTAATTACTTGATATTACAAGAAGATTGACTGGTTAGTAAAATATTGCTGTTTCTACCTGATGCTTATTTTGTTGTTAACCCTTTAGTTTGAAGCAAAATGATATGACATCGGTGACGTCAATTGGAAACCAATCATCCCTAAGGATTTATTTTACGACACCTTCCAGTTCAGTATGTCACACCATAGGTATCGATGTCTTTATCCGTCATACCAACACCATCCATATTTGGGAGTCATTCAAACACCAGATTACCAAGACCTAGCTTCATAATATTTTGAAGTTAAGTCAGGAGTATCGTAGGTCTGTTTACAGTGGTGGTGTTTGGAATTCACGTGGGCGTCCATAGCTTGTTTTCTTTGACTTTTCGCCTCATTAAGTGTTTGTATACATGTATTGGATGCATCGTACACGCGATAAATGCTTGCCCAATATAAATCTCATACAACGCTGGTGTGAGAAAAGTTATTGTTTAATTTACTCGTTCTTCATAAAGGCACGTTTATGGTGTAGCTTTATTATTGCTATATTAACGCTATTAACAGAAAATTAACACCCAAAGTAGAAATTTTAATCCATTTACAATTATTGTAGAATTTAAGAAAAATAAATTTTAAAAACCACTTCTTATCTGAAAAGCATATTGTATTGCCTTTGTGAATTTGTTAATGCATTCGATGTTTTACACAAAGGTAATATTTTCCATTACCTACCTATCAAAATATCAATTGAAATGCTTGCAACGTTAACTTTCGCTAAGCTGGCATATTATGTCGCGGAAGGCGAAAAGGCTATCGGTAGTATCCCGATGTTACGTGTCCCAGACGTTGTGAAATATCGATATCGATACTGTAATCTCGATCGCGTTGTGAAATGTCACCGCACTGTCTTTGGAGGAAGCTGCTGATTGGGTGTTAGTTAAAACAGTAAAATATGTCTAATAGTTACCGTTACTTAATAATTAAATAACAGTCCGTTTAAACGGCAAAAATGAAATTATTTATTCTAGGTGGTACTGGCCGTACGAGTAGTCTTGAGGGGTTGTTTTGTCGTTTGACATATCCAAAACATAGTTTCGCGCCACGGATTATGTCAATATTCTGTTCATGTCAATTTTATGTAAACTGCTCGGATTTCAATTTCATATCAGCGACATTAAGGACTTTTACAGTCCTTCCCTACTGCCCAATATTCCTGTTTTCTAATAAAAAAAATACGCTGCGAGTCTGTGCACGTGTGACAAGGTTGTTGTAGTATGCGTTAATGGGAATGAGAATCTTTTGACACGAGCATACGTCTGAGTACTATGCCACAGTTGGAAGGAAAAATCATCGGATTGATCGCGTTACCAACTCCATTATATCTCCTCTATGTTTGCCAGCAAACGCTAGTAGGATATAAAATAATGGTGCTCATGCAAGGCATCACTAGCACTTGTCTCAGGCAAGATGAAGTAGCCTCGCGAGGCTGTTCAGTCAAGCAGGTGTAAGGTATGCAGAGTAAACTCGATCGTAAGCCTATAATAATAAGACGTCTTTATATTTATCACAATAATAATTAACTGGTGCTATTCTTGCCTCCAAACCCATTCCTCAATAGTACAAGAATAAGTCCGTAATACAAGAATCTCCAACAACCCTTCATCACCAAAACTCTTGGTAGCAACCGATGGCTTCCGAGAATCATTTGGCATCTCAAGTTTCTTGTAGTCATAACAGATATTTTAAACTTACTTATCAACGCCAGACGATGAAGCGATTGTTTTATTTAATAGGTGAAGTACCTTTAGCATTCCATGTACCTAGCTCGGAAGTACAATGTTGGCTTTAGAAAGCACGCGAAATCTTTTAGCGACTAGCCGCTCCGGCGCGTGACTCACCTCTGGTGCATTTAGGAAATGAGCTTTGAAGCTTAATTTTAAACAATCAATTGACTTTATTCAAATTCAGAACTCGAGTACTAATGTTAATAGAAGTTAAACGAGGTGAACGATTGCGTGCCATATTTAAACTTCTAATTGTTTCAAACTATTGACGAGTAGGAGTCAGTATTCGATTTTTATATTGTTTGCATAAAATATAAGACGTTTATAGGTTACGACAATCGCCATAGATCGACTGAGTATCTTACTATTATTTTCTAAGATTCTAAATATTTTAGGATTTTTTCGACACTTATAACCAGTAGTGAACTTTGACACAACAAACCACCCCTCGTGCTGAGTATAAAATAAACTCGTATAAAAATAAACTGTAGTACACCCCTGTCTACCCATTTTTAAAATGACCCTTAACATTGAGAATCACGGTGGCCTCAAGATCCCCCACATCCTCCATTGAGTCCTTCACTACAAGGGTAAGAAAAGAACTGAATGACCCACAAATATGTACCAATTAACCGAACTTCACGCTCTACACCCACTGAAGCGAGTCCATAATTTGACTCTTTTTGGTAATGCACTCTATGTCAATATATATAAGTATTAAATTTATGTGGCAAAAAGTTACGGGACCACGCGTCCAAATTAATTCCCATCATCGAAGATATTTAGTTGAAAATTTAGCGTTCACTTTGAGAGAATACAGTTGTTTTTAGTATTTAAAAAATGGTCGTGAGTTCTAACGCGCTTGCAGGCACAGGGCTTCGACCGGATGGCCTGCTTTATTGGCGCCAAAAAAACCTCCGTTGTTACCTCAAACCCTTTCCGAGAAGCTTCCGGGGGTCTCGGTTCGCACTATTAGCGGGTCAACGATAATACCTCGGCTTTATGTCGGACAGAATATGACACGGACGTGCGAAAGACGAGCGCTCCCGGTGCAGCGCGTCTGAAAATCGATAATACATATATTGATTAACGATTTTGAATCAGTAACCGAGGTATTGATTATCGATTTCCAGAGTTGAAGTGAAGTGATTCAGATGTTAGATAGCAGTGGTACTTAGTATGAATCTGCGGGTGACTCGCGCAAATGCGTAAATATTTTAAAATAAGAAACGAACATGTTTAAAAGAAATTTCCCAGTGACAAGTCACAGGTTATATTCTTAGGTCAGGTTTTTTATCAACGTAAAATGCAAAACTAACTTATTTTTACGGTCGTTTCGTCATTGACACATTGACTCAATATGGATATTGGTATCCACCTGTACCTACATGTCTTGTCTTTATTTCCTATACCACTACTCGTCAGTTGCAAATTCTCAAATACTTACTCATCACAACTGACTGACTCACTTATCACAAAATGTCGAAAACTATAGTATTTTGTCCTTGTACGTTTAAATTTTATAGGCATAAGAAAGCTTCTAAGTAAACGCTAACACAAGAGTCAAGGAGACGAGGTATTCCACGTAGCTCACCAAAATAATTATAAATATTAATTTTATATTCCACATAGCGCACTAACTGCCGATTAAAAAATAAATATCTTTTGTAATCACTCGTATACTAATCTTTATAAACAACCGGCCAAGTGCGAGTCGGACTCGCGCACGAAGGGTTCCGTACCGTTATCTATAAAAACGACAAAAAAATCACGTTTGTTGTATGGGAACCCCCTTAAATAATTATTTTATTCTGTTTTTTAGTATTTGTTGTTATAGCGGCAACAGAAATACATCATCTGTGATAATTTCAACTCTCTAACTATCACGGTTCATTAGATACAGCCTGGACGGACGGACGGACGGACGGACGGACAGCGAAGTCTCAGTAATAGGGTTCCCGTTTTACCTTTTGGGTACGGAACCCTAAAAATACCGACACTTACAGAGTATACAAATCAAACAGTTTTGTTAGTCAATGACAGTAATTAATTAGATTTGTAGTACAAACCGCGGTCATAAAAATGTCACAACACCACTCTGATGTGACAGGATCACCATTATAAAACAAAGACAAATGTAGCGCTTGACTCCTCATTGTATAGATTTCCCACGGCCATCCGCCGACAATATGAATGTTGACACACGCACTTAGCGATGTCAGGTAGCGTCACGAATGTTACCGGCTTTGTCACACTTTACCACAGGGACGGACTGCGGGAGACTTGCGGGAAAAGTAATAATCGGATGCTCAAATTTACTATAAACAAGTAAAGCTAACAGTGGTCCCCGAGCGGTCGAATGTACGCTTTGCAATCAAAGTGCGCAGCTTCAAATCTCTGGAGTTTCGTGTGCGAATCTCATTTTCATCCGAGATTATCACTTGCTAAGAAAGGAAAACATCGTGAGGAATCATGCACATCAAAAGGCGTGTAAAGATCACCAACTCGCACTGGGACAGCGTGGTGTCTCCTACGTCTCTGTCTCCCGAAGTCTCCTACGTATTGGGGGAATGTGCCCGGTAACGGCAATAGGCTCGCACTCTTGGGACAAAAATACATCAGCGAAGTGTGGGTGCACTGCAATGAATCTCTGCCAACTCCTTTGGGGAATACAGTACTGTGTTAAATTTTGTATTAGAGGATTTGTATCCTCTAGACCTTCTCTTCTTTCAAAACCTTTATGTATTATTATGAAATTGTGATCAATCCGGAATACCTAATTGGGGTAGGATTGAGGAGTTAATATTTTGAATGTGTGCTTTAAGTCCGTCTCTGTGCGTGCAAGTAGCACATTGTTGGCACTTCTGACACAATTCGTCACGTTCGAAGCCACGCCGCGTGGTCCCACGCCGCTACAGTTATTTTAGCGTAATATCGCCAATTTTATGGGAAGCCATGAGTTGCTGGCTTTGACCCATTTTCCATAAAGCTCTCCGCAAATAGAAGCGTCAAAACGCACACGACCTATTGTTTGGCAATACCAAAACTAACTGTAGTATCTTGTAGAAGAAACCCATTTTTCATTATAATTTGATTGACGACGAAAACAAACTTTAGTCTCGTGGCTTTTGACATAGACATTCTATCTTTATATATATTGGCATAGAGTACATTTTCAAAAAAAGATTAGTGTATTCGCTCTTCTCGGTGTGTCCAGGACATAACACCTTGAGTATACAAATACGTTGTTGTTTGTATTTTAGTCGGGGTTTATGATGAGCTTAAGTTATTTCATTAGGTGCATAAAACATTATTATATTCGTAAAGCTTTGATAGCCTAGCAGTAAGACGGCTGCTATTGTTTCAACAGGTTACCGATTTGATACGCATACGCATGAAACTATTGACGTGATTATAAATTAGTTTAGTTGGAGTGGAAACCGCCATATTTTTAGTAATCTCAAAAATAACCTTTTCAACCAAATAACTGAACAAACCTATATACATTTTGAAATTAATATTTGATGCAGAATTTCAGTAGAACTTGCTGAATAGGTCACTATTTTTATCTCGACTCTTGGATCTTTTGATACAATTATATTTTGGTGGGATCAATCGCTTCAGTAATCTAGCCCAAACACTTTACTAAACTCATGTTTTAGTTTTACACTTTTTTTATTACTATTTGTGTCATTGCTGGGCATAAGTCTCCCCTATCTTCTTCTATTTATCCCAGTCTTTCACTCACACCATTCGTAAAAATACATTAGAAGTTTATATACATTAGCTGTGACAAAAGTAAGGATGTATTAAAGCTATCCTCCAATCTGATTACGCCCTAACCTTTACCTGCCTTTTCTAAAGGTAAGTTCCTTAACCCCATGCGGTAACGAGCCTTATGTAATGTTAATGGATAAGCGGTAACATCTGTCTGTCTGTCACTTTGTTCTCGCGTCAGATTTGCATATTAATAGCTTGCACACGCTCGTGGGTGTATCTCGACGTGCATTTGTGCAAATATTGTTCATGGTGGGCCTATTTTGAAGTTCAATGAGGTATATAACAAAAGTAGGTTTAAATTTGCACGTTATTTAAGTACTAGCTTCTACCCGCGACAAATTAAGGTCTTTATGTTATTCTGTGGTGTCAGCACGCATGTCAAGACAAGACCTCTGTCACGGTTGCTCTCTGTCTTATTTCATACGAGAGAAAGAGATATAAACAACATATTCTGTGACATAAGTCTAGATAATAATACTGTAAAGTTCACAGTGGAACTATTCTAAACCAAAGTGACTTGTAATACCATTGCAAAGAGATTGTAACTTACCATAAAGAAGAGTAACTATGACAATAGATTAAGTTTACTTTATGTAGGTATCAATGGAATTTTTACTTCCAATCGAAGTCTACGCGAGCGAAGTAGTAAATAGTTAGTAGTGCTGTTAGTTAACTATGCACGTGTAGAGTAGCGTGCAACTGACACGAGGCGTGGCATGTCACTCGATCACACGAGTGGCTTCCGACTGGAAGAAACTGGACTACTCTGTGCTTTGTAGTCTACCAGCCACAAAGTATTTTTAAGCATGCAGTTTTTCTTCTTCTTGTCTATTATGATCTAATGCACTTTTGTAATTGCGAGGTGCACCCAGTTTTATTTTCTACTTTTTCATTTTTTAATCCATATTTTTTTGTTTACTAACAACGACTCAGCTTAATAGTCTAGTCAGTTTAACTATCGTATTGAGGGAGAATGTGCCCGGTATAATGGCAATAGGTGGCCCTATTACATTGGGACCAAAATACATCGGCGAAGTGTTGGCGCACTGCAGTGCACCTCTGCCTACCCCTTGGGGGATACAGGCGTGATGATGTATTTTGATTATGTATAGTTTAACTAAATCAAATCCAAAACATTATATTTGGCAGACGATCCCTCCGACCCTTTACGTACAAATGGGGCCTTTTTTACGCTACAAAAAAAAGTAGAAATAGTTTTTTAAAACAACGCTTATTGTGGTTATTACACAAAACAATGACATTTGTTATGCGTAGGTAAAATGTTTAATATATTTTCACCTTATCAACGTGTTATACAAACACTTCAATGATTCAGTGGTATAATATTTTCTTATTAGCAACGTCACTTTTGATAAGAAACAATAATAAGGAAACTTGGTTTACTTACTTAAAGGTAGAAAGCACCTATGCCTACGGTTCTGTCTTTTGGCACCCTTTTTGCATAATTTGATTTCTTTTTTTTGTCGATTATGTTTCCTTTGTTACCGCATATTATTTCCGCCTTTAAGACCCAAATTATCAGATAATATTAAAATCGGGATAAAAAGTTGGAACGTTTTGCACAAGGCCACTGTAAATTGATCATAACTTGCTATAAATTGGGTATCTGTCTATGATGTCTCTGGTAAACAAAAAAAGTTTAAAAATTATTATTTAAAAAACCGGCCAAGTGCGAGTCACAGTTCCGTACCATTATCTATAAAAACGGCAAAAAAATAACATTTCTTGTATGGGAGGCCCCTTAAATTTTTATTTTATTCAGTTTTTTAGTATTTGTTGTTATAGGGGCAACAGAAATACATCATCTGTGAAAATTTCAACACTCTAATAATCACGGTTCATGAGATACAGCCTGGTGACAGACGGACGGACGGACGGACGGACAGCGAAGTCCCAGTAATAGGGTTCTGGTTTTACCCTTTGGGTACGGAACCCTAAAAAACCACCTTCTTTTCCACATTGCACACAAATTAGTCAAATATTTAGTATCGGTTTCGTATTTAATTTTATCTCATGAAATATTAATAGCTACTATTGTCGTGGATGCCGATCATTGTTTGTTTTGAGCCGAATTTTGTTTGATGCGTTAGTACAGGGATTCCCAAACTGTGTTCCGCGGAACCTAGGGGTTCCATGGAATAGTCATCGGGGTACCGCCAAAATTATATACGCATACAATTGTTGGCCATAATACCGAACTATAAAACAATTATTCATAAAACAGTTAAACAATGTCATTCTTCACATATAAACTTTAAGTTAAGAATAATATGTTTCAATTATATTACAATTTATATAAAGCGAATGTTCTTATATAAATTTCAGTGTTGATTTGTAATCATTTGAAATGGGGTTCCATAAAATAAAAAGGTTTTGGTTAGTGTGCCGTAATCTTTAAAGTTTAGGAACCCCTGCGTTAGTGACACGTCTCCATGAATCCTATAATCTTTACGAGGTAATCGAAATTGCAGAATAGTATTTACTATACGAGAAAAATGCGCCATCTCGCCGGACAGGGGTTTGATAACGGATAACTGGTTACTGCTATTATCCTGTGGGAGGGAATCGCACTGGATATAAACGGAAATATTTGGAAATATGTCAATAACTACATTATTATCTTTGACACAGAGTTTTTATTTATTTAACTAATAACATAAGGTTACATTACTAGATGAGTCGAATAAGTAGGTACCTATTTTTGTAACTTTTACAGATTTGTACTAAGTAAACTGTCAAAAAATTTAATTGTTCTTAACAAACAATACTGCAGAAATACATCATACATCATCACGCCTGTATTCCCCGAAGGGGTAGGCAGAGGTGCACTGTAGTGCACCCACACTTCGCCGATGTATTTTGGTCCCAATGTAATAGGGGGCGAGCCTATTGCCATTATACCGGGCACATTCCCCCTCAATACGAGGGAGATTTGGGCCTTAGTCCACCACGCTGGCCCAGTGCGGGTTGGTGAACTTCACACGCCTTTCTACAGACGTGCGTTTCCTCACTATGTTTCCTTCACCTTTCAGCAAGTAGTAATCATTGTTGAAAATGACATTCGCACATGAAAATTATCTCAGAGGTGCGGGCCTGGGATTTGAACTTGCACCCCATGCGTTCAAGGCCGCCCGCCTTGAACGCGCCTTTCTTGCCTGCGAGGCTACCACTGCTTAAAAGGTTGCAAAAAAGATTGTAAATAGGGCAAATCATTAACAACGACGGATGACGAGAGAGTCTGTGTAAAAGAGAATTTATTAGTGTCAATGTTGAACTATACAAATTTCACCCAAAAATATCATATTGTTTGATTGCCCACATTTATCTCTATGTAACAAAATTCTAAAATTTGCAAGTGCCGTAAGTCTAAACTAAATGAATATTTAATTCAACTTTTTTTATTGTAAACAAAATTATCACCATAATATAATACATACGTACTAACCACGCGATTATAATAAACCAACACTATCAGTTATCGGGTAACAAAATCAATAATTAAACATTATCTCCGTCACTTCCCATGATTACACCAACAATTCCTTCATTATAATAATCTCGAGGCGGATCTGTGTATCGGTTACTGAGCCTATACACTGGGTCGCGTTCACCGCAACCAGTTGTAAATTGTACAGATATCATCGCTTACTGAATTAATGTGTGTACGGAATTATTGTGTAACTTTGTGGTTAGTTCGTTTGACTTAGTATTTTGTTGTATTTACTGTGATTTATGGCCGTATTAATTATTGTATTTGCTAATGTATTCTTTGTATTGACAACACATAACATGTTCATCTAAGTCTTAATTTATTAATTAAGATGAGGTATGATTCCATCTGGTAATAGCAGTTATTTCGCCGGTGACGTTAAGTAATTAAAAAGCAATGAAAAACATTAATACATAGTGAAAAAGATGTATTTAATAAGAAGCGAATTGATAATCTCCTGCTTTTTTGAAGTAGATTAATAATGTAAAAGAACATTGGCGGGATAGAGATATTTCCATATAGATAGATAGATAACTCTTTATTGTTCCACCGCAAAAAGTATTAATAATACACATAGTTTACACAAAGTGTCACAATGGGCGGCCTTATCACTAAAAGCGATCTCTACCAGGCAACCTTAGGATGGAGTGGATCTAGGGAATTGATTGATTAAGGCGGGGGAGTACTTAATAAAGGATATTAACAGTTAAAAGTTTCAAAAAGTACACATACACATAAATACTTACATACAAAATAACATCTACATACATACAATATAATATAATATCCTACATACATACATACACAAAGAAATACACACATAAACAAAATATATACATAAAGATTGAATTTTTGTGATAAAAGCCTCATTCGCTCCCGTTATCAATGCAATTACGTTGAAGATAGAACTTTTTCCATAAGTCAATACAGTTCGTTTTGGTATGGCAAAAAAATCGACGTTCGCATTTTGACGCATTTTTGTTTTGCTAAAGATTTATTTCGGTTTTAAAATTGCCTTTGAATTTTCCGAATATACATAGAATATGTACTAACCTATATTTACATTTTGAAATACTTCAATAATACAAATCGGAACATGAATTTCCACCTCTTTTTACCAAGACAAGCAAGCTCGCTTCACTCCTCCACGATATCTCTATATTTGCGGCGTATTATCGCAGTCACTTAGCACTCTGCTCACCCCATAAGGGAAGAGCGTTAAGATAGCTAAAAGCTCAAGCGAAAGTGTCTGCCAACGCTCTGGTTATATAATAGAGCAGCCTACTTATCTATGTTTATTTGTAGAGCAATCTCTATGTTAGAATTACAAAAATCATTTCAAAACTTTTTTTCTGAAACGTTTTAAAAAAAAGTTAATTAGTGAGTAGCCACTACAATGAACGAATGTTGCAAGGAATATTTTGAACTAAATATGCCGAACTTTGCCGTGTGAATGAAGTGTTAATAGAGACGATAACTCTACAATTCTTACCGCACTGTAAATGCCAATGAGTCGTATATAAACAGACATCTAAATATTTATTAGTAACGAATGATACGTAAATAATTAATCTTCGTGCCTTTATTTTTCGAAGTGGTATGTAAAAGTGCATTTTTACAATGAAATACCATTGAAAACTACCCACAATAATTATGTTTTCGTCATTTTCTGGAGAAACATATAATCGTAGTCCATCAACACAATCCGTAAAAAAACACTAGAACTAACTACAGCCCTTTTAACGTCCCACTGCTGGGCACGGGTCTCCCCTCAATGGCGAGCGATTCAGGCCATAGTCGACCACGCTGGCCCAGTGCGGGTTGGCAGACTTCACACATCTATCGAGAACTAGTTAAGTTCCCTCAGACGTGCAGGTTTCCTCACGATGTTTTCCTTCACCGTTTCATAGCAAGTGATAATCTCGAATGAAAATGAGATTTGCACATAATCCCAGAGGTGCGAGCCGGGGTTTGAAGCTGCACACTTTGATTGCAAGGCGTGCGTTCGACCACTCGGCTACCACTGATTCTGCGGTAAAGTTCGGCAAATAAAGAATACTAAGCGATAGAATACTACTAACATAGCCCCTAATCTATATACATTCAAGAGCTAGGGACGATTTTAATATCATAATTGTTAATCTCGGAAGGATGTGTGAAGTTTACCAACCCGCTCTGGTCCAGCGTGGTGGACTCTGGCCGAAATCTCGCTCGTATTGAGAGGGAATGTGACCGGTATAATGGCAATAGGCCCGCCCACTACCACATTGGGACCAAAAATATATTGCCAAAACAGTGCAAGTTTACCTATCCCTACGGGGAATGCAGGCGCCATGATATTTTAATATTACGATTATTAGTCTGTCAAGTAATGTCTAACACAGAAACCCACACAAGTCTCAAACAGAAGCTATTTCCATATTAAGGCGGCCGTCTACACCCGTAATATAATACAACGAAATAATTATAACAATGTTACAACGTCTACATTTATTTATAGCGAACTCTACATCCAGACACGAGCCGAATCCGAACTCTACTTTGAATAATTTATTTGACTGTATTTTTGAATAACGCCCCGCACAGACTGGGGTGAGCGAATACACGTGAATATTTTCAAAATATACGCTACATTAAAACAAATAAAGATTGAATTTCAGTGGTAAAAGCAACATCTTGAAATATTTTCCGCTATCTATAGTCAACTTTACTTCATTACCCATTTACATTTATAATAAATTAATTACTTGAAATTGGTAAAATACAGTTCCAAATATTCCTCATCTTATTCCATTAAAATTTCATTCATTTCGAAAAAAGAACATAAGTTTTTTTTTCCATGAATTCATACAGTACGTTTTGGTATTAGAAAAAAAATTGATCACACGCATAGAAAACGCGCAGTACTAAAATAAGTTATCATAAGGATCTTTAAGTTTATCTATGTAAAATTGAAAAGTGGCTATTAATAAATAATTTTATTTCAAAAAACAAAACGCGTCTATAGGCGCAGGACTTTACCCCTTTGAACCGCAGTTAACTTGCGCGCAGAGTGACAGACGGACAGACAGGATAGCTTGTTAAAATATCGTTGCAAATTATTACACAAACTTACTGGTCGGGTATTAAGTAAAATTTAACCACATAAATATAAATAGTAGCAAACCCAACACTAACTAAACCTTAATTGGAGTTGGAAGAAAAAAAAAGCTAGATAAGCTAGAAATGAGTACAGCGTTCAACTTGTTTCATTTTTTGCAATTAAGCCGAGTTTAAAATGCCATAAAGTGCTAAAATAAAATGGCGAAATTAAATACAACTTTACAAAACCACGAAATTGAATTCATTCTTGGGATTTGCATGTAGGTAACACATAAACTCCAAGAGCGATCAAATTCGGATTACGTGTTATTGAAAATGTACTCTGTTGCCATATGCATGAAGATAGAATATCTTTGGCAAACGACACTCGATCACGCTACTGAGTATTCTGGCGTCATAAATGAAATTTCGTTGAAAAATGTGCTTCTTTCTCGTAATAATACATTTCGTTTTTCTAATTGCAAAAAAAACTGTCGTGCGCTTCTTGGCGCGCCTGTTTGCGCAAATGTAAACGTATAACGTAACTATAAGTATCTACTTACTATAATAAATGCTACTTAGAACAGTACAGCAGTTCAAATAGAGCTAACACCGTTTTGGAACATAAGACGGTCATACTCTCCAAAAATGTTTTCTTATAAAACAACATAAAACCGCCTCTGTAAATCAATGGCAGCCATTAAACATTTAATGACGTCATTACGCCGCTGTTTAGTGGTAATAATTAAGTTATTATCACGCCTGTGTTATCTTAGTGGCATATCAAAGGTTCCCTAAAGTAGCCTCTACCACGAGAATAACCATTGCCATAATATTTCTTGGAATGAACAAAAACCGTCAAAACGTAAAAACGTCGTAAAAACGTCAATAAAATCACGTTTTTTGTATGGGAGCCCCCTTAAATAATTATTTTATTCTGTTTTTTAGTATTTTTTGTTATAGCGGCAACAGAAATACATCATGTGTGAAAATGTCAACTCTCTAACTATCACGGTTCATAAGATACAGCCTGGTGACAGACGGACGGACAGCGAAGTCTCAGTAATAGGGTTCCCGGTTTACCCTTTTGGGTACGGAACCCTAAAAATGTAAGGCACTTGTATCACCCACACAAAAAAGATAAGCCCTTCGCTGACAGCTACGTCAAAGCGTGTGCGAATACCAAAACACATTGTATAAACTCTTCTTTTTCTTTTATTACTACTACTACTACTACTACTACTACAGCCCTTTTAACGTCCCACTGCTGGGCACGGGCCTCCTCTCAATGAGAGGGGGATTTGGGCCACGCTGGCCCAGTGCGGGTTAGCAGACTTCACACATCTATCGAAATCTAGTTCCCTCAGACGTGCAGGTTTCCTCACGATGTTTTCCTTCACCGTTTCTTAGCAAGTGATAATCTCGGATTAATATGAGATTCGCACGTGAAACCCAGGGGTACGAGCCGGGGTTCGAACCTGCGCACTTTGATTGCAAAGCGTGCGTTCGACCACTCGGCTACCACTCCTTATTACGAAATTAATACACGAAATAAATAAATATGGCCAGACAACATATACTCATCGTATGATCCAAAACTAACCAATGCTTGTACCGCACCATGAACTAGGCGATCCCAGTTACAACCAGACCAGACCAGCGAAAATTCCAAAAAAGTATTTCTCTTTTTTTCTCGTTGGTTTTATCTAGCCTTTTGCACATTTCTACGTGTTGTGAAATGTAAAATGAATGAAAAGTGTATATGTGTGCTGCCGCTGCTTACGCGGATCACTCTTTTCGGTTGTTTTGTGTGTGTATAACATATACTAGAATATCATTGACTGAAACCGAGTAAATTTTCAAAAATCTTTTTTTTTTGCGTGGCCTAGTGGGTACATTGCGTATACTATGCAATAGTGTCAGTTAATTGTTATTTTAATGTTGTTTACTGGCACCATGACCTACATCCTCCAATCAGTAAAATACGTTAATACCCTTTAATAACCATAGGCGCCGTAATTACGGGTAACCATAGAACAATAATCGACGATCAGCTCGGTCCGTGAGGTGATTTGGGATCGTAAACCGATGGTTATAAATAGATTGATCGTTTGTTTATGACTGGAATCGCCTTTTATGTGTTAATATTTGATTTTTACAGTTATCCTTTTGGATCTTGTTTATTTTGTTTTTGAAGAATGTATTTAAGAGTATTCATCTTAATATTAATGTGCTCTTAAACTCATATAAGTCAAATAATAGTAATCCATGCACCTCATAATGTAAAATAGACATGATATAAAGTTTTAAAATTATTAAAAGACATAAATACATCGTCTTTATTTGACATATTTATATTTTAAAAGACATAAAATGAAATGAAAACCATTCAGAACTTCTTCTCTTTCTTTTTGTTTCCTAGATAAATCTTTTTTTTTTTAATAAAAACAACCTGGGCTTTGACTTTTGAAACTGGAGGAAGTTTTGAAAATAAGTATCACATTTTTTTTATTCCACATTACTCCACATTCAGCGGGTGGCCCATGGCCCAAAATCTCCCTCGTATTGAGGGAGAATGTGCCCGGTATAATGGTAATAGGCTCGCAGCCTATTACATTGAGACCAAAATACATCGGCTCACTGCAATGCACCTCTGCCTACCCCTACGGGGGAACACAGGCGTGATGATGTATATTTATTCCACATTTTTACCCGACAATCCAAAAAGGAGGTTAGTATATTTTTTTAATGTGTAAACCTTTTATAGAACACCGCAGTCGTTGAAGATCATTGTTAAGTCGATTAACACACTTCCTATAAAATTTAACAATGGATGTCATGGGACGAACGATTGGCTGTCTCTTTCACACCCTTGTAATATATTTAACACTACCCTGTCCGGCTTCTATGAGAACTTGAGTAATTATAACTGACGGAATGGGGTGTGAAACGCGATAATAAGATGTGGAGAGATGGTTTTTATTGGTACAGTTGTTGATTATGACCTAGGCGGCAGATCACTATACATTAGATCGATATAACATAATTCTTCGCGAGATGATTGGGGAACAGTTTCTAACTCATAAAACAATGATATTCTTGTAGTCTAAATACCTTGATGTTTACGAAAAAAAAATTAAAAAATGGCTTAGTAAACATCAAAGTCACGTAGAGTCACGTTCAGTCATCGATTTTGGAAGTTGAAACCTTCTTTAGATTTGTAAATAGATGAATAAGTATTTATCAGGCATCTTGTTAGTGTTTAATTAATTTCAAGGATCAACCAGAGGTCGAATGACTGAGATAAACAGTCTTTTATTACGTAATTACCGTCAACTCCAACACATTATCGAGAAAATGCATTAGCCCCACACTACAAGGGCTGCTAACTGCCCTTTACTTTAGTCCTTCACACGAATGGCGAACGATTCTAGTTTATTAATCTTATTAATTCGTTTATCGGTCATGAGTATTAATCGATTACCGTATTCGATTATCGGTTACTCGGGTTTCGTGGACTGATGCATTAATATCGAATATGGAGTTAGAGCTGTGTTACCTAATAACCTTGATTATAAACATAGATTTAATACCCGGCGCGAATTTATTTACCTGGAAATTTATAATCAATGCAAAATAAGAGATACTTATACAAAAAATATTGATTGCTTTTATTTATTTGTTTTAAATTAATTTAAAAGATTAACAATGAAGTTACTTGCCTATTCTTCTTCATAGGAAATACATCCCTAAAGGGTAGTAGAGTCCTATATATTTTTGTTTGGCGATTCACACGCGCACTATGGTATACGAGTACGTGGGCAAAAATCACTTCCATCTATTTCTCAAGATCCAGGAATGGCTCCAGCTGCGATTAGCGGGTATTTCAGATAGTGTCAAGTATTTATTTTCTCTGGAATAGTAAACTTATTGATAAACTATACGTCAGTTATTATTCTTATTTGTGTTAACAAAGAAATTCAGATTTCATAAAATACTTACTTTTGAAAAAATCCTGACCCTACCTCCTATTTGTCTCAAACCTTCATAATTAGTATCCCAACAAACCGAAACCACAAAAAAAAAGAAATCAAGAAGCCATAAGCCACCCATGACGAATCCCATAGCTCGGGTCATAAAGGTTGACCCACAACAATGCATTATTTACCATTATATATCGGCAGTGCGACACACAGACTAATCACGAATACAAACATAACACGTATGTAGGTGTAAAAGCCAGAGGGCGGTAACAGAATGTTTGTTACTTCTGGCTGTAACCACCAGATAGTCTAGGAGGCAGCCGCATTTTATTTTACATAACCTAAAAATAAAAGGTTGAATCAGTTATGTACGATTTATAGTTAGTCCCGGAGGCAGAAGGCAAAAATAAATTAGTCTATACATCTATACAAATAAATAAAATTGGAGTGTCTGTTTGTAATATCAAAATAACACTTTTTTACCAAATGCGTATGAAAGTATATACGATACCTATAACGAAAACGCAATTTTAAATTTTTATGTCTGTCTGTCTGTCTGTTTGTTTGAGGTAAACTTCTAAACGGCTGAACCGATTTCAATGGGACTTTCACTTACAGATAGCTGACGTTCCAGGGCGTAACTTAGGCTACTTTAATTTTAGAAAAAGCATTAGAGTTCCGCGGGAAAAATCATAATACCTCGCGGGCGAAATTCCACGCGGGCGAAGTCGCGGGCACGGCTAGTTGTAAATATAAAAGAAAGTATCAGATTATACCCACTGTCTACAAATTTTAGAAAATAGCTTTTTATGTTTAAACACACTATTAGCAAATCTTAAAATATGTAGACATGTCAGATCCTAAATCTATTGTATATCTGAATCATGGTTTTCATATTTTGCCTATATTTACCCATTACATAATTTTGGCGTGAAGTTAATCAAGGCAATAGCTCCCTACTTTTCCATTCTAAAAAAAATACTGAAAGTTAAGGAACCGAAAATATCCAACGGTTATAAATTTACGTATAAGTAACGTGGGTGAGTGAACAATTAGCTCGTGCTAATGATCGTGCTGAAAGCTATTATATAACACTCTTCAAATTGCCGCTAACTCCTCGCCTACAGCCACCAAAGGCCAACCACAATGAAATAGTATAGACCAATATTGACCGTTGCGTAACCCCCGCGTTCCCACGGCGTCCTGACGGATTTTTCTCATGAAATAAACTCTTGAATGTAACTGAGGGGCGCCTGCTTTACAATATTTTGAACAAACAAATTGAAGATCAAATATTGAAACTGATTATTCGGGTACTCGGGTGGATACGAGGATACAATGGCGGCTTTTAGATCACAAAAGACGTGGTAATTGGATTGGATTTTTGTGTAATCGCTGACCACTTTTGATCCTTGTTTGACGTCTTACTGGGTGTTGCGTGTTGTGGGGTAATACTATTATACTTCTTTAAGTTAAGTTTACTTTGAAGGATACTTGACTTTCTATGGATATAGCATCATATTGTTTCCCTCAAGGTAAGATAAGAATGTACAAGAGCTTACCAAAAAATGTTTTAAAAGTATTTTCCTGTATCTGGGTGTACTTACCTGGGCCCCGATTTTCGTGCGATCGAGATTCATCTCTATTCGAGATATCTCGAAACGAAACGTCAAATCGTCTGTATTTTTTTCATTTGTTTCGAGATATCTCGAATAGAGATGAATCTCGATCGCACGAAACTCGGGGCACTGGGATCGCCCCAAATTCTAGTTTTAACAGCTTATCTTCTGAACTATAAAACACCTATGACAACTATGACACCAGTAGAAAAAGTACACGAGTAAAGGGCAAAAGTTTGTATACAACAGAACATACATATATCGGTAAATAGATTATCTATTAACAATTCTGTAGCAATAACTACTTGAACGGTGACATTTTATCAAAACAAACAGCCATCCGGCGATCGCAATGTTTATACAACTGAGATGAAATCCATCATTCGCAGTACTTAATCCTCAGATTTATGAATACAAACCCCTTGACGTTTGCGTTTAAGTATAATTATCACAAATCATAATGTTT
This sequence comes from Ptilodon capucinus, assembly GCA_914767695.1. NCBI lineage: Eukaryota > Metazoa > Arthropoda > Insecta > Lepidoptera > Notodontidae > Ptilodon > Ptilodon capucinus. The sequence continues at coordinate 10,863,569 of OU611823.1, read as the reverse complement.
GAGTTGCATTTACTGTCTACGTTCAACTCGAATAATGTGTTTGTTATATAGACTAAGTAACTATAGTCAAATCAGCATCAAACAATTTTGAATCTACTGCTACAACTTTCTAAAATTCATTTTTCTTTGGGCAACTCATTATTTTCAGGGTGTCAAACGATTAATTAATTTCAACATCAAAATAATGGTCTAAACCTCTTAGAACACTGCTGACATAAGTAAGCAAAATAATGTTTAATCTTTCTATCCCTTTTCCGTATAAAGCCTCCCGAATACTAAGGCACTCACACGTTAAAAAAATTGCCATACCAAAACAATCTGTGTTGACTCATACAAAAAACTCATTTTTCAACTAAATGACGGATTCATCCGCCATCTTTAATGGACGTATTACCCATTTTTATTTATAATGTGTATTTATTGAATTTGTCCTTGCTATTAATTACTCGACATTGGCGAAATACCCGCGCTAGTTTCAGGTGAAGCCATTCCTTATCTTATTCCATTACATTTCATCATTTCGTAAAAAAAAGTAGAACTAAATGAATATGACAGCACAAGCGAGTTATGACGCGTGGGGGCGTGGCTATTACCACAAAAAATCAACCTTCATGCATTGAAAAAGAGTTCGTTTTGGTATTAGAAAACAATTTACGCGTGAGTGTTGATCTGATTGAGTCTGCCGGAGGCTTAATTCTACATGTTCAGAAGCAGAAATTTCAATAATAATTTAACTTCAACAACTAATTATTTCAAATAGATACTTAACGTACTCAATAGACACATTAATCATTCAAGCTCAAAGTGTCCAATTGAATAAATGATCAATTAATGTTGACCATTTGGTGTACTGGCCAAGGAAGCTGGCCGTCCGCTGATCATATCATGAACTTAAGTCACGATCTAGAATTATAATAAACTGAATATCTATTTAAGGGACTGTTAAAGGGCCAATGGTTTCCCTTGAGGTTAAACAGACCAACGAGGCTGTAAAGTGACCAATCAAGAATAATGATCGTTACGCGACGCCATAGAGAACTGTCAAGGAGTATTAATAAATAGCTTGAAACCTCTGAGATTTTTTAATTTAATTATCTATGATCATCACCACCTGCTGTACGGTGAAGGAAATTGTGAGGAAACCTGCACGTCTTTATATAGTCACGTGAAGTTGACCAATCCGCGCTGGGTCATCGTGCTGAAGTAAGACCCAAACATCCCTCCCCTTTAAACAATTTTGCTCATTTTAGTATAATAATTCTTAATTCAAAAATATTTCTCATTTGTTTCAGATACGTCACAAACGCTACTTGACCCCTTGAGGAGAGGAAAATTATAAAGGTACATATCACCGACTGTTATTAAGCCAATTGTTATGGCATTGGATGAAAAACATTTGAAAAATTGCAATGTCACATTGATGAGCATAAATCTTGATGTAAAAATCAATGAAAAAGTAATGATAATCGTTAAAAGAACATTATACCTTGTGAAGCTAGAATTGTGTTCATTGTTGCACTAATATGATGATATGCAAATGAATAGCTAGTTACAGTAAGTAGACATGCTTATAATTGATTAGATACATGCGTAAATAGGTAAGCTAGATAATATTGCTCAGAAAAAACATTATGATTGCATTGAAATTAAACTATTTTACGGATTTTATCGCGTTTATTTACTATTTTATTTTCCCGACGTTTCGGCTGCTTTACAGCAACCATGGTCACGGGGGGACTGAGGTGTTAGACGTCCTGATGTCATAGTTAATAACTGGGTACCCTCATATTTAGTTGTTGTTTGCGGTCCGATCCACGCAGAAAGTGCTTACGGTGTCCTGAGGTCTTGCAATGGTACACTTGGTTTTGGATTTAATCATATTAATTACTGGATCCCAAGTTGGTAAATAAACGCATAAAATGGGTATTCCCAAGTAAATAAACGCGATAAAATCCGTAAAATAGTTTAATTTCAATGTAGTATTCGCGTAAATATAAGAAAACAATACATTATGATTGCGTCAAATAAATTCTATTGTGTAACTATCGCAAATGATTTCACTTTAATATAGCTATCTTATGCACGTCTTTTACTAGCTAGGTAGCATTTACCGGTATGTTCTGGAGTTAGTTTTTAATCTACTCTAAATTGGCTAAGCGCTCATATAAAACACAGCCCGAATGTCAATCCGGCGTCAAAGAACCAACTTCTGAAACCTAGTATATATGTATAATCTATTTTTGCAATTACCAAATAAATCTGATAGGACAAGTGTTAGTTCATCTGTAATCTAAAACGAAATTTGTAAAGATTTTTTTAGGCTGTTGACTATATTCTCTGACTATCCATCAACTGTAACGATACTGTACGGCCTCCCGCACAATGGGGCGTTAAAGTTCGTGCGTCATTTTTTTTTGCCATAGCAATACGAACTGTATTGTCACAAGTAAAAAGTTCATTCTGCAACGAAATTACATTGACAGCGCGAGCGAACGTTGACGTGTCGAGGCGTGGGTTTTGCGACGGAAATTAAACTTTATACCTATAGACGCAGAGTTCGTTTTGGTATTGGCAAACATTTTGCCGCGCGAGTGTTGACGCCCCAGTGTGTAACCACTTTAGTTGTAACATGAGCGCCAAGACTAGTCTAATGTCACATAATATGTGGATTATATCTCTTTCTCTCGTATGAAATAAGACAGAGGGCGACCGAGCCAATCTGTTACGGAGGTCTTGTCTTGACATGCATGCTAACGTCCAGGGTCGTCTTAAACTATGCTGGGGCCCTTGGGCACACAAGAATTTGGGGCCGTTTTGGAAAGTAAAAAATGCGAATTATAATATGATTTTTTTACTAAGTTGTTGCAAATACCCTTGTGAGACTAAATGTGTGAGAGAAATTGTCGGTCCTTCGGGGCCCCCTGAGAATGGGGGCCCTGGGCACGGGCCCCGTGTGCCTATGGTGAAGACGGTATTGCTAACGTCACTGAATAGGTAACTTAATGACTTACTAATCTTGCGTTAATAGTTTAATTTATAACTATCCTGAGATAGTTCTAATTATCGAGATCCCCGATCATTATAAAACACTTAACACACCACATTGGAAAATCAAACCGTGTTACATGACTAAACATGTCTGCGTCCACAGTCCTCCATATTAGCTATGCATCATCACAGTCAATTATCACTTAACAAATTCCCATCTCATTCCCATCAGCGGCCAGGCTTTAACACTCCGCTTGCTTTGACAAACGGCTTAACAACATCACAACATCCACTCGTGGTAATTTGTCACCAGTTGTTTGTCAGCCGTTGTTTTTTTCTCCCTCTCTGTGTCGGTTTCATTAAGACGGACATTTCTTCGTCATCTCAATTTAGATTTGTAAATGGCTCTTATGAAGTATTGTCTCGGTTAGCTCTTAAGTGGTAAGTGGTGAGCGTGATTGATTCTGAGATTTCGGGGTACTGTTATGTTAATTTCCATGTTTACTTTGTCCGTCGATTAAGACCTCTAGTGCCTTTGATAGTGTGGTTACATACATTGTTACAAAACTATTTGTAATTTCACTTTTGATTCTATCTACTACTTCAGCAGCAAAATTTTAATTATTACTTTATTATTCTGCACCAAACTAAACTGCAATATAATAAGCGTATAGCCATCCTTATTGCGACCATTATGTATGAGCAGGATGACAATACTTTTAATGTTATCAAGTACAACAGAATCGACGTTAATAACAATGTTATTATTAAGGGATATTTTGGTTTTAACATTCGCTGTTGCTCCATTGTACCTCACAACACAAGGTCTTGTACCTTGAAGTACAATTATGTGTCATTTAAAAAAAAATGAAACTCACATTGTGGCCGTGTATATCTTAATGTTACTACTATCATCCTTCACCTTATAGCAGAGACATATGACATATGACTAAATCTTCATTAATTTCACCTTTAATAGGACAGTGTTTGAAGGTAATCTTTCATTATGTCTATCGTTCATATATATCTGCGTCAGCACTACAATTACCCTTTACAGGGCCTTGAAAGTGACCCTAAATTTTCTGATTCCAAAACCGTGATCAATCAGATAACCTCCATATACGGAACCGCGCTGGAACAAATTGGCTTTACCATAACGTGATGATAAACGGCCTTATTGAATTGTTAATTGTGATAATGGCTTCAACGATCGCTGTTGCTGACGGAATGGGTTTTGTGATTGATTTATTTGAATCTATAGGTTAAGGAGTTACTTAGAGTTATCAGCACGGTGAAACCGGCTGCCCGATACTTACGGGAATGACTGAAACTAATGTGTAGTGGCAGGAAGCACGCTGACATAATGTAATAACAGGAGTCGGTTAACGGAAGTACTCCCATCGACCCCAGTCCATTGTATGGTAGCCATGTATGGTATGGTAGCCAGTACAAGCTTTGCTTAGTTTGGTATCATACGTTGAGTATGTATTGTCTGGCGATATAAATTTACTAAATATATTTTTCTTCTTCTTTTTTACGAAATGATGATATTTTAATGGAATAAGATGAGGAATGGCTCCACCTGCGGTTAGCGGGTATTTCAGCCAGTGTCAAGTAATTAATAGCAAGGGCAAATTCAATAAATACACATTATAAATAAAAATGGATGATGACAGTGATAAAGATGGCGGATCAATAATTTTTTTTAATGGGCTGCGAAAAAGTTGCATATACAACTTCGATTTTCGAACAATAAAGTAAAGTACTTAGGCCTTACCATCACCCCTTAAATTATGGTTCTTTCCATACTAACTGTAAATTTTTTACCGATTTTGTACTAAATTAACTGTCAAAAACTGAAGGTAATGTTAAAAAAAAAACAAAAAAAAAACAATCAATATACGAGAACCTCCTCCTTTTTTTTCGTCAGTTAAAAATGCCGTAAGTCAGGTGGTAGTAAGGATGCTGATGCAAACGTCAAACAATAATTTTGAGATTTCAAATTATAAACATAAAGTTGAACATCAAACAACCTCAGAAATGTACTTTAATTTAAATCTCTAACTAACCGCTCACATTACGAATACATTTACAACAAACATAAACCTTTAAATCTGTCAGTCAAACCACTTATTTACTAAACGCCGGTAAATAAATACGTTAGATAATAACAATAAATATAATATTTCTAACCATTACTCGATACCCTTAACGAGAGATCTATGATAATCAGCTAGTTCCTGTAAAGAACGTACGCACAGATAACATGAATGTATTTTATGAAAAATATATTGCTAGAGCCCTAAAATGGCCACAAGCTCGATCCCAATTACATTGGGACCAAAATTTTCATTAGATATTATATTTTATTGCGTTAAATTAAGGTTAATAATTAATTGAAGAACCTATTCAAGATTGTGTCTGATTGGGTGTCTTGAATGGCTGAAGTGTTGGCGCCAATTTGAGCCAATCAAGGGCGTTTGGACTTGACCTTTGCGAAGTGGTGAAATACACTTGACTTTGGTATGCAATTGGTTGCAATCTATTATAATAAGAGTTATTGTTCCATGGATGACGACACCAGCGAGCCATGGACGAACGTCCTTTATAACCCGGTAAAAACATGAGACTTGCCATTTTCCAAGCTTGGGTAAGACTAGCACGGCAGCCAAGTCACCTTATCCAGAGATAATTATAAAAATATTTTTGTCCCCCCCTTTGCGATGGAGGGCAGTGGATAAACTCCTACAACTTTTATCCAAAACAATTTAGCTTCTTCCCCGGAACTCATCGAGGGTGAAACCTCGATGTCTTCAATGAATACCGCTGTCGATCTTGGCTTACAGGAATGACAGTAATGGGAAAGTGGAGCGGTCTAGTGTCCCATTAAAAAATATCCAAACATAAAATCCTGGTAAAATCCAAATGTGACTTGCCAGTTACCAAATAAGGCAAGACTAACAGACTAGACTCCTGCCGTGGATTATGCCTAGCTGTCGATGGTGTACTCATCGCGATCCATCTATTTAACGATAAAACCAGTTGCCTGAAATAAAAATGCCGACTCCATAATCTTTTTTTATGTTCGCGAAATAATTTAATAATGCGAGGGGGATTCGGGCCAAACTCTACCACGCTGGCCCAGTGCAGGTTGGCAGACTTCACACATCTATCGAAAACTAGTCAAGTTCCCTCAGACGTGCAGGTTTCCTCACGATGTTTTCCTTCACCGTTTCATAGCAACTGATAATCTCGGATGAAAATAAGATTCGCACATAAATCCCAGAGGTGCGAGCCGGCGTTTGAACCTCCACACTTATTGCAAGGCGTGCGTTCGACCACTCGGCTACCACTGCTACTGGGGCGTCAAAATCTTTGACAATACCAAATCGAACTCTGTATTAATGTACTTGTATATAAAGAACGTCAAACTCGCGCGCGCTGGCAATGAAATTTCGTTGAAGAACTCTTTCTTTGGGTCAATACAGCGCGTTGACGGACGACTGTTGACGCCCCAGTGTGTGCAGGGCTTTACTCTGTCAACGCGCATATAAAAAAAAACCACTTCCGTGTTATATACTACAACAATAATACTAACCATAAACTTTTTATAAAAGCTAGGTAGGTATAAAGATTATGTACCACCCACAACGCAATGAAGAACCGTACTATATGTAGCCTACATTTCAAGACATCTTACCATAAGTAATGCAAAAAGTTTCCCGACATTTATATCCTCCTTAATCACTTCAAGTGTTTATATGCCATGCATCCACTGGGGCGAGCGAATTCACAAGACTTTTACTCTGTGGCAATGAACATAACGATTGAATTTCCGTGGCAAAACGCAAAGGATTTCGCGTCAAAATTCAGTTGTGCCCGCGATGACATTTGGTTGAAAAATGTCCTTTTTATATGAGGTAATAAAGTTTGTTTTGGAATTGGCAATAAATGTCGTGGGCATTTGAACGCGCCTGTGCGTGCAGGGTGTTCGCACGTGTGGGGTTTATGTTTACGATAAGTAGAAGTGTCTATAATAAAAACAATAATATTTTCAGATTTAATTTCTGTCTAACTACTTGGTATTTGTATACAACACTATTATATTTCGTATCAGCTCTTGGAAAGTTTAAATATCTTTGCAAATATTCACATAGAGCTAATATTTAATTATAGTTTTTATATATTTCTAATTGGCAATTATACAACTATATAAAACGATTCATAAGTGCTTAAATATGCCGCCCGATCGCTAAAAGGCCGATAAGAAACATTTGGATTGTTTGAGTAACATGAAAGCCAAACATTTTCTCCATCGGCCAGTCTTGGTTTTATTTTCAAGATACGTGGAGACAACTCTCTATGCCTTCATAATTTCTAATGACATCACTTTCTAAATATTTGCTTGTATCTTAAAAGTGGTAAATAAATACATCATCACTCCTGTATTCCCCGAAGGGGTAGGCAGAGGTGCACTGTAGTGCGCCCACACTTCGCCGATGTATTTTGGTCCCAATGTAATAGGGGGCGAGCCTATTGCCATTATACCGGGCACATTCCCCCTCAATACGAGGGAGATTTGGGCCATAGTTCACCACGCTGGCCCAGTGCGGGTTGGTGAACTTCACACGAGTTTCTGTAGACGTGCAAGTTTCCTGACGATGTTTTCCTTCACCGTTCAGCAAGTAGTACCTAATCATTGTTGAAAATGACATTCGCACATGAAAATTATCTCAGAGGTGCGAGCCTGGGATTTGAACTTGCACCCCTTACGTTCAAGGCGGGCGTTCTTGCCCGCGAGGCTACCACTGCTGCTTAAAAGTGGTGTATCACATAAACTGCTTCTTAGTCTCTATAGGCCAGGGTCTTATTTTTCTAACATTTATAGTAGAAACAAAACTGTGTGCTTCATAATTTCTAGGGAGATTTTTTGTAGCGTTTTTGCTTGTAGCTCAAAATTGGGTTTACTTACTTAACGGCCCTTTAACCAACAGCAGAAATATGATTACACTACATGAATATACCCAATAATAATATTATGTTATGTATTACCACGCCTGTTTCCTCAAAGCGGTAGGAAGAGGTGCAATACAGCTTTGCCGATGTTTCCTGGTCTCTATGTATTTTGGACTAAAAATTATTTCTAAGCTAAATTATTATTTAAACTAATTTTGTTACCATGTGATTTGTACTGTTCTAGCTGGTGTAACACACGGTTGTTTTGACTTGTACGCGTATAAATAGCTGTTAAGCTCGTGTTTTGACTGGTTGCCTAGTTTAGACAGGGAAGTGACGGCGGTTTGGCATTTTACTCTGATTGGGTTGTATAATATTGTGTTTTGCATTTTATATATGTATGGTGAACGTTGTGTATTTTAAGATTGAAAGCATACATATCGTGTTACTCTACTGTAGAGCTCCATAGGACTATGGAAACTAGAGAAACACGATAAGAAAACAAAAGAGGTCACTTTTAATATATTTAACTTTTTTGAGACAAACACAATGGGAGGCTGTCTGTTCTCTTTTTTTTTTTTTAAATGAAAGCTTTCTATCTTTGTCTTTTTAGATCACATTTGTGACAATTATTAGGGTTCCGTAACCAAAGGGTAAAACGGGAACCCTATTACTGAGACTTCGCTGTCCGTCCGTCCGTCTGTCACCAGGCTGTATCTCATGAACCATGATAGCTGGAGAGTTGAAATTTTCACAGATGATGTATTTCTGTTGCCGCTATGACAACAAATACTAAAATATAGAATAAAATAAATATTTAAGGGGGCTCCCATACAACAAACGTGATTTTTTGCCGTTTTTATAGATAATGGTACGGAACCGTATGTGCGCGAGACCGACTCGCACTTGGCCGGTTTATTAAAAAGGAAAGCTTTCTATCTTAGTTTTTTTAGATAACTTTTGTGACAATTTTTGCCACCTAATTATTCAATAAGTTATTTACGTATACTGGGGCTAATATTGAAAGGGTCACTAGAAAAGTTTTATTTTATCATGTATCAGTCATTATAGTACCTGCCTTTTAAAAAGTATACAGGGTGTTTCAGAAGTCCAAAATAATACTTTAACGTTTGCATCAGTATCGGGTATACAACTGAATGGTATAAAAATTTGATCGAAATTCGACCATTATTTTTCAACTATTTTTTCGTTGTCAATTTCTGTAACTCGTAATACCTTGAGTGCTATTTAAAATTTGCATGTTCTCTTTTGTGAATATTGGTAGTTGACTCTCATAAGTGTAGTTTACACTGCTGAATAGGGTTATGGATGTACAGAAAGCCCAGAACACGATACATATGACAAATATTCAAAGGTATATAACTCAGTAACTATGATAGTTAGGTATAATCTGTCTTCACTAAGCATCCACATATGAGCTACCGTATATGTACCCAATGTATTATTTCCGACTTCTGAAACACCCTGTATAAATCACAACACCTTAAATAGAGGTGATCCGAAAATTAACCAATCATTTCTGCATAACATATCACATGAGCCCAATCTCCGCTTTAGTATGATAAATACCACGTCAGGTGTACTGTAATTTGAAAGCGTTAAAAGTGTATAAGCGACACGACCAGGGCCACATTTGTACGTAAACACAGGTACAGTCGCGTTCGCGAATAAATCACTTCGGAATGGGCTATACAATCCAGTCCACCTGTAGGCCGCCCGTAATCCACGGAGATAGCCATCGGGGAGCGGCTCCTCGCGCTCGTTCTAGATATAGGTACTAGCGAGCGCACAAGTGATGACAAATTTAAAAAAAAAAAAACAGAATAGAATACGGTTATTGTGTTTCAGGCACCTAAGCAATATTATTACCGCTGCTTTTAATTTAAGAATAAATAATATAATACAAAACAAAAATTAAGTAGCCTCGATGGCTTACACAAAATTAATGATTTCACTTTGACGGTGAAGTTGAAGTACCTTTAAGATTAAATACTTTATTCATTCCAAGAACAAGGATATTAAGTACTAAGGCTACCTACATTAATAAATGACTACGTTGCGCATTAATAATTTAGTAGAAATACGAAGATACTGGAAAAAACTCCACCGACAAAAGCCTGAAGATATAATGGTATTCCAAATATAATGTAGTCTGTGCTGTGTGTAGCTAAATGGTTTCTTATAAGCTTCGTACGAAATGTTTAAGCGACTGAAATTGTTAGATATCAATGATCTTGGTCAAAAGTCGAACAAGATAATCCTATAAATTATAAATAGTTATTAACACCACTGTTTACGTCTGTACACGGCAATCCTGATCAAGATTCGGATCCGCGGCATTCGGCTCGATGTCTCAATTAAACGTTTTTATTGGCCAATTGGCGCTCCACAGGCCGACAAACAAGAGAAAAAACACAGCCTTTAATTAAGAGCTTAAGTAATACTATTTAAATTGGCATAAAGCCGTATCTACATTTGCCGGTATCTTTTTAAAAAAAGAACAGGAGCTCCGATTTCAATTAACGTTATAGCAAAATTTATAAATAGAACGTATTTTTTTAAAGATGGTACAATGACCATTCAACGGAAAGTTCCAGAGCGATTATAATATTATGTTTTATCTGTGGTAAGACCACACGCTTTTAACTGGGTTGCTATAATTATTTTTTTTTAAATAACTTTAAGCGTCGGCAGTATTTAAAATATAAGGTAACACGAATAGCACCTGTAACGTAACTAGTTAGATATCTTTCGGAATACATTTTCAATAATTAACTTCTTAATTTAAATTTACATTCATGTTTTGGTCGAATAAATTCAACCCGTATCAAATTTATATCCTTAAATATCTATTTGTATGTATATAGCTTGTTAATGGTTAAAATATACTATGTTTATGCAAACACTTAAATAATTTGCCTATATAGTAAAATAAAAGATTGAGAAATAGTATTATAATAGTTAGACTTCACACGTTAGACGATAAAAAACGGATTTCGTTGCGAAAAACAGTATAATAAAACGAACGAACTTTTTTGTTTTAGCTGTTTCGTTTTTTACCAGTGACAAGGACGTACGCAGGTGCGTTAGTATCATTCTCAGAGTAGATAGAGTTGACATACTCTTCGTAATACTCTGTGGCGATTTTTTTGAAGGTTGGCAATAATGATTCATAAGAGATCCGCCATCTTAGAATTAAGATCAAGTAAGTACGTCAGTGTCAATCAATATAAACAATCAAATTCTAATATGGCGGAAATATACCGCAAGTCGGGCTCCTTAGAGCTGCTCCTTAGTATATGGTATCATTATATATATCATACTAGCCCGATGGTATCATTTCACACTTTAAAAGCAAGTGTCAAACAAAATGTCAGATTTTCTTATCTCATTACCCGTAGTATTTTGCGCTTGTAGTTAAAAGTAGTTAAATGAATGATATCGATTCGTTAGTCTCATATGAATAACAAATTAATTCCAATCCTAATACATAAATATGTATGTTAACAGACATCCATGTATTGAGACCAGTGTAATTAATCCAATTGAATATTGGAATAGTTTTGTTATCGATTGTACAAACATAGAGCAGCTTTTAAAAATGTATCCCCCTTTAATTTCTTAAATCTGTTGTTGCTATTTATTACTTGAAACTGGCAAAATACCTGCTAATTATGCTTAACAGATCTGAAGATCAGGTATGGAATATGAGTGTGTTTCATAAATTCATTTATTCTTGCTTAGTGAAGAAGAATTAGCGCGGGTTATTCGATTTAACAAAAAATGTGTCAATTTTGAATATAATAAATAAAAAATTTAATGTGTAGTTTATAGAACGATAGCATATAGCGTCAAGAGCACTGCGGTCCTGCTGTATATATCAGTCCTGAGCAAAAACCAAAAAAACCTATTCCAAAATTATTTACGTAAACTTTTTAATTTTACATAAACACAATTTATTTCTACTAACGAAGGTGTATGCATACGCCCGGTAATTACGGACTCCACGGGAACGGATTTGCAGTAGCACAACATTATCTGGAATTTTCTGGAATTTTCTGGACTTCTGTGGACTTACCACCACCACTTAAGGTACCGTTGGTTCAATTTTTGATAGATTCTGTATTGAAACTGAAAGTAATATTAAAAAATTGCTGTAATCCAGGTGACGCGGACGGTAAGAGTGTTGTAATCCAACAGCACGTAAATGCTTCCATTAACAACGTTCTTCCACTGCAAATCCGTTCACGTTGTGCCCGTAAATAACGGATTCCCGACTTAACGCTTCAATAGAACTTAAAGTACCTGTCTCTTAAATCCTATCTATATTATTTACTTGGAAAGTAAACATCAATATCTATTTAATTTTACAGGTGTGTAAAATAGATGATGACTAGTGAAAGTACGTTATACTTAAGCTAACAGTATCTACTGAGTAGGGATATTATGGATAATTTATTCATTTATTTATTTATTTATACTTTAGCACAAAGTTGTACAAAGGCGGACTTAATGCCAAAGGCATTCTCTCCCAGTCAACCTTAGGGTGATGCAGAGAAAAACAAGGTAGGTGCACTATAAAATATGTGAGAAATAATTTTCAGCCATTGATATATATTTTACATACCTATACGATACAAAAATACTTATATATAATAGACTAATATGTAATGAAAATTTGAATACGGACGGATGAAATTATTTCGGTTTATCTGCTAGTTTTGGATAATTTTCGTGAGGGATGTTAGATTTTCAAAGAATAAATAATTCTGACTTTATCTTCTGTATTATCATTTAGTTTTACAATAAAGCAAACAAGTAATTATTACAGATACTTTAAGTGTTATCTAGGTACTCATGAATACAAAAACAAAACATAAATCTCATAACATGTCATTCAAACTCCACCCCAATCCGAAAACATTCGAAACTTTTATATCGGTTACGGTAACGGATAAATTTTAATTTCGGATATCCGATCGTTTTGGTTACGGAGCTCGGTAACATCCCTGATGCTAACAGTCTTTGCTAAGTGGATGGCTGTTAACTGTCACGGGTCTCTGAGTGGATAGTAGTCAGCGATACCACCTGGGTAATCTATGTATTAGATAATTAATCCCTTATTAACGCCATAATGGCAGTAGCATTAATGTAGCAGTGGTAGCCGAGTGGTCGAACGCACGTCTTGCAAATCAAAGTGTGCGGGTTCAAACCCCGGCTCGCACCTCTGGGATTTATGTGCGAATCTCATTTTCATCCGAGATTATCACTTGCTATGAAACGGTGAAGGAAAACATCGTGAGGAAACCTGCATGTCTGAGGGAACTTGTCTAGTTCTTGATAGATGTGTGAAGTCTGCCAACCCGCACTGGGCCAGCGTGGTGGACTATGGCCTGAATCCCCCTCGCATTGAGGGGAGGCCCGTGCCCAGCAGTGGGACGTTAAAAGGGCTGTAGTAGTAGTAGTAGTAACGCCATAACTCGAAAACGACTTTAAGGATTCCATTTTTTTTTAAGTTGTTACATACTTTGTACAAGGTTCTAACTTTGTAAAAAATTGAAAGTACTACACTGTTCTAAGTACTATGTAAAATTACCCACTAGCGGTATTTCTGTGTTCTTTGTCTTCAGGCTTTGTAATTTGCAGTTAATATTTTTGCAAGAGATAAAGCTGGGAAGTATTAACTGATAAAGCTCCCGCACACGGGCGTGTCATACCCCCCCCCCCCTTTTTTTACTAATGCCAAATTGAATTGTATTAACTCATAGAAAAAGTTGATCCTTTTTTTTTAATAGACTACGCTGTTGGCCGTGAAAGGCCTTTACAGCTTTACCGGAGAAGAAGAAAAGTTGATCCTCCAACAACATGACGATAACAGCGTCAGCGAATTTTGTTGTGTGGCTCTTAACGCAGAAATTAAAGTTTTATCATTATTGACAGATAATTATTTTTGATCTTAGCTAAATTCGTGACTTTTGGCGGTCCAGTGTGTAGAGTCATTACGGGTTACACAGGTTTCCGTTTACTTGTCAGAAATAGCTTTTGAGCGAGCTTGTATAGGAGAATATATTTAATATAATACCCGCACATCGCGGTAACCAACCATCAAATCAGTGTAAAATATCATTGACTCTCTCTCTACATACACCGGGGCGAGCGAATTCACTTTTTCTGAAAATGTGCTCTGTGCTTATATGCATTAAGATTGAATTTCTGTGCTATAAACCAAGTGACCGCGCGCCTAAATTCACTCACCTCGACGACTCCATTTCACTGAGAAAATAAATCGGGGAAAGGCTATTTGATTTAAACGACATTTTTATTTGTGTATATCAGAGGTAGTATAAAAGTGGCGCCCTTAACAGAAAAAGTAAGAAGTAGGAGATTTGAATGGTTTGGACATGTGATGAGAAGAGATGAGAATCATGTGACTAAAAGAGTGATGAGTATAAATGTGGACGGATACAGAGCGAGAGGAAGGCCCAAGAAAGGATTGATGGACTGTATTAAGGGTGATATGAATGAGATCGGAGTGGATGTCAGATGTCAGTATGACGGAAAAGCGAGATGAATGGAAGAAAAAGACATATTGCGCCGACCCCAAATAATGGGACAAGGTAAGGCAACTGATGACAGGAGAGCATACTCATTCGATGCAGAAAAGTTTACTGATTCCAAATATGTCAATATCGCCCAAAAGATAGCCTTTCACCCCGCGATATGCTTCTTCTAGAAGCGAATACTGTACGTTTTGATTTAACTAGGATTGCTCCCAGTCCATTTTATGATACCTTTTTTTACTTGGTCGATATACTCTTGGCAGAGCAGTCGTGGTCACGTGCAATCGACTATAGATTTGATGGTCCTCCTCCACCGAGGGGTCTTAGTCAGCGCTTTAATTTGGTCAGTCCAACGCATGGGGCTAGTTTAGTTTTAGAACTTACGATGATTGAATGTTGTCTGGTGATATTTATTAGAACAAAAATGAAGGGGTAGCTCAGTTGGTTAAACACCCACCTCGAATTCAAAGGGTGCAGGTTCAACCGTAGGCTTGCATTTCTGGAATTTTCGGATTTCATGTGCAAATGCCATTTTCAATCATGATTACTTATCAACGGTGAAGGCAATCTTTAGAAAACTTGTATATAAAAAGGCGTGTGAAGTTCACCAACCCGTACGGCGCCAATGTGGTGAATAAAGGCCTAAATATTCTTCGTTTTGAAGGGGAACATGCCCAGTATAATGACAATAGGCTCTGACCCTATTAAGAACACTACGTCGGTGAAGAGTGAGTGCACCTATGCCTACCTCTTCGAGAAGTACAGGAGGGATGATAATGTATTATTTATGTATTTTTATTCTCCGCTCCTGTGGTCTTTCTAATGAGTACGCTACCTAACAGCGCGTGTGGTACGCTGAAATAACAGTCATCATTATGCTAATAACAGAGTATTGGCTAAGAGTCTCAACTAAACGTGTGTTTAGGGATTATTTTCTATTTTTTTGGTCTGTAACTATGTGCGGTAGGTTACTAGTAGTTCACTAGTAGCTCTACCATGTGTTTTTGATGTTTTTGTGTCTGAAACTGGTAGAGACGGTTGAGGTAATCGCGTTTCTAGAAGATGATATGAACACACGAAGTGATAATGTTCATTTATTTACTTAAGGATTACCAATTACTTTTTCTCTAACCATTTGTGTCCCACTGCTGGCCAAAGGTCTCCCCTTTCTCCTTCCATTCATCTCGGTATTTCGCTCTCTCACACCATCCGTCCAAATAAGCATCAAGGTCATCTCGCCACCGCTTTTTGGGCCCACCACGGTGACGATTACCAAGGATTACCAATAATTGTTTAATTTAAAAAAAAATGTCTTTGATTATATATCTTGGTCTACATGTACTCGTATAATATATTTCTTTAAGATTGGTCGCATCGTGCAAGAAATAAAGATAAATTAAGTACAACAAGGAGACAATATTATCCTAAAGAATAGATAGAAAAGGAATATATGAAAGAGGGACTTGCATTTGAACAATAATAAAAAGAGATAGTACCAATAAAAGAAAAACTATTCTCGCACTGACTCACAGTATGCGAGCCCGGTCTTTCATAATACGTAAAACCGGCCAAGTGCGAGTCGGACTCGCGCATGAAGGGTTCCGTACCATTATCTATAGAAACAGCAAAAAAAAACGTTTGTTGTATGGGAGCCTCCTTAAATATTTATTTTATTCTGTTTTTTAGTATTTTTTGTTATAGCGGCAACAGAAATACATCATCTGTGAAAATTTCAACTGTCCAACTATCACGGTTCTTGAGATACAGCCTGGTGATAGACGGACGGACAGCGAAGGCTTAGTAATAGGGTTCCCGTTTTACCCTTTGGGTACGGAACCCTAATACGATAGCCCCCGTACAACAGAACTCGCACTAGCAATCTGTTATCCCTTTTGTCCTGGGAGGGCCCATTTAAATCTAATAAAAATTACTGTATACTGCTTCTGTATACTGCCTATTGTACTATCCTGCCAATAATCATTTTACTGCAAATAATACGAGCGTTGAACAATTAATACTGCAGCAGCCTTCTCATGGTCCCTGTCATGGTTTATTAGTTGAGTTTCAATATTAATATTTACGTTTTTACGAGCGAAGCTAGGGCTTTGTGCGTGGAAATACTTTATGAAATTTATGAATAGTAAAAGTTAAGTATTTCTTATTGGAAAATATGACAGCGATGTCAAGTGTGAAACCTGTACCAGTGGTGTTAGCATGCATGTCAAGACAAGCCCTCTGTCACGATTGGCTCGGTCGCTCTCTGTCTTATTTCATACGAGTGAAAGAGATATAACCTAGATATTCTGTGACATAAGTCTAGTCTTGCCGCTCATGCTACAACTACAGGGCGGCGGTAGTACAGGAAGTAGAGAATCGCTTGTAATTGCGTGTATTAATACAATGCAAAAAAAAAAAAAATTGAGAATATGTACCAATAAATCACAAATTAAATTAATAATATATGAAATTACATTAAGTAATAATAAATAAGAATTAAAATGAAATAAAATAAATGTTCAATACGTATTAAGAATAATAAATTATAAGTAACAATAATAAATCAATTATAATAATAAGATTATAATGCGATATATTTAATAGAGAATATTTAATTTTATTTTATGTAATGCAAGAAATAAAAGGCATTTTATTAACACAATGCTAGCATAAAAATCGCTAGATAATGCATACTTGTCGTATGATCCCAAACAAAGTAAATCTTACACTATAGGAAGACCATATAAAAGTCTGTGGGAAGACCGGGGAAAATGGAGAAAAGGTAATTTCTGAAATTTGCAACTAATGATAATCAAACTCACAACTGCCCGATGTAGTGAGCCGAGCGGCCTTTTTGTTTAACGTCGGAAAATCTGGATACCCTGCCACCTTGGGGGTAGTAACAGGGTTATGTGGGAGTTCCGGCAGAAGGCCGTATACCCACTAAAAACCGACGGTGTACCATCTTCCGCTTATATCGGGGCGCCAAGGGATCGCTTTCGCATGCACCGCAAGTGCCGAGCGACTTACGTTCAAACTAATATACCATGACGTCGTCAAATCGTGAAAGTAATAGATATTTTTTTTCAGACGACATAGGTAAATGACGGCCTGAAAACTACGAACGAGGTCAAGCTGAGATCCGTTGAAATAAGTTTCTTCGCAAAGTGTACTACCGCCAGCCATGCTGGTTTTCGAGTTAGATAGTAGTCGACGCGGATTCTTTCGACACATAAGTATCACGGGGCAAGTACCTACTTTACCTTGTTTTATTGAACAGTTTGTTGTTGCAAAATTTGCATATAACTGTAAAGCACTACGTTCACAGGCACGTCAAAACGCGCACAATATTTTTTCCAAATACCAAAATGAAGTGTCTTGACAATTTTTCAACGAAATGTCATCGGTAACGAGGGACCCAAATCTCGCATGATCGACATTATGTCTAATTCGACATATGTCATAACAAAACGTCAAATTAGTCGATTTTTTTCGTTGCTTATGTCGATTTTGAGATGGTGTCGATCTTGCGAGAATTGCCCCACTGTATAGTTGTAGCATGTGCGCCAAGACTAGACGTATGTCACGGAATATATTGATGTTGACTCTTTCTCTCGTATGCAATTAGACGGAGAGCGAGCGAGTGAATCCGAGACAACGGTCTTGTCGCGTGGTCGTGTGCCTTTTGCCAAAGAAATTCAATCTTTACGGAATTTAACATAGCTTGCATTTTCTAGAAAATTCAACTAAATTTGCCCGCCCCAGTGATTGAACGTCATTATGGGTTATAATATATGCGTTAAAAATCTTTATTAACATTATAATATCGCTCCAATCATTATACATTTTCAATATTTCGAAACGGAAGCGTTATTGCTTGTCAACAAGTGTAATCAAGCACAAAAGTATTCGATAAAATGTATTCCAAAATATATTATTAGCTAAATACTATCTATCTACTAATAGTGTCTGCATAATTATCTGAGATCATAGACTGAATTACCAAAGACCCACATAGAGTGTTGAAAATTGTTCAAAACTTTCACAAGTTCATTATTATTAAACTTCGTAGATCGAAATAGAAAATATTGTATCAAAATTCTCACCTAAATTGCGAAAACCAATGTCTACTAAGTCTTTAGAGCAGCCCATGTACCTTTCAACGACAATGTTTATTTTTATAATTTTCGTGAAATCGGTACGTACGATATAAGTTAAAACACAACTGTCAAAGCCTTTATCTAAGGACTAATAGAGAGACATAGTGCTTTTAGGGATCCTAATATTGTGATACTTTTACATTAGAAGTTCTCAGCAGGAAATAATGCCAGCGGATGGCCCGTTATTAACATAAATTTACAACCTTCCTTGATGTTTTAATTGCAAATCAAACTTGAATTATTTGATCGAATCGTTTCTCTCGCGACTGTCCAAAAACCCATCGCCCGTAAAAGGCTGCGTGCATAATTTCACGCGCTTTCACAATATGCGTGCGCGCAGATATTTTGACAAGCGATTTATGTCTCTCGCACATTAACGCTGTAAAATAATCAATTTTTATGTTGCGACATATTTTATGCTAGTATCTTTACGTTTTTACGAAGCTTCGTCTTATGGGAGCTTTGGACGGCGGCTTTTTCACACTTACAAGCACCGTTGAGTTCAATAAAATTTAAACAATACTTTCTGGTTAAATTCCACATAATAAAGGTTCCCAGTATATGTCTGGAGACGTGTGCGACCAGTTATTCACTAGTACCAAAACGAATTCTCCTTCCTTTTTATCAAGCTTTATATTAACTTGAACTTAACGTATGTCCGGGTGGAATCTTGCAACTGAATTTTAGATCAGTTATCATCAACCGATTGAGATGAAATTTGGTATACACACTTATTTTGAATGACAATGCATGCTTAGCTATTTGACGTCATTCTAATTCCAATATGGCGGATCATCCAAGATGGCGAAATAGTTATTTTTTCTGCACTACCACAGTATGGGTCTCAAATGAAAGGGCTTGCTGAAGAGAAGACGAAAACTAAGGGCTATTAAATAAAAGCTGGTCTTCAAAAAGTTTTTTTAACATTATTTTTTTTAGAAATTAATGCAATATGACGAATGGCTCCACCTGCGGTTGGCGGGTATTTCAGCCAGTGTAAAACGGATCGTATAAACTCAACAACAAAGGTAATTTTCCAACGAAAGGTTATCTATTACGCATGTGAATTTCTGTGGCGTGGCTTTTGTCACCGACATAAACAGTCAATTGAATTCGCTTGGTAAAATATGTTAGAGGCTTAAGCTTAAATAGGTTTCTATTCCTTAATATTTAGTATGCAGGCCTCTACATGCCTCTATAAGTCTCTATAGGTTTGTTTTAACACCAACAACGATAAACGAAATTAATTATCCCACTAATTACTCCCTTCACTCCCGACGGATTGTCATAATCAATAAACGTTACTAACATTTAAGATACTTTGAACTCTATTTCCTAACAAATTGATTCCATATTCAGTTGATATGGTACACAAAATGAACTATGCGAATACTTTGTCAATGTTTCTATGTATCGATTAAGGTGGAAAATCGATTTGAAATCGATACGCTTTCAGTTAAGCATAGTCGCATGATAATAAATTAGTCAACCCTTTAACATAGTAAGGAACAAATTACCAATTTAGTGTGGAAAATTAACTCTATTTGCTTTTTTATGTGGTATTCGATGATGTAGCCGATATTCAATTCTCTGCGACCCTCGGAAAATACTAAATTTTCTGAACCCGCACAATTCGGAAAGAACTAGAATTCAGAAAAGTTCCTCTACTGATCATTCTTATTATACATTTTTGTTTACATTATTAAAAGTCGATTTATTTGCTCTATCTAGAAGACTTGCCCCCAAATTTAAAGGAATATCTATTTGCAGTAAAACACATTGTTTTTGTCTTGCCGTATAGGTGGTTTATAGACAATTTGCAATACATCTTTTTCATACTTATAGTGGCGTAAGGTATTTTCATTAAACCCCTAAAACTTTTCGTGTCTATACGAAAGCATTGACCTGAAACATCGTTCGGTCAAGGTCATGAAGAGTCAAGGTCATGGTAACGGGTCACGTTACGTTGACCTAATGATTTTCGCGTGCTCTACGCTGATCCCACTTACACAGCAGTCGTAAACTGGATGCTTCCGCGTTAGTGTAGAGTTCTACTACTCGTAGACAGGACACATCTTAACTGAATACTAAAATAATATATCAGTGACTCTACTATGATATTGACAGTGTTTTTGAGTTCTATAGTCGCTAACAGCTATGTGAAATGTTGGATGGAAAATGTTGAGTCCCCCAAAGAAAGAAGTACATGTAATTATTAGAATTACCTGTATATTATATTTTACGTAGTATTACATAGTAGATACAGTCACAATATTTTTAAAATAATAATCATCATACGCCTGGGGAATACAGGCGTGATGATGTATTATTATACAAGGAGGCGAGCCTATTGCCATTATACCGGGCACATTCTTACTCAATACGAGCAAGATTTTTGGGCAATAGTCCACCACGCTGGCCCAGCGCGGGTCGGTATACTTCACACGCCTATTTATAGACGTGCAGGTTTCCTCACGATTTTTACCTTCACAGTTTCATAGCAAGTGGTAATCTCGAATGAAAGTGAGATTCGCATACGAGATTACCACAGATGTTTAAAATGTTTCTCTATATAACTACAAACGTAATTATAAGTAACGCCCTGAACGCTGTTATTTTCGCAATATAAACAAACGCTTCAAATTTATCTATTTGTAAGCATTCCTGAAGTTGACCAAGACCAAGCCGTGTCTAATAGTTTCATCGTAGACCACTCGGCTCACTGGACCAGGTAATTGCGAGTTCGATTCCCGCTAAAGGCAAATTCCAGAAATAGCCTTTTCAGAATTCGCCCTGGTCTAGGTGTAACTGGGAGCGCCCACAGATCATTGTACGGTACCCATATTAAAAGCTTTGCTTCGTTTGGGATCATACGATAAATATGTGTTATCTGGAGATATTTATTTACCTTTTTGTCTATTCCATCACTGTGTCTATGTCACCTATCCATCAGATCACCGGCAGGTCGATGCCGCCAGAAGCCACCGGATCGATCAGGTTCCCTCCAAGCATCACCCAACAGTTAACGTGGAAACAATTTCAAAGTCACCATCGTGACCCTGGTCTTGTTACATTTATCCATTCATTGAATCCAACTGGTTGGGACAAAGGTATCAACTATCAATTTTGTTAAAGACACAGTGTTTATATTTTGAAAAGGTCAATTATAGGGGACACTTACAAATGTTTAAATTAAGTCTATATGTTATATTTTATAGTCATTTTTATGGGATATTCCGTCTAATATACATATAGCTTGCTATTACATCTTTCCCATTCACCTTTTTAAACCAAAAGAGAAAAACCAAAAAAGTAAGTTCCAAAAGCAAAACCCGTCTCCTGAAAAATCACGCTCTAGATTTAGAATCAGATGTTTTTTAATTCATGTAAACCAATACAGGCACTTATGAATCGGCAGTATAATATATAATATTAATAGTATCTCTACCGCTCTAAATAATAAAATATTTTCTTTGCGACGACGACTTTCAGAGGTTAGCCGTGCCATTACATTAGCTGCCCTAAAGCTTATGATCGCTTGGTAGCTACTGTTAGAATTAATTATTTGGTTAGGGTAGGCGCTATATTTTAATTAATGTTATTTTAGCCTATAACAAGCGGACAATCAAGACGCTTCCAACGATACCTTATTTGTCAAATTATGTTTTAAGTAAATTTGCAGTCATAAAGAAGCAGATGAACATACATACTATGCGATTCCAAATGAGAATAGGATCGACTTTGCGCCATATTGTGACGTGAAAAAACAAATTATGACTTTAAATATTCAACAATTTACTACTAATTTAACCTTTTTATTTATATTTGATGTAGGTACTATTATTATTGATATGCAAATAAGTTTTTTTCAAATCATACTTTTCATGTGACATTTGACACATAGAGCTTATTGACATTCCTATTCTTATTTGGATCGCATAGTACCTGCTCTGATCTGAGTGTAACTGGGATCGCTCTAGTCTACTATATCCACAGTACAAGCTTTGCTTAGTTTGGGATCATAAGATGAGTATTTGTTGTCTGACGCTTTATTTATTATTTATACATAGGAAAAACCCCCTTGCCGTAGTCGAGTAACTAGCCTAACGTGTCCTTAAACGAAACTAAACCCGACAGCGCTTATCTCTTTGCTTACAACAACCGGTAGTTGTTTATTTTAAATCATTATTCAATATTCATTCAGCCTTCGAAGGTGATCCACAACTCCTGGCTACCTGGTGTCTTGATTAATTGAAACAAGAATGGTAATATTCGTATCTGGAAGCAAAATTCGCTCTGTTTATGTCGGTACCATCGATCACGCGTCGATTGGAATGCTGGGAACTATTTGTTTGCATTGATAATTGGCTCTAGTAACGCCAAGTGCAGATAGTATGGTCGGTATACATCCGCCGTTTACGTTAATGAACACTTAAAGATATCAAAAATCAGTTAGGCAATAGTGTAACTCTATTCATATATTAGAGATTAAAGAACATAGTGGAGTTCCAATATCCTTTAACAGCATACCTTTTCCTTAATACCATTGTGATTGAATGCAGAAGAATAACGTAATCTTCCTGTAGAAGTTATACATTATTATAGTGACTATTACAGTGCTTCTGAATTGTCATAAGAAAATAATAATAAGACTGCCCGTTTTTAATGCAATTCCCATTGAGAAGAATAAAACAAAAGTCCGCCCGCCTTGAACGTAAGGGGTGCAAGTTCAAATCCCAGGCCCGCATCTCTGAGATAATTTTCATGTGCGAATGTCATTTTCAACAATGATTACCACTTGCTGAACGGTCTAGGCATGTAAAGTTCACTAACCCGCACTGGGCCAGCGTGGTGGACTATGGCCTAAATCTCCCTCGTAGTGAGGGGGAATGTGCCCGGTATAATGGCAATAGGCTCGCCCCTATTACATTGGGGCCAAAAATACATCGGCGAAGTGTGGGCGCACTAAAGTGCACCTCTGCCTACCCCTTCGGGGAATACAGGCGTGATGATGTATTGTATTGTATTATAAAAAAATATAAAAAGCCATTTCAATGGCAATAGTAGATTGGGCACAGGTTTCTTTAAATTCCAGTGGGTTTCAGCCATAATCCACCACACTACCCAGTGCGGATTGGTAGATTTCACACATCTATCGAGAACTAGTTAGGTTCCCTTGAACGTGCAAGTTTCCTCACGAAGTTTTCCTTCATCGTGTTAGCAAATGATGACTTTTGAAGGAAAAGTGTTTCGCCCACAAATCCCAGGTCGTACAGCTGCTGGGTTCTGAACTTGCTCACTTTGATGGCACATCGCTCCCAGTCTACTCATAGAACAAGGTTTGCTTAGTTTGGGATCATACGATTATTATTTATTTATTTAGAACAATGTGCTTGTATTGAAAACATCTGATATCTGCATAGGTTTAGAACTGCCCTTATTAATCTTCAAGCGAGACAGACAATCTAACCATAGCCTTATTGGCTTCCGAACACAACCCGTCGTCCGCGTGGGTGGACGTTCAGATTAAGCCGATTATATTTTATAAAATGCAAATAATCGATTATTATGCGCCAAGCGAGCCGGCGCCCGTGTAAACGTCATCGGCAAACGCGGCGCCTATTCGGTATCGATTATAGTGATAATCGAATGAAAAGGCATAATCGATTAGAGGTGGTACTTCAGCAATAATATTCACGGGAATTTAGTCACACGCGTGGGTAATAATTTATTTATAAGATTAATTGTCTTGTTGTATATATATGTATTTCATATCTTAGGTAGTGTTGGTTCTAAATGATTGTAATAGTTGCGTATATATATAATTTCATTTAATTTAATAGTTAAAAAAAGATTACGGGGAGGAATGATAACATCCTCCTAATTTGAAGTCGGTTAAAAAAAATTAAGAGTCACCTAATCTGATTCGACTTTTATATTCAGTTTTCTGTTGTCTTCTTGTGTCTAGCTGGAAAATATTGTCGCAATCTACATATCGATTGAAAAATCATCGATTATTAGTCACCGAGTGAGCTGGCGCCAACACCAGCGTTATGCGCGCACGCACGACAAGCGGCGCCTACGATTTTAAATCGATATGAATCTTTGTGAATACCAATGCAGTGTCAATCGATCTAGTTAATTATTCCCGATCAATTGATTTGCTTTCAATCAACGTTGTTTTGTATTTTAACCGACTTCAGAAATGGTGGAAGTTCTGTATGTTTTTTATTTATATGGAGGAGTGAAGGCTATTTGACTGAAGCGACACTTTTGGGCAAAATTGACTTTTTTCTGCATCGAATGAGTATGCTCTCCTGTAAAGTAAAATACATAAAAAAACATACGGGTCGAATTGAGAACCTCCTCCTTTCTGAAGTCGGTTAAAAAAAATTCCCTTAAGTCAAATAGCCTTCTTCTTCTTAGTCGTACACTCCTGGCGGAGTGGTCGTGGTCATGGATTGTCTAGTTGGTTGGTCGCGGTTTTTGTGAGACTTCTCCATCTCTCTCTGTCAGTAGCATTACGTGCACATTCATTAAGGGTACACTTCGTTGAGGACTTGGTGAGGTCTGTCCATCTTGTTGGTGATCTGCCGCGGGAGCGTTGACCCTCAACTCTTCCTTGTATCATTAGTCGTTCCAATGAGTCTTCGTTACGAATGATATGACCGAACATCTTAAAGATTCGCGCTTGCACAATCGACGAAAATCTTTGTTTGATGCGGAGCTCTTTCAGGGTGGGAACGCTTTTGCGGTAAAATAGCCTTACACCCCTCGATATGGTTATTTAAGTGCCAAAGTATAAAAAGGTTGCTACATTAGCAGGTTTGATTCCCGTCATACTAAATTCGGAAGCGGCCTTTTCGTAATGTGCTTAAAAGTCTTTATATTTCTGTAATTGACACTAGCCTGTTGCATAGCAATTACATCAAGTCAAGTCAAATCATTAAGTTTGTATAGGCCTACGGGGGCATTTATAAATGGTCAGTTTCTATTTTTAAGCACCTAGATGCAAACAAAGCTTTCAATATTATTTTTTTATAGCAGGCTGTATCTCCACGCAATCGATATGTAGGTACTGTTATGTACTAGTGTCATTTCAGTAAATTACTTACTTTTTACATAATAATTATAATCTTATGTGTAGGTATATAGATAAATGATATTGTCGTGAATTCGTACTTATAAGGCCGGCTTTATCGTGTGAATGGATCTTGAACTTTTCATCGTCGTCTGGTTATTGTAGGTGCAACATTTAATATTTTAATGATAGTGGATGAGATTATGTAGTAAGTACCGTTCACGATTGGTTAATTAACAAAAATATTATAAGCTGTTCCAAAATTTGAATTTCGAACCTCATTTAGGTTCAGAGTCCATATAAAATTTTCGTAAGATTTGAAAATAAATCTCAGATTCTATTACAACACAAAACAACACTCTTGACATAAATTATGGTTTGTTCTGTTTAAAAAGATTTTTGAGTGAATCTGAAATACTATACTTCTTTTTCTTTTTACGAAATGTGTGAAATGATGATATTATTTTAATGGATTAACAGGAGGAATGCCTGCACCTGCGATAAGCAGTTTTTACGGTAATATCGAGTAAATATAGCAAGGACAAATTCAATAAAAAAACAGTATATATGAAAATCGATGATGAAAGTGATAACGATTGCGGATGAATCCGAAATACTATACATAGGAGCATATAACTATTAGTGACACATTTTGAAATCTATACCTGTACAAGTCTTTTAAAACGGCATTTTCTTACTAGGGTTCCGTACCCAAAGGGTAAAACGGGAACCCTATTACTGAGACTTCGCTGTCCGTCCGTCCGTCCGTCTGTCGCCAGGCTGTATCTCATGCACCGTGATAGTTAGAAAGTTGAAATTATCACAGATGATGTATTTCTGTTGCCGCTATGACAACAAATACTAAAAAACAGAATAAAATAATTATTTAAGGGGCTCCCATACAACAAACGTGATTTTTTTGCCGTTTTTATAGACAATGGTACGGAACCCTTCGTGCGCGAGTCCGACTCGCACTTGGCCGGTTTTGTTTATTTTAATTTCATCTAAGCTACTTACAAATAGTCAAGAAACATTTTGACCCTTATATTAGTACAAACAAAATATGAACTTGTATAAATTTTGCGGCAGGTATGATTATAAAGTAAAATATAAACGAAGATAAATATCTTTTTAATAATTATAAACTCCGCGAAATATCTGATAAATGCAATATTCAACGATATTAAGATGTTATCGGTCTCTACTGCATCAATCTACCATTTACAATGCGCTTCTTAGTAATGGTATCTAAATTTATGTTTATTCTACTGACATAAACATAAAATTCGCAACTTTTATTATAATAGATATTCATTTTACATTAAAATGTTTCATACACGCATACAATAAACAATGTATTGTATACAATACTCGATTTAGCGTTCGAGTTCAACATATCACCCACAAATACTAAGAAAATTTTAGAATTTTAGATAAGATAGATTTAGATAAGATAAAAATTTTAGATAAGTAATAAAAACAATTAACTTTAATAAACTATTGAATTACAAATATTAATCACAACTGAAAAATAACGGTAGTTAAAAAAGTTAATATTAAAAAAGATTTCCGTAATCTCGGAAAATCTTATAAACTTTTTTTTTATTTTTCTATAGTCACTTATTGGTTACAAAGATACAGATAGAGACTTAGTTACAAACGTCACATCATTTAGCACTAAAGCAACGTTATTTCAAAGAAAAACAAATATCTCTTGGTGTCATATCGGATAGCATTGTCCGCAGACATTATTGTATGCAAAACATCGAAATGCAGGAAAAATGGCACCGACGAACGCGTGTTTATAAATAATTCACATACACACGAAGTGTTGAAGCGACATTACCACGATTCATATTCCTTTATGTAGAGTTTTGATAGGCTGTAGCTCTACCACGAGCTTAATGTAGGCTCTACCAATGTTAATTTAAGACTCTACGGTATACATTCTAGGAGATGGGTTAAGGTTGTGACTCTATTTTGATTACTCTATACTTTGATCAATCATCTGGGGTTGCATACATGATCTCAAATTTACATAAACTTATAATCCAGTTACTGTGAAAGTATAGAACACTTTTGTACTGAAAAACGCCGTTGTAGATGATTTGTACATAGAACAAAATTTCTATTGTTATGAAGGTTAAATTTTGTTCCACATTTATACGAATTATTAACAAGCGACCCTTTGATTTAAGTAGTTTAGTAGTAGTAGTAAAATATAATTGCATCAGTAAAACCCTGCCTACCGATGCGTCTTAACGACCATATTTTTGCTAATATCAAATGAACTGTATTAACTCATACAAGACGCACATTATTCAACGAAGTACCATTAATGATGCGAGTGAATTTTGACGTGTAGGCTTTTACCACAGAAAATCAATGTATATTGCCACTGAGTACAATTTCAAAAGTTTAATTATTCGCCCCCCTCATGCAAGATGCGGAGCGTAAGGATTAGTTAATCCAGTGTGTAACATTTGCATGCCACCTACTGTCCTAACGATGTTGTCACATTAATCACGTCTGTTTACCGGCGCGGGCGCAGGCGTCTAGCGTAATCTGGACGACGTACGGAAAAACTTAAAGCTTGTTTACAATGTACAATTACTAACATTTACAACGTCATTGCCAAGCACTTTTCTTATGAAATTTGCTCGCAAATGAATTAGCGAGATATATATTTGTGTTGTCGCCAAATATATCACACAAATCAATAATTACAGACCTAGGATACTTGACTTATCTATCGGCATTTCCATGAAGCCCCGTGTACACTGGGGCGTCAAGACGCAGGCGTCATATTTTTTGGCAATACAAAAATAAACTCTGCTTCAGTATACATAAAGATTGAATATCAACAGTAAAAGTCAAAGGATATAAGAAAAAACTTAAACTTTATATGAAATAAATGATTCGACTTTGACTAACCATAGCATAAACATAGGAAAATAAGCGACTTAAGGGATTTGTCGAACTTAACACGTTAGCTGCTACACCTGGTTTTAAAGCCGGGCGGCGAAATCGTGCTATTTCTCACTGAGCCTAATCAACCTGACTGCGCACAGTTTGAAAGTATATGAAAACTGCCTAGCTGTCAACGTGTTAAAACGAAAAGGTTGCATTTATAGTTCAAATTTATCGTCCAACAAGGAGTCCAACTAATCCAGCAATTAACTGACCAATTTCTATCGTATTGTAAACAAGCCTTCGACACGAGCCCTCACATTTGAATACTTAATTAATACCACAATGGCAAATAACTATAATGGCATCAGGCTCTCGATCGTGATTCATTACTGCACGCGTAATTGAACGGCGCCGGCGCATGCGCAGATTGGCAGATAAGCCATGCTTGCTTCGGATTTTAGGTCAAACGCGGTAGTCAGACGTGGATTAGATCGTTTCAAGGTTGAGTTTAAAGACGATTTAATTAGATGCCAAGGGTTGGGGAAATGGTAATTCTGTTTGTCAAATTCTAAATAATATTTCTGCATACTTCGTTCGTTTTAGGTTGATTACCAGTTGTCGCACCGAATATGAACTATATTTCAAGTTTGTTATTATGCATTTTGTAATCGTTCTATCAAGGTAAAGAGAGGATGCATCCAGACCCTGTAGCATGACTGTCTACACGACATAAGCATTCAAGTGTCAGATTCATCGAGAAAATGACGTCACACTGAGCCATTTCCAAAGTTCAATGTGACGTAATTTTCCCGACAAATCTGACAGTTGCATGAGATAAAGCTTAAGATTAGACAATTTTGTTAATTAACTAAACATGGTACCTTCATATATTATTAGCTATATTATTAACTATTCATATATTATTAAAATCCCATGCCTTAAGGTATGTATTATGAACTTTCTTATAATAAAATGAGTTATGTTTCAGAACGTCCGTATGGCATTCTCATTGTTCTTTTTTAATTAAAGATTTTAAAGTCTGTATGTATTTCTAGCTATTTATTAAATATCGCCAGACATAGTCATCCTATGATCATAAACAAAGCAAAGCTTGTATATTGGTGTACTATGGGTACCATACGATCGACTCTAGCCTAGCTAAAATGTTTTTCGTGAGTTAGTGAGTTAGTGTGCTAAAATGTGTTTCGTGTTAGGTAATGATATTATTTTGAAAACCCAAGTTATCTTAAGCCCACTATTTTTAGTGCATTATTTATATTTTTAAAATCTTACATTTATAGAACTTAAAATAAGGCTTTCCGGTGATGATAATATTCTCCTAAGTAATCTCTCTACATAGTTGCTTTGCATAAAATCTACTAAGCTTCCATAATTTTCTTGTAGAGTTGCAAATAGAGCAACAGTTTGCAAATTAAATTTCGAGTGTGAATAATTTGTATCGAATCAAACACGCCAGTAACAAGCCATTATCCGTACATGGCATGCAGCTAAATTATCTGAATACTGCAACACACGCGATATATCTCAATTCTTAGGACAGATATGTGAAGGCGGAACCCGCGCTGACGAGATTAGGTGTGGCTGTTCTAATCTATTTGGTGTACATGATTCTACGCACTGTGATTTAAAACACGTGCGATTTCCATACTACATATTAGAGATGAAAAGGATAGTGGTTTGGCCGGAAACCGGATATTTGGCAAGGTACCAGGCCCGAGCACCGGATATCCGGCTGCCGGATATTCGGCCCTTTATCGCTTTACATGACGCTTCTGAAAGACTTCTGGAATCGATGACAATCAAGAACGATACACATGGTGGTCAGTTAATTTGTATCAGTACCCGCAGTAGTATCCAGGTTTGCTAGAATTCAGCACCTGGCAGTAGCGTTTACAGCGAAAGGCTATTTTCAGAAGCTGCTTTGGTATACGAAGCCGAGCGGAGTCGCCTCTTACCAATAAATGCGGAAAATTGTGGTGAATTACACAATTTGCCAATTGTTAATTTAAGTACTAAACTAATTAATATAACTAATATTTTTGACTATACTGCGATTATAAAAATAAACGGTTATAAAATAAATAATCCGTAAAATAGTTTTATTTCAATGTGTAGTATTCGCGTAAATATAAGAAGACAAAATAAACGGTGTTATCTATTGTGATATAAATTGCCTTGTGTAAAATAATGAGATTTTTTTTTTTAATTTTACTATCTGGTATCCAGCCGGATACTGAATTACTATACGGCCGGATACTGAATTACTATACGGCCGGATAGTTACCGGATATCCGTTTCATTTCTACTACATATTGACAAGCCTAACAAGTAATTTTACTACTCATTTTGACATTATTGCCTTCAAAATCAAAGGCTAGCTCCTTTCCTTTTTTCACGGTGTACCTATTTAAGCACTGATAAAAATACGTGCAATTTTTATTAACTTGTCGAGTTGCGCATAACCAAGAAAACCGATTTTATATTATTATGAGACGGATATGACGTAAAAAAACCTTATTAGGATTGAATAACTAAAATTTATTATGACCATTGAGTATTGTCTTGTATAGATACCTTTGTTATCGTCAAGTCAATGGAAATCGAAATTTTATGACAGCGGGGTACCATATACTTTCAATCCGATCGTCGTTCTGTCTCAGTGCGTACGCGCAGTAAATCTTATTAGGCGAGACGACAGCCGCAAAACTAAGCTATAGGCCATCAAGTTCATTAGTTCCCGTGACTATGTGGTTATACAGCTATAACATTGTGTTTTACGACTGCTTGCAACTATAAGTTAAAGTGAAATTGACAAACTTTACTATTTCTCGCTCTCGTTCTAATTTTAAGACTTGGTAGGCGTGCTGAGGCCGCTTATTTTGGTAGGCGATACAAAGTACACTAAACTAAGGTCGAAGGCACTAACAGTTCATAATGTTTAAAGGTATATAAATAAATAGATCAACACGCCTGTATTCCCCAAAGGGGCAGGCAGAGGTATACCTACACTTCGCCCATGTATGTTGGTCCCAAAGTAATAGGGGTGAGACAATTGTCATTAGTATGCCCGGCACGTTCCCTCTCAAAACAAGGGGTAGGTTTGACCATGCTGGCGCAGTGCGAGTTGGTGAATTGCACACGCCTTTTTATAGATATGCAGGTTACCTCACGATGTTTTCCTTCTCCGTTCAACAAGTCGTAATTTGATTATTATTGAAAATGTAATTGCACATGAAAATCACAGAAGTGCGAGTCAGGGATTACATATGTTCTTTGTTACGCAATGGACGGAATAGAAATTAATTTTTCATATAAACTTTATTATAAAGGAAATGGTAATTTTACATACCTGTTGCCATTAAGTACGCGCATAAGTTAGAGTTAAGCACTTGCCTTCCGTTCAGCAAAGTTAAGGTGTGTGTCATCGTGCTTCAACATAACATATTTTAAGCACAACTTAAGTGCTAGTTAAGTAACATTGAGATGCAAATTAGACGCGAACCGTCATCGGCAATCAATAACGTCAATGGGTTATTTACTTGAAATCACAAGTATACAGAAACTTGCCTATTTCAAATAATTTAAATTCATCCTTACTTGGTGCTATGTTGATTTAGCTCCTATGATAATGGTTAGACTATGTTATTGGCTTAGGTTCTTGAAAAGAGCGAAGTTAAAATTGCAGTTAAGTCAGGATTATAAATTGAGAATTTATGTGATTTTCTCATAGACCTTTTTTGCTTAAGTCATCCCAATTCAGAGTATCCAATTTAAAATGATGATGGCACCAGAAGTTAGTTTTTTTTATTTGAATAAGTTCAATCGCATATTTAAAATTCAAAATTACAATAATAAAAGTATTATGTATTTGATATTTTTGATTACTGGAACTCGCACCTCTGGGATTTATGTGCGAATCTCATTTTCATCCGAGATTATCACTTGCTATGAAACGGTGAAGGAAAACATCGTGAGGAAACCTGCACGTCTGAGGGAACTTGTCTAGTTCTCGATAGATGTGTGAAGTCTGCCAACCCGCACTGGGCCAGCGTGGTGGACTATGGCCTGAATCCCCCTCGAATTGAGGGGAGGCCCGTGCCCAGCAGTGGGACGTTAAAAGGGCTGTGGTAGTAGTGGTAGTAGATTACTGGAAAAAGTACTCAGTTTAACTTTCCTAATCTTAACATGAAAACATTAATTTTATATGCAAACGTAAACAGTCAATGACAATTTATTTGTAAACATAGTTCCATTGATATATTTATTAGATATGTATAGAATGTTAATTAATACAGCTGCTCTATGTAGAGACAGGCGCCAAGCCCGATACGTAGAGGGCAGCTCTATAATCTGGGAACGCTCGCTAATTGGTCGCGAATGGATTTTCTCACTCTATTACTATTTAACGCGTATCACGTCTACCAGAGTTGGTTAACCTGTTGTTTTTTTTATAATAAATTTTTCTTCTTATACTTAAGAGCTAGGCTCTTGTCGGTGGAGTTTTTTTCAATTCATCCCTGTTTTCTGCTTAAAATATCTAAAGTAAACAAAGTATTTTTAGGGTTCCGTACCTAAAAAGGAAAAAACGGAACCCATATAGGATCACTTTGTTGTCCGTCTGTCGGTCTTTCTGTTTGTGGGTCTGTCAAGACCATTTTTCTCAGAAACGCGTGAAGGTATTAAGTCGAAATTTATAATAGAGACTTATGTCTGCGGTCCTTTGGTGCCCTTAGAAAATCAAACTTTTAGGTTAATGCAATTATAAGATACGGCGGTTTATGTTGCATTTTCAGTACATTGTTATAGGATTAGAATCAAAAATCTATAGGGTACTTCCCGTTGACCTAGAGTCATGAATTATGGCAATAAGCAAGGTCTTATAGCACAAATAAAGGAAAAAATCCGAAAACTGTAAATTTATTAAACTTATTTTGTGGTTACTTTGTAAGGGGATACCAACTGAAAAACTAAGTTTGTCTCTGTATACAGTTTATATTTTCGTTAGAGTAATGCTCGGTGCTTTCACAGTTTAGGTACGGAAGCCTCGGTGCGCGATTCCAGCTCTCACTTGGCCGGTTTTTTATTTATTTAAATGTTCTTTCAATGTCTTACTCCTGGACAAAAGCCTCCCCCTTACTTCCCCAAACATCTTGGCCCTGGGTTACATTCGGCCACGCTATCCATGTAAAGTTAAAAAAAAAAACTACCTGGGATCACCCAGACCCTTGTATGGGACCCATAGTACAAGCTTTCCTTAGTTTGGGATCATAACATGAGTATGTGTTGTCTGCTTGGGGACTGTTCTCATGATTTACTTTCAACACCTGTCGGCGCGCCCTGATCTTTAATTTACAGGAAGTTATAAAAAAAATGAAATTAACTGCCCATTAACTAACATAACTTGCCTAAAAACCACTTATTAATACTTCTAATTAATAATTTAATACGTAAACATATCTTGAAATAAAATCTTAAGTGATCTACTTAACTTACTTGTCGCTATTGAAACTAATGTGGGTACAAATTTTAACGGTGATGGTAACACTTTGATTTTAGGGTTCCTTATTGAGTGACTTGTAGAGTTGTGGGCATACAATACAGAAATCAATCAATTTTCACAAAATCTTTCTATGAGCAGTTCTAAGTCAAATTAGGCTACGAAAAAATTAAGAGTTAAAACTGATCATAATTTCTTTAATTTTATTTTCGTAAATTCCTAAAATGGTCTAGATTTTTATTGTGGTCTTTTAGTCTTTCACCCCAAACATAATGTTTACGTATTAAACGTGATCTCTTTATTTTAACTCAAAGTTTCTAAATCAGTATAAAATTAATAGTTATATAAATATAAAACAAACATCTTCAAATAATCTGTGAAAGTATTTAACTCTCGATCTTCTACTACACATTGTGTGTTAATTCAAACCAGCGACATTGCTTTTACGACCCACCATTAAATAATTCATTAGTAAAACGACCAATCATCAATCAGGAACTCCGACGAGACGCGTGCACGATTTTGTAACAGCCAATCAGAGGGCGCCGCCTGCGCCGATTGCAATGCAAATCTGTTCGTTTTAATTAAAACACCAATTATGCGCTCAACTAATAGATAATGTAATGTTTTGAGCGTGTTGCAAAATTAAGTTAGTGGTTCCGTAGATAAAACAAAGTCAGTGTATATCTTAGAGATACAGTGATACAGTTTAGAGATTCAGTTTTAGGCACCTTAAATTCGATGTAATCGCAGAGCAGTTTTAACGTTGGTGCTTGGGAGCCAACCTATGTATTGAATAAACTCTTTGAATAACAAATATATCTCATGTTCGTTGACAATGACAAATAAAGCGCCCAAGCCGAGGTCGTGCCCCATGTGGCGCCCTTGAGCTAGTGGCCCCCCTCTTCCGCCCTTAAGGCCTTGTTTGGAGTCACACTCTGCACTCGCCACTCCTCTGGTGAAGCTGATAAGGTCAACTAACGGCCAACAGCGTAGTCCATTAAAAAAAAAACAAAAAAGCTTGGTATCTACAAACTGACGCGTGAGGTCATGGTTTTTACCATAGAGATTCAATCATTACACATTGACACAGAGTATAGTATTGGCAAGCATTCTGACATGCAGCTTGGATGGCTCCAGTGTGTAGGAGAGTCTATACTGAGCTCAGCTGCCCTGAGCCCTCGAGCAGTGTGTGAGCAGCCTAGACCTCTGCATATGCACGTGCAGCCTAGATCTCATGGCGTTGCTGCTCGTGAGAATGTATTACTCATAATCCTTACTATTTATCATTTTAAAAAGAGTAACCATTGAGTTTCTTACCGGCTCTTCTCAGTGGAAGCAGCATTTCGAACCGGTGGTAGAATCTGACTATTTGTGAGTGCTTTTTGGCCTACATGAATAAAAAAAAAATATTTGATTTGATATCACCTACATAATACTAGAGTATTTGTAGTAAGATGATCTATTTATCGCAGAACCCAAATAAAGGGAAGGGTTCACATGATTTATTATGAGTGTTATTAATAAAGTGCGCGAGCGCCATTCCGCTGAAGATTTATACGCAACCAAGTCAGCTTAATGGTGCCTGGTGATGTATTGATTGAATTAATGGAATATTTGAGCATTCGGTTCGGATTTTAATTGAATTATGATTGGTTAGAACTATGAGTAAGTGTTGAGATGAAAATTACGAGTAATATGATTTTTAGAAAAAAAAATTCTGTTTAGCATCTGATGAAGGATAGACTTCTGACATCTTGGTATTTAAAAACATTAAAAATTGACTCATACCAATAATATTGAAGTAACTCCTTCTGAATGAGTCAACTCAAGTATCGGTCGTATCATTTTTAATCTTAATTTTTAGGGTTCCGTATCCAAAAGACACTATTACTAAGACTCCGCTATCCGTCTGTCCATCTGTCACCAGGGTGTATCTCATGAACTGTGATAGTTAGACAGTTGAATTTTTCACAGATGATGTATTTCTGTTGCCGCTATAACAAGAAATAAACAGAATAAAATAAATATTTAAGGGGGCTCCCATACAGCAAACGTGATGTTTTTTGCTCGATATTGATAACGGGAACAGGTAGTTATAGTTATATGTTCAATTTTAAAATAAATAATTTAATTAAAATAAAACAAATCTTTAAGGATGACCCTTATCATGTCTGTTGTACGGGAGCCCCCTCCAACCCCCCCCCCCCCCCCCCTCCCATACAACAGACATGATTTTATTGCCGTTTTCATAGATAATGGTACGGAACCCTTTTACGCGAGTCCGACTCGCACTTGTTTTAATGTGTCTCAATGATTTACTAACTTTAACATCACCTTCTTCGCTTAATTTATTATATACTTATATGATTCGATCTCATCAAAACATGTTTTAATATGGAATCCAGAATTCCTCCGGTCTTCCGGCACTTCCGGTCGAAGAAGCCGGTGAAGATCAGGCAATTAGAAGATTCCACCAATTAGGTAACTGGTAAAGGTAATTAATATTCCAAATTTGTTTACAATGCGAGGTGTCACGGAAAAATTCCCATAATCGGTTTCCTAGAGCCAAAACCGGTTCTATTACAGTAAAATTCACTCTTGCTGAAACCAGTCCCCGGCGGCGGCTGTTACCCAACACTCAGTGTTTAGCCTGTACCTCATTAAATAGATGGCTCGATAGCAACTTTACTGTAATTCGTAGCTTTAAGCTTCATTATCGTCGTACACAGTTTGTAGTCACTTCACAATAGACCTAGGCCCCAGGTCCCCTTACAATATCATTTTGGAGTTGCTATAAGTCCATTTCAAAGGCAAAACAAAATCTTTTATTAATATCAGCAAGCAGTGGTAGCCGAGTGGTCGAACGCACGCCTTGCAAATCATAGTGTGCAGGTTCAAACCCCGGCTCGCACCTCTGGGATTTATGTGCGAATCTCATTTACATCCGAGAACGATGAAGGAAACCTACACGTTTGAGGGAACTAGACTAGTTCTCGATAGATGTGTGAAGTCTGCCAACCCACACTGGGCCAGCGTGGTGGACTATGGCCTGAATCCCCCTCGCATTGAGGGGAGGCCCTAAAAAGGTAAAAGGGCTATAGTAAGTAAGTAATATCAGCAAGAATAGGAATAGTCTAAAGACTTCTAGATCACATTGTTTAATGTCTACACTGATCATATCTTAGCCACCATTGATAAAAGATGTTGTTTTCATGCCTTAAAATATGAAGTCATAGCAACCCCATTATGACCATTATTAGAGACAATAAGGAACAGAAGAGGAAAGATGATAGGCCATCTCATGCGACATGACACTTTTATTAAGAACATCATAGAAGGCAAGATCGACGGAAAGCGTGGGAGAGGTAGACCACGAATAATGTACATGAGTCAAATAAAAGATAAGGTTGGTGTCATGTCGTATGTGGAGGTGAAGAAGGCTACAATGGATTGACCCAGATGGCGGGGACTTCATCGGATGCAAGCCCTTAAATTAGAAGAAGAATAAACCCCACAAAAATATTGTTAGGGGACTTGATACCCTGTCTCTTTGTATCCCATCTCAAGCAGTAATAATTGCATCTTTAAAAAAAAACCAAGGCCAAAGTAAGTAGAGAGAGAAGATGGTACGCTTCAAGCATGCACAAATAACGTCTTCATTGTGTAAAGTTACAATTGGTAGTTCAAATAACTTTAGTTTTCAAATGTACATAATTTATTTCTTTAGACTTTGTGGTATCAATTTGAAGTCACGCTTTTTAATAGACCTCTTGGTTATAGACTAAAGGATTCATTTTCAATTCATGAACACGCACCCTTCTCTTACTAGTTCCTTACAAACTTCACCGTTTTACTCAGCATTAGAAAGCGTCAGGCGCGTCTTCAAGGATTGAACGAACTATAAAGTCCATCAGGATATAAGTCTCTCTAGCACTTAGATCCGGTTTGAACCCGCAAACATTACACCATCAATCACGTCACACTTATGATCAGAGAACACAACAGTTTTCCGTTTGTATTCCTCACAAGCTATATAATCTGTAATATTAATGTTTCAGTCCATCTGTGTGTTACTGTCAAACACAACATTGAAATACTTTTACAGTACTCATTTAATTGGACTTAACCAAGTCATTTGTGTGTTGAAAACGTATAAATAATCAAACCTCAAATCGTTACTCCGCATATCTTTTATAAAGAAACTTTCGATTAAAACATATGGCAAGCAACACCAGGTAAACACTAGTAGTAATTAAACGTCCATTGATTAACTGTGAACCGTAGAGTATCAATATTGTCGCATACCAACTATAATATGTGCATTAGCAGATATTTTCAGTACATTGACAATTATGTCAATGATCTTAAAATATCTCTTACGGGTTAATAAACAGAGATTTTGATACATCGACAGCATTATTACGTTTTGAATTAACTTACCGCCATATGTCTTGCAGCGATGGTTTTACAAGCTTTATATTAACTTGCAATGTGGGTATGTATGTCCGGGTGGAATCTTGCCACTGAATTTCAAATCAACTATCTTTAACCGATTGAGCTGAAATTTGGTATACACGCTTATTTTAGAAGACAATACATGCTTAGCTTTGTGACGTCATTCTAATTCCAATATGGTGGATCATCCAAGATGGTGGAATAGTTATTTTTTCTGCACTACCACAGTATGGGTATCAAATAAAAGGGCTTGCTGAGGAGAACACGAAAACTAAGGGCAACTAAATAAAAGCTTGTTTTTAAAAAGTTTTGCTCTTATCATTAATTTTGAGAGATGGTAGTAAGGCCTCAGATATAAATAAAAATAAATTGCCATATGTTTTACGTCATTAATTAATACAGGGTGTACCTACAGATACTATAAGAAAAACATTCCGCATTCCGAATGGGTGGTAGAGCTACTATTTTTACTATTTATTGACGATTCATAAGTGCCTGTATTGGTTTATATGAATAAAAAATATTTTGATTCTGATTCTGAAGCCTTCGTGCGCGAGTCCGACTCGCACTTGGCCGGTTTTTATTACCATACCTTAGACATTTCTTCGGGGTCGCCAAGTAATAAAAAACTTAAATAAAAGTCACAAGTATCAAGTACCTGCGTACTTTATTATAATAATATCTTGAACGATAACACTAATCATTGTTGAAGGAATGCGATTTTATACAGTTATTGCCCGTATCAAAGTATTTTAGTCTAAGGATGGTATGTTAATATTTATCTAATCATTCAATCGTAATAACATTGCGACTATTTTCTAAACGGCGTATACAGGAATATTCGTTAACATATTGATAAACCAGGATCAATTATCCCGGCGAAGTACAAGCATTTCACGTCTATCCTAAAATAAACTAGAAATCCTCTTCTTCCTGGCATTTCAGATTTTGAGAGACTTTTGAATATAACTGATTTCAAACCAAACGCTACCCATTTGCGAAATCGGCCCCAATGAAAAACTTGTAAGGGACTATGTTTCGAATGTAACATTAAATAACAAACAATGTTTACCAGACAAATAAAACGAAGTAAAAATATATTTGTAAGTATAGCTAGAGTTGTCAAAGCAAGGAAATAAAGCATATTTTATGATTTTATCGTGAAACAAAATTTTACCGACCCATAATTATATGAATACTAGCTTTTACCCTCGACTTCGCTCGCGCAGGCTTCGATTATTCAAAACTGTTAAATAACAGCCTGTTATTCTGATGTAAAACCAATAATACCCACTGTAAAGTTTCATCAAAATCCGATTTGTAGTTTTTGCGTGAAAAATTATCACAAACTTTCACATTTATAATATTAGTAGAATTAAATATAGAAAACGAAATCATCTGATTCCATCTGTCACTTAAAATTACAAGTAGCGTTATCAGTGATTCATTGCGCAAATATTTAAATATATGCCGCATTATCATGGCGCCCGAGATATCAGTGATAAGAATTACGTCCTGTGACGTTGAGCGGAGGCGTGGAAGGCGCCAATGATGTCATAATAACGTGAAAATATAAGGCTCGTTCATACCTAGGTGGTATCAACTCCGGCTGCTTAAAAATACAAAGTAATATCTAAGTATAGCTCTTCCTATATTAACTCTCATTGTATAAGTATTAATAGCCCTGTGGTTAGACGGAACGCCCTCGTAGTGGAGAGGTTTTGTGTTCGATGTCCAGCCTTGTCGTCAAAATATTGACGTCAGCCAAGCACAAGTATTTAGCTCAATTGGAGGGACCAATGCGACGATAGACTAATCTTAACAAAACGGGATTTTGTCTATGATGGGTCTCCTGTATAGGGTTTTTATCGTAACTCAGAAACCTCTTTAATTTCTAGTTAAAGCGAGAACTCGTTGTAGAATATTGGATACAGGTATCTATATTTTTGTCATCTTCTTGTGTCTATCTTTCTGTCATATTTTTGTCATCATATCGGTATAATATAAGATCAAACGAACTTCTTGAAGTGAAGATAGATCATTATTATATGAGTCGCTTCATTCGAAAATAAAATTTACCAAGTAGTTTCCCTAACCTACAAGGCACACGATTAGAGAATCGATTAATCAATCGACTCTTCTTTATACAACACTTCTTTGTTTGTCCCTCACTCGTCCGGCCACGATGACTCTCATTTTTCATCCGTGCGAGGCAACATTTGCACGTACTTTACTGTCCTAGAATTAGAGTAATAGTATTCCGATTAATTAATTAATAAAAAATGTGACTTTATTTTATTCTCTCTACATCTTCCATCACAACATAATACAAACTGACATACATCATTCAGTCGCTAACGTAGTCGAATAAGTTCTAAATCTGAACGGTATTATCTACAATTTCGTAAAACTGAACTTTGACAATGATGTGATTCAGCAAAATAAAAAATACGATGATGTGTTTCTTTTTCTTTGGAATATTGATGCGTCGTGTGTATTAACGATAATCG
Organism: Ptilodon capucinus; assembly: GCA_914767695.1. Classification (NCBI taxonomy): domain Eukaryota; kingdom Metazoa; phylum Arthropoda; class Insecta; order Lepidoptera; family Notodontidae; genus Ptilodon; species Ptilodon capucinus. The sequence continues at coordinate 10,822,407 of OU611823.1, read as the reverse complement.
AGTTATCAATGTTAAATTACAGTGTACATATTCAATAAGTTAAGTGTTCTAATCCAGCATTGGTAGCATAGCCAGTTTTGACAAGATTATTTAGTCTGTTTCTTTCGTTTGAATTTCAACAGTGGGAGGATGACTCTGTACGTCATAATCCGTGACTAATCTAGTCTTGGCGAACGTTCTACGACTTACAGTTGGCCCTTCTAAATGTATTCTTTTTGGCGCTACTGTCTATGATCATGTTATATTTGTCCATGGAAAAATAGGGAGGAGCTATGGAGTTATATATAAGGGAGGAGCCGTTCCATTCATTCGTTAATTCTGCACATGCGCTCTCGTCATTAGAGCCACCATCGTTTTAACCCTGCAGTTGTAGACGGAACAATTAATGCCAACCCTCATAATTTGTCATACTAGGGTTGAGACACCTATAATATTAAGTATTTATAAATACCGTAACGATGCCGTAAGACCTAAAACAACTAAAAAAAATTACTAGATGGATCTACACACATAGATATCAAAACGTGCGTTCAACCACAAGGCTTCCACTGCTATTAACGACATACATAGATACAATAATTATCAGTTTAACAACGATCCCTACCTAATTTGACTAATTTATTTTTCGATGAGGACTCTACATGAATGAATGAATTGATGCAATTTTATTGGATAAGACGGGAAATGGCTGCACCTGCACTTGTAGCATGAGCGCCAAGATTAGACGTATGTCACGAAATATCTTGTTGTTGTCTCTTTCACTCGTATGAAATTAGACAGAGAGCGACCGAGCCAATCCGTGACAGAAGTCTTGTCTTGACATGCGTGCTGACACCACTGATATAAGCAGGTTTTTATGTCAATGTCAAGCGACAGGAAGAACAAATTAAACATTAAATTAGAATAGGTGATGAACGTGATAAAATGTTTGAGTTGATAATTTTATATATTTTTTTTTCTCAATCTCTACATCACTCTAAGATTGGCTGGTGAAAAAAGCCTGAGGCATTAAGCTTACCTTGTACATTTTTTACTTCTGTATAATTGTGCAAAAAAAAAAACATATATACGGCCGAATTGTGAAACATCCGCCTTTTTGGAAGTCGGTTAGTAAAATAAAGATGGCGTATCCGCCATCTTTATTTTACTAACCGACTTAGTTATGATGTTAGAGTCATCACTCTAACATCCTCTTCATACTAAAATCTTTTTTATATTTTTCAGGAGCGCGATGTCACCGCGACGGTGGTAGTGCGCCGGAGGGCGGCCGGATGCGGCCCGCGCGCGCCCGTCCGCCCGCCGCCTCCGTCACTTAGCGGCGCCCGCGCACCCGCCGCGCTGCTACTATGCGCATGGCAAGCGCCCTGGCCACTCTGCTCGCGGTGAGTTTCACTCTACACAAACTCTACATTAACAATCGGCAACATACGGCTCATTTTTGGCCTGCATAATATATGTATGTACCTGTGTATTTGAAATAAGTTTTGGCGATTTAAAAAAAAATATCAGCCCACTGAGTTTCTTGCCGGATCTTCTCAGTTGAGGTCGTGTTTCGAACTGGTAGTAGTATATAAGAAAAAAAAAGTAAACTTGACAATTTTTAAGTGACCCCATGGGCCTATAAAGAATAAATGATTTGACTTTGACTTTGGCCACATACATTCGGCCACAGTAAAGGGTTGCCGACGCCTGCTCTATATGGCTATAATTAAAGTCTTTAGAAAATTATTTTCGTTTTTTTTTAGAACTCTGTACATTAAAAAATTAAGGCCTATCACAGACTGCCGACAATAGATACCAAACACAGATAATATATACATGCACTCTTTCGTAAAAAACTTCTCATAAACGTAAACGTAAACGTAAACTTCTCATAAACGTAACTTCTCATAAAAAATCACAATAAATCCGACTGCCAATCAATCAGTAGTGGTAAACAGAGACATTATACGATAGTCCAAAAGATTCCATTCAACGCAATTCGGCTATACGCACCGTAGAGTGAAACCACTCATGGTGCGAAATGATGAAGTACCCCCGCCTGTATTAAAATTCGATCATAGGGAGCCATTTTTAACCGACTTCAAAAAGGAGGAGGTTCTCAATTCAACCCGTATGTTTTTTTTTTTTATGTTTTTTTTTTTTTTTATGTATGTTACCGCATATCTCCGGCGTCTGTAGACCGATTTCGAATTTTTTTTTGAGGTTTTCTAGGAAATTCTTCAAGGTTGGTCCCATTTCCAAAATATTATCAGAAATCTAACCCCTTGGGGGTGAAATGGGGGGTTGAAGGTCGCATAATTTCAAAAATATTTTTTGAACGACTTGAAACTTTGTATATGCATTTAACATACAAAATAAAAAAACACGTCTTTCAGGAATTTTGAAAGAAAAAATATGTAGGGGGTGAAATGGGGGTCTAATCCGGACTACAGCATATCTCCGGCGTTAGTGAACCGATTTCGAAAACTCTTTTTTTGCTTAATACGGATTGTTAACAAAGATCGAAACCCACCCCCAAAGGGGTGGAAAGGGGGGGTGAGGGGGATGATTTTTTTTTTGGCTGTAAATTTTTAGTTTTTTAGGGCTGTTATAAGGTGATAATATTTACAATTTTTCAACGATTATTGACACTAAAAATCGTGAAAAAAAATTATTTTTAACAAAAAACAAAAACCGACTTCAAAAACCTAGGTGCACTAAAAAGCTACAAATAACCTTACAATTCATTACATTTGGAGTCGGTGCCAATTCATGTGTGTATTTGCCTTGTCCGACGTTGATTGGCACCTACTCGAAATGTAATGAATTGTAAGGTTATTTGTAGCTTTTTAGTGCACCTAGGTTTTTGAAGTCGGTTTTTGTTTTTTGTTAAAAATAATTTTTACACTTTTACATTTTACAAATTTATACCATAATTCAATTTATATAAGTACTTTTTTAGAATAAAAGTTCTTTGTTAGGTAGGTCTATTATAAATTGATATCAATATGGCAAGGCTTTAGAAAGGTAAACATAACTTTTTTTATTACAGTAAATAAACGGAAATAACATTTCCCATACATCACTAAATAACGTATTACCGAGATAACGCGCTATTAACGGTTGAATAACGTCTCCGCAGCATCAAATGGCCGTATCAATGACATAGTGCATGTAAATACGATTTTAATAGGTCAGGCCATCAGTTTCGGCTGGATATGTACCATTCGGCGAACGCTGGCGTCAGTCTGGTGCCAAGCATTAGTTAATTATTTAGGTGATTGGGTATTAAGTTTTCAATGTTAGGTATCGATATAAATTTATTGGTACGGATTATATCGAGAAATCTATTATTAAATTGCATTATGTGTTATTAAAATGGGTGGTTTTCCCGCTACCAAACAGACAACATAATTTTTCGTGGCAGCGTTTTGTTATACTATTTAGATTTTGTTGTTATTATTCTATGAAATGCAGATAAATGCAGATTAGAAAGGACAACATTTACAAAGCAGAGGTAGTAAGAATAAGTCGTGATTATATATAAATTATCATGCCTGTATTCCCCGAAGGGGTAGGCTGAGGTGCACTGCAGTGCGCCCACACTTCACCGATGTATTTTAGTCCCGGGGGCGAGCCTATTGCCATTATACCGGGCACATTATCCCTCAATACTAGGGAGCTTTTTAGACTATAGTACACCACGCTGGCCCAGTGCGGGTTGGTGAACTTCACACGCCTTTCTACAGATGTGCAGGTTTCCTCACGATGTTTTCTTTCACCGTTTCATAGCAAGTGGTAATCTCGGATGAATTCGCACATAAACCCAGACGTGCGAACCGGGGTTTGAACCTGCACACTTTGATTGCAAGGCCTGCGTTTGACCACTCGTCTACCACCAATAATCATGCATACTAATCTTTTACAAATAATAAAAAATAAAACAACTTAATATCCATGTATTCATCGAACGATACCCACACAGCGGCACACAAAAAGGCGCCAATTCTAATCCAACCAATAAAATCAAAACGCTTTTCAGCGCAATAAACATTATTATCACTAGACGGTTTGATGAGCGAAAACCCGATGGAATTTCAATAAAGCGGTTCAGACTAATAGTAACGCCATATTACGCGATAGCTGGTCTGCTCATGCAGTGTTCCATCGGTCGTGGGCAACACTAGTCGTCTATAACAAATCCCCGACCGTACGCACGCGTTCGAAATGGAATCGGCATTTGTTTTTAAAAAAATAACGGTTACTATAGTCAATAAAAGTAGTGATGTGTAAAATATATATTTAAAGTTACGTAAAAGTGTTATAACCGTTTTTCAAATGAACGTAGTGTCCATTTGTTTTATGTATGATTTATTCAATACATTGGAATAGTTTAATTTTGCTTATGGCAATTAAAATGGTGAGTTGCTGTTGAAATTCTTGATTTATTGTTTATTTAATTGTTATTTAAGGTTTTATTTGAGGTTATATATATATATTTGATATTTATCGTCGATTAATTGGTTATGCTATTAAATATTAATTAAGTGCAAGGAAACTCGTGCATTGTTTTCCGAGACAGGTTAAAAATTAAAAATGCGTAACAAAATATGATTTAGCTATGAACAGTATTTAGGTAGTCTATTATTACGAAGGCATCAAATATTCATTTATTACTTATTTGTTACCTACATATTAAAATGAACGCATACCTGTTAACGTTACTAAACGGCCGTAAAAAAGCTAAATATCTACTGACCCACCTAACCAAAAACCTACTTATTTAAAATACATGTATTAAAAATACCATTCGAAAACCAATAAAGTTATATGTGTGAACGTTTCAATCGCCTATAAAACGCATACGAAAATCTAGAGCTCAGTTAACACAAACATCAAGTGATTTCCTACTTTCCCCTTTAGTGCATAACGCGGAAGTTTTGTAAAAAAAAATGTTTAAAGAAAAAATAACGTTTTTGTTGTATTTTCCAACAACGCCCGCGGTTTCCCGGCATGGTTATGTCAACATCGTATTTTTGGGTAGCATCAGGCGCTAAATGCATAAACGGGTAACTGTTAAAATTCTGTAATGGTTATGAATGAAAATACAAGCATAAAGTATTTTCTTAATTCATTAAAAACACATAACTCACACATAAATAAACTAACATCAACATTTATTGAAAGTTATAAGCAAATTATAGAGGCATTGTAGAACACGTTTCTTTAAAACTGGATTCGGGATAGAAAATATGAAATTTCTTTAAATTTGGGAGTTGCCATATACTTGATAAAGTTTTGTCTTTACAATATTTTAAACTGGTCCGTACTCAAAGCAAAAGTCAAGTTATTATTCAGCTCACATTAAAAGTAATTTTAAATAATAATTATTGCTAGTTCCATAGAGTAGAGACATAACAACAAAGAGCTTTCATTATCTTACTTTCATTTCCTTGTGAAGATACCGAGCTAACACAGTTTTCCAATTTGTAAGAAAGCCCGTCATTGACGCTAGTTATAGGTACCTACACTACTTATACTAGAGGTCAACGTATCGCTACTCATTGTTCTAGTCACGGTCGAAAAAATATTAAATAGCCCTTTTCATTAACGGTTAATCGACTGTTAAATTAAGAGTAAACAAAACCAATAACCACACACATCACTACTAGAGCGGTTTTCAATATTCGAATTTAGAATTTTCTTAGCTTACCTACATATCTGTATTTTCAAATTTCGAATTCGGATACTTTTTTAAGATAAATCAGACGTTTGATTTTTTAAAATCGATTACTCGATAAGTATAAACTACTAATCGATACTTACCAAACGATAGTATTACTGTTATGTAAAATAAGGAATATTACCTATATTTCCACCTGTTCCAATGACTCTTTAGAGTTCTGCAGCATCGTGAACGGTTTCTAGCCATAACTGGTCAAAACTAACGCGAATTGTAAACCGTTTACACTGATCTCAAAGCCAATGCCAGGATCGCAAACAACTATAGGGACAATAGATATATCGTATAGATACACACTTTTATACAACAAAGAGTAAAAATTAGATGATGATGTTAAATGTTAGACGTTACACGTCTACGGTTATCTTGAAAGCTTACATAGTATAGCTTGCAAAATACAAGTCGTCAATATTACATTATATATAAAAAACCCCATTCTCCTATTTATTGATAGCTATATAACACATTTACCGTGACATTGTAAAACAATTTTGTACTTAAAGGTACCAGTTTTAAATTACTGTGTTGAAATCGATGCATACAATGTTTAGTTTTAATATCGAGTAAAAGAAGGGACTACTCTCTTCCTTTTTCAAATTAATTATAATCTGGGTCAAATAAAACAGTTAGCATTTTTTTTAATACTGGTCGATTATAAATGAGACTACAATAGCCTCATCGGTGTTAAATTTCGAACGATATCGTTTTTATTGCGGCGCCAGGTCGAAGCCGCCAAATCGATGTTCTAAATTAGAAATTGTGTTATTAGGGAAGGGGGTCATTTAACCACTCATTAAAATTTAAGATTAATCAATAATAACTTTAATAATACGAATCAAACGTTTTTTTATACCTTAAGGTACCTTAAGGTACTTCGGGGAGGTCTGAAACCAGCAGTAGAAGTACTATGCGATTAAAATAAGAATAGGAATGTCAATAAGCTCTATCTGTCAAATGTCACATGAAAAGAATGGTTTGCAAAAAACTTATTTGCATATCAATAATAATAGTACCTACATCAAATATAAATAAAAAGGTTAAATGAGTAGTAAATTGACTTAATAGAACATTTAATTATATAATGTCTTAATTTGTTTTTTCACGTCACAATATGGCGCAAAGTCGATCCTATTCTCATTTGAATCGCATAGTATGTATTTCAGTTGATAAATAAATAGTTTGGTACATCAGTAAAATGTTTAGTGTGTTGTCTTTCCTAGTATTTAAAAGAGATTTTACAAAAATATTATGTTAGTAAAAACAATAGTCTATAGATGCACTTAAGCCATAAAGTTACGTTTTAAGTCATTCTTTTTTTGGTATTTACCACATATAAAAATGAATTTATTTACAACAAAAATAAAGATATTATTTATGTTAATTACGACCGTCTGCACGATAAGCGATAGTCGATTTATGAATTAAAATATTTCCGATATCGATAAATTATTATTGTCATAATTATATTGGTCTGATAATCTCTTTTGAACACACCCACGCAATATAAAACTATGATGGCAATAATCTTGCGTGACATAGCAAGTACCATCTTTACGCATAAACTATGGAGGTTGTATTAAACCCTCCATAGTTTAAACACTATATAGTCGCGATATATTTACTCTTATGATCATTAAAAATAGATTTTTACGCGGGAAATGGAGAAAAGTTGTCTATAATTTTCCGATCAAAAATCCAAATCTTTTTTTTATTCGGGTTGGCCAAAAAACACAAATAGGCAGATTCTACCACCGGTTTGGAATGCTACTTCCACTGAGAAGAGCCGGTAAGATACTCAATAGTAACTCTTTTCATAATGATAAATAGTAAATATTGTGAGTAATACATTCTCAGGAGCAGCAACGCCATGAGAGCAGGCAGCCTTTGCCTCAATACTAGATAAGAATTATACTCACGCAGTCTAATATTAGATACAAATTTTGGCATCACGGCTAATAAGCTAGTAGGTATATTAAGGTTCGTCTACTCCCATTTACAGTATAAAAAATATTCTAAACCACAGGTGGTATAATAATTAATATTAAAAATAATTGCTTTAGTGTGATTCCTGCAACGCTAGGTGGGGGAGTAAATGTAAATGATAAGTTGTTAAGACGAAAATGGAAAATGGTTGGACCTGGATCCTGGGTATTAGTAAAAACAATACATGTGAATACAGTATCAAATCTGAATAGCAAAATTTCTTAACTATCAACCCTTACAAGCAAGTATCTAACATGTTCATTAAGATCCTTGTCTGACTGTGCTTTAATTATATTCATCGACTTAAGAGTGACGTCAGTTGACAGTTTTCTCAAACAAAATGTCATAATCGTTATTCAGGTTATTAAAGTTAAAGTAAACGCTTAACTATAATCGAGCAAGGTTCAGTATTACTGATTAACCATGTGTAATATTGCAGAAAGGTCGCCGACTCAAATGAGTAGGTATGATAGTAATCTGTGGCCAAATTGTGAAGAAATTAATCGAAAAAAACCGGCCAAGTGCGAGTCGGACTCGCGCACGAAGGGTTCCGTACCATTATCTATAAAAACGGCAAAAAAAATCACGCTCGTTGTATGGGAGCCCCCTTAAATAATTATTTTATTCTGTTTTTTAATTTTATTTGTTGTTATAGCAGCAACAGAAATACATCATCTGTGAAAATTTCAGCTCTCTAACTATCACGGTTCATGAGATACAGCCTGGTGACAGACGGACGGACGGACGGACGGACGGACAGTGAAGTCTCAGCAATAGGGTTCCCGTTTTACCCTTTAGGTACGGAACCCTAAAAAGATTTTATGCAGTTTTCCAATCCGCCATTTAGTTTTTTCTGTCATTTAATTTAGCTGTAACTAGCTTTTGCACTAGACGACTTCTTCCGTCCGCCGTAATCGATTGTTATATAAATGTGCTACGGGGATTTTATAACAGGCATTCCTTCTCGCCAGCACAGATCACTTCGCCAGCGCAAACCCACTGGCGTTCAATCCTTAACCATAATACCTTGCCACAGAATATAGCGTTAGTGGATGATCTGTTATTGACATGTCATAACCATAAACTTTGCTACCTACTTTGATTGACACATATTATTATGATAAAGGAACATTCCATTTTGAATTATTGGAGTCATCCGCCATCTTTACCACTGTCATTATCCATTTTTATTTATAATGTGTATTTATTGAATTTGTCCTTGCTATTAAGTAATTGACATTGGCGAAATACCCGCGCTAGTCGCAGGTGATGCCATTCCTCATCTTATTCCATTAAATATCATCATTTCGCTCATTTCGTTAAAAAAAAAAAAAAACATTCCATTTTATTTTATCTTCTGAGCACACCCTTTTTAAAGAGGCTTGCCCACTTAAATAGACTAAACATAATAAACAATAGCCGCTGTTCCCACTGCACGCAAGACAACGCTAATTTGGATCACATAATTTTAAAATGTCCTGTCTTCAACATTCAACGGTTGATTATAATAAGTTCGATTTGTGACAATAGTGACAGTGACAGTGACGGAAGTGTTTCCCGCCGTGTTCAAGACATATTGGCAAATGCTGACTATTATATCCCATTATATAAGTTTATTTGTAATACTATCGAGAAAATATGATATATAAATTTTGTTTTGTATTTAAATAATGTATCCGACTGAAGGACTTGCATCCATGGTCACGAATAAAGATTAAAAAAAAGTGGCTGGTGTATAGCCCTGCACTCACAGGCGCTTCAAAACAACCAATTTATTGCCGAACTCATCGTGGCCACGCGGATTGGACCATAGTAATTCAATCTTTATGTGTATTCGCACAGATCACATTTTAAAAAAGCTCGGTAACACGCCCGCCCTAGATGATTTCAGGGCGTTATACGACGAAATTGCGATGTCACATAAATCAATTTCAATTCTCCGGGAGCGCAGGCCACATAAATTGACACGTCTATGTGCATGACAGGCTCGCACGCTTTTAGCTAACTGTGGCGAAATGTGGTCCTGTGGTACAACAAGCCGAGGATAATGAACTGAAAGTTATGGTTCGTAGCGTTTGAATAGGGGATAAGGAGAGCGACAATATTATAAAGAGGAAAGATTTGTATTTTTGTATGTAACGAGTTAACTTGAAAACTAATGGACCGATTTCAAAAAATAATTTTGCCGTTAGAAAGCTTTTTTTTTTGTTGACGGGGAGGAAATCTTCACAAAGATTCCCTGTCTTCTGTGTGGGAGAAGACTGGGATATGTGGGATTCTTACCCACTAAAACCTCCTCGGTGGCCGTCTTCGACACGTTAGAGGGACTCCGGGATCTCCTATCGGAACGCACCGGTGTCCCTCTGTGCCTCGCTCCCGAGGTTTAATGCCCAGGAGCTCGTCTCGGGGGGAGCAGATGTTTGCTCCCCCCTGCACCCTCGCAGTGCATACGGCGGTGAGAGACCACCTCTCACCGCCGTCCTCCTCAGGGTGCCGTTAGAAAGCTATATTATCACTGAGTAACATATGCTATATTATAAACCCTTGTGAAGCCGGGACGGGCTGCTAGTAGGCGATAAATAGCCACAACTTTGAATCGACTCGAAAATACAGGAGATGTGTTCTTGTTTTATGCGTTTTTTTTAAACCAATGTAAGTACATAATTGTATACGGAACTCACTTTTTTATTCTTTGTAATATTTAAGTATGAATATCGAAGACAAATCTCCAGGCAATTCTCGCAAAATCGACAATATCTCTAATTCGTATGTCGAAACAAATCGTCAAATTGATTGCATTTTTAGTTTTTTTACGACATAGTTATGTCAATCATTGAGATGATGTCGATCATGCGAGAATTAGGTCCTAGGCACGCTGAAGCTTCAAGACGCTCTCTGCTAAATTTTTGCCAATAATAAAACGAACTCTAACAATACATATAAAAAGCTTATTCTTCAACGAAATGGCATTAACAGCGCCAGTGAATTTTGACGCGGTGGATTTTACCACAAAAAAACAATCATAATTTATATTAACACAGAGTTCATTTGGTAGTTGGAAATATACACTTTTTTAATTTTTTTATTTAATTTTTTTTTTAAGTTTTATAACAGAAAACACGAGTTCTCAAAGATATGGCTTCATCCACCATCTTTATCACTGTCATCACCCATATTTATTTATAATGTGTATTTATTGAATTCCCATGCTATTACTTACTCGACATTGCTATAAATATTGCCAATGGCAGATGCAGGCATTCCTCATCTTATTCCATTAAAATTTCATCATATCACTCGTAGGTCAAAAGAAGTAGAAGAATGAGTTCTATGAAATTGAATCTTTTCAATACTTAAGTACGTATAAAATAACACAATGTTATCACATAGAAATAATTAAGTATATTTAAATCGATTTTTAATTCGGTAACGTATAAAAAAATGTATCAATTGCATTTGATTTCATTTTAATTCGTCAATGGTCAATGGTCCGGTGGGAATGACTAAGCTATTGCATATTAATTTAGTCAATTAGTTTACTTTTGTTTAACTGCGCTCTTGTGAAATGACATTATTGTCCTATTACGTATTTACTCACAAAATTAAACCTTATGATGTAATATAATGAAATAAGATGAGTTATGGTGGAGCGACGAGATACGCAAAGCGGTGGACAGAAACGGGAAAAGAAGAGCCGAAGATCGGGCTCAGTGGCGCATCTTGGGAGAGGCCTACTTCCAGCAGTGGGCTGACACCGGCTGATGATGATGATGATGAGCTATGGGTTCACGTGCAATTAGCGGCTAATTTGCCAGTGTCAAGTAATTAAATAGCAATGACGAATTCGTCATTGCGTTTAGCGAATTCGCTAAACACTCATTGTACCTAATTGGATGTTGGTATGAATTAAAATGAGGAACGAAGCATCGTCATCGACCATTCGTCGTGTTTTTTAAAATGTGTAATCGAATATTGCTATTTAAATATTTCACATTTTCATAACACCTACCAATCGCGGCGTTTTTAGTGTTCCGTACCCAAAGGATAAAACGGGAACACTATTACTGAGACTTCGCTGTCCTTTCGTCCGTCCGTCCGTCCGTCCGTCCGTCTGTCACCAGGTTGTATCTCATGAACCGTGATAGCTAGAGAGTTGAAATTTTCACAGATGATGTATTTCTGTTGCCGAAATACTAAAAAACAGAATACAATGAATATTTAAGGGGGCTCCCAACCAACAGACATGATTTTTTTGCCGTTTTTATAGATAATGGTACTGAACCCTCCGTGCGCGAGTCTGCTTCGCACTTGGCCGGTTTTTTCCAATTTAGTTTCATTTTAGAAATTCAAGAAAATATATACATAGGATGATTAAATTAAATTAAATCAAATCTATGATAACCAATGATAGATTCAAATGATTATGTAACATTGTGCCACTTGAAAAAGGTAGGTACATAAAAGGAACTCTATGTTTTAATTTTTTAAATTTGTTTTTTAAATTTTTAAATTGTCAGTAAGTAATTAGGTGACTATTACTTATTCCTATGTACCTATCATAAGTAGTTATGACGTATTTCCGCATCCATTAATCATTTTACCTACGTTCTACATTTGGAATATCACAAATGTGAGAATCCCATGCGCAAATAGGCGCGTCTAAGCGCGCGATCCCTTTTTTGCGAATATAAAAACGAACCGTATTACCTTATAGAAGAAGCACAACTATTTAATGAAATATCATCGATGACGCGAGTGCATTTAGTAGCTTTTGCCATAGACATACAGATTCTTAATCTTTTCATACTAGCGCTATAAACGGCCATATAAGCTCATATTTTGAAGTGCGTATATTATTTATTTATTTTTTAAATTACAGCAGTGGTAGCCTCGCGGGCAAGAACGCCTTGAACTTAAGGGGTGCAAGTTCAAATCCCAGGCCTGCACCTCTGAGATACTTTTCATGTGCGAATGTAATTTTCAACAATGATTACCACTTGCTGAACGGTGAAGGAAAACATCGTGAGGAAACCTGCACGTCTGTAGAAAGGCGTGTGAAGTTCACCAACCCGCACTGGGCCAGCGTGGTGGACTATGGCCCTAATCTCCCTCGTATTGAGGGGGAATGTGCCCGGTATAATGGCAATAAGCTCGCCCCCTATTACATTGGGACCAAAATACATCGGCGAAGTGTGGGTGCACTACAGTGCACCTCTGCCTACCCCTTCGGGGAATACAGGCGCGATGATGTATTATTAAATTACAATGTCGCTTACAGTTCAAAACCTTACACACTAACATTTTAGTATTGCTTTCATTATAAAAACAAAATAGGTAACAAAAATAATATTATACAGTGGAATAAAACTATTTTACGGATTTCTGCTTTCTGCGTTTTTACTTTCTGCGTGGATCGGACCGCAAACAACAACTAAATATGAGGGTACCCAGTTATTAACTATGACATCAGGACGTCTAACACCTCAGTCCCCCCGTGACCATGGTTGCTGTAAAGCAGCCGAAACGTCGGGAAAATAAAATAGTAAGTAAACGCAAAAAAATCCGTAAAATAGTTTTATTTCAAAAATAATATTCCAATAAAACTAAATTAAAAATGATTCAAAAAAATATAAATACATTTGTGCACACTATGTGGCTTATCATTAAAAATATCAATATTAATGTGCTGATATGCGCGTATAGGCCATACGCGCAACTCGTACAAGCGTTGACGCGCTTGTAAGCTCGTATAAGCGCCTGCCGAGACGTTTCAAATATTTCTTTGTCGGAATCCATATTGCTACTGACACTTACCACCACCGGTTCTCGCGTACACGACGGAACAAGCCTGTGTGCGCGCGTTCGGCTTTTTGAAACACGCATAAAAAGGCTCTAATTTGAAAACCCTCTTAACACGTTCGTTCGTTTCAGCTGGTGCGTCATGAGGTTATATTGACTCATAGATGTACTAACTAAGTGAGCGCTGCGCACTGGATGAAAGCTCACCTTGAGCCAATATGACCTCACAACGCAGCGATCGTATTAATATTTATTAGCACAGAATACATTATACAAAATCTAGTGGTTTCGCTAGTCCCAGTATGTTGAAAGTGTAATCCTAATTTGCAGCGTGAAATCAGTAATGGCGCCCGCGTGACACGTGTCTACTAATTCGATAGCTTTATTAACAAAATCCAGGTCTTAGCACAACTCGTTTCGTTTCCGTGGTTTGTGGGTCACTTTTATTAAATATTAGTTCTGATTTTGTATTTCCAAGTTGCACTTATCCGTTGATTACATTGCGCTGAGTGTCTAAAGTGAGTTTAATTTTGGATATCTTTCGTTTAATCGAATATAAACTAGTCGGGTGAACGCTTCCGTCCTTCATGCGTATCAAAACGAAGTTAATCGATTTGAATTATTCAATTTTGTCACTCGATTCGTCTTAATTCGGTGCATTTCGAATACGTTAATGTATTTTAGTTAGTGTTCTATATTTGAATTACAGCTTACTACTTTTAATCGGATACACAGAATAATCAACCCAAATGATCGGATATGCTTCAAAACAGTTTTTTTTTAAATTCCAATTTGGAAAGGAATTTTAGGAATGTATATAGAATGTGCAGTAGATGTACAAAATAGGCAAACATGATCAAAATCACATTCGGTCAAGTGCACCACAAAACCCGTGTTGGCGGACTTATCTCCAATGATCGGTGTTTACACTCACAGAACAAACAGGTACCAAATCAAAGGGTTCCGTGACGGGCCAATGTTTGATCGAAAGTTTGTCCAAACACGGCCAGTTTATGTAGAACATTTTGTCGGACACCTCCGTGGGTATTGGAGGCCCATTTCCTGTTTGGTTACGATAAGGGACGGTCAATATGCTGTCCCACAAGTGGGGGCGTAACGTTTTTTAGTATTTTTACTTTCACTTAACCTGTAAAGAGTCCGAGTTTTAGTCCGATTTAAGATAATAGTGCTAATCTTCTTGACAAACTAATCTTGGGTTTGCCGTCTTTTCATTGACCCAATGTGAGAACGAGACAGTAATGTTTTTGAGGTGATGTCAAATTCAGAGCAAAGCAGGATGTTTTTTCGAATATAAAACCTAAAAATATTTTATAAAGTTCTATTCTTAACTGTGATGTGCCGAGATTTAAAATAACTTGCTGTAAAACTTTCACTACATTATATCCATTGCCCAAATTTTGGTGAATTATCCTCCATTTTTATCTCATTTATGATCAGTTTTTATTTATGTGTATTTATTGTAAAACGGGCAGAACGTGAAGTCCATTTCTCATCTGATTTTCAAAAAAAAAGTCGCAGAATATAATCGTTCTTTAAAGTTTGATCTCTGTGCAAACTCACACAATAAAGGATTGATTCAATTCCGAAAAATGTCACACACATGACACTTCATAATAAGTCTGATCTCTCAGATACTTATCTACTTAAATTTTAAATCTGGCTCATTCATTATTAGTATTCTTACTCACCTTTGCGATTTAAAAACGGATGCCAATATAACATTATTAAAATTTTGATTTTACTTTTTTGGCGTAGTTTCATTAAATCAAATCTATAGGCTAAAGAAGCTTCCAAGCCCAGAGCCGACGGGGGCATCAAGACGCGTGTTAAAAAATGTTTGCCATTACCAAAATGAACTCTGTGTTCATACACATAACGTTTGAATTCCTATGATAAAAGCCACGGGATTATGCTGGCAAATTGACTCCATTTCGTTGAAGAATGAGTTTCTACTATGAGTTACCATGAGTAAACAGAGAAGCCATATCGACTCCACCCTGCGGCAATTTTTGTTATGTCTATCTGACATCCGCCATTGTAGTTGCCGGATTAAGCAAGTACCTAAGGTGTTAAATAATATAAGCAAGCAGGTCGATATTCGGTCGCAGGATTTCTCCTTTAAGTCTAAGGTTAATAAGATCCATTTTGGAGATGGTAGATATGCCCTTTTCGGTCCAGGGACGTTACTTTTGAAACTGTCATTTGACAAAATTAACCGCAAAATCGTCCCGGCCTTTTTCTTATCCGTAAATACAATTATACCGTTAAAAAGGATTAAATCAGCGATGGAGTCCGTTGGCAAGCCGTCTGAGATCTTAAACCAGGGTTTAAACCTGATTGTTTGACGTTCCATTCGCCATGGTACAGCTTAGCCTTCCCGCTTCGCATTCTGTGATATGAATCTGCAAATCCATGACGTTTTCTCTATAATTGTGTCGGCAATTAAACCGTGATTTATTTTTAATATTTTGATTTCATCTGATGAATCAACCATGACATTTCATTATGCCAATTAGATAAATAATAATTGTAACTCATAAACATTGTAACTACATTAAAACTAAACATTTTGTGAGCAATAAAATACTTCGTTTTATCATCTATAAATATAACGTATTAATAATAATTACAGATTACGGAAAAGGTTACATTACATATTGCTTTTATCAAATTTGAAGCCATCATACAACTAAAAATTCTATAATAATACTATCTATTATCTAGATTCTAGACAATTTTTTTTTTTTAATCTATTAACTTGTAGACGTCATACACTTTTGCCAAATCAGATAAATTCTGAGAGATAATCGAATCGGTATATGATCGGTATCGATAACGATGAAGACGTATCGATTGTATCGATTAATCGTGTGGGTGACATCGGCTCGATCACGACTCTGAGGGCATGTTATTTATTGCTTGTTTTATGTCATGTTATTGCTTCGTTAATCTTAGTTAAACTGACAGCGTTCAAGACCGTTCTTACTTTAAAATATATTTAAAAAGTCTTGAATTCGAAAGTAATATTCTGTTTTAAATTTGATACTTTACAATTATTTCAGTTGTTACGCTAAATCATTTTTTTAAATAAAGAACGCACTGGCTTTGTTTTTCAGTATCTGATATTTCATATTAATCCAAATCCTATATTAAGTATCTCACAAGCGACATATTATGTCATTCAAGAGCCATTGAAGTTAAGAATGTGTGGTAATCCCACCAAGCCCCTACATACAGCAATATTCAATGAAGACGCAGAGGTTTAACGCTAGATAAATCACGGCGTAAGGCAAAATTGTCGCGACTGACTGTAGAAGTGCTAATGTTCGTTTATCCATGAATAATTGCCATTTGCTCCTGTTGCAAGTTGTCCTTCGATCAGAAGCATATCACCTCCCGTCCCTCATCGCCGCCTCTTCTCACGTTCACATATCAATAAGACTATTTCCGAATCGGAATGTTATTAATTCTAATGGAGTGCGAAGCGTGTGCACGAATCGCGTTTGAATAACTTCAGGGGTGTCATAGTCAATTTGAAAAAAGAAAACTTTATTACTGCACTAAAAAAATTTGATCGTTTCACGACAGTTAAGTATTTTCAGGGCTTCTTGCCCTGAAAATACTTACACAAAAATGGCGGATAATGAACCTTTTTGAAGTCGAATAATTAATAACATGCTTCTAATATAATACTATAGTGCCTAAAGTAAAAACTCTAATATATACGACAAAAACAATGTTCACTCGAAAAAAGTTCCCAATTATACTAGTTAAGTTATAGCTAACTTGATTCCCAAATACAAGTAGTATTATTAGAAATTTATGATAATTTTACAGTGGCATTTTAAATTAATCTTGTGCTGGAAAATACCATTATGTAGTCATTTGTTTGTAGAAGACAAATTTCCATAAATTCGATAGTCCGGCTTATTCAGTTTTAATATAACCAACTGTAAAAAGTACTGTTACAATATTGGCTTAGTGTTTCTTGGTGCGTGAGTCACCAAAAAAAAAGTAGTACCTACAACTTTTTTTGGTGACTCTCTTTGGTGAATCTTCGTGGATAGGTAGAATGTTCTAGCAACCCTGCATTATTCAACCCGCACTCGAGATACGCTAAAAGCTGTTGCGGCGTGCATCCGCAGATAACGTTGTATTAAATAGAAGATTTATTCCGCCCAGTGTCAAACGTATCAAGATTTATTAGGCCGATTTTAATTTTCTAACGTATGGACGTTATTGACATTACGTGCGTTCTAAATTTGAATTGTTAAGTGAAATTTAACTGGGTTTTTTTTTTTAAAATAATTACGAGTGTTTTTTTTGTTTTGTTTACTGCCCCGTCTCCATTGAGTCTGGCCGAGTGTGATTCTGATGAGTGCTCTATACTTCCTTTTTCAAATCTTCGTGTTTCGCTGCGAGGTATTTTATGCCGAACAGCGATCTCACGATCACATAAAAAAAATCCGACAGCGTTGAGGTTTTATTCGGACTACGATACAATATAAAATACGTTTTGTTACAGTTACATAATACACATCAAATACAAATACATCATCACGCCTTTATTCCCCGAAGGGGTAGGCAGAGGTGCACTGTAGTGCGCCCACACTTCGCCGATGTATTTTGGTCCCAATGTAATAGGGGGCGGCCTATTGCCATTGTACCGGGCATATTCCCCCTCAATACGAGGGAGATTTGGGCCATAGTCCACCACCCTGGCCCAGTGCGGTTTGATGAACTTCACACGCCTTTCTATAGACGTGCAGGTTTCCTCACGATGTTTTCCTTCACCGTTCAGCAAGTGGTAATCATTGTTGAAATACATTTATTGTAAAAGTTACAAGAATTTTAGAGCGAACTAAACGCGAAAGTAACTGCAAGATAGTATCCCTAACGAATTTTAAGTTGAATCAGTGAGATGACTCGACAATTTTATACAAGCACTTACAACCTACTCCAACTAATAAAATTGGGAATAAAACAGTGAGTGACCAGTACTCCTAGTCTCTATAAACAATGACATCACTAGACAATACCACCATAAATCTATCTAAACGATCAAGTGTCGCCGATCACGTCCGTATCGCGTAGGAATCGAATCGTTACAACAATCGATATCAATTACGCCGGCAAATTAGTCGTCTAATCCTTGATTTATGGTGTTTACTGAGAATTCCTTACTGGAAACATAAGGGCGTGTTTTATATTCGTGCACGCCTTAAAACTTTAACCATTTTGTACTAAATATGTCTCATAACGATAAAATCGTTTTAATTACGCCAATCTAGAAGTAAGTAGGTATTATTATTCAAGTAAAAATATTTATAAAGAACCTCACTAATTTTAAATTTGCTTTCTTATCGTCGTGACGAAGAAGGCTTGATGCAGCACCCGAGGGTACGAATCCTTTGGCCGAAAACTGCCTTATTAGGATATGCCTTAGTTTGAGTGTACCTGAAAGGGCCTCCAGTCCATTGTATGATACCCATAACATAGTGCCAGGGTTGCTTAGATTGGGATCATACGATGAGCTATGCCGTTTTGCGATTTTTTTAGGGTTCCGTACCAAAAGGGTAAAACGGGAACCCTATTACTGAGACTTCGCTGTCCGTCCGTCCGTCCGTCCGTCTGTCACCAGGCATCTCATGAACCGTGATAGTTAGAGAGTTGAAATTTTCACAGATGATGTATTTCTTTTGCCGCTATAACAACAAATACTAAAAAACAGAATAAAATAAGGGGGCTCTCATACAAGAAACGTGATTTTTTTGCCGTTTTTATAGATAATGGTACGGAACCCTTCGTGTGCGAGTCCGACTCGCACTTGGCCGGGTTTTTCCTTTTCATTCACTTTCGCGGTTTATCTCACAGATCACTTCCGTACCTATATTTTCATACCTACATTGCATCTAATGCATTTACGTTAATCATTACAATAAATCATACACACGATTGTCATTCTTATGTAAATGAGTATACAGATCTTTATCATTTAATAAAATATAGTAGTAGTAATCACGCATGGTTTCGCTTTTACACTTGGGAGCAATGAATCTGGTACACCAAAAAAATCAATCTTTAATATCTAAGAAATTTGAATTCAAAAATTAGATTTTTTTAAGTATCAAAGTGTTCTGCAATGTCATGGTAAGAATTTAAAGTGGTTAAGAATGTATTTAAATAGGCTATCGTTCTTAGTTTCTTAGTAAGTGTTAGCCAAGAGCCCAGCGAATTGACTTGACTTCTTTTGAAAATATACCCTGTTACAATATACATAAAGATTGAATATCTGTTGCAAAAACCACACGACAACACTTCAAAATTCGCTCGCGTCATCGATGATGCTTCGTTGGAAAATATGCTCTTTTTATGAGATAATACAGTACACTTTGGCAAAAACTCGGCGTTTACGAGTCTAAGCTGTTGTCATGACTCAAGAAATTAATGTGAAATGAACCCTAGTTCCCATGCCTGTAGGTTCTATTAGACCATTCATACCATGCCACTGTTCATTAGTCATTTTGTTTTGACAGTTCAGTACAAACGGACAAGGCAATTGTTATTGTAATTAGAGACCTATTTATGATCGCTACTGTTAGAACATGTACAGACATACTGTTCGTAAAATGTTTAACAATCCGTTGACAGTAACAATATATTTTTTATATAAACAAAATATTTTGCCCTAAACTTGGCCTTTTAACTCGTTTTCTATAATTTTATAATTATCTATACATACATACATACATACATACAAATAAATAAAATTGGAGTGTCTGTTTGTAATATCAAAATAACACTTTTTTACCAAATGCGTATGAAAGTATATACGATACCTATAAAGAAAACGCAATTTTATTTTATTTTGTCTGTCTGTCTGTTTGTTTGGGGTAAACTTCTAAACGGCTGAACCGATTTCAATGGGACTTTCACTGACAGATAGCTGACGTTCCAAGGCGTAACTTAAGCTACTTTAATTTTTGAAAAAGCATTAGAGTTCCGCGGGAAAAACATAATACCCATATTTCCGGGTAATCTCCCTAAAGTCCACGCGGGCGAAGTCGCGGGCACAGCTAGTAATAATATAAATTTTTATTGTAATTATTTTTCGTTCAAAGCTATTCGTGGAACCCGGTCTTTTTAACCGACTTCAAAACGGAGGAGGTTCTCAATTCGATTGGTATTTTGTTTTATGTATGTAAAACAATTTATGATCCGATTTACGTGATTCTTCTTTAGTTTGATGCGGAATAGTTGTCATTTGGTCCCATAAAATTAACATAGTTTGAGTCGTCAGCCAGTCGTTTTTAGGGTTCCGTAAAACGGGAACCCTATTACTGAGACTTCGCTGTCCGTCCATCTGTCCATCCGTCCGTCTGTCACCAGGCTGTATCTCATGAACCGTGATAGTTAGAGAGTTGAAATTTTCACAGATGGTGTATTTCTCTTGCCGCTATAACAAAAATACTAAAAATCAGAATAAAATAAATATTTAATGGGGCTCCCATACAACAAACGTGAATTTTTTGGCGTTTATATAGATAATGGTACGGAACCCTTCGTGCGCGAGTCCGACTCGCACTTGGCCGGTTTTTTTTTAACTTTTTAGTGTCTAGATTTCTGACTAGGTTTTTGAAGTCGGTTTTTGTTTTTTTTTTAATATTTTGCAACGTACATTTAATTTTAATTATTTTATAACATGCTATTTTTATACTATGTTATATTTAATATTTATTTATTTTCTTTATTTCTCATCTTTCTTATAAATTACATTTTTAAATATATATATAAAAAATACATTTATTTATTTATTTATTATTATCAACATTAGGGTTTTCTTAGTTTTTCCAGAAAATGGTTATTATGTACCTAACTCAGCCTATCTCATGGCTCTCATTTTTCCTACATACATTGAGATTTAAACTTCAGCATGAGGCGGATTTCGTACCATTTGTCTGTACAAGGCGTTATGTAAACTAATATAATATAATAATGGGTTGAGTAATTGTTATGTGCCTGGTATAATATTATAATATAATTCTTGCTGGATCGTGATAAACTTTAAGTTTAAATATAGAACGCAAAGGTAGTTCTTAATAATAAAATACGTCATTGCAAGTTATTTTACCTAATGGCTACCATTACTAAATTGTAAACTATAGTTATTGTAGTAATATTATAGTGTCCTTAAAATTTACCAAGCCAAGTATGCTTTACGAAATGATATAACAGTATATATCTTGGTAACGACGTAATTACTCCCTAACTTGTATTTTGAAGACAAAAGCGACGGGCAAAAGGCGAAATTACTCAAACGCCAATTTGGCCGATATTAACTAACTAACTACAGCCCTTTTAACGTCCCACTGATGGGCACGGGCCTCCCCTTAAATGCGAGGGGGATTCAGGCCATAGTACACCACGCTGGCCCAGTGCGGGTTGGCAGACTACACACGTCTATCGAGAACTAGTCAAGTTCCCTCAGACGTGCAGGTTTCCTCACGATGTTTTCCTTCACCGTTTCATAGCAAGTGATAATCTCGGATGAAATTGATATTAAAATAATAAATAAAATTAAATGTCGGAAGAGGGCGCCCGAGGAGGACTTTTCACGACCAGATTAACGGTCTCTTCCAGAAAGGTCAAGTCCGTAGCACCCTCAACCGACGGAAGTGCATAAAAAGATGTATGACTGTGGATGAAGCGAAAGAGGTATGTCAGGATCGTAGCATGTCGCAAACGGTAGTCTCTGCCTACCCCCATGGGATACAGGCGTGAGTATATGTATGTATGTAAAATAAAATAAAATGTATTATTCACGAAATTTTGTGTGTGCAAGTGAGGGTGTGTGCATGAATGGGTGTGAAACGTTTGGCAAGTAGTTGTTAGCATATATTTTCAGTCTCATTGTACGACTAGTGCATTAACCAAATCCGATTTGTGAGTGCTTAAGTTTTTCTGCGTCTTTTGAGCTAGGTTTCGTGAAAAGTTACCAAAGTGGTGCTTAAGTCAATTCGCCTTTTAACCGTCGGCGTCGATGTAATTAATTGAAATCTTCAAGTTAATTAAAGGGCTGTTCTTTTTACATAAGTACAGTTATATATTTAAAAACAAATATTACATGACTCTCCCAAGACGTGGCTCAGCTGTTTCTCACTCGAAGTAATAATTTTTATTTTTAACAAAAAAAGGTAATCCGTTAATTTTTTCATGTCAATTATTACAAATTTAATTTATTACGTTACTATTGGAAATGATTCGTAAGTACTGAATAATGCATCAAACAATTTTAACAATACACATAAAGGACAGAATTTCGCCATCCAATTAGTCGGTATTTTTCTCTTCATTTAATATAGAGTCGTATAGCAAGGTTGTGTAGAGTTTACTAAGTTAAAGCAGTGGTAGCCGAGTGGTCCAACGCACGCCTAGCAATCAAAGTGTGCAAGTTCAAGCCCCGGCTCGTACCTCTGGGTTTATGTGCGAATCTCATTTTCATCCGAGATTATCACTTGCTGTGAAACGGTGAAGGAAAACATCGAGAGGAAACCTTCACGTCTGAGGGAACTTGACTAGTTCTCGATAGATGTGTGAAGTCTGCCAACCAGCACTGGATCAGCGTGGTAGACTATGGCTTGAATCCCCCTCGCATTAAGGGGAGGCCCGTGCCCAGCAGTGGGACGTTAAAAGGGCTGTAGTTAGTAGTAGAGTTTACTAATCTTTCCCGTTCATCGCCACGCCATTACGGGTATTACGAAATCGACACCTTTCTATCCTGTACTATAATTTATATCATTTAATAAGATAAACAAATTGATACTTTTATTACCTCCATATTGTTTATTGGACTACATAAAAATCTATCGCTTTCAAACGAAGCATTTTGAATCTTAGCTTTATTATTATACAGGTCAATATTATTGTGTACATTATCTTTGTGATTCTGTTCTCCATTGATTATATTGACTTTAATAGCCTGTTTATAGGCAATTAAAGAGACCCTTTGGCTGTAAGATCAGCTGAAATATGTGAATCTGTGGGTGTTTATTTGTGCACCCATCAAAGTACATTATCATTGGAACAAAAGGACATATAAACTGTTAGTTACTAATAGTTAGATGGTGTCGCACTAGCAAAAAAGAGGTACCGGGTTCTATTCGCACCTTGGCCGTTAAACGATTTTATGTCAAGTTTTCAGTCAAAGTCAAATCATTTATTTTGTAAAGGCTTTTTTTTCAACGAAAAGCATTTAAAGCGCGAGCGAACATCGGCGCGTACGATTGCGGCTTCTAGCACAGAAATTCAACCTTACAATAGTTACAGAGTTCATTTTGGTATTGGCGAATAACACTACGCGTGATTCTTGACTCGCTATTGTACGGAGGGCTTAACATCGCTGTAGGCCAAATCTGACAGCCCTAATAGTATTAATGTCTTGCTCATTCATGAGTACTACTAGAAGAAAACGCTTAGTTCAGTATAGGATAGTGATCTGCCAAATAAAATTGGCACAAATACCAAACGAAATCTTTAACTAATCAACATACTTAATGACTCGAATACATAATCGATTAGTATGCTATGTATCGATACGAGAGCTAGGATTCAAATGTCTTCTAATTAGCAGTAATTTAAAATAATTTATGTTCTGTTGTTCATAGTAAATTTTTAATTAATAGAAAACATTTTCTTGCGATATTGTGCCGTAATTCTGAATGGTTTAAGTGCAATTTGGTTTTATTTCTGATTTCAATTTTGGAACAGGTTGGTTCGAAGATCAAAATCATTTTGTTGAGTATACTTTTTTTTTTCGGTGTTATATTATATATGGAAATAGCTTCATTACGTCATATTACACATTTTGACGAAATGCTACTGTTGTGAGTGTGTGTGTGTCTAAATGTCACAATCTATACTACTACTACTACTACAGCCCTCTTAACGTCCCACTGCTGGGCACGGGCCTCCCCTCAATGCGAGGGGGATTCAGGCCATAGTCCACCACGCTGGCCCAGTGCGGGTTGGCAGACTTCACACATCTATCAAGAACTAGACAAGTTCCCTCAGACATGCAGGTTTCCTCACGATGTTTTCCTTCACCGTTTCATAGCAAGTGATAATCTCAGATGAAAATTAGATTCGCACATAAATCCCAGAGGTGCGAGCCGGGGTTTGAACCCGCTCACTTTGATTTGCAAGACGTGCGTTCGACCACTCGGCTACCACTGCTATCACAAATAAATACAATTAAAGTGCCTATTTGTAATATAAAAATACATCATCACGCCTGTATTCCCCGAAGGGGTAGGCAGAGGTGCACTGTAGTGCGCCCACACTTCGCCGATGTATTTTGGTCCGAATGTTATTAGGGGCCGAGCCTATTGCCATTATACCGGGCACATTCCCCCTCAATGCGAGGGAGATTTGGGCCATAGTCCACCACGCTGGCCCAGTGCGGGTTTGTGAACTACACACCTTTCTATAGACGTGCAGGTTTCCTCACGATGTTTTCCTTCACCGTTCAGCAAGTGGTAATCATTGTTGAAAATGACATACGCACATGAGAATTATCTCAGAGGTGCGGGCATGGGGTTTGAACTTGCACCCTTACGTTCAAGGCGGGCGTTCTCGCCTACGAGTTTTCGCTCACGCGGCGAAGACACACATCAACCGCCTGCAAGTAGTGCAGTCCCGGTTTCTCCGTAGGGCCGTAGGTGCCCCGTGGTACATACGGAACGTAGATCTTCATTCCGACCTTGGCCTCTTCTCAATTCGTAAACACTTAAAAATAGCGTCCGAACGCTATTTTAAAAAAGCCGCGTCGCATTTAAATCCTCTAATTGTCGCCGCCGGCAATTACGAGCCAGACCCCGCGCACACATCATCAACTCGTCGCCGCCGTCCGCGGCACGTGTTGATTGATCCTCCCGACACGATCACCGCCCTCCTCGACCCGGGCGTTGAGAGGGCCACCAACACACCTACACCAGCCTCAAACAGACACCGATCTCGCCGGCGAGGTCGAGGAACCCCCTCTTCCGCTCGTAGGTGCATCTTTGCACCTAGGAGCGCAGTCACTACCTCTCCCCTCACGGTAACTGCCCAAGCCGAGGTCGTGCCCTCTGTGGCGCCCTTGAGCTAGTTGCCACCCCTTTCCGCCCTTAAGGCCTTGGTTGGAGTGCACTCTGCGCTCGCCACTCCTCCGGTAAAGCTGTAAAGGCCACCTCACGGCCAACAGTGTAAGTCCTTCAAAAAAAAAAAAAATCTCGCCTACGAGGCTACCACTGCTTTTAAATAAAAATAACACATTTTACTAAATGCACATGAAAGTAAATATATTTATATTATACCTATAAATAAACTGCAATTTAAAAAACCTATATATCTCTTTGTTTTAGGTAAAGCCCCTGGCGGCATAACCGATTTTTACCAGGCTTTCACTGTTAGATAGCGGTTGTTAAGGAGTAACTTAGGCTAATTTAATCTTGGGAAAATAATAAGTGTTCCCGAATATCGCGCGAACGAGATCACGGGTTCAGCTAGGCTTCGATACGTTTATTAAAAGTAGGCTCTATCTATACAAATATTATAAATTGTTTAATAATTTGAATAACTGGAAGTCGGTTTACTTGAGATTAAACGTTTATTTTAATAATATCACAGACATATGTACTATACTCGTAGTGTCACGGAATAGAGAGAGAATATCATAGAGTATAGAGTAGCCAGAGACAAACAGTCTATCAAACAAAGAAATTGCATTAGAAAGCGAAATTTAAATTAACATTTCAATATAAATAACTATAAATAAATTATAAAGAGGAAAGATTTGTATTTTTGTATGTAACGAATTTATCCCAAAAAGTTAAAAAAAAATGTCCCACGTGTGAAGCCGGGACGGGCGGCTAGTTGTGTACCTATAATATAAAAAAGTGTAAAGATTAGTTTAAAAATAATAAATTCGTTTAAAAATGTTATACTACGTTTAAATTCATAACGATAATCGATGTAATTAATTGCTAATCGATTAAATTGACGTAGACTATAAAACAACTAAAATATTAATGTTCGCTGTTTACGGAACGAATTATATTTTATTTTATTATCTTAAAAAACTGATTGGATGATTGCATAATTTAATTAATCTTGATTAATTAACTAGGTATATCGCTCATCTCTACATTTTATGTTTACGTGTATAGCGTCGATGGCTTAGTGGTTAAATGGGCCGCCCTGGTTATCAAAAGGTACCGAGTTCGATTCCTACCCTGGTAATATCGCTATTGAACTGAGTTCATACCTAGCACAAGTTTTGAAATTAGGTGGAGGGGCTCATGGCATCACCAGTAATGTATCCTCATCTTCTTGTAATTAAAAAAATTAATAAAGGCCATTAAAGCCATCCGATGACTGAAAGACCGTTAAATGACGTTATAGCTCATTTTAGTCGTATTTACAACGTAACAGCATAACTATGTCAAATCAGTTAATCCGGGTTATATTTTTCTACTGAGTTTCTTGCCAGACCTTCTCAGTCGCTACGATCCGGTAGTAGCATATAAGAAAAAAAAAAAGAAAACTTGACAGTCTGTAAGTCCGTAGGACTATACAAAATAAATTATTTGACTTACCATTTCAGAATCAGAATATTTTTTATTCATATAAACCAAAACAGACACTTATGAATCGTCAATAAATAATAAAAATAGTAGCTCTACCACCCATTCGGAATGCATTTCCTATGGAGAAGAATGGACAAGAAACTCCATGGTTGCTTTTTTCCATTTAAGGTAACAAGCCCAATACCCACCGTATATTTAACATATCTCCAGTAATTCATATAAGACGGTTGTTGATTCCAGTTTTGTCATACCACGAGAACGGAGCACCTTACCTTACTAAAATACCGGAAAAAACTATTTCGAGGAGTGGAAGTGTATTTGACTTAAGCTTCACTTTACAGGAGAACATACTCGTTTGAAGCAGAAAAGTTCGCTGATTCCAAATATGTATACAGGGTGTATCAGAAGTCTGAAATAATACTTTAGGTACATATACGGTAGCTCATATGTGGATGCTTAGTGAAGACAGTTTATACTTTCTGACTTATAGACCTTTGAATATTTGTCACAGGTATCGTTTTCTGGCCTTTGGGTAGATCCATAACCCTATTCAGCATTGTAAACTACACGAATAAGGGGCAACTACCAAAATTACCAAAATTTTACATAGGGCTCGAGATATTACAAGTTGTAGAAATTTACGACGAAAAAAAGTTGGAAAACCGTGGTCGAATTTCGATCAAATTTGTATACCATTCAGTTGTATACCCGATACTGGTGCAATCGTCAAAGTATTATTTCGGACTTCTGAAACACCCCGTATATGTCAATATCGTCCAACGTGTCATACGCCCTCGATATATTTTCACAAAAACGTGGAATATAATGATAGCTATTTATAACAAACATTTGCTTCAAGGAATACTTCGAAACGACTGTTAATTCGTAATTTAAAATGGTAATATGGAATAATCCTAGTGAAGATATTTGGATTATTCCACATTTAGTTTCGCATCCCACGTTGTCCAGGTCGGTATCGCTTAATCCGCTGTTACGTAGTTACCAGTCGCCGAGTCGTAAAAATACTGTTAAATACAATGGTATGTTGTAATCTGCTATTGATATATGTATAGGGCTGTCAAAAAATTACACACAAATTTATTTATTGGCATTACCATATCGAGAGGTAAAAGGCGAATTGATTCAAACGACATTTTTTTTAACTTTGCACACGAAACCCAGCTCAAAACACGGAGAAAAATTGAATTGACTATTTCTACTACAATGGAAATCTAAAATATCATTTTTAAGTGGCTAGCGGTGCCTATTTGTATACTTATGTAAAAAAAATTCTAACAGGTATATTATTATCATAGAAATTGTAATTAAAATATTGGGTCATAGTCACTGTTTCTTTTTTTTTAACTCTATCATTATTATCACCAATTATTACCATGTATCAAGTTATTTACGTACAAAAAAAATGCTGTCCATTTTCAATTCGACATAAAACAGACTGTAGTGATTAAAACTATAGACACAGATTTGTGATACAAATTCGGTAATCGTTAATAAATATTTTACATAATTATGTGTTTAGGTACTGCAACGTGACAACCCTAACCAAATACTACATTCCTATTTATGGTTTTACACAAATGTTAATCCCAGACATGGCCATTTAGGTTCATACGTGTACGTTTAAAATACAATTCAATTTGTTCCGACTGAACTGTGAATATTATGTGTTACATTGATTATTATTAGCCTCAATTATATTTTGGACTTCAAATTGATGTGATACAGTAAATACTATACTTTTTAATTTGGGCGCTACGCCCTAGCGACAAATGCGGCGATGCGACGCTCATAACAGACACCGCGGCATCGCGACGCTTGTTATACGGGCGTCGCGACGCTCATAACCGGTGACGTGACAATTGTTATACGGGCGCGGGCGTCGTGTCGCGACGTTTATAACCAGGGTCGTATAGCTTTATATATATATATATATGGGCGCGACGCTCATATCCGGCGTTCCGACTCTTCCTACATAAGCGACGCGACACTCATAACCAGCGTCGTGACGCTTGTTACATGGTCTTTGCGACTCTTATAACCGGCGTCGCAAAGCTTGATATATGGGCGTCGCAACGCTCACAACAAGAATGACGACGCTCAAAACCAGCGTCACGAGCCTCATTTTCAGCGTAGGCGCTCATATAACAATTGCCACGACGCTCATACTCGACGTCATAACGCTCTTATTTAACCGGCGACGCT
The DNA here is from genome assembly GCA_914767695.1 of Ptilodon capucinus. NCBI lineage: Eukaryota > Metazoa > Arthropoda > Insecta > Lepidoptera > Notodontidae > Ptilodon > Ptilodon capucinus. The sequence continues at coordinate 10,793,031 of OU611823.1, read as the reverse complement.
GTTAAATAACGACAAAGTTTTGTACTTATAATAAAATATTCAGGAAAATACTGCTAGATTACAAGCAGAGCATAGATCTAATTTTATATTACTCCGCCGTTTATTAATTTCTTTCACGATAATGAATGTTTATCTGAAACTTCCATAACAGTGGCACGCTTCCCCGACGGGGACGGCCCATTTACTATCCTGCATTTAGAATTCTTAGTAATTATTCTTTGGATTGATAGATATGGGTCGGTTTAGATGCTATGTAGAGTGGCTATGAGATTCCACGTATGAGGGATAAATAAAAATATAGACCTTTAAATCCCCGTTCTTAATTTGAATTCGCACGGTCCAACATTGTCGCTCCTATACAAAGTCTATCAGAAAATATCCCTTGGTCGTTCAAGGAATAAATAATCTGTGATAACTGATAACCCTCACGTTTTGTTCATTCTACTATACGATTTGTTTACATTTACAATGTCCTTTGTGTCCAATTGTAATGTTACGAAATTTTGTATCGCAGACCAAATAAAACGTGAGCATTTGCTACGATTTTCACTCAATTTCTTATCGTGTATATATGGTGAATAACGAAACTAAGACAGTCCTGTCCATCAAAACAATGTTACCTTCGATAAGTTAATCTTTATTTATATTTATAACTAGCTGTGCCCGCGACTTCGCCCGCGTGGACTTTAGGGAGATTACCCGGAAATATGGGTATTATGTTCTTCCCGCGGAACCCTAATGCTTTTTCTAAAATTAAAGTAGCCTAAGTTACGCCTTGGAACGTCAGCTATCTGTCAGTGAAAGTCCCATTGATATCGGTTCAGCCGTTTAGAATTTTACCCCAAACAAACAGAAAAATTAAAATTGCGTTTTCGTTATAGGTATCGTATATACTTTCATAATTTTGCATTGCATTTGGTAAAAAAGTGTTATTTTGATATTACAAACAGACACTCCAATTTTATTTATTTGTATAGATATAGAAGAGTATCAACAAAAAATACATATAAAAAATACCCTACAGTCCCCCACCACTGTCTAGAACAGCATTGCCGTGTTGTATGGCAATGCTGATGTGCTGTGCGAAATAGTTTCCAGCCTTTTAGTTATAACTATTAAGTTTATTAACTTATCGAAGGTAACTAGTAGTTATAACTTTGTTAGTTGTAATTAACTACGACTAATTTATGAATAGTAGGATTATCCTATTAATGGCTGGTAATGTCGTCATACCAGCCGATGTGACGTGTGACGTGTTTCTGATCGGCGCGGGCGTCGTCGTATCAAACTCCGCGGTCTGTTATTTCCGACCGCCCGTAAAAACGCGTATTTATTTGACAACCAGCCACTAACCCGTCTACATATCTTGGATGCGTATTCTTTTAATAAACGTATTTAGACAATAGAAATACATTTCTTCGGTTAAAATTAATTGAGACTTTATTATTCTGGTTCCTATGCGTCTCGTTCAAATAAATTTTTCACACATGTTTGAACGGCTTATAATAGCTGAGACGGTTAAATAATATGTCTAATTGTAGTAATCTTAGTAGTTATAAATATTCGATAATTATCTCAAACATTTAATTTAAAACTTCCCTCGTAGAGGGGATATGTGTCCAGTACAGTAGGCTCGCCCCTTATTACTTTGGGACCTAAATAAATCGGCGAAGTGTGGGTGCACTGCAGTGCACCTATGCCTACCTCGTTTTGGAATACAGGCATGATGATGAATTTGTTTGTTTTTGTTGTAAAGATTTAATTTAATATTACACCTCAAAACAATATTTAAAATTGATTGAAATTGTATACACGGAATAGTGTTACATTAACTATATGCAAATTTTAGGCTCCTCCCTATCAAATGACAAGTTCTTATTTTTTAAATAGTTAATTACGTAACATTAATGTAAAAAAATAATAATAATAAAAAATATCTGCATTTTACATTTTTATATTTAACAAAACATGTGACGAAACCCGTAATATTTAACATCTGTAAATAAATTTCACATGATAAGACATGAAAATGACCAAACAAAACTAACATTTGGACACGAATAATTCACTCACATTGTTCTGTATGTCCTTTACCATAATAACATTATCGCATACCATCACCCTTAATGTTTAATGTATAGAGTTCATAATACATTAAAGTAGCTGTATTTAGTTGAACAGCTGTTTCATAATAGTGTAGCGGAGTTGCGACAGTTGTTAAATATGACGTCTGGTTCTGTGAGTTACGCCGCTGCTCTATGAAGGTGTCATGTTTTATCTTTTTAGGGTTCCGTACCCAAAGGGTAAAACGGGAACCCTATTACTGAGACTTCGCTGTCCGTCCGTCCGTCTGTCACCAGGCTGTATCTCATGAACCCTGATAGTTAGAAAGTTGAAATTTTCACACATATTTCTGTTGCCGCTATAACAACAAATTCTAAAACACAGAATAAAATAAATATTTAAGGGGGCTCCCGTACAACAAACGTGAGTTTTTTGCCGTTTTTATAGATAATGGTACGGAACCCTTCGTGCGCGAGTCCGACTCGCACTTGGCCGGTTTTTACATCCTACACGAGAATTATTCAGTACGCACCATGGAGATAATATAACGGAGATGGCATTTCGAGACCGCGCTTTGTTTTCGCATATAGTTGCCGTAGGTATACTACAGGTACATGAGATAACATAAATGGCGGAATAAAGCCGCAGATCTATACGAGTGGAGTCGTTATGGTCACTCTAAATACTCTATGGTACGCACATTTGTTATGTTTGGAATTTAATCTACATACTAGCTTCAACAAAAGTTACGCTATTATGCAACTATCATTGCGTTAAATTTTTGTTAGAAACATGGACGATTTTCAATACATTTGGACAGCTGTTTTGATAGAAGGTGATTGAAACTTGTTTGTAATTAAATTAAAATACCCTGCTGGTATTTTATCAGTGCACAATTTCTACAGCTCTACCTTGTTCACTAGGGATCGTTAATAGGTAGAGTTAAAGTTTTATGTTCTGTAGATACTTTCCGTTGTAACTACATAAAAATAAAATAACATACGGGTTGAATTTAGAACCTTCTCCTTTTTAACCGACTGTGGTGATCTCTTAGGGTGTAAATATTTACTTTTTTAGGGTTGTTATGAGGTGATAAAAATTTCATATTTTCAACTATTATTGACACTAAAAATTCGTGAAAAAAATAATTTTTTAACAAAAAACAAAAACCGACTTCACCTACTTCAAATTATTTTTAACTTTTTAGTGCACCTAGGTTTTTGAAGTCGGTTTTTGTTTTTTTTTAATTCGGTTTATAAAATTGAAGTGTCTGATTGTAATGTCAAGTAACGACACTTTTCTAAGTGCATATGAAAGCATTTACGATACTAATAACAAAAATATTTTATTTTATTTTTAAAATATGTTATTTTCTGACTATTATAAGGCCCGCACACTGGGCGTCCTTGCTCGCGTGTCAATTTTTTTGCCATACCAAAAGAAACTTTATTGACTCATAGAAAAAGTTCATTCTTCAACGAAATTACATTGAAACGCGAGCGAATTTTAACGCGTAGGGGCGTAGTTTTCACAACAGAAATTCAATCTTTATGCATATTAACACAGAGTCCGTTTTGGTATGGCCAAAAAAATGTATTAAGTCAAAGCCCATTCTTCTGCATAGGAAATGCATTCCGAATGGGAGGTAGAGCTTGACGATTCATAAGTGCCTGTATTGGTTTATATGAATAAAAAATATTCTGATTCTGATTCTGAAGAATTAGTTTCTAAAAGTTACGCAACTTATCTAATATATTTATTTCATTATCATCAACATATCTGTTAATCGTTTGATTAATTAAAACTTTCTTAAACATTACATTTATTTTAGGTAAGGAATTTAAATGGACAGCAATCTTATCGGGATCTTAACTAACACTTCATTTGAGTGTGCGCAGGTCTTACGTAAATAATGATAAACCATCTCCAACATCTGATAATTAATTATATTGATATCGTATTCAAAATTTGTTAATAGTCTACGTAATTAGAGCGATACCCACGACTTCATTCATACCACTTGTGACCATAGACCCTGCACACACTGAGGCGTTGAAAGCCAAAACAAAATCAAGCTCTGTATAAACATTAAGACTAGCTTTTGCCCGCGACTTCGCCGCGTAGAAGTCGAAAATGGTTCTAATAGGATTTTTTCACCAACTTCAAAAAATGAGGAGGTCCTCAATTCAACCCAATGTTATTTTTATGAAACAGATTGTATGGTCAAAAATACAGATTTTACTGACGTTGAGACTCGAAAATACTGAGTTTACTGACCTAAAGGGATTCCCCAAAATTTGCAGAACTTTACATCCATCTCCCACGCGGCATCGCCACGCCTACTATAAAGCGTAGCAAAGCTAACCATAAGGCGTCACGACGCTCACTATACGGCGTCGCGCCGCTCACCATAAAGCGTCGCAACGCTCACTAAAAGTGTCATGTAGGCATCGCGACACCTTATATTGAGCGTCGCGAAGCCTTATGGTCAGCGTCAGACGCTTTATGGTGAGCGTATCGTCGCCTTATGGTGAGCATCGCGACACCTTATATTGAGCGTCGCGACGCCTTATATTGAGCGTCGTGATGCCTTATAGTGAGCGTCGCGACGCCTTATATTGAGTGTCGCGACGCCTTATATTGAAAGTCGTGATGCCTTATAGTGAGCGTCGCGACGCCTTATATTGAGCGTCGCGACGCCTTATATTTATGGTCGCGACTCTCACTATACGGCGTCGCGACACTTACCATAAAGCGTCGCAACACTCACTATATAATGCCGTGTCGCTCACTATACGGCATCACGACGCTCACTATTATGCGTCGCGACGCTCACTATAAAGTGACGCTTAATATATAGCGTCGTGACACTCACTATACAGGTCTCCCAAATCCCAAATAATGGCTGTACCAAAATACATCGGTGAACCGTGGATGCTCTGTGGATATGTTGTTGATAGGTATGTGTGAATGTTCCCAGGTGCTGTGTGGTGCGGCGGCGCACGGGGGCGACGTGATAGGCAACGTGAGCCGCGTGCGTCGCGCGCCGCAACCTCACTACTCGCACCGCGTCCTGTAAGTATCACTGTAGTTGTATCTTGATGTTGTCTCTTTCTTTCGTATGAAATTAGACAGAGAGCTACCGAGTGAATCTGTGACAAAGGTCTTGTCGCGACATGATTAAATGACGACCTCTTTTGCAGTCAAAACACAATGCTGCAAAAGCCAATAGTCCATGTACCAACAGTACATGCGCTGCTCAGTTTGGGATAATACGAGGAGTAGATGCTATCCGGCCGTGATATGTTGTTATTATAAAATAAACATAGGTCATTACTAACAGACAGTTCTTCCAGGACGGACGAGGAGGACATGACGGCGGCGTGGAAGCGTTCGCACTGGCGCGACATGCAGTACATCCTCCGGCACGAGGGCAACCAGAAGGACGGCGTCCAGTGCTGCCCGTCCGTCCTCGAGATGGTCACCAAGAAGGGCGGCAGAACACCCACCGGCCTCTACGTAGAGCTCTACGAGGACGGCGAGAACCAGCAGCGGCTGTTCGAAGTCTCCTGTGCCCCTAACGTGGTCGACAAACCCTGTCGTTTCGTCGACGCGAGACTCTACAACGAATCGCGATGTATACAAAAATACTCTTACTCGTACGCGCTCGTTCGGTATCTACATTCTACTACGGAGACCCCGCAGCCGAGGTCGGAGGGACATTTCTCGGTGCCGGGCTCGGGGGGGTGGTCGATGGACTATGTGCGAGTGCGCGCCGGTTGTGAGTGTCAAATAAAGCCAAAAAACACGAAGCCAGCGCGAAGAAGACACAAACAGCGAAAGCGGAACAGGAGGGTCACGAACGAAGACACCTGATCGTGCGTCCCGTGCTAGTGTAATCCGTTGGACTTTGAACAAATTTGGGGCCTGACCCCGTAGTATTAGTCGCAAAGATATCTTTTCTGGTGTTTTCTTAGATTGATTCTATTCTCGTTCGGGCGCAATTGGAGCTTATTTATTAAATTCTAACAATACTTGCATATCGTCTATTGCATCTACGTTGTCTATACGTGTGAGAAGCAGCGACTCTATTATCTACACGTTATTAAAAGCGCTTCGATGAGAATTCGTTCACTAGGAGTCGCTAGTTAATTGGACAGCAAACATCTGAGTAACAGTTTGCATACAGATGTTTTACATAAATGCTAGCAATTAGTAGAGCAAGTAAAACTCATGGTTTACTAAGTAGACATTTTGTCATGCTATTATGTATCTACAGGCAATGTAAATAATGACTATAATTCCATACTTACTCAGTCTCTAATTACGCCTTATCGTAGCTAACAGCAGCAAAGCTATATTTGTGTGTGTTCATACGTGAATGTTACCTAAGTGACTATACTTATTCGGTGCAACTGTCAATTGTAATGTATTTATTAAGCCTCGCGCACACTGAGACGTTAAATGCGGCGCGTCAATATATACGCCTATACCAAAACAAACTCTATGTCCACATAAAGATTGAATTTCTGTGGTAAAAGTCACGCCACCACGCGTCAAAATCCAAAATTTAGTTGTTACTCATGGAGTTACGTCATTTAGTTGAATAATGAACTTTTTGTGTGAGTCATTACAGTTTGTTTTGGTGTGGCAAAAACTTTGACGCTCGAGTGTCGACGTAGCAATGTGTGGAAGGTTTTATTCGTCTATATACCAACGCTTCTTGTTTTAGTTTAGTCTCGATCTTATAAGCAAAGTGCCTTCTACATGCCTTACTAAAAACATATCCGCTACACATACCTGATCTGACACAAATCGATGAAAAGTGACTTTGCTATTATTTTAAAAGTAACACGAAATAGTACTTCTACTACTACTACTACAGCCCTTTTAACGTCCCACTGCTGGGCACGGGCCTCGCCTCAATGTGAGGGGGATTCGGGCCATAGTCCACCACGCTGGCCCAGTGCGGGTTGGCGAAATAGTACGGGAGTAATGAGTTATCGTTAGAGACGCTGTATGAGTTTACCATACAATTTTGTAACTATCTCATATATATGTCGAATGAGAGAAAAACAGAAGAATTTTGACCATTTTATCATGTTGCATACTTTTTATTCGTATAGCTTTGTCCTTCAGCAGATCAGGATCTAAAGTCTACTAACACTATCGTCGTAGATTAAAAATGGCATCACTTTAAAATGCGCAAAACAAATCATCAGTTATAACCAGAATATGACCAAAAACCTTTAAAGGGAGTTATGAATTCATATTTTATGGCATAAAAACAACATATTTTATCAATGTCAGCTACATTAGGACTAGTCTAGGCTTCAACATGACAATGTCTAATAGCTACCATTGAGAAAAGATGTTGTTTCATGCCTGAAAAATGAAGCCACAGCAACTCCACGACGACAGTATTGGGCAACTTGGGGTCATGTGTAGCTGGTATCATACTGTGGCCTTATCCAGTAGTTTCGGAAGTGGTGAAGTGGGTCGTATAGACATGTCACAAGCATCAACTTCACCGACCATTTAGGAACGGAAGTACTCAAGTTAAACGACTATGAATTGACTAGGCCCTTATTATGCCCCGTCACTAGGTAGCAAAATATATAACTAATGCAATTAACCTATCAAAAAATATTATTTATAGAAATATACCCCTTATTTATAGAAAGTCACAGTTGACATTTCTGAATAGAGTTATTGTGTAGAGTTTCTATAAATTTGGAGGTTGGGGGACAGCATTAAAAATATTATCGGGACGAGCAACTTTTTCAAAATGATCATAACAATTACGAAAAATATTTATTATTATCTCAATGGCGCAAGGTGTATTTCAGAACGCACACGGTATACGGGCGTTGTTATACTGAAAATAACTGTATCCTGTAAAGTTTAATTTGTGATCAATTTGAACAATAGGCTAGTCCCGATTACAACATTGGTGTTTTTGTTACGCAATATTTTGTTACCTAGTGATGAGTTGGCCTAATTAATAGATCAATTTCGGAGAATTAATAGAATTTTTTGATTCGATAAATCAATCGTATTTGAATGTAAGAGCGAATGTTACACAATGAAATCTTCAAGATGCTTTCAGTAATATTCAAAAAGCTAAAAAATATACTGAATTTGAAATTAAAAAAGTGGTGATAATTATGTTAGAATCAAATTAAATAACAATTAACTATAAATTTGTAGACAGTTATGCATTGAAAATACTTATGTACTCACAAATACCAAGGTTTGTAAAATATCTATAAATTCGGGCGCTAGTATTCCCGTCCTCGTCATGGCGATAATATACAAGCGAGACAGAAATATTTTTTGTGCCGTCAAATTCAGTCGTCGTAGTTCGAGTGTAACAAATTTGGAGTAATTATTGCCAAGTAGAGTTTCATAAAACGTCTCTATCAAAACCAAATCGACTTATTTAGCTTCTTAACGACCTTTACGTATACGTGGTCGTTAAAACCAAGCACAGTTATGTGACATTCGCTCGTGGTTGCATTAATGTAATAGTTACCGGTCGATCGAGGTGTATAGCATATAGTTAGATTTCACTGCGTATGCGCGCGCACATCTGCTAATGTACCTACTCTACATTGTTGACTTAACAACATAAAGCATAACATAAGCATAAATCCAACATTATTTATTAAGTCATGCAGCACAGGCTAACTTTATCATAGTATTTTAATTACAAATGTCATCAAAAAATTGTTACCCAAAATTAACTAAAACCGACCTTACCAAACTAGACCTATTCAGCAATCGTTGCAAATTCAAATATTTTATCCCAATTTGTTCATAATATAGTAGATTGACATCAACTGCAAATTATAGGAATTATTGAATATTTTTATAGGATTTTTAAATAAAGTCAGACAAGTTTTATAATCTGTCCCTTTCAAATAGGTCATATAGCACGTGTGTACGCGGTGAAATAATTGTCTTCAGTTAATTGTAAGCTAGTTCCAGTAACGGCGAGTCTGTGATTACTATGTCATAACATGTTCGGTACCGCGTAGAGAGGTCCCGCGCGAGGGTCGTGTGCAAATTATTCAGGAAACTAAAATAATTTCTATAAATTTAGAGTTTTTTTTTGAAATTACTTTTCAGTAACATTTTTTTTTGTTTATACAATTCTGTCCTTACTGTAGGGATCATTGATAAGGTGTTTTCACTATAATTAATTATTCAACGTTGATTTTGGGGACAATATTTATAGAAAGTTTAAATTATTCATACAAAATTTCTATAAATTTTATTCTGAGTTGTTTTCACACGACCGCAACCGGCAATTGAAGTCGTTCCACTGATTATAATGCTCTCTTCCCTCTTTAAATGTAAGAATATTTATTCAAAGTTAACAATTTGTAATTTTTTTGTTATTATTTTGTAACAGTACTTACTTCATAGATAATAAGTGCGTCGAGTCAAAGATCTGGTATTATTTTATATTTTGTAATACTTTTATTGTATTTAAAAATGTAGTTATAGTTTTAAGGATTTAATTTCATTTTATATTTAAACTGTCTAATACGAGGTACTCCAATTACAGTATCAAATGTTAGTTTCTTTGTAGAGATCGCTTCCATGAAATATTATATGATGTAAATAAATAAAGCAATAGTATTGTGAATTGAGATTATTTGTGCATTTAGATGTGTAACACTATGAGAGAATATTTTTATAATTTAGTATATATTTTTTCTTTCTATCGACAAATTTACATCACACGTGTAACGCCATCTATCGGTGAGTAGCACTAGAATATTAGTTTGAGATTCTAAACTAGATGACGCTACTAGTCCTTCTCTGTCTAGCATTACGCAGAACAGTGCCATGTAATAATTAAATGTAATTATAATATTTTAACCGTTATACCATATTTTAATATCTTTTTTTGAATGTTGTTAATATAATCCGCTAAACCAAGAATGACGTTGTATCTATACAATATCCTAGTAATGGTTAAAGAAATACTGCTTGATGCAATATATAGGCAATGGTACACAACAGTACACCCACATTTCACCGATAATTAGAAAGATAAAATTCTATGACTGTTATTCCCAATTCTATTATTTGACAACATTAAATGTATGAACTTACGTGTGTTTAGAAATTTCAAATTAAAATTACTACAAATATGAAAGTTGTATTTATGCCTTATTATTCAAACAATGATATGCCCAACATCACAAACTATTATAAATAATGTTACTTTATTGTTGACATCAAAAACAAAACTTAAAATAAAATAAAAACGTGAAATAGCAAAAAGTCTTTTATTGTCATCGTATTTCTTATGGAACTAAAGAGAGGTATCCTTCAAGGATTTAAGTATAATTATATAAAAATACTGTCTTTATAGCTACGAAAGTATAGCCTTACTATCTAAAATTTAAGTAGATTAAAAGCTGTATTCCGAAAGTCGTAGATTAACCGTCATAATCTGAAAAATAAAAGAAATAAAAAATAAATAAATAAACAATTTCATATTAAATATTACGTAAATTACAAAGACATCTTAAATTAAACTCTTAGAAGTCATATAATGTATGTATATTCTGAATAATTATAATGCTCTTTGCTTTGCCCTAGGTAAAATCCTTATTTTATTGCCATCTATTATCGAGTAGCACCATATATTCAATTAACATGTTTTTTTATTATTATCGTTCATTTTATTTATTGACTTAGTATTACTATTTAAAGAATTCACACTAGTTGAATTCTTAACCCACTTATTGAGTGAAGCTCATTTTTTACCCGACTAATAAGAGTTAAATTAATAATCAGATAATTTATTTCTTTTTATAAAAGATGAAGGAATTCACTATGTACCACTACTTTTAAATATAAATTTCTCACCTAAATACTTTGTTGTCAAATACATCAATACGAATCCCAAAGCAACTGCGAAAAACTGCAGCATTCCCGCGCAACGCTTCTTCTCGTGCCAGCGCGCCCTCTCGCGGGGAAGCACCTCACTAACTGTCACGTACAGCAGCGTGCCGGCTGCGAGACCCTGCAATTACGGTGTCAATTCACAGATGGCGCTATCTAGGCAATATGAGCTTGCATTTAAAAATAATGAAAGTAATTTATATTCATAAATTTTCGTAAACGGATAGTTGTAGCTTGGAATTAGAGAACAGACTTGACATTTTCTAACTAATTCTATAGAAATATAGTAGGGAGTTAGTAAGTGGGAACACCCCGATCCCAATCACGGATTTGATACTGAACAGATTCGAAGCATAATATTGTGCGACAGTTTAACAAGTCGTAAACTCCCACGCTGATTGGATCTCACTTAGATCCGATGCTGAACGTCCCTACATATAATGTGTGAAACCTTACCTGCATGATAGGCAAAGCGATGGATCCCTTAATGTCGTTGACAGTTTCGAGGCCCGCTCCCACGCCGATCCCAGTCACGGATCCCATGCTGAACAGTGCCACGCATAAGATGTACGTGCACATTCGGTTGGGAAAGTTCTCACACAGTTCAGCGCCGAGGCAGAAGCCGACCACGAACTTGTGGGAACTGACTGCCGCCAGGAGGAGAAGCACCTGGAAATTATTTGAAATTAAGTCTCATGTCGTAAATACAATGACCGGAACAACTACTTTTCAAATATGTTTCCTATTTTTAGGGTTCCGTACCCAAAGGGTAAAACGGGAACCCTATTACTAAGACTTCGCTGTCCGTCCGTCCGTCCGTCTTTCACCAGGCTGTATCTCATGAACCGTAATAGCTAGAGAGTTGAAATTTTCACAGATTATGTATTGATGTTGCCGCTATAACAACAAATACTAAAAAACAGAATAAAATAAATATTTAAGCGGGCTCCCATACAACAAACGTGATTTTTTTATAGATAATGGTACGGGACCCTTCGTGCGCGAGTCTAACTCGCACTTGACCGGTTTTATATTTATAATTTAACAGAGGTTGTACTTTGGTTTGAGATTGGCATACATTTTGACAAGCGACTTCTAATCCCGGAATGGGGATGTACTTAATTCTTAAAATGCTCCGCAAATGTGTTTTGGATTGTAAAAATAACAGTAACAGCACTAGTAGCATGAGCGCCAAGATTAGACGTATGTCACGAAATATCTTGTGGTTGTCTCTTTCACTCGTATGAAATAAGTCAGAGAGCGACCGAGCCAATCCGTGACAGAGGGCTTGACATGCGTGCAGACACCACAGGTACCTACTATTAGAAGTGTACAATTAACTTTAAAGTTCGTAAAGTAAGGTCAAGGTAAAAGTACGTTATCATTCGATCGGATTCGTTAATCCAAGACCTTGCTCGCTGCCGTGCCCTGTTTGCAAACATCGCAATCTATCAGAGCAAGCGTGTCGCGATAAAATCGCAAGGAATTAATATATCATGACCGTCAAAAATATAGTACTAAGCAAGTTATTATCACTGTTATTAAAATAATAACCTAAAATTGTAGAATTCAACACTAAAGACCAATTTTTCAGCCTTCAAACAAGCTGTCGAATAGCAACCGAACGAATTTCTGTGCATCTATTTTCTCAATTTATTGTATGTCTGTGAAGTTAATCATAAAACGCAAACCATTAGACATATGTCAATTTCGAGATAATGTCGATTATGTGAGAGTTGTCCCCCTGGTATTTATCCGCCATCTTTGTCAAATTCAATAAATTAATGGTAAAAAAACTTTTTACATACAAGCTTTTATTTAATTGCCCTTAGTTTTCGTGTTCTCCTCAGCAAGCCCTTTCATTTAATACCCATACTGTGGTAGTGCAGAAAAAATAACTATTCCGCCATCTTGGATGATCCGCCATATTGGAATTAGAATGCTGTCACATAGCTAAGCATGCATTGTCATCCATAATAAGCGTGTATACCAAATTTCAGCTCAATCGGTTAATGATAACTGATTTAAAATTCATTTGCAAGATTCCACCCGGACATACATTGCAAGTTAATATAAAGCTTGTAAAAACCATTTTAGTTTATAATTACGTGTACTTATTGAATTTGCTCCTGCTATTAATTACTTGACACTGGCTGAAATATCCGCTAATCGCTGGTGGAGCCATCCCACATCGGATTCCAATACATTTTATTTGGGGGCACGGTAGTGCCTCCGCCATGACGAGCCAAGCGAAGCGCAAGGGCCAAGCCACACATTTTAACTAGAATGTAGAAAGTGAAGTTAGGGCTTGTAGGTTTAGAGCGTGTAGACTTTAGAGCTTGGCTTTATACGATATCTGATAACTTTTTCACAGGATAAGCAAACTAGACTCGTATTGGTAACATTATTACATGATTCATTTTAATAAAGAAGAAGCAATCTATCTGACGTTTTAAAAATACCTCACATCTATTCGATGTATATACCTAATTGTAAATAATCCATAACTAAAGATAACGTAACCATCTATTACTATGTCAGGTGTTGAATTTATGAGTAGGCAGGTACCAACAAAAACTAATAGGGGTAAAATGATAGGTGTACCTATGATTATTTTCCTCATAACTTTACCGCAAAATAGTACTTGGGTAAAGTTAGTAGTGCTAGGTACCTATTATCACATTAGTTAGTAGATACATTATTACGAGGGGTGAAAGGCAGCGACACTGGGCGACATTTTCTTACATGGGGCCGTTCAAATATTACGTAATCCGTTTTATTACAATTATTTACCCCCCCCATCCACCTTGTCAGCAAAAGTAAGCAAAGCTCTTGCCCCCTCCCCCCATGCTTACGTAAACATTTTTCAATTAAAAATGTTTTTTTTATATTATAATTATAATTTTATCCCCGAAAAATGCGTTTCGTTTTCAAGCATAGACAATGTGCGGGTTGCCATTCGTGTAAAAAAGTAAATAACTACCAATGACGTAATCATCATCTAGACTCCCCTACATCATGTCATCCAAAATAAGCAAAACAAAGACCCCCCACCCCCCATAGTGCTTACGTAATACTTGAACGGCCCCTATACATATTGGCGAATTATTCTGCGTCGAATGAGTATGCTATCCTGTAAAGTTAAAACAATGTCGCTTAAGTGAAATAGCCTTTCAACCCTCGTCTCTAAGAACATAGGTACAGCCGTCTAAGTCGCCAACCCACATATTCTACTCTATTAACACTGTAAGTGCTACAGTAGGTTTTTAAACCCTTGTGAGAATCTTTCTGGCTATGCGGGCGCCGAAATCGTGCTGTTTTCTGATTCTGGTACGCACAATCAAAAATCCTTCCACTGGGCCTAATCAACCTGGCTGCGTACAGTTTGAAGGTACATGAAAACTGGACCATCAGCCAGCGTGTTAACATAGCCACGATGAGTAATGTCATGTACACATAAGTAGATATATTTAGTAATTATTTCCTTAGTGTCCCTCTTATCCGTTTGTTACGAAAGCTACGTGCTATTCTTTGTCATTCTTCACGTCGTCCGACGCAACATTGCCACATGGTCAGATAACCTTTTGGTATCTATACAAATAAATAAAATTTGAGTGTCTGTTTGTAATATCAAAATAACACTTTTTACCAAATGCGTATGAAAGTATATACGATACCTATAACGAAAACGCAATTTTAATTTTTTTATTGTCTGTCTGTTTGTTTGGGGTAAACATCTAAACGGCTGAACCGATTTCAATGGGACTTTCACTGACAGATAGCTGACGTTCCAAGGCGTAACTTAGGCTACTTTAATTTTAGAAAAAGCATTAGGGTTCCGCGGGAAAAACATAATACCCATATTTCCGGGTAATCTCCCTAAAGTCCACGCGGGCGTGGGGGGGTAAATAGTTAAAAATAAATAAAAAGCAAAAATGTTACCTCATTAAGTAAGTAGGTACGTAAATGCAGGCTCTTCTCTACATAATTAAATGTTGCAGGCTCGTTATAGGACCTATAATATATACATACATATATACATTTATTTTTAGTTCACACTCCCAAAAGAAGTCATCGTTTTCCTCAAACAGACATGCACACTCGATTATGCATTTACTTAACATAAATTACATGGTATTCCCCACGGGGGATCACCGCAGTCCACTTAGTAGGCTTAGCATGACGGCTGAGACATGACTTATATCTATTCCAACTGTCAGACTTGTCGAACGAATAACGACACATCAAGCTTTTCCTTCTAGACATAGCTGGATGGATGTGATCCCATTTGACATATGGAAGAGATGAAATGTATGTCTACGCGGTCATGCTGAGCCTGCTGCTTGGTTTCCCATCCACTGACATCCATTCTAATCTGTCGTACAAATCGTACAGCAACGCGCCGTGCGGCAGTCAATTTTTCTGGTTTATCTGACTCCGCCATCTTTACATTCCCATATAGTTGCCGTATACTACAGGTACATGAGATAACAAAAATGGCGAAAAAATCGGCGCAGAACTATAAGAAGAGTGGAGTAGTTATGGGTACTTTAGATACTCTATGGATAAGAGCTTGGAGCCTACGCTTTATAGTTCGCTCGCGCTGTCGGTGACATTTCCTTGAAGAATTAACTTTGAACGATTGTATGAGTCAATACAGTTCGTTTTGGTAATACATCGTCACGCCTGTATTCCCCAAAGGGGTAGGTAAAGGTCCGCTGCATTGTACCTACACTTCGCCGATGTATTTCAATGTAATAGACGGCGAGCCTATTGCCATTATACCGGGCTCGTTATTCCTTAATACGATGGAGATTTTCGTTTTGGTATTAGCAAAAAATTTGACGCGGGCGTTTGGACGCCCCGTGTGTGCAGGTCTTGTTTCAGGTTTTGTCAAAGCGTTGAAACTTGTTAGAGCATCTTAAACTCATAATTATCCTCACAATAAATATAAAACGTAGTATGCATATAAATAACGAGATATAGGCGGTTAAATGTATTAATTTCTGATAAAAAAAATATTAAAACTGGTTCTTAATTACCTACTACGTTAGTGTCAGACACAAGGAAATACAAGTAATTTAGCTATACTAAAAATATACCTATCAATTGACTCTATCACGACTAGCCACTTGATCGACTTACGCCCTTAACACATTCGCAGCAGAGTCGTATTTAAAATATGCAACTAGATTGTTTGAAACTAATGTCCATGGCAAAACTGTGCCATATCAAATAGTTATGTAATTCATTCGATGAACTTACGACCTAATGCCGTGTTACATAAAGTCGTATCTCAAATTGCACAATAGATATTATTGTATAAATGTCTCAACAATTCGGACATGAGACATGCTATTGAGTTAATAACAACAGGATGGATATAATACCTTATGAATTTAAAATTCAAGTTGAATCATGCATACAAGACTATAATTAAATAGAGTTGTTCAGAAGTGTGTGATATCATAATGTTGGTTCAATCTTTTGTTCTTTGGTCCGTCAAGATCCCGACATTAACCGCTTACTTCGGGTCCTCCAACATCTTTATGACGTTCATGACCCATTTTTATTAACCGACTTCCAAAAAGGAGGCGGTTCTCAATTCGATCGGTATTTTTTTTATGTATGTACACCGATTACGCTGCGAGTTATGATCCGATTTACGTGATTCTTTTTTTGTTTGATGTGGGATAGATGCCTTTTAGTCCCATAAAAATTTCAAATTGTGAGGCCAAGCAGTTTTCAGTTGGCTGTAAATATTTACTTTTTTAGGGTTGTTATGAGGTGATAATAATTACATATTTTCAACGATTATTGATACTAAAAAGCGAGAAAAAAACAAAATTAACAAAAAACAAAAACCGACTTCAAAAACTTAGGTGCACAGGTTTTGTTAATTTATAACTAGCTTTGCCCGCGTCTTCGCCCGCGTGGACTTTAGGGAGATTACCCGGAAATAATGGTTATATTTTCATCCCGCGGAACCCTTACGCTTTTTCTAAAATAAAATTAGTCTTAGTTACGCCTTGGAATATCAGCTATCTGCCAGTGAAAGTCCCGTCCAAATCGGTTCAGCCGTTTGGAAGTTTACCCGGAACAAATAAACAGACAAATATTTTAAAAAATACATTTTCCTTATTGGTATCGATCGTGTATACTTTATTTATTTATTTATTTATTTATATAGGACAAACCAGTAACTGTTACATTGTAAACATATATAGAATAAAGTATGCTAAAGTAAATTAAATGTACAGTTTTTTAAGGTGTCACAACATGCAATAATATTACGGTAACCAATAATTAGAAATAAGGTATTGCACTTAATATTAAAATTATTACAATGTATAAATATCTATATGTATACGTAAAATTAAAAGATACAATTTATAAAATAAAACTAAAATTTCAGAGTTAAAATGCTAAATAAAAAATAAAAAAGCTAAATATAGAAAATATTTACATTAAAAAAAACAAGAAATTTAATATATAAAAAAAAAAAAACCCAGTACCGAAAAAACTAATAATTTAATGTATTAACGAATCTATCGTTTTAACGAGCTTAACACGAGCTTTCGGAAGTGAGGTAGTGAATCATTAAACACATCCACTTCATCACCAATTGAGTTATATATTTTTGAAAATCTGGATATAAGCGAATATATTTTATATATACTTTTTTATATATACTTTCATATTACTATTTTTATATATATTTACTTTTTATATTACTATTTTTATATATACTTTCATATGCATTTGTTAAAATAATGTTATTTTACAAGCTTTATATTAACTTGCAATGTATGTCCGGGTGGAATCTTGCAACTGAATTTTAAATCAGTTGTCTTTAACCGATTAACCTGAAATTTGGCATACACGCTTATTTTGGATGACATGCTTAGTTATGTGACCTCATTCTAATTCCAATATGGCGAATCATCCAAGATGGCGGAATAGTTATTTTTTCTGCACTACCACAGTATGGGTATCAAATGAAAGGGCTTGCTGAGGAGAACACGAAAACTAAGGGCAATTAAATAAAAGCTTGTTTTTAAAAAGCTTTTTTACCATTATTTTTTTATTACAAACAGTCACGCCAGTTTTATTTATTTGTATTTATTGAATTTACTCTTGGTATTAATTACTTGACACTGGCTGCCCC
This sequence comes from Ptilodon capucinus, assembly GCA_914767695.1. Classification (NCBI taxonomy): domain Eukaryota; kingdom Metazoa; phylum Arthropoda; class Insecta; order Lepidoptera; family Notodontidae; genus Ptilodon; species Ptilodon capucinus. The sequence goes on along the minus strand of OU611823.1, from coordinate 10,774,874 downwards.
CTAGCCATCGGTGCACTCATTCCTCATCTTATTAAATTTCATTAATTTTATAAAAAAACCGGCCAAGTGCGAGTCGGACTCGCGCACGAAGGGTTCCGTACTAATTTATCTATAAAAACGGCAAAAAATCACGTTTGTTGTATGGGAGTCCCCCTTCTATTTTTTAGTATTTGTTGTTATAGCGGCAACAGAAATACATCTGTGAAAATTTCAACTCTCTAACTATCACGGTTCATGAGATACAGCCTGGTGACAGACGGACGGACGGACGGGCGGACGGACGGACAGCGTAGCCTCAGTAATAGGGTTCCCGTTTTACCCTTTGCGTACGGAACCCTAAAAAAGAAGAAAGAAAATAGGTAGGTAGGTATATGAAGAATACTAACATGTTCATAAATAACTTTTTAGTCTAATTATTCAGTAAGCTAACACACCGAAATTCCCGACGAAGTCGTGGACAAAGCACAGTCAAAATAAATAACGAAGTATATATTCAAACATAAGATAACACTTATCTATCAAGTAACGGCGTTATCAATAACGGAGTTAACGGATTCGTTACAAAGATACCACTGTACGATTATCTGAAGAGCGCCCCTTATCGATAGATGTGGGTCACAGTGATAAAATTAATTATAAATAAATTATTTACTATCTACACGGAAATTTACTAGGCGTTTCGCTTTTCTGTACGGATAACCTATGAACAGTGGTCTTGGTTTGATACAAGTTTAGTCAACGATCGAATCTCTTCGTACATGTTTTCAACCGCGGAATATCCGCTAAGCATGGTGTAAGTATCTAATCCCAATTAATAACATCTATTTAGACCTTCATCTCTTTTTTTCTCTTTTTCTTCTCTGTCTCTCTATTTGGTGTGTAATATAGAATACTGTTACTATATAAGTACCTAAGTCTTACCAAAATATTATAAATATAAATATATGTCGCCGCGAGGGCGGTTCGGTCTTCAAGTCAATATAATTCTATTCTAAAATTTAAGACATAATTATTTGATGTAAATTCGTTACATAATTTACTATAAATGTTTGCTTTAGCTAACGTTCAAAATAATGTTTATTTCATTAATTTGCAATGATTTGATTATAATGTGAAGTGTTTATCTATTCTAATAACAAAGTAAGTTTACCTATTCACTATGTTAGCTATTTTGTGAATTTTGGCAAATTAGTTAATCGCTTTAAAGGCTTTGCATATTTGTTAATTATAAAACATTCAATTAATTGTTACGTTGAGTGTAGTTGTGAAAAAAATATTATGGTGGAACCGAACAAATAAAAGAAGGGGGCAAATGGTGCCTCGCTCACTTTTGCTTCAGAAATTTCGCTGGAAAGGTCGTAAGCTATTGACATTACTATTTACTGCTATTTAATGTGCTACCTGCATTAAATATTGTTATCTTCCTATTGTCTAAAAAGACTCAAAACTAGATGCCTGTGTTCTCATTGTGTTAAACTATATTGACCACCCACTTTTCTAAATATCAAAAATTAATTTATGCTGTTGTAGTGAAATAATAATTATCAAATTGGTGTTTCGTGTTTCCTTTAATAATCTCTTATTCTAATGGATAGATTCAATGACAGAACCGTTGTACCAAACGAGGTCAACGGTTCTGCTCTTTTTAAAAATGCCAGCGATCCCCTTTTTCCGATGTTTAATATCTACGAGAACAAAACAAAAATTACGTATATAAATCGTACCTACATAACAATAAAAACAATGCAAAATGTAACGTACAATAATTGTTTATTTTTACGCAATGAGTGAAATGATGAAATTTAATGGAATAAGATGAGGAATGGCTTCATTTGCGACTAGCGCGGGTATTTCGCCAATGTCAAGTAATTAATAGCAAGGACTAATTCAATAAATACACATTATAAATAAAAATTGATAACGACAGTGATAAAGATGGCGGATGAATCCTCAACGTACAATAATGTTGAGTAAATAATGAGCTATGATAGGCAGCTGTCTTAAAGAAATAGTTTTTCATGTAAGTATCCATGAATGAATAATTGTATCTGACATCTTTGTTTCATATACCAGTACACTGTTATTTTTATGGGAAACACGATGGGCCCACATTAAATGCTTGGGTTAGCCAGTGATTTTCATGTCTTGAATCCAACTGTTAACACAACCAATTCTATCTATCCAGTCTAGAGAACAGTCGTGATAGTATATTAATGTGCATAAATTAAAACGCATCAGACTGAAATATTTTAAAACCGAATGGTTTTTAAAAGACGACATGAGGAAACTTCGAAAACTGGTTTTGTAAGATTTTGTTTGAAAATACTTGTTTGGCTACATACGCCGATTTCGCCAACCACCATACAGGTATCTGATGTATAGGTATAGATGTATACCCTTTAGTATAGGTATATCTTCACTCCCGTATAACCCTAAGGTGTAGGAAGAGCAAGAAACAAAGATATATATAAAGAAAATACATTTATTCAGGGCCCCAAGTCTCCCTCTATCGTTGTGGACTTGTGATGACTTGGTTTTTTATGGCATGAAAACAACAGATTTTATCAAAAATGTAGGGATAGACAGAGGTGCACTACAGTGCGCCCACACTTCGCCGATGTATTTTGGTCTCAATGTATTAGGGGGCGAGCCTATTGCCATTATACCGGGCACATTCCCCCTCAATGCGAGGGAGATTTTTGGGCTATTGTCCACTACATTGGCCCAGAGCGGGTTGGTGCACTTCACACGCCTTTCTATAGACGTGCAGGTTTTCTCACGATGTTTTCCTTCACCGTTTCATAGCAAATGGTAATCTCGGATTAAAATGAGATTCGGACATGAAACCCAGAGGTGCGAGCCGGAGTTTGAACCTGCACACTTTGATTGCAAGGCGTGCGTTCGGCCACTCGGCTACCACTGCTAGATTTTATCAATAGCCAAAAAAATCGACGAGTGGGGTCTTGACACAGTGCTTAAAGCCTTCGGCAAACTGGGATTTCGCGCGTCGAGCCTAGTGCGTAAATTATTTTTGCCATACTGTTGTTTAAATCATAGAAAAAGTTCATTCCTGAAGGGAAATTACATTCCTGAACGGATTTTTGACTCGTGGGGGCGTGGCTTATTTTTTTTATGAGATAGGGAGGCAAACAAGCAGACGTTATACCACAGAACTTCAATCTTTATGAATATTCACACAGTTTGTTTTGGTTTGGCAATAATTTTAAGGCCGGAGCCCCAGTGTGCGGGAAGCTTAATGTTTAAGGAAAAAGATGTTAAAAGTTATAATAAAGCTACATTTACAAACATAAGGCGTATAAACCCACATTTCATTGATGGCATTTTGGTCTAGGAAAAGGAAGAATAACCAAGGAGTTTCTTGACCATTCTTCTCCGAATGCATTCCAAATGGGTGGTAGAGATACTACATTTTTGTTGTTTATTGTCGATTCAGAAGAACCTGTATTGGTTTATATGAATAGAAATATTCATAAGCGATTCTACTCTAAAACTGGATTCAAAAATGTCTGCTAAATTAATTAGATACGACTTAAACAACCTACCCACGTCCTGGGTAGGTAGGTACTTATGTTAAGTTTTTATTAATACCAGTCTTTTATCAAAGTAATTTAGCCTTAGATTAAATTTGCGGACGCAAACGAAGTTGTTCTTTTGCAACAAGATTTAAGATTTTGAAATCGTAAAAGGTGATGAACTCACTTGAATTTAAATTAGGATATCATTATCATAGTTGACATACAACATTTAACATAATGACTATAAACGCTGAAAGGCTAGACAGATGTGGTCTAAAAAGAGAAGATTTTTATAGATTTTACTATCTATTTTACAAGTCGATATCGACTTAGTTCAATGCTTTAATGGCCAGCGTTAAGATAGAACCTAGCACTTCTCAGTTCTTCTTCTCATTCGTTGCGCTCTTGACAGAGCGGTCGTGGTCACGTCGAGGAATCCACGTCGGTGGCAGGGCCGGACACAGCTCTCCAAACGATCTCACGACATCGCTGTTTGTTAGCAGACTGTCTAGCGCAGTCAGACACACGGTTGCCCACTGCGGACTTCACTTGGTCAGTCCAGCACATAGGTGACCTGACACGCGATCTGGTTCCTTCTACTTCTCAGTTACGAGAGCGGAATGTCTGACCACAAGGCTATTACCGCTTCAATTTTATGCAAGTGTCGATTACATCGTATTAAATGCCACACAAAATACACTCATGGAGGTTTTAATTGGTTTAGGTGCTCAGAATATGTAGAAAAAAACTAAAGGGTAAACCTACCGCACCGAGGCTACACGGAAATAATAATATATTTACAGACAACACACACGTATCGTATGGTCCCAAACTAACGAAAACTATGCAAATCTTTTACTGTGTACATACAATGGTCTGACACTGATATCAGTTATACCAAGATTAGGGCGTTCTGAATAATTTAAGATTTCATAGTTTTCCTTTCATTTAATTTACCATGTTTGTTCGAGAGATATCATCCTTATAATTGACCCTAACGATCGATGCAATAAAAGTACAGGGTGTATTTTTTATACATTTTAGTCGGTTCGATTCCCCGGTGTGGCAAGCGAATTTTCGAAAATCTTTGAATGCAGTTTTCTTTCTTTTCAAAAATAAAGGAAACTTTTCTTTGAGTACTATTTTCTATCCACGGTATTAAGAGTACTTCCCTTTAGATGGCATTACAAAATTCCACTCTGTATATCAGGAATTCTTACCTGTGACGAGTTTTCTTGAAGTCCAATAGCCAGCCCTTCTAGTACACTGTGGACGAACAATGCAGACAACAGTCCCACCACACTAGAGTTGCTCCGACTGCAAGGCTCGTCATGAGTGACGTGACACAGGTCGGCGTTCCCCTCACATCTCTCCCTCAACTCTTCATCTTGACTCCTCGAGAGCAGCCTAGTCTGCTCCCCAATTCCATGATCATGACTCTCTTTTTTATAAAAAAGATGAGATATCTCGTCTACTAAGTACACAGTGAAGAATCCGATGCATAACATTAATTCTGCATACTCGGGTAGCTGTTCTCTCGTTTCAGGCAGCATGTGGACGAGGGAAGTGGAGAGGAGGACTCCCCCTCCGAAGCAGAGGAGGCAGGAGATGAGGAGCGGGTGTCTCTGTCTCGCTCCCTCGGAGAAGAAGGCTGGCAGCATTCCCGTGAAGAAACTGCCCAGGCCCAATGTGACCATGGAAAGTGCTCGTGCTGCGCCCAAGTCCATTTTCGAGTTTAATAAAGTAGCGGGTAGGCGAAATTCCTTTTAATATTTTGCTCAAGAATATTGAGGGTAGTCAGATATAGTTGTCACTTCAAATTCTTGTTTTGTCTTCGAATAGTTTTAAAAAACTACCAATAGTATGTTTAGTATTTTTTTCTATCACACACTTTTCTATCCGAATCGTATTTTTGTTCATTACCAAAATAGACTTCGAAGATGTTTAAGCTAGCACTATTAAAAGTTTAACACCCAATAAACTGACTAGTTTTCACATGTAATCGTCACGACACTTATTTCACGAACTGTTGTAATCAATATAGAAGTTTTATTATTGTAATTATTGCTTTGTTTGTGTAATATTTATCAACAACACTTTTTTATCCGTCGTCTGCGCCCACGCTGCCACTCGTGGCGGGATCCCAGACCGAATGCGGTGCGCACGCTACAATCAGTGCTCACAACAAAATATCCTTCAACTTTCCAATCAATAAACCACCTTATTCCTACACATTAAAGTCCTTTATCAACTAACAGAAACTACCTTACATAAATATGTCCTTAATGAAAACCCAATCTTAAGCCCACTTACTAAGGTTCAATATTAATTAATAGTAGTAGGTTTCAGTGTAAAGTATACCTAACTATTTATCTGAGACATGCTAGGCCAATCATTTCAGAGATGTCATGTAGGAAATGGAACAGTTTTGAAAGGTCATGGTTAACTGGTTGTAGACAAAGGATAGTTACGAATGTATAAACATTTAAAAGCTACATGCATTCATTACCAGATCGCCACTTCAGACCTAAAATAGTTTACGTTGTGCCAAATTTGAGTTTTTGGCAGAAGGTTAGTTAGTTTAAAATTAAACTCTATTGATGAAGTACAACTGCTTATTATCGCCTGACTTTAAAAATGTTCCGATTCGTTTAACATTGGCGCATCTAATAGTAACGATGAATCATACGAGGCTAAATTTAAATAGGCACCTACGTACGCAAATACTAAATATGAATGCACCTATATATGCCAAAATATATTGAGGGATGACGGGCTATTTGGCGTGACACTTTTGGACGATTTATATACCTACATATTTGGAATCAGTGAATATTTCTGCGTCAAATAAGTATCATTGTATTTATGTATTGTATGTATCATGTAGTTATAAAAATGTCGCTTAAGTTGTCAAATAATCTTTCACCCCTCGATATGGTTAGGCACCATATCGAGGGTATACGGTTATGGTTACGGTTTGGTTTGGTTTGGTACATATGGTTTACGTAGGCGTAAAATGCACTTTTTCAATTTTAACATCGGTTAATACTTCAGTGTACTTTGGTTGGTGTGGTAGAGAGCAGTGGTAGCCGAGTGGTAGAACGCACGCCTTGCAATCAAAGTGTGCAAGTTCAAACCCCGGCTCGCACCTCTGGATTTATGTGCGAATCTCATTTTCATCCGAGATTATCACTTGCTATGAAACGGTGAAGGATAACATCGTGAGGAAACCTGCACGTCTTGACTAGTTCTCGATAGATGTGTGAAGTCTGCCAACCCGCACTGGGCCAGCGTGGTGGACTATGGCCTGAATCCCCCTCGCATTGAGGGGAGGCCCGTGCCCAGCAGTGGGACGTTAAAAGGTTACTTTGGTTTGTATCCAGAAACAAGATTTGCATTTCATTTCAAATCTCCGTTTATATTATTTTAGACACTAAGGTAAATCCACTGAAAACTGGAATGACCAAGAATTTTCTTCTTAGGTTCTGATTATATAGTGTAGAGGTAAGGTCAATCATCTTATAGGGGAGAACAGTTGAAAAAGTGTCCAGCTGTATGCTACAAATAACAGTACAAAAACCTTTCACAATGGCGCTGGTGTAGACAAAGGGTATGGTATGAATATAGCAATTGTAGATGAACTGAACTATGCTGAGTTAAAAAAAATAATATCATTGTCAATTAAAATTTACCCTGATGCGAATGTGGCGCCACCCTTATTTAATGCATTTCGACAGACACTTTTTCAAAACACAGATGATTCTCCTTAACTCTATACTCCATAATTCCGATATTCTAATAAGATCACGCGTCTGTCACATAAACAAAAATATAAAGAAGAAGAAAATCGTAATCTTATCTGACGCATCGCGTCATTTGAAAATTGATGGCGGACTGGATGAAAGTCAAATAAAGTTATCCGTGGGAAATGAACGATTTGCTGCAGAAACATGGGTGCGCCAACGTGTTCTCTGTGCCAGAGGGACTCAAGGAACTCATGTCTGATATCACACGAGAGGTACATATGTAAACTCACTCGCTGTATAAATTTCCATTTATAAATTTATTGATCGAATCGAGTTTGCACCTGGACTTCCAAAGACGGTTGCTGGCGTAGTGGCAAACCAAGGTGAAGATGGTGCGATGATTTGGTCACTTTTGCGGGTAAAACGTGGCCACAGAAAGCCCAGGACAGGGGCATATGGAGACGGGGAGGGGGAGGCCTTTGCCAAGCAATGAGACATACTTCAGGCCATAAAAAAAGATCCAACTCGAATATGAACTCGAAATGGCTATTTTCGTCACATCGGGAATCGAACCCGCATACACTCCATTAAACAAACAAGCCGTCTTTGCTAAAACACTCAATTTTCAAAGTCTTCGCTCGATACAGGTCCTCCGGAGTCAACCGGAAAAGCTCTTCGAATTCATAGCCAACTACCTCTCGGTTCTTCTGATAACTCGCGAGCACGGCATCATGGCTGTGAAGATCCTGGATGACCTGTGTGACTGCAGACCCTCGGTCACCGAGCATCTGACCCAGCTAGGCCTGGATCATGACCAAGCGGAGCTGATGGCGCAGATCATCAACGACGAAATCGCTGTACTTGAGCCTATTCCTGGAAAAGGTTGATTGCAGTCATGTATTGTCATCTTCGTGTTCAATCATCAAGTTCATCATCGTGTTCATCAAGAAAGTGGGTCGTAAATTAATAAGACCATTATTCTTTTGTCCAGAGAAAATAAGGGAGTATACGATAGTGAAAAAGATATTAGCAAAAGTGACCCTCGATGAAGAGATGTCAGCGCATGTGTGCCAAGTGATCCGGAATACTTACAGGGACTATTGGTACAGGAAGAAGATGTTAAAAGAGGTAAGTGGCCTCATCTAATGAAGACTTAGCGAATTTTAGTATTTGGCTTTAGAAACCGCTGCATTAGTATTCTTAATATAATTTAGTCATAGAGTTTCACAAGCCAAATTAGTTATTTATAATGCATAAAACAGGGATAGCTTTACGAGGTAGCATACATGCGCAGCTAACCAACTATACTAATTATAAGTAGCTTTACGAAATTAAGAGTGAAATTATATTAGCATGCACCTAATGAACTATCCATACTGAAAGTTTATAGGAATGCCTGTCTATCCAAATCATTTACAACGGCTCGTAAACAGAAGAATGTCGTAATGCGGATGTAAATGTATCAATAAATTCTATACATTTTAGGGATCGACTGGTTATTTTATAATTACTTTGCTTATATTCTCAGAACATGAAAGTCTTACCTGCAGAAGAAGTCTTACCTTGGCAAGTTGCTGCCGAACACACATTAGCGCTTTATAAAAAAACTAATCCGTCATTTGATGAACTTAATAGAGCAACATTGAAAATTCAAGTAAGATAACGCGGCTTTATACGGATGTATCAGAAGTCCGAAATAATACTTTGGGTAGATATACGGTAACCGATATCTGGATGCTTATTGAAGACAGTTTATACCTAACTATTATAATTTCTAAGCTAAAGACCTTTGCATATTTGTCACAGGTATCGTGTTCTGGTCTTTGGGTACATCCATAACTCTATTTAGCAGTATAAACTACAAATATGAGGGACGACTACCAATATTCACAAAAAAGAACCTGCAAATTTTACATAAGATATTGCGAGTTATAGAAATTGACGACGAAAAATATTTTGGAAAAGCATAGTCGAATTTGGATCAATTTTTTATACCATTCAGTTACCCGATACTGATGCAAACGTCAAAGTATTATTGCCGACTTCTGAAACACCTGTATAATAATTGGCTAATAGTTGCCTCAAAATTGGAACGCAAAGTATTTTTTCCTTTCCAGGCTGCTTATAGAGGATATCATATTCGAAGAAATGTACTTCGCCAGTTCAGAAGGACTAGGAAAGTTAAGCCCGGACCTAAACAGGAGTTGCCGGGTCCACCACTAGACGTTGCTGGATCCAGGGAGATTGATCTGGGTCGTGTTCTTGTACGACTTACTTTTTTTTCTTACCTGAAACTAGATAGGAAGCAATTGCACCTTCAATTATATGAGATCAAAACTTAATATAGAGAAACAGTTAAAACAGTAAAGAGGCCATAACAACCATTTATTTTACAACAGACCGTAAAAACTCATGAAGACGACATCGGCGGGATTTTTGACGAACAAGAAGGCAAGACCCTGGGCCTCAAATTTAATCCTAAAAAGACCATAGCTCACGTGGAGCCTGAAGAACGGGTGATAGAAGACTCGGAAACCACAAAAAAAAGCCGTGGTATTAAAATGGCAGCTGACATTACTAGTTCAAGCCCCCCCAAGAAGAGACCGCAATTCGGAGGCTTCGCAAGTGGAACGAAGGATGAGCCAGCAGTTATGAGGACTGAAATTGAATGTAAGTAGAGTAGTGTCCACATTTCTTCCATCCCGGTGGCAATAGATGCCCATAGTGTAAATAATCAAAGCCCGTTAATAAGCTTTTGACCGTATAGTGAGAGGAAAAACGTCTAAAATACCTTTAATAATTAAAGGGGAGAGCCAACTCAGGCGCGTGCAATAGAGGAGGCTTCATCCTAGCAGCTCGACACGGATGCTAATTCTCGAGGTTATTTTTATAGAACCATTGTTGCCGATTGAAGTTATTAAAAAGTTATTGATTTTATTTCAGCTGTGTTCAGACCAATTCAGGTTCCAAAGACCGTGGAAGCTGTAGAAGAGAAGGTAGTGAGGAAATTATCTTTGCGAGGACTACATAGCCGTAGAATGAGTCAAGTGGGATATGCTCCTCTCATTTCTTTTTCAGACGTAAGTTATATTAACGTTCTGTAGTAATGCAGTACCTAGTTTAAAAAATAATGCTGTTCTTCTCAGAGATGTTCAATTGCACATAAATTTAAGTGTTACTTGCTCAGATTTAGTACGGTCCTTGTTTAAAATTCAACGGCCATGATTACAGGTTGCAAGTTACTATATTTGCAGATCTCAAAATAACGCTTATATTATATCGGTTTAAGTCGAAGTAAAATCGAATAAGGCCACAGTGTAATATGTTTAGGCCCACGCTATATGAGTTTAAGCCGTCGTAAAAAGGTTTGAACAGATGCAATTTCAGTTATAGTCGATATGAAATCGAATAATTGCATTCGAAGGGTTTAAGCTGATGTAAAATAGGAATAAGTGACACAACACGAGCCGACGCCGCAATGACACAAATAAAATGTATGTAGGTGCCAGCAGAAGTTTTCCTAGCGGACGACAATTCTATGGAGGAAATTGATCAAATACTAGAAGAACCAGAAGTTGAGTCCCCATCGCCGTTCGTAGACGTAGAAGATGTTCAAGAGGAGTTACCTGAGGATATAACAGGTATTCCTCAAACATTTGCTAAGGTCTTAAATGTGCGTTTTCTATAGAATATAACATGAGTGAGTATCTCAGATGAACTAAGCCTTTATATAGATGAAGTGTTAATCATCTAAAAGTTTATTTTTTTGCCTTTTGATGGTACGATATTATATTGTCCGCCTCATAAGGTACTCTGTGGCTAACGTCTTTAAGCCAACAATAACCTCTTGAAAATTGTACGTCGTATATTAATGTGTTGTAGTATGTAGCGATACCACTTCGGCTATATACGAATTCCTTTGATAATCTTTTAAAAATGTTTTTTTATGTCAAATACAATCCTAGACTAATCAATAGTAATTTAATTTGACTTACGAAACAGGAATGTGCAAGCAATAAAATACCCTGAGGAACCCTTTTGGTTTATTAAGTGCCATCGTAGGTCTATACGAAACAAAAGATTTGACTTTGACTTTGGTCCGCGATTGTACGTGCTGATGCATACTTGGATGTTTTCTTTTCGTCCAGATGACGAAGTCGACGATACTGTACCAACAGCATCGTCAGTACGCTCTTCAGACGTGGAAGATATCGTGAGCGACGTTGGAGAGGAAGAACTGTGAATTTTAATACTTATCACTCAAACTATAAAGTATATTTGCACTTGCATCATACTACCGCTAATTGTTTTTGTTTTCATTTGGCTTTAAAAATTATTTTGAGCTCTTATCCAAAATGTAATGTGTTTAGTATTTTTTATGTTTCTTTTCCCAAACCAACCAGATTGTTTGATATTTACTTGTCATAAATTCAATAGTTAACAATAAACAAATTTAAGCATAAACATGGCTGATTTATTGCAATCCCAAATACAGGAAAGCTGCAGACTGGCATTGCCGGAAGGACTCAAGGATCTGATGTGCGATATATCTAGAGAAGTCAGTATTTTTTCAAACACTATCGAATTAAATTAAAACCTTAGGTGGATAATTCCAGTTCGTGATTTGCCCTAGGCGTGTCTGGCTCAGACAGGCGCCCCACTGGCAGTCTGTTTTCATATCATACTTGTCTGAAAGTGCGCGTTTGTGTATAAAATCGGTTTCATGGTCATCGTAGTGTAGTCTCGTCTAGCGTAATCTCAGAAATATTTTTTATCAAAGGGTTATTGAACCCAGTGTCGTATTAATGAGGTTTACCAGCTGTATAAATGCGATGGCTCACAGCTGTGTAAATAAACAAGTTATACAACAACAAAGTTCGATTATTTGTTACTATATGTTTGTACTTAATGAAAAGATAGTGAAACCTAATTTACAAAGACCTAAATGAAGAGCTCCGTCTCAGAGTTGAGTTCTTGTTCTGTTAAAGTACTAGGGCAGCAAAGATCTCAAGAGAAATTACTACAACACAACTGTACCGCGAGCACGACCTTTTTAACGTAGCATTATGTTACATACGTGTTTTTTTTCGCTTGCACCCAAGATTTTAATTATCAGTATGACAGTGAAAGCATGATTTTTCATCATACCCGAACAAAAATGTGCTAAAAGTGCTGTTTCACGTTTTCAAAAATGAAAGTACCAGGTGAGCAGAAACAGAAGTGTAGCAATTTATGCCTATGAACATTACGTTACCCCAAGTTATTTCAATACACACATAACAACATTTGATACATCCATGAGAAAACATCAGAAATGTCACTAAAATCATCCTTGACTGTTTTAATCGAAGGTACTTAGAGCCCAACCGACAAATCTGTTCAAATTCATCGCTGATTACCTATCAGTGTTGTTGGTAACGCGTGAGAACCTAACCATTGCTAGCCGGGTATGTAAAGATTTGTGCTTCTGCGAGTGCCAGCCAGAATTGGAACGCGAACTTAGAAATATAGGCATGTATGACGAAGACATTCCCGTAGCAACGGATATTATTTTGGAGCACTTCTATAATGGAGAAGGTTTGTAACTAATGTAATGTTATTTGGTAGGTTTTATTCCGATTTGAATATGTTTTCATACCCAACCTGCAAGTTTACCATGACCCAAATCTCCCGCATATTGAAAGGTACTGTGCCCGCCATTACATTGGGACTAAAATACATTGGCAAAGTGTGGGTGCACTGCACCTCTATCTATACCTTTGAGGAATACAGGGTTGTTGATGATAATAATGATGAAAACTTATTTACGATATTATTCAATGTTTCTACTATAAGTCCATGAAGCGAATATCATGATGAAGATACTGAAGCAAACTGAAATCGACCAGGACCAATTGCTAAAAGTTCAGGCGGCGATCCGCAACGCATTCATGAGGCACCAAGCTAACCATATAACTATTTATGAGGTACGTGTTTTCAGATACTTACTATCAAATCTCGAGTCGACCGCTACTCGATTTTCTATCACTTTTCACCCGAATTACAAACTTCCAGCTTACACGATGCTAAATCAATCGAGATAACTAAACTGGTTACACACCTATAAATATTCATATCAGTTGTCACAGGTAGCTAACGGTTGGTCGCTGACCGAATGTTAGAATTGATTTTTAACCGACTCCAAAAAATTATCTCAATTTAGGTACCTATCTACATTTTTTTTATTGCAATATCGAGGGTATAGTGTTAAAACCCAATAAGTGCCAAAAACATTTTATTGGTCCAATCTTAATGCATTTTTGATGCTCTTGTAGTGGTTAAATCCACTTTTACCACAGCATACTGATTATAACGATATTATTTGAATAACATAGATATTTGGACCTTAAAACTAAAATATTGGATATTCCGAAAGTAACAATTTTACTTGTACTTATTAACTTTTAGAACTATACCCTCGATATATATTATATTGTTGCTAAACATAAATCAATGAGATAACGTTGAGTAAATAAATAATACTTTAAAGATACACCAATAGCATTAATAATGAAATCATTTTAATGAGCAGTCTTCATCGGAGAGTGAAAAAGACGAGATAGATTGTGCAGTCCATCATACATTGAGATTGTATGAGAAAACCAAGCCGACTTACGAAGAATGTGAGACTATGGCAAAGAAGATACAGGTATAACCTACCTTTCAGAATGAGAAATAGAAAAAACGCTAGGGAGTCTAAATCAAATACTTTTTATAACTTTACGTTGCAGACTGCGTATCGTGCATATGGCGTCAGAAGGTATTGCCAGTCGAAACGGCGTGCGGCACAAGAGCAGGGGAAAGCCAAAGACAAGAATGTCAAGCTAGTGTTGCCAGAAAATAAAATATATGATACTACCTGTGAGGTAAAATTTATTAAAAGAAAAAGATTTTTTGTGGTAACAACACTCGTTTTCATCAAATTGACTATAATGATTAATTTAAAGCGACGCGTAAGCAACAACTTCCATTTCACCATTTGTTTTTCACTAGGTGACTCTTATTGATAGTTTACTTTATTCAGTTGACTGCGATTTTGACGTTGCAGTATTGTATTTTCAAGTTCCTTGGCAATCCTTGTTGATACAAACGTTTGCTAATTACATCTTTTTTTAATCTCAGGAAGAAGATAGACACGTCTCATCGTCTTTTACCGGCAAAACAAGTAAGTTGTTACTAATTCAGATAATTAAGACAGTTTCAAAATATTTTTTTAGTGCAATCGTCCTTAATTTCCACGCTTTGTACTAAAACAAGCACAAAAATACTTTAAACTAGCATATACTGTTGATGTCAATAACTCTTTAGTTCAAGAGTTTAAAAAAAAATCTCTGTATCTCCAATCTATGCAAAGCTTGTACTATGACCATACCAGGGTCAACCGAAAAGACCATTTCCAAAATTTTCCGCTGGCGGTAATCGAACTCGCAACCACGCGGCTTAGTGAGCTGCTTACACTCAAACCAAGTTTTTATTAACAATTTATTGTTTACCAGAACTTTACACAGCATCATCCACATCTTTAGCAGGCTCCTATATGAGGTTACCAAGATACAAACCATATTCTGCCCATGACACCGAACTCCTATCAGATTTAGAAGAAACTCCTGAAAAAGAGCATGCCCATATCGACTATACCGTTGAAAACCCACACGTGTCCATAACTATCGATACACCTGTGTACAGGGAGAGGAAGATTAACTTCGTAGCTGAAGATGATATTGTATCCGTGCCTGAAATTACTGAAGAGATTCATGAAGTTATAGATGATGAATTGAAAGAGAATATCGATGAAAAAATAGTAGAGACTGATGGAAATGAAAGTGATTTCAACGATGATATTGTAGTCGCCATAGATCTGGATGTAGAACCTCATAGTATTGTGATAGAAACTGATGATGATAACACGGTGAAATCAGATGATGATATTCAGTTTGGTGATGAAGACATTGGTACTGGACATGAAATTGAGGATAATGTGACGGAATACGTAATGAATGATGATTTGTGTCGTGTGTTTGATGAAGATGGGAGTAGGCATGCGTTATAATTTGAAGAAAGTGACCATAAAAACTGCGTCATTGGTAGAATTACCTAAAATGATGTGATACTTATGACATGTCAATTTTGCTACTTACCTTTGAAACACCACCTTTATAGGATTGTTGTTTTAATATTAACCATCGTGATATATAACGGAGATGCCCTATCGACTCCGCCCTGCGGCAATTTTTTTGTCGTATATCTGACATCCGACATCGCAGTTGCCCTATTTATAGTTGCCGTATACTACAGGTAACTACAATGGCGGATGTCAGATAAACGTCAAAAAAATTGCAGAAGAGCCATACACAGGGCGGTGTCGATATGGGTTATCTAGTTACTCTATGATATTAACTGACCTTTTTTTAACATATTGTATTATACATTAAATGTCAGGGGCCAGAATTTAATAAAAATATATCTATACATACAAATAAATAAAATTGGAGTGTCTGTTTGTAATACATACATACATACATACAAATAAATAAAATTGGAGTGTCTGTTTGTAATACATACATACATACATACAAATAAATAAAATTGGAGTGTCTGTTTGTAATACATACATACATACATACATACATACAAATAAATAAAATTGGATTGTCTGTTTGTAATACATACATACATACATACATACATACATACATACATACATACATACATACATACATACATACATACAAATAAATAAAATTGGAGTGTCTGTTTGTAATATCAAAATAACACTTTTTTACCAAATGCGTATGAAATTATATACGATACCTATAACGAAAACGCAATTATTTTTTTTTGTCTGTCTGTCTGTTTGTTTGAGGTAAACTTCTAAACGGCTGAACCGATTTCAATGGGACTTTCACTGACAGATAGCTGACGTTCCAAGGCGTAACTTAGGCTACTTTAATTTTAGAAAAAGCATTAGGGTTCCGCGGGAAAAACATAATACCCATATTTCCGGGTAATCTCCCTAAAGTCCACGCGGGCGAAGTCGCGGGCACAGCTAGTTCTAAATAAAAATGTTGTGTCATTATAATAAAATTTATTTATGTTCATTACAGATCTTATTATATATTTAGGACGAATATGATACAATATATAGGTTTTTTGGTCAATACTATAGTGTATATACATACCCTAGAGTAACTCTAACTTAACTAAAAACGTGTGGGATAAAACAGTGCACTTTATTTATGTAAATGCTTCAACTATTTTTTTTAATAAAAGCTTACGTAATTGGCGAAGCTCTTCAGTGCAGTTGTTCTTGGACTTATTCAACAATTTTGGGCTTGCATTTGACAAAGGGGTTCCAACTACAAATCACTATGATCAGAATGCATATCTGATAATAGTGTGAGTTTTTGACGTCGTCGACGTAATAACTTGAAGACACGGAACTCCTACGTACCTCTAGCGGCGAGTTTATGAACTACGATGCCCATACAATTTCATGTTAGCAAAAAGACGCGCAACGACATTTTAAGTATGGAGGGTAGATGGAAGGAGTGTCATCTAGATATTAAAAAAGTGTCCGTCGAAATGCAATGGTTACTAGTTCAAAAAACTTCTACAATGGCGCTGGTCTGTCACCCTGTCAACCTGTCACCCTGTCGTCACCGGCGCCATTGTAGAAGTTTTTTGAACTAGTAATTGTTGCTTTTCGACGGACACTTTTTCAAATATTTCCCATAGGAGATTGCGCTCCTTCTATCTACCCTCCATAATTTTAAGTAAAGGTAAGGTTCATAGAATTCGGATTCTCGCTGATCGCAAAGAAAATTTGAACTCTTGAGTAAAATCACACTCCAGCCAAAGGTGGCTATCATTAAAGCTAACTTTACCTGACACCCTCTATTAATACCAGGCGTCTCTGTAACCAATCCATCATTTGGCCAGAAGTGGGACTACTCAAAGACTTACGACATTTTTAAGATATCTACTTTTTTTTAAATGTTATAACTTTTAACAGTATCGTATAGACAGTGGCGCCGCCACCGTCAATGATACGCTTAAGCTTTTTACAAAATACGACTGTGGCTACATTTTCATACGTTTGACAAGAATCGTTAGTCGCTAGCACATGGTAGGGCTACTGAACATCAATAACCTCATGTAATAATTATGGAAGTAAAACAACATTTCTCAACAATAAATAAATATTATACACAACATAAAAAAACAAATAAGTATGGTTATTTGATAATTCAACTATTCGTTTTAAAACTATTCAAAGGAGCACAGGAGTATTAAAATTCTTATTTGCTAAAATAATAACAAAGCACAAAAAGCTGGCAACACTATAGCTTACGTCATAACATATTCATGAACCTATTCATTATCGGTTACGTGAATTAGAACTTTAACTCGAAAGTTATAAAGTTCAATTGAGTTAAATGGTCTTATGCTAAAGACAAATGTTGTCAGAACATGGTTTAAAATTTACCTCTTTCTTTTCGATGAGCCTTAATTATAGTTGATATAATTATTCTAATTTATAAATAATATTTATTGCTTACAAGTTATGTACTTTATACCTATTTAAACAGTTTAGTAGAAATCACAGCAAATATCAACGAACGACGCTTAAAATATGAATATTGTGATAGAAAATATTATGCTTAGGTACAATCATCTAGGAAAACGAATCGATAGACTAGTGGAATGGTTCCTTACCTAAATAAATAAAAATAAATTGTTCGAATGACAAAAATAAAACTACATAATTATTTTATCTTATTTACAAGTTTTCGTTAAAATTATGCATGTTGCCATCAATAATAAGTGTCATTATATTATATAGATTAATTCTATGTTAAAATATAAAACAAATTTACTTTAGACTCAAAAATTAACGTTAATTAACACCTGTAGTTCATACAGACGCAAATCAAAATTAGCCAAATAATAAAAAATATAGTTTTTCATTTTTGAGCGATTTTTTCTCAGGAGATCTCGTAACTTATGCTTTGGTATGTTCCAAATAGTTTTTTTAAATCTTAAGCTATGCACACATTTGACAGAACGTCGAGTGTGCATCTACGTCATGGGTTTGACACTTAAATTAGTAGTTGAAGGGTGTTTTATATCGTGTCTACTCCTCCGCCTAACATTTTGTTGCCGTATTCACTAAGCACCTGAAATTAAAGAAAACATTGCAGTTATGTGGTAATCTATTTATCAGTCTTTTTCCCTCTTGCAAGCAAGGGGAAATCAAAACATCGTGAGGGCCGCACTGGGCCAGCGTGGTGGACTATAGCCCAAAAAATCTCCCTCGTATCGAGAGGGAGTGTGCCCGGTATAATGGCAATAGTCTCGCCCCCTATTAAATTGGGACCAAAATACATTGGCGAGGTGTGGGCGCACTGCAGTGCACCTCTGCCTACACCTTCGGGTAATACAGGCGTGATGATGATGTATAAGATTTATGTTAACGACATCTCTTGTGTAAAGATGTCGGATATTAGTAAAAAGTTAAAAACATGTTACTGTATTTGAACGCCAACACAATCTGTTGCAATTCGAATATCTGAATACCTATTCCATTGCAACCTAGCCAACAAAAGCGAGGACATCTATTAAGTTTATTAGATATAAGTTTGGTGACGTATGGACCGCTCATCGTCGATAGTAATTGAAAAACAATCAATTTTTGAACGGTAGTAATGGGTAAATTTTATATGAGGAGTAACTCATTTTACCTCGCAAGGTGCTCACAAGTTACGCCTCATTTGAGGCATCGATTGAGCACGTATTTACTTCGTTCGCTTACTTAGCTTAATCACTCCCAAGACTTACTCGAAACCTGATTAAAAAATTTCCACGCTACTTTTACATGGGACGCGAGGAGGGAGTAAACAAGTGAGGCTGTTTAATGTAACTTGTATGAATTTGCTAACATGGAGACTTCAAACAAGTCGACTCTTTGGTATGTAGTACTCACTTTGTAGACGAAGATATAGTGATGTCTATTAGACAGCGAGTGAGGTCGCTGCGCGCGCAGGTTCCTGACGACGCGCGGCACGTCTGCGCCGGCGCCAGACGGCAGCGCGCGCGCGCTAATGTCGAGCGCCATCAGCGCCGCCGACCGCCCCGCGCCCGACGCGCACGTCACCACGCACGGACGGATGCCTGCGGGACGAACAAAAGCTTTATCACTATAATTTGAAATATTAATATTTTTTGACAAATAGGTAATTATTTTTAATCGACAAATGAGGTTGATATTACACAAGCACGGCTTCAACGTCACAGTGGTTATATTCCAGCTATCATTGATAAAAAATAAATCCACAAATTACGTCATTTTACAACCATAGTAGACTTGAGTTCCTGTTATAATAATTTTATTCGTCATGATTGTTTTACTCAAGCAGTCATCTAGAGCATCCTTTCCCAAAGTGGGTGATAACGCCCCCTTGTGGGCGCTGCAGCCCTAAAGGGGGGCGGTAAGAGACCCAGGAAAAAAGTGGGTGACTATGATAGTTACGTATAATCTGTCTCCACTATACTTCCACATACGAGCTACCGTATGAGCTACCGGACTTCTGATACGCTCTGTATAATCATAAAACTATCTACTCACCTTCAACCTCAGAAGCTGCCTTCATCCTGCCTAAAGTGCCGTTATTGGAGACCCCCCTCTTCAGTTGCTCCTCAGCCTTGGCAGGCGAGTACACGTTGACACCGTGTCCCGTCACCCCGTCTTCCCGCAACTTGGATAAATTGCTGAATGATGACCGGCTCTGGTCACCATAAATTACTTCTACACCTGAAAAAAGCAACTCTTTAGCAGCATAGCACGGTATTCAAGATAAAACCTAATTTGGGTTCCATAGAACCTATTTCCAAAGTCACTATAACTTCTTGCGTAATTAATTCGAGTAATAAATTTATTTTATTTGTTTACATCCGGAAATATTGGCGCAGATATAAAATGGCATAACTATATTGTTTTCTTATATTTACGCGAATACTATACATTTAAATAAAATTATTTTGCGGATTTTATCGCGTTTATTTACTATTTTATTTTCCGACGTTTCGGCTGCTTTACAGCAACCATGGTCACGGGGAGACTGAAGTGTTAGATGTCCTGATGTCATAGTTAATAACTGGGTACACTCGGGTAAACGTCGGGAAAATAAAATAAAATAAACTATGCATAACTATGTTTTATGCATATTTTTTACCAATTTCTGACTTACCAAGATTTGTTTTTAAGATTGTTATGTTTTAATTACTTAGCGATTGAAAAGCTTTGCCTTTAATGTTAAAAAACATCGTATGATATTCACAATAAACGCTAATGAAATAATACTTTAATAATATACTTACCATCTTCATCATACTCTTTGGCTGTCTGCGAGATCTTCATGTAACTCCTCATCTCGCATAAGAAATCAATTATGGAGTCATAATCATCAGGCACGCCTTTGGCAGGCCAGAAGTACCATAGATGTGTGATCTCCCTCCAAGTCCTTGTGGTCAAGTTAATTAGTTGTACGCTCGATATGGCGTACTTGTCGCGTTGTTCGCGTTTCTTTAGGATAATTTTGAACTCTCCGAACATACGTTTGTTGTCTGTTATCTCTGATGGCGGTAGATATTCATAGCATTTCTCCTGAAAACATACAAATATTCATGTATTTATTTTTTACATGTATTAATGTTTTTTTTCACCAAAAAATCTAAGCCCAGCTACCTACAAATTAATTGTAATCACCAGTAGGCATTACCGTTTTCATCTACTTAATAAAATTACCAATAAAACGGCGTACACAAAACTGGTAACCCTCGATACTTTCACCATGCCCCCCTTACTTCATCTAGGTGTAAATACAAAATACACTTAAAGTACCAAAAAATGGGGTAAACAAATTAATTGGCAACCCACTACCAACGCCTTCTATATTTCAAGATAACCAGCCACTAGATGGCATTTATCTACATATTCTGTACACACCTGAAAACTACCACTAAAAAAAAACAAGGTAATAAAGTGCAAGATCAACACCAGTCCACTAGAATATGGCCCTTATCGCAATGTACTCACGACTCCGTTTTCCATGTATTCCGTCAACATAACAATGAGCCTAGAGTTCTGCTCCCATATCATGCGCCAGAAGTCCACGACGGTGTTGGAGAGCGGCGCCTGGCTCGCGATGTAGTAGTTACGGATGTTGCCCGGGCCCTGGGGATCATTACCTACATTGTAGAGTTGATTATTATAGAGATATGTTGTTGTAGCTAACTACTTCTAGCTACTATTCAAACTCTACATCATTTAGTACTAGGTTTTTCGTATATAGTGTATTTCGGCTTGAATTAATACTTTATTTTAAACGTTATATTGTAAAGATGAATTGCAAAACATACTATTTAAAGGTTCTATGATTATTTTCACAACTTGTATGTGAATTTAGAACATAATTGTGTAATTTTTGTCCGTCTGCCGTACGCAGCTATTTATGTCGAAAAACATTATAACGTTGGTATAATTTTATATTGATCTATTTGGTATAGGTAATTTTTTTACGAGCTCGTCTTAACGCTCCAATGTGCCCCGGTCCTTATACGTAAGAATTCCATACATTTCAAACTACATTTCATACAAAAAAATCGTGCGGGTTCTAAGACAATTTAGCTGTATCCCCGAGACTCACCGAGGGTTACCTCGGTGTCTTCAATGGATATAGCTGTCGAACCTGTAGGCTTAGCATGGCTGTGTAGACATAAGTTGGACCTCCTTCAACTGTCAAATGTGTCGAGAAAATGACGTCACTTAGAGATTTTTGTACCGGACATGGCTCGGTGTGAAGTCATTTTCTCGACAAATCTGAAAGTTGAAAGAGATAAAACTTATGTCTACGCGGTCATGCTAAGTCCGCCTTCAATGATAGCGGTAGGAATATGTAGCGGTGCTTAGACCCATAGAAAAAAACTTTAAAAAGTTGCGAAAAAAAATTCAGCCACTCACCGTAACATAGTTAGCATTGATGTACTCCGTAGTGGGGTCATTGCCAATCCTTCGCAGCGGCACCCTGGTCTCCGGCAGCGGCAGTACATTCGAGTAGCGGTTCTTGTCTTCGCACCCTGGAGGCACCTCCTCAGGTCTCACAGACACCGAGGGTATCTCCGCGAACTCCGCCGTCATGGACTCCATGTCGAGCGCGAAGTTCGCAAGAGCCGCGTATTGCATTGGATGGGAAGTGACCTGAATGAAGAAATATATGGTAGAAGCCTTTATTTTAGTCATAGAGTACAGGGATGACATGAGTATTAGGTACAATTTTGACTATGACAATAATATTGACTTTTTGATGTGAAACATCTATAGTCGAGGGGTAAACCAGATTTTTGACGTGGCGAGATTTGCTGTCGCTTCGCCACAACAAAATTAAATCAACCATATTACTTAATGCATAAATTATAGTTTTAAATGTGGCGACGCTTAGCCACGCTATGCGATGGTATCAAATAAATAAAATCAACATTATTACATAATACATGAAGTATAATTTTAAATGCGGCCACGCTTCGTCCGCCGCTTAGATTCCGCCCACCGGCTGAATACGCTCACTCGCCACTACGACTTTTAAGTTTTATGTTTCACATCTGCCAAGCGTCCCGCGACGGCTCAGTTTTTTACCAGACTACGGCGCGAGGAGGGTTAAGCCTCCCTCACCTCGGCTCGGCACTCGCGCATCAAATTGTTTGCCATACCAAAACTAACTCTGTTGACTGATAAAAAAAGTTAATTTTTAAACTAAATGACACTGGCAGTGCGAGCGAATGTTGTCGCGTAGTGTCGTGGCTTCTACCACAGAAATTTAATCTTAATGTATATAGACACAGAGTACGTTTTAGTACCGTCGAAGTGTGCCCCAGTGTGTGCGGGGCTTATGATTTCGACCGCTACGTTTGCAACTACTCCTCATAATTTGACACATGATTTATCTTTAAAAGCGTCCTGAACTACCGCTGGTTATTAAATTTCAGTGTTGGGAAATAATTATAAATTAATTACTAAAACGGGTTCGAGTCCCGCTAGTGGTAAATTTCAGAAATGCCCTTTCTGGAATTTGCCATGATCTGGATGTAACTGGGATCGCCCCCACTCCATTGTACGGCTTAATTTAGTTTGGGATCATACAATCAGTAAGTACTGGCTGGTGATATACTCGTATATATAGGTATAAGCTGTGCCCGCGCCTTCAACCGCGTGGAATTTAGGAAAAAAGTATCGTAAGTTACTCCTTGTCACATTAGCCATCTACCAGTGAAAGTCGCGTGAAAATCGATCCAGCTGTTTGTGATATTACCAGGAAAACATGGGTTTTATTATTTATGTCGCCGTTACCTCGTCATCATAAGCTGGGTTCCCGTAGCTCCGCTTGCTGGCCCGCAGCCGCTGGTTGCCCTTCCTGTGACCCACGCTCACGCTGTCGAGGCTGTACGCGTCCAGGGACACGGGGGTGCAGCGCTGTGCGTACACGCCGCGCCGCCCGCGACGACGAACCACCAACTAAACAAATATTTTCTCCTATTCAAGTTGATTCAGACCCCACACCACCTTCCTCACAGCAATGTTTTAATATTAAATCACATAAAATCAATACAGCATCAGAATGAGAAATTATTTTATTCTTAAAAACCAATACAGGCACTTATGAATTGTCAATAAACAAAAAATAAGATGATGAATGGCTCCCCCTGCGATAAGCGGGTATTTCAGCCAGTGTCAAGTAATTAATAGCGAGAGCAAATTCAATGAATTCAAATTATAAATACTATTAAAAATGGGTAATGAATATGATAAACATGGCGGATCAATCCGAACCGTGCGTGTGTTGTAAACATAAAGAAAAAGTTGCTGGTAAAAGCTACGGACTCACAGGACAAACTCCGCTTGCGCTTTCAATGTAATTTAATATAATAATACATCATCACGCCTGTATTCCCCGAAGGGGTAGGCAGAGGTGCACTGCAGTGCGCCCACACTTCGCCGATGTATTTTGGTCCCAATGTAATAGGGGGCGAGCCTATTGCCATTATACCGGGCACACAGGTTTCCTCACGATGTTTTCCGTCACCGTTTCTTAGCAAGTGATAATCTCAGATGAAAATGAGATTCGCACATGGACCCCAGAGGTGCGAGCCGGGGATAGAACCTGCGCACTTTGATTGCAAAGCGTGCGTTCGACCACTCGGCTACCACTGCTTACTCAATGTAATTTCGTTGAAGAATAAACTTTTTACAATGATTCAAATAGTCCATAGTCCACTGAGCCAGCGTGGTGGACTATGGCCTGAATCCCCCTTGCATTTAAGGGTGGCCCGTGCCCAGTAGTAGGACGTTAAAGGGGCTATAGTAGTAGTAGTAAACTAGTAATAATTCAATACAGTTCGTTTTGGCAAACGATTCGCCACGCGCGTCTTAACGCGGCAGTGTGCGAGGGATCTAAGTATATGATCTCTAAATACAAAGATCTCAGTACATTCACAAAGATCACAACCATTCATACAACGAGCCTTCTCGGTAAGTATAAACAATAGTTTTATCGACAGGATGCTGGCTGCTAACTGAGACTGCGGTGTCAGCGTTTGATTGCAGACAGGAACACTACGCTCATTCATTAGTTGCATAATAAATATGGCTTTGTATAAAAATACATCAACATAACGCCTGTATTCCCCGAAAGGGTAGGCTGAGATGTAACATCACTTCGCCGATGTATTTTTATCCGCCATCTTTATCATGTTCATCACCCATTTTTTTTATAATGGGTATTTATTGAATTGGTCCTTGCTATTAATTACTTGATATTGGCATAAATAGCTTCCCGCTAATCGCAGGTGCAGCCATTCCTTATCTTATTCCATTCAAATAATAATATTAATAATACATCGTCACGCCTGTATTCCCCGAAGGGGTAGGCAGAGGTGCACCGTAGTGCGCCCACATTTCGCCGATGTATTTTTGATCCCAATTTAATAGGGGGCGAGCCTATTGCCATTATACCGGGCACATTCTCCCTCAATACGAGGGAGATTTTTGGGCTATAGTTCACCACGCTGGCCCAGTGCGGGTTGGTAAACTTCACACGCCTTTCTAAAGACTTGAAGTTTTCCTCACGATGTTTTCTTTCACCGTTTCATAGCATGTGGTAATGTCGGATGAAAATGAGATTCGCACATAAACCCAGAGGTGCGAACGGGGTTTGAACCTGCACACTTTGATTGCAAGGCGTGCGTTCGACCACTCGGCTACCACTGCTATTCCATTCAAGTTCCATTATTTAAAAAAAAAATGATGACGTAAATAATATGCGGGATACCCAGGTTATGAAGTACGTCATCAACACGCCTGTCTATACTAATATTATAAAGAGGAAAGATTTGTATTTTTGTATGTAACGAATAAACTCAAAAACTACTGAACCGATTTTAAAAATTCTTTTACCGTTAGAAAGCTACATTAATACTGAGTAAAATAGGCTATATTATAAACCCGTGCGAAGCCGGGACGGGCCGCTAGTATTTTCTAAAGAGGTAGACAGAGGTGTACCAACACTCCGATGATGTATTTTTGGTCCCAATGTAATAGGGGCGTTTTTTTCGCTACGAACTGCCTAAATTCATAGAAAATGTTCTTCGTTTAGTCGCCTACTCCTGACGTAGATAATCAATCTTTATGTATACCAGCACAGAGTTTATTTTTTAATAACTTCTTATTCTTAAGAGCTAGGCTCTTGTCGGTGGAGTTGTTTTCCATTCATCCCTGTTTTCTGCTTCCTTCCTTTTTACCTCCTGGTATGTTTTGGCATATATTTTTTTCTTTTACTTGGTCAAAGTAACTTCTCCTTGGTCTTCGTCTTCCTCTGCTGCCTTCCAACTTTCCCTCTATTATTTTGTTAATTAGTGCGTCATGTCTTATTAAATGTCCAATCATTCTCCCCCTTCTATTTTCTATACAGTTTAATAGGTTTCTCCGTTCCCTTCTCTTACTAATACTTCCTGATTTGTTATTTTCTCCGTCCAGCTTATTTTTTCCATCCTTCTCCAACACCACATCTCGAACGCCTCAAGTCTTTCCCTTTCCCTTTGTGTTAGTGTCCATAATAAAGACAGCCTAAATTTATTGCCTACTCGGTACGTTCAGGGCGTAAAAAGGGTGTTTATTTCAAATACCTACAAACAATAATATCCAAGTCGGTACTTTCAAAATACTTGAATACTTATCGCGTTACGTTGGTGCACTTATCGCTAAGAAGGCAATAATTTCTAAGTGTTCCAAAACGCATTCTCTAGCATTTCTCGGAACAGCGGAATGGTTGGCACTCGATCTGGGGCGAGCTGGGGCGGGGTGGGGCGGGGTGGGGCGGTGTGAGCCTGACGTGTGAAAATGTGGCGATTTCAAGGGCCCAACACTTGAGACCTTAATTTATGAGGTGCGCTCTAGATTTGGTTCGTATCCATTTGCACACGACATTTGGCTTAACTTTGACTTTTGGAAAGTTCTTATATAAATATTAATTTACCTACGTCTTACAATCGTATACTTTGGTTGTATTAATTTAAGGGGTGGAACAATAGATAACTCTATCTATCTTTAATCCAGAATTAAAATAAGTCAACTCGAATAATTTTAATGTGAATAACCGAATCAAATAGTCGTCATCATCATCATGAATCTTATTTTTTATATTATTAAATACCTAATTGGATAGAGCTGTTTAATACATGACATTGGCAAAATATATTATTTAATCGAGTTTATGGCGTCATCATTATTCTATTATTCTTCGTAAAAAAGTAGCAAGAAATATATCTGCTTACGATTTTTTTATGTTAAAAATAATTTTACCGTACGTCAATATTTTTAACATAATTTCAGTGTCGCATAGTGCAATGGAGCCGCGCACCAAAGGTCCGTCATCAGCGTAGCTTTGTTTATAATTTGCATTGTAAAAACATCCTCCGGCCCGCGATACGGCGACACCTACAGCTTACTAGGAACATAGGTGAACTCTGTACGGCAGCGAGAAAGTGCACAATTATTACTTTGAAACTTTTTGTAACCGTTATGTCCCACTGCTGGGCAAAGACCTCCCTAACCTCTCTCTATCGGTCCCCTGTCTTTCGCTACTTCATACCATCCGTCTGTATAAACAGAGGTCATCCCGCCACCAAATAATACCAACGTCAAGACAGATGTATTTTGATTCATTGGTTTTTTTATGTTTATTACAATTACTTAACACTTTCTCGCTACCCTACCAGTTTTTGTCCGCTATGGCCCCGGAGCCCTCAAGCGGTCGCCCAGCGCCCTGCGCGCGCGCCTCTACGTGTACTCACATACACAAGTGACGTATCACGCGACGGTCGGGCCTTCCAGCTCCCGCGCTACATATTCAATTTTTCAAAATTTTAATTTCTAATTAAATTTTCTGTATTGTTTTGTAAACAATCACAACAATTGTGTTTACTGATATCGGCGGGAATACAGGTGAGCATTTTTATTTGTGTTTTTTTTTCAGATTCTTATAAAATGTATTTCTAGTTTTTACAATATGTATTCATAATTCTTATGCCATATAAGGACGTATCTCAAATTATATCACATGAGTGAAAAGTCTTCGTCGATTTTCAGCACAGTGGAAGTCTACATTTCTATTAACGAATAGAAGCATAGACAATACTGACGTGATTCATATATTTTTAACAAATCTTCCCTCCTGTGTTGATTTTTTTTCAAGCTTTAAATCTATTTCACAATAAAACTTACTTAAATCCTTACCATTATTGATATGTGTAGAGGCATCTATATGCTGCCATTTTTCCTATACATACAGCTGTACCGATTGTAATAAAGGAGTCGTTCAGGACCTTTCCTCTACGGCACGGGGCAAAGCCATTGCGCCCGCGCAACGCCGTCAGAATTCATGTTGCAGTTACAGTTTGAATTTAATCGTTTCTTGCTCATAATTCAAAACACATTGGTAATGGTTTTTACTTGTAATGTAATTTTCAACAGGTTTCATAAGTATACAACCAATGGAAATACCGCGCGCGGGCTTTCGGGTTATTGTATCGAATGGTAAAGGATTCGATTCTTATCTACCAAAATTTGGTTAATAATCTTTCCAAGCCCCTTGGCTTGAGAAGATAGTTTTGTCTGTTTATTAAATCTATCTTTCATTTTATTTGAGCTTTAGACAGCTAGAATATGACTAGTCTAGACATTGTTACCTTGAAGCCATTAGACTAGTCATATTCTAGCTCCTATTGATAAAAGATGTTGTTTTCATGCCTTTAAAACCTAACAATAGTGTTAGGTTAGGTTGGAGCACTGGTAGCACTGGTACTCCACGGTATGTTAAAATATCAAAATCTTAAGTTTTGTTACGCAATTTTATAGTTAACAAATTTAAAAGTACCAGGGCATCATAGCAACATAAGCGTTCTCCAAACTTGTGACCGACATAAGTAACGGCCGTCCAAGTATGCCAATTCTCGTTACGAACGATAACCGTATCTTGGTGTCGGGTGACCACATTAGACCGCATCCAGTTGCAAACGTAGGAATTTTTATCGCCAGATACGACCACTGTTGGACGAGACTGACGGTTCCAAAGAGATACAATTATCTATGTACTTTCTACATGTATATCTTTAAAAGAGTTTGACGCTGTTTCGTGTTTAGTGTGTTAGATTGATGTCTCGTGATTTCTGCAATCCTGGTACCTCGGGATTTTAAAACATTATATTTTGGTTTGCCTTCTAAATTTTTGTGTTTACGCGTATATTTTTATACCGTTAACTTATTTCTTAAGTCATCGATTATTACAATGAATACGGATTTTATTCTTAAATCGCAGACACTAAAGTTTTTATGTATTTTTGGTAGGCATCTTAAAATAATGCCGATATTATCGTTCACAAAAAAAACGTTACGATTGCAAATTGATAAAGGACAAAGTTCATTCATTAATGCTGACATTGTAGACTATCAAATTGGGAAAAAAGTACATTCTGAGAAATAATAAAAACTTTGTTTCTGTATTTTATTAAATTCCGTATTAACATGTAGGTAGGTACTGGCAGCTCGCTGTTGAAATATTCTTTCGAAATACTTTTTTTTGCCTTTGATTGAAGTAATTATCTACTAAATGTAAGTTCGAGGTTAAATGTATAGATTAAACTTAGGTCTAAAGGTACAGCAACTAACTGACTAATACATATAACGTAGTACATACCCATTTTTTGTAATCGAAATATTATGGGTTTTTTTTGTCAAAAAAGTTGGGAAGTCTCTCACTTATTTATTAGGGCTTCGTAGCAAATATCACTAATAGAACCTTTATCATTAAATACTTTTAATACCTACACGAATAATTAAACTTTCTTTTATATTTGTATGTTACAGGAGTCCGGTTAAATATGTTGGATTGGATTGGCAAAGGTAATTATAATCATTTTGAAATAGTGAAGTAATTATAAGTAATTCCCCGTTTCAATATAACGTTGACACATACACACACAAATACAATATTAAAGGCGCGTCAAAACGGACTGTATTAACGCAAAAGAAGCACATTTTTCAACGAAATGTAAACGATTACGCGTGGTATTTTGGCTTTTACTATGGAAATTTCATCTTTATAGATATCAAGACAGAGTAGATTTTAAAGAAAAGTAAAGATCATTCCCTTGCCCCAGGGCTACTGGCATTATGGATGATGATAGTCATATAAATGTTGACAATATAATTAATTACTCTTGTTCAATAATACGTTGTAACATTTCAGATTACGGTGCGCGTGGGCATCGTGTTTCAGTCTACAACGTTCTCCAAAGTAGTGAACGTAATTATCGTGAGACAGTCTATAGATATTATGCTCATTACTTTGGATATGTTGTTAGAAATATCTACGATGCTGCAGGAAGGAAAGACTACATAGAAGAACAGAAAACGCTAACAAAATTGACCTTTAATTTAATTATTTATATTCAACATAAGCAAAATAACTAACTAACTACAGCCCTTTTTAACGTCCCACTACTGGGCACGGGCCTCCCCTCAATGCGAGGGGGATTCAGGCCATTGTCCACCACGCTGGCCCAGTGCGGGTTGGCAGACTTCACACATCGAGAAGTAGTCAAGTTCCCTCAAACTTGCAGGTTTCTTCACGATGTTTTCCTTCACCGTTTCATAGCAAGTGGTAATCTCGGATGTAAATGAGATTCGCACATGAAACCCAGAGGTGCGAGCCGGGGTTTGAACCTGCACACTTTGATTTGCAAGGCGTGCGTTCGACCACTCGGCTACCACTGCTTTAAGGCAAAAATACTTAACTTTATTTGAATTTGAATAGTATATAAAACTTTGTTTAACTTTCAACTGCAATGTAATGTACATTATATATCAAAAAGTTACAATTTAAAAGGACTCACCAATAACCCGATGAGAAGAATCAACGCAATAACGCCGATAGTGCTGACGGCTATTGCCACGGCCGCTCCTGAGCCTGTATCATCTTCATTCCCTGTGATAGGTGACGCTTTAGTCGTCACTTCATCAGTATAACCATTCACGTCTTCAAGTTCATTCACTGATTTAGTCACGTAATTAATATCTGTTGTTGTATCACCAATAGTAGTGTCTATTATATTAGCGTTAGTTTGAGTAGTTTCTTGTATCATTTCTGTTGTAAAATATGTTGTAGTTTCAGGTAATTTTGGTATTATTGGCACTTTTATTGTTGTTGTTTCTTCTATTAACTGTGTTGAAGTTCTATAGGTGATCGGTTCAGAAGTTGTTGGCTTAGAAGTTGTTGGTATAGGAGTCGTTGGTGGGGTGGTAGTCACTTCTACAGTTGTAGCTTCGGTAGGAGCTTCAGTAGTAGTTTCAGGTGTTTTTTCAATGATTAGTTCGTTGCTACCACTACTTTCTTCAGTACAGTCATCGTTCAGTTCACTCGGTGATGTTTCTGTGATTTCTGGTTGTATAGTTGATGTGATTATCTGTTCTTTTTCTGTGTTAATTTCAGTGACTACTTGCACTACTATAGTCGTTGTATCTTCGACTTCAGTTGTAGTTGGTGGTGTTGTTGGAGTTTCGGTAGTTACTGGTTGGGTAGTTAATCTTACAGTGGTAGGTTCAGAAGTAGTTCTGACAGTTGTAGGTTGGGTAGTTACTTCAATCGTAGTTGGCAGGTATGTTATTACTTCTGTAGTTATTGGTTCAGTAGTTTCCATCGTAGTTGGTGATGAAGTTGTTGTCACTTCATTTATTTCTGTAGTCACAGGTATCAATTTCGAGACATTCTCCAATACTTGTGAAGACACTTCAATGCGGGATGTCGTTTCAGGTACTATAGTAGTTGACTCATCAACCATTTCAGTTGTAGATATATAAGTTGGTCTGTAAGTAGTTATTGGACTGTTTTTCATAGATGTGACTTTAGTTCTTGTAGGGAAGACTGGATGCCATGTTGTTGGTGTTATTTCTATAGGTTGTGTCTCTGTTTCGACTTCTTCGGTTGGCACGTAGGAGAATCTTATAGTAGTTACAGTATAATCAGAAGTTGTTGGTGAATTCTCGTGAGCTACTGTCTGACTGTCTTCAGAGCCGGCGGCAGTTTCATCTTGCGGTGTCGTGACGTCTGCTGGTAACTTTGTAATTGATTCAAAACCAGTTGACTTCGTGCTGTCAACCGATGGAATAGTTTTCATAATAGATCCATTTCTGTCTGTTGTTTCAGTTGTCACAGGTACCCAAGGTCCTGTTTGGTTATCTTGTTCAATAGTCGTCTCTGTGGTAGCGGGATCTACACTACTCTGAACAGATATGTTACTCTCAGCTGGTACAGTTTCAGATTTTATCTCGTTTTGTGCCTCGGTTTCGGTCTCAGGACTTGGAGTTCTTGGAGTCAATATTGGTTGCCAAGGTAGTTTATTCTGGACAACTTCAGTTACTTTAGGGATGATGTCGTTGCTTATGGAGCTTACTGTTGTTGCTACCGCCGATGGTATTGTAGTTTCTTTCTTATCTGAAATATTACATTTAATTTTTAATAATAATCATACATCATCACGCCTCTATACCTTGACAGGGTAGACAGAGGTACACAGCAGTGTACCCACACATCTCCAATGTATTTTGGTCCCAACGTAATAGGGAGCGAGCTTGTTGCCATTATACTGGGCACATCCCACTGAATACGAGGGTGACGCTGGGCCTGTACGGGTTGGTGTACTTCACACGGCTTTCTATTGACGAGCAGGTTTTCGCACAATATTTGCCCTCACCGCTCAGCATCTGGTTATTTTCGATAATAATCACTGGTATTGATAAAAATCATAATTATTACTTTTTATAATTAGCTTTATACAGCACAACTTACTTATACATAAAATCAATAACCACACTCGACTAACACTCCGGAGTATTATAGATATTATCAAGAGTTATGTTAATATAACAATAAAGATTATGATTATTATCTATTACGTGTTGGACAGTCTTATCATAGGAGTTAACATTAATCCATTCTAATCATTCTTATTCAGTCATTTCGAACCCGTTCATATCTATGTTGCGATTGTTGTATCACTTACCTGTTACTTCGGCGACCTTCTGTAGTTCATTCTCGTCTACAGACTTCTGTGGTAGTTTAGTCTTGTTTAATGCGGCGTTTGGCGTTGGTGGTGGACTTCGTAAGCTAGCAAGAGCCCATACAGCGGACGTCGGGGGTATCTGCCACTCATCTTCAGCGTCCACCTCAGTGGAACTTGAGGTGGACGAACCAATCTTCGTTGAACCTCTCTTCCATAAACCAGGAACGGTATTGTCAGCTACCGACTGAGATTGCACAATTTTCTTCGTCCCACTTCCATCGTTTTCTAACACTGGGTCTATATCTGAAGATATCGTTGTCAGTACTGTTTTATATGACTGTTTAGGTTTAACCGTTGTTAATTTCTTGTACTTATCCTTGATGTTGAAGTGCTCTGAATAGATAGTGGTTGGATAAGTGGGTTTGACGTAATTTTTAGTCACGTTTCTCCTAGGTACCATCCAGATTGGTTTAGGTCGAGGAGTGCTGTGATGGAACTTGCGTGTAAAGGATTTTGGATTCGTAGTCGAGGATACATCGGGTTTAGATGTCACACTATTAGGTGAGTCTTTGTTCCCATTGAGGTTCAATCGTTTGGAATAACTCCTGTTTCTGGTATATCCACTTGAAAATGCTTTAATATATCTATCGGTTGTAGATATAATGTTTTGAGTAGATACTGGTACAGAGTTTAATATTGGTAGTGCACTGGAGAAAGGTGAGATGTCTACTGATAGTACGTTTGCAGGATCAGGGTATGTTGGTCTTATGGCTTCAAATGTCGGACTTGGGAATGTTGGATTGACGGTTTCAAATGTTAAATTAGGTATTGTAGGTACCGTTTCAAAGTTGAAAATGGAGGTTGGTTTTGCAGTGTCGAACCTCGAACTTGACAAAGTCGTTTTTGCACTTTCAGCACTTGAATCGGATACCGTAGGTTTCACACTTTCAGTTCCTTGGTTAGATAATGTTGATTTCGTGCTTACTGTGGAGAATGATGATTTAGCGCTTTGTCGTCTTGTACTAGCTGATGTTGTTCTAACTCTTTCGAATCTCTCAGTAGACAAACTTGGTTTATCAGTGTCAGGCACTATATCGGAAGATGTAGTTTTTATCCTCTCAAACCGTGATCTTGTTCTTGTAACCTGTTTTGATTTATCAGATGTTTGCGTGTCTGATATTGTTTCAGGCATAGTTGGTTTTATAGTATCATAGTTTGAAGGGGTAAGTGTTGGTATAACAGTTCCGTTTGTCGTGTTGTTTGCCGCCTTCATCGCTAATTCCTCTTCAGATGAAGTACCGACTGTGGGCTCAGCAGACAGCGATTCATTATCACAGTCGTCCTCAGAATTAATAGCGTATGTCTCAGTAGATAATACAGACATCTCGTAATAAATACTTGTACCGTGTACATCAGATAGCTCTTTATTAGCGCTACTAGCGCCGTCGTTGTCTAATAGACGTATCTCTTTGGTATTTTTTATGAATACTGATGATTTATTACTGGGCGTGTTGTTGCCCACTTTTTCAGTATCAACCTTCTCTTGTACAATCTTATGAACGTTTGTTGTATTAGCGGGAGGTGCCTTAACTTTTATAGTATCTAGATTTTTTTTAATACTCGTAGTGATTTTTTGAAATTTATTATCGAAAAAGTCATTTTTAGGTGTTGTCAAATCGCTGTCGAAACTAAAGAAACTTTCGGATTTGAAAATGTCGTGAGTGGTGTCTTTATAACCGTAGTTAGGTTCGTCTGAGAAAAGGCTGGAAAACCCGCCGTAAGTTGGACTACTGTAATCGTTCTTATTTACTTTATTATCGGAACTTTCGTCGTTCGTATCACGATTGAAGTCATTTTCGTAATTATAGCTAGGCATAGTAAAGAAATTATCAAATTTGCTTGATGAGAACTTCTCAAACGATTCTTTGTCTTCGTCATCCTCCTCATCCTCGTATGCTTCTTCATCACTCTGTTCCTCCTTCTTTACTGCCGCTGGAGTAGTGCTGCTTATAAGAGGTAACTTAGTTCTCTTATAATTGTGCATACTGTCTATAATATCCACTGGTTTCTTCACTTCGGGCGTCGGAGTTACTATAACTAACTTAGGTGTCTCTGTAGACCGGATCCTTCTTAGATTACTTGCCGTGGTCGCTTTTAACTGGGTAAAGTACCTGACCCTTCCTCTGTCCTTGTATTTAGCGTTCTTCTCTGTGTGTTCCTCGGAAGTTGAATCTTTCGGTTTCAGTTCGTTTATGGAGACATCTGGGGACTTGGGCTTGCCTCTGCCGGTCCATGTACCATTGATTCTGCTGTACCGAGGAGCTCTCTCATCTTTGACAGTGGTTGGTGTCGCGTCGTGTGGCAAAGCGATGCTATTGACTGATGTGCTACTCAAGAGTAGTATATTAACTACTAATGCTGCACCTGAAAAACACATTTATCATATTTTAATTTATATAAAATTTATTGTCTTTTTACTAGGTATACGTGACCATTTATTATTTAATGTTGAAGTTAATCCATTCCCTATTATTACAGAGGTGCACCGTAGTGCACTCAAACATTTCAGATACTTTTTCGATCCAAATATAATTAAAAAGCTAGCAAATTGCCGTTATTCCTTAACATTAATTAGATTTGGATTGGATTATGAGGTTATTTCTTCAATCAAGCTTTTATGATTCATGCTCTTATTGCCACTGCCCACTCTAATTTAACTGTTAAGTTAAAATACATAGCGCCTACACTTTTACATTAGCAATTCTGCTATTTGACATTATATTGGGCATTTGTGGCAGGCGGGTTTGACAATGATTGATTATCATCGATTATTTCTAAAAATTGTTATTAAACATAAAAAGTCCTTATTATCTCAGATTATCATTTCCTTGTATGTTAAGCTACTTACCTAATAATATTCTCACTGGTGACTCCATATTTTATATCATCTTGCTCTTCCAAATGGAATACGGCAGTCGAATTTGATTCACCTTGAGTCTGTCATGGTTCACCCTGGAAAAGATAAAGGAACTTTAAATAAAACTAATTTAAAAGTCGCTCGCTACCACTGCCGGGGCTAGCAGTCGAATGTGACAAGTAAGATTTATTTATTTAAAACATCTCCCTTACGACTATCATTACGTAATGCGATAGTGACGCTTATTTTCTAATTTTATTATTTGCAAAGATGCAAGATGGTTGAAAGACTTGGTGTGACACAATTCGTGACATAAGTCTTGTCTGTTGCGCGTGCTAACCACACCGGTGTCCTCTGTCGGCAATATTTTAATTTTTTTGAATGGACTACGGTGTTGGCTGTGAGTTGGACTTTACAGCTTCACCGGAAGAGAGCACAGCTACTAAACGAAAGTGCAAGTAAAGTGAACCTCGGTAATGTCTCAATGTTCCCAGATGTGTGCCGATGATACGTGACACAGTGTTACACCAGATTGTGCTGCATTATGTAACTATTCTCCCAAGACTTATGCTGTCATGTCTCGCCTTTGATCGCGTAGTACACTTTTCACCTTCGGAGTTTGAAATGCCACATGGAATACCGCTTCACATGGACGCTTACGCTTACCCTTTTTATCTATTACAGGACTCGCATGAACCGACAGTTAGGTGAACATTTCTGTACTTTAACTGGCCTTTTAGGAAGTGCACAAGTTAATACAAGGGTGACTTGAGCCGTAGTCCACCACACCGGCGAATACGACCTTGTGAACTTCACATGCATTTGTATAGACGTGCAGGTTTCCCCATAATGTCTTCCTTCACCGTTCAGCAAGTGGTAATAATTATTTAGATTATATTCGCACTTGAAAATCTCAAGACCCGGGATTTGTACTTGCACCCCTTACGTTCAAGGCGGGTATTGTTCTAACTAAGCTACTACTGCTTCATGACTAAAGTCAATTCAATTCTACGGAATAGATACAGACGTCTTCTAGTGTATTTCTATTCCCAGTTCATTATACAGTAGCCTTGTGCCCTCTGGCCTTAGTTACAAGCGTGCAACATAACTCATTATCTCAATGGAGTCCGCTCGACCTACATACATAAAGCCCTGTACAGAAAGACGCGTCAATATTCGGGCGACTGATTCTTTACCAAAACTAAAACGAACATTATTTACTCATTTAAAAGGCACATTTTTCAACGATGATGCGAGCGAATTCGAATAGAGTTTCAATCTATATATAATTAGCACAGAGTTCGTTTTTACATAAAGGCTGACAATTTTGACACTCGTATCACGATAACACTAGTAGCTCGCGACATACCTTCCCTAATGCAATATTGGCAGCACATTGGTCATGACAAGACAAAACGTGAGATACGACTTTTTTGTCTCTTGCTCTCGTATGAATATCGAAAGTGAGACAGCGACTCAGTCCGACTGTGGTGCGACATAATCCGTAACAATTCTAGTCTTCGCAAATGCACATAAAACATGCATTCCTATAAAACGAATAATATCACTATGATCAACAATTCAATCAATCAATCAACGGTGAAGGAAAAAATCGTAAGGAAACCTGCACGTCTATAGAAAGGCGTGTGAAGTTCACCAACCCGCACTGGGCCAGCGTGGTGGACTATGGCCCAAATCTCCCTCGTATGGAGGGGGAATGTGCCCGGTATAATGGCAATAGGCTCGCCCCCTATTACATTGGGACCAAAATACATCGGCGAAGTGTGGGCGCACTACAGTGCACCTCTGCCCACCCCTTCGGGGAATACAGGCGTGATGATGTATCAACAATTCGTTTTATGAGTAACACGTAACTGGCTGTTATAGGTACCTATAGAGCAGCGCATTAGCGAATAGAAGTTTTTTGATTGTGGAGATCGGATAAAGATTATTACCGAAAAAACCGCCATTCGTCATTTGCGAACTAGGCCAGTCGTTAAAGTTAATTTTGTTGTTTGTTTGGGGTAATCAGAGCAGAGGCGTTAGCACCCATACCACCACTTCTTACCTATAGGTAGGAATATTATTACATATTATTGGGTAGTATGTGGGACTAAATATTCTAGAATGAATGTGATTATGAGTAGAATCTCATTGCGATGTATTTCAGGCACTCTTTCATACAGAAATACCCAGAGCACACTGAGAAAAGATTCCTACGAATTGAGAACCTCCTGTTTATTTTAAGTCGGTTAAAAACGAAGTGCAATGACTTTTGGCGAACCCTATATCTCGCCACAAATCAGTAATTCCACCAATTGCCAATAGATGGCGCGAGTACCGACACATCGCAATTCTACGCGTACAAGAAATTGAACCGCCATACAAAGTACTATGAAAATCCTGGCTCGCGCAAGAAGAGTTCTCGACAATCTGAACTATATATACAAATTTCCCGACTAAAATAGCGGGGCGTATCGGACCCCGTCAGGCATACCACCCGCCTGACAGGAAGATTTTCCCTTTACCGCCAAAGACGCATAGAAAAAAAGTAGCCGTCGCGGGACGCCTGGCAGATGTGAAATATTATGTTATTTTGAGTAGAGAGAGAGAAGCCTCGGAGCGGCGAATGAGCGGAGTCAGTGGGCGGAGTCTAAGCGGCGGAAAGAACCGAGGAGCTACGGAGCTGCTTGAAGTTTTCGCATCACGGTAACGCGGAATTAACAGTTGCTCTCACTCGCCAAGCGCGCCATTAGATGTTTCATATCAAAAAGCTCATTCTTCAATGAAGTTTTGTTGTTGCTTTTACCACATGAATTCAATCTTCATGTTTTATACCTAATAAAACAACGTGTGGTCCATCCGTAATTATTGTGCAGTCGGCTTCGCTGTGTGGCAGTGGAACTAAATCTATACATAAGTATAATAAATATTCATAATTAATGATCTCCATCATCTTCGCACCAAATACCAAGGCCGAAACCAGTTTAAGCAAAAATAGCTCAGTCATTATGCAAATTATGTACAATAATAATACATCATCACGCCTGTATTCCCCGAAGGGGTAGGCAGAGGTGCACTGTAATGCGCCCATACTTCACCGATGTATTTTTGGTCCCAATGTAATAGGGGGCGAGCCTATTGCCATTATACCGGGTACATTCTCCCTCAATACGAGGGAGATTTTTGGGCTATAGTTCACCACGCTGACCCAGTGCGGGTTGTTGAACTTCACACGCCTTTCTATAGAAGTGCAGGTTTCCTCACGATGTTTTCCTTCACCGTTTCATAGCTAGTGAAAATCTCGGATGAAAATGAGATTCGCACATAAACCCAGAGGTGCGAGCCGGGGTTTGAATCTGCACACTTTGATTTGCAAGGCGTGCGTTCGACCACTCGGCTACCACTGCCTAAGTATAATAAATATTCACATTTAAGGATCTCCATCATCTTCGCACCACATACCAAGGCCGAAACTAGTTTAAGTAAAAATAGCTCATAAAAACTACAGTCATTATGCAAATTATGTACAAAATGTCCGATATTACTAAATGCTCATTTCCTATTGCAATGGCCACGAAACAAATTGTGTAAAACTATTAGTGATACCAATTAAACTTGCTGTGGGAGCGATGGAACGGAAATGTACAAGTGCAATAAAGTTAAACTAAAACCTATAATTACGTAGCTAAGCTCTATTTCAGAACAACGTTTTATGACAGGGCACCGTTAAATTAGTTTTAAGCATCACAGGCTGAGTATTACGCCTCTTATGCACTCGATGGCAATTCCAATTATGTGAGTCCTCTTAAAAATTATCAAATTTAAATATTTATTTTCCATAAGAATACATTGTCCCTATAATGGATTTTTTTATAACAAACTAGCTGACCGGGCGAACTTCGTCAGGCCTTAGAATTAGTGACATACGAAAGCAGCGCCACCTACCGGGTCCAATTGTGAATCTAAACCATCCAGGGCGCCAACCAAACGCACACAAAAAAAAATCATTCAAATCGGTCCAGCCGTTTAGGAAGAGTTCAGTGACACGTACAGTAGAATTATATATATAACGATAACTGTGAAACTGTTTTGGGAAAAGGTTTGTAAAGACAAGTACCTATCTCATAGAAAATGCTTCCTTACAAATAAAATATACAAGGATTCTTCTTAACACAAGATAAAAAATACATACATATGTGCGTATGACAAATAAATTTAAACTAAAATTGAAAATTAAACAAAAAATTACTCCTGCAACAAATCGATACCACAACAATATTTACGTAGACGCTCACGACTAGCGACTCCAAACTGACATTTCAAATCATGGTAGAGCTACTATATACGTCCACAATAGTTGTACAACCTGTTGCCTTATAATAGAGTCACTGAAAACTCAATAACGTAGATACACACTGTCAATCAAAATGTTTGATTACACACGAAAAATAAACAAGTACCCGACTTAATATTTCTAAAATCAATTTACGATAAGTACATGCGAAGTTACACAATATTGATTGTCAATAAAATTACAACATATTCCATTGGGAGTTGAACCCGGAACCTTTATGTTATTAGCCAACGATCCGTCGCGAATCGATCACAAACATAAAAGACAGGTAGCCGTAATATAAACATCACTTTGATATTTTAATATCATAATATTTCGACATCCATCGCTGGTTTTATTCTGTTAATAAAATCTAGAAATTGTTAAAAGATAGTAATGGTAAATGAAATGGGCAATAGAGTCGTGTTTGCTAAGAGGTTCGTGCGGGCACGAACATCGTGACAGAATGCGCATAAGCATTACTTATACTTTATAGTGTTGTAGAACATTGCCGATATCATTCTATCGATAATTTAAGCTTGTCGAGGATCCTGCTAGCTCACATAATACTCAAGGCTATCGAAATATACTACATTTAAAAGACGATAATTACGGGCGCGTAGAAATGTATGAGCATGTGTAGACTTTAAAATAAATTCTAACTTTGTCTTTAACTTCTTATAAGAAAGAACTCATTAATATGACCTTACTTCGCCAATAGTTGTTATTTGTGACCATTAGCTTTCAGTTTATTCGATAGGGTTAGGATGAGAATTTAACCCCTCACGGTAACTCTGTGGCGCCCTTGAGCTAGTTGTCATCCTTTTCCGCCCTAAGGCCTTGGTTGGAGTGCACTCTGCGCTCGCCACTCCTCCGGTAAAGCTGTAAAGGCTACCTAACGGCTAACAACATAGTACTTAACAAAAAAAACCTTAGTTACGGTCATAATGTATTGAGTAATTGTGTTTTATATTAGCCGTATAAATAAAGCTAGAGTTGCGTAATAAAGAGTATAGAAATTACACAAAATAAGTTAATTCCCTAACAATCACGTCAGTTAACGTCCCATCACTAGAATGAAATTACGTCGACATAAAGCAAGCATGTTAGCGCTCGCGACTTGACTCCTAAATAGAAGCTCACTGGATGGCCTCACTCCACGTACACTCGAGCAAAAAACTTTTTCCGAGAAACAACGCGCGTCGATGTCTTTTGTTATGATGTTAGAGATTTAAATTTGTTGATAATACTACTCGTATTAAATATAATATTGACGGTAGAAAGGCGAATTTAACTTTACGATACCTAGCTTAAAAGACAGAGAAAAAATCGCTGATTCCAACGATAACCATATAAATATATAAAAATATATAACCCAATATCGTCCGACCATCGATATTGTAGCGACATCTATGTCGCCACATACGAACTAAATCCTGCATCGCGATATTAAAGCGATCCGAGCGATTGCACATATATACAAGATCCCGACAACATCCGTCGGGCAGTAGCCCACCAGACACAACACCCGTCTGTTCGGAGGATCCTCCCTTTACCGCCAAAATATGTTTGGTACATGCTCTATAGAGCATTGAGCATATTCCTCACTGATATAATAACTCGTATCTATATAGCAGTGGTAGCCGAGTGGTCGAACGCACGCTTTGGAATCAAAGTGCGCAGGTTCTATCCCCGGCTCGCACCTCTGGGTTCCATGTGCGAATCTCATTTTCATCTGAGATTATCACTTGCTAAGAAACGGTGACGGAAAACATCGTGAGGAAGCCTGTGTGCCCGGTATAATGGCAATAGGCTCGCCCCCTATTACATTGGGACCAAAATACATCGGCGAAGTGTGGGCGCACTGCAGTGCACCTCTGCCTACCCCTTCGGGGAATACAGGCGTGATGATGTATATATATATACGAGTAATTATATCAATGAGGAAGCTTTTCCTAATATTTGACAGTTTCACGTCCAATATTTTAGATTTTTTATTTGTGAGTGACTTAAACTTCAACGTAATGATCATCCGCCATCTTTATCACTGTCATCATACATTTTAATTAATAATGTGTATCTATTGAATTTGTCCTTGCTATTAATTACTCGACATTGCCATTAATAACGCCTGCAGGTGCAGGAATTCTTCATCTTTTTCCATTCACGTACGTCAGGTGGTCTAGGTCAAGACGTATAGACTAGACGGCCGTGCCAATATCCTATCCTATCATTTTTATCAGCGACTATACCCCATATTATTTAATCTACGTCTATTAGTCTCATTCCTCTACACACAAACTATCGGACAACGTCTGCGCTGACGCAACTGTTTTGTCAAGGTCTTAGAAATCCTTAGAAGCAGTCACGAATACTAGTTCGTCTATGGCAGAAATTAATGAAGTTTTTTGTCTG
Organism: Ptilodon capucinus; assembly: GCA_914767695.1. Taxonomy (NCBI): domain Eukaryota; kingdom Metazoa; phylum Arthropoda; class Insecta; order Lepidoptera; family Notodontidae; genus Ptilodon; species Ptilodon capucinus. The sequence goes on along the minus strand of OU611823.1, from coordinate 10,732,220 downwards.
CAACGGTTGCTTGATCTTAATGGTTTATTGAGAGTAATAATTGAGGACGCAATAGTCTTGGAATATTTCATGAATTACATGGAATCCCTTGAGGATTATCATGAATAGTATCTGCATTTTTTATTACGGTGGCGAGTGGGAATTATGGGACTCTGCTTGTATGCCAGATATCAAAACAAGCTGTATTAACTAATGACGATAAAACGAAATTACATCGACGCCGCTTGCAAATTTAGACGCATGGTTACTTGCCTCTTGCCACAGACATTTAATCTTTATATATATATACACAGAGTACATTTTCCGTTCTTTATTTTTCCGATACCGTTTTTTTTTATTATTCTGGGCCATACATTACCAACACTGTAACTCCTGTAAGCTACTAGCTACGGTCTGCTCATAAACTTTTTGAAGGTATCACGCCCCTTTGATGAGTGTCGGTCCCTCATCACAGAGAGGAAAATATGTTCAGTATAACGCAGTGCCACCGTAACCCATTTCTTCTACAACCATTGTCACAATCTCATTCATTTTGTCGACGACGGTTTGATGATAATAATGTCACAGTTTCGCGCTCGTAATCTCACTGTTAACAGCTGATGGTAAATTACCTCTAACAATAGGCACCTGTAGCTCTACCGAGAGCTCTAATAAACTTTCTTGAAAATGTACCTTGATCTAATATTATACAGGGTGTATCAAAATATATACCGAAATAATACTTTGGGAACATATACGGTAGTAGGGTAGTTCATATGTGGATGCTTAGTGAAGACAGTTTATGCTTAACTATCATAGTTTTTGAGTTATAGGCCTTTGAATATTCGTGACAGGTATCATGTTCTGGCCTTGGAGTACATCCATAACCCTATTCAGCAGTGTAAGCTACACGAATGGGGGGGCGGCTACCAATATTCATAAAAAATAACGTGCAAATTTTCCATAGGACTCGAGATATTACGAACATCGTAAGGAAACCTGCACGTCTGAGGGAACTTGACTAGTTTCCGATAGATGTGTGAAGTCTGCCAACCTGCACTGGGCCAGCGTGGTGGACTATGGCCTGAATCCCCCTCGCATTGAGGGGAGGCCTGTGCCCAGCAATTGGACGTTAGAAAGGGCTGTAGTAGGCAGATGTATGCCCAATACTGAAGTTAACGTCAAAGTATTATTTCTGACTTCTGATAAACCCTGTAGATAAAGATTGAATTCCTATAGCAAATGCCAACCGACAAAAAAAAGTTAAATCACGTCAAATTTCGTTATAAGACGTAAGCATATTTTCAACGCGTTCTATGAGTTCGTTTTGGTAGTGACAAAATTTCTAGCGCGGGTTTTTACGTCCCTACAAATTTACGCAGGCTTTTACGCTCGATAGACGATATCGTCCACGTAAATTAATTCCATAGGTGGCCGATAAGGAGCAGGGGCCAAATTCTCGCAAAATCGACATCTTTATTTCGACATTATGTTGAAACATAACGTCAGATTCGTCGGTCGTATTTTTTGTTGTGTTTGGAGATATGTTGAATTAGAGATTATGTCGATATTGCGACAACTGCCCCGCTGTAAAATAGGCTTATCTTTCTTCTCCTTCCTTCTCAGTAACTCTTTCAACTATGGTTGAAATGAATCTGCACGTAAATAAATGTGTGTGTGATTTTTATTGTACGACACTTTTGAATATGTGTGTGTAATTTTCGATTTCGATTGCGATTTCAATGTGTGTGTGTGTGTGTGTGTGTGTGTGTGTGTGTGTGTATGTATGTATATGTACAATATTTTTGCTTTTTTTAAATTTCAAAAAGAACTTCGTTCCATCCGGGTGTCCATTGACACCTCTCAAGTTTTTTTTTTTAATTCTGCAATGTAATAAACAACTTAATAATTTTAATTTTACGAATTTGACGCGGCAATTACGTGTTAAAATTCAAGTTAGGAATTTCGAAATAGAGAGAAATTAATGGTTATAGCCTGTCTAAAATTCTGTTGTGGCTAGATTTCACGGAGTAATCGCTTAGCTATGTTCCAAGCAATCGGCTCAAGATCCGGTACCTTGAGATAATTTTAGAACGGAGAAAACTAAAACATATTTTTGCGACAGGTTGTCTTAAATCGTCACTTTGAACGAAGCCTATAAATAGATACAGTCTTAGTGCTCGCATTGCGTACCTACATGGCTTTATTTTAAAAGTGTAGCCTTTGATGCCTTTTGAATATCGTGGATTTTAAGTCTCGGTGGTTATCGCCTTTCAGCCTATAATAACGTCTTGAAAAGTATACATCATATATGTAGTGATGACTTTTGACCATGTAGGGCCCCTTCTACGATAATATCCAAATTCTTTGGTTGAAAGACTACAACGTCTGTATCTATTGAAATTCCTAAAGACACAAAACGATTGAGCTAGGGCCATTGAAATGAACTCTGAAGTTTATCATAAGTCTAGTCTCTAAGGTATTTATTATAACAGTATTTGTGACGTCAGACCCAAATCATTGTATGGTATCCATAGTACAAGCTTTGCTTAGTTTGGGATCATACAATAAGTATTTGGTTGTCTGGCGATATTTATTTATTTATTTATTTCACTATTAATTACCCGGCGTATATTGTATTGTATTACATAAGTTATTTATTAAATAAATAAATAAATAAATAAGATGCTACACTTTTTCATACCAATTTAATAGTTCCAGGTGTCCAATTTTACGATGGCGTGCGTGACTTTAACGTCCACGTGTCTCGGCAACTTATTAGCCGCGACGTAAATGAGTCCAGATTTGGTTCAATTTGTTCAAACGTTTTTCCGGGATCATTACAGTAAGTTCACTATGATATATCTGAGATGAGATGTAGGTTATGCTCAATGCAAACTAAATACGAAGCCGCCCAAAGTACAGCCGCCTCGGTCTGCTAACTACGAATTGTAAATGTAATTTTCACTTTCATTAAAATGCCAAAACTAAATACGCATTCAGCGAAAGTAATGACTCTCTGCAACATCGTGTGTATAAAAGACACTTAAAGTATGCTTAATTACAGTAATATTAACTAATTATCAATGCAAAGTGGTATTGAATTTCTTTTAATGTTATTTGGAGCTAAATTAAACATCAGATAAGTATGAGCTATTAATTTTTGAATTGACGAACATTGAAGGGCTTAGCATCATCATGTATAATGTAATGTTTCAATTATAGGCCCAAAAATAGCAGGTAACCATTAGGTAGCAACAAAGGCTTTGGTAGGTATCACGCGAAGAATATGTATTGTCTGGCGATAAGAAAAACTTATAGATACTAGCTCTCCCGTCGAACTTCGTACCGCCGTAGAATTACATATACCCGGTCCAATTGTGAATCTAAACCATCCAGGGCGCCACCCAAACGCATACAAAAAAAAACATTCAAATCGGTCCAGCCGTTTAAGAGGAGTTCAGTGCCATACAAACGTACAGTAGAATTATATATGTGAAGATATCGTATATGCCTGCTGCCCTCTTACCACCACTTCTGTAGCCACTGGCAAGATTGTTTCAATAAAAATACATCATCACGCCTGTATTCCCCGAAGGGGTAGGCAGAGGTGCACTGTAGTGCGCCCACACTTCGCCGATGTATTTTGGTCCCAATGTAATAGGGGGCGGCCCTATTGCCACTATACCGGGCACATTCCCCCTCATTACGAGGGAGATTTGGGCCATAGTCCACCACGCTGGCCCAGTGCAGTTTGGTGAACTTCACACGTCTTTCTATAGACGAGCAGGTTTCCTCATGATGTTTTCCTTCACCGTTCAGCAAGTGGTTATCAGTGTTGAAAATGACATTCGCACATGACAATTATCTCAGAGATGCGGGCCCGGGATTTGAACTTGCACCCCTTACTTCAAGGCGGGCGTTCTTGCCCACGAGGCTACCAGTGCCCCAATAATACTTTCAATAATACTTTGAATTTTGACACATGCTTTATTACACCGACTAAACATCAAAAGCAATATTGAAATAATACTGTTTTGTAAGGTTGTGGCTGGTGGCAGTGCTCTTGAACAGCTATACAAGATTACTCCATAATATTGAGAAGATATGCAAAACAGTTGAGCTAATACTGCGTAATTTGTTGCGTACGTATTACATGCATCTTCCTCATGTTGGCTGTCAAAGTACATGGAAAAACCGCCTTGTGTTTTGGTTTCTATCGCAAAGTGACAACGATACTCGTTATGTTAACTTCGAATGAAGGGTCTACGAATATGGTCCCATTTGTAGTAACAGTATACGCAAATCTAATTATCATAGAAGTTCGAATTGGTTGATTGACACATCCCACTGGGAATACCTATTGCGATTCAAATATTGATAATTGACAAAGTAACAGTGGGCGTATCAGTATCATGTAACACCATCTGGTTTTCGAGATAAAAACGTACACGAATGTGCATCACTACACAAACCAGATGAACATGTGGATAAAACAATTACGTCAGAGTAATTTTAAAGAATTTTGGACACAATAAGTGATTATGTCTCGTAAAATACCTAACCGGTCGCGCTGAAACAATGAAACTTTAAAAATATAAAATACTTCATGAACAGTTTCTGAAAAATGTACACACGTATAAATAATTATTTTTAATTACAAGAAAGTTTTACGTAAATTTGTCAAATTATGCCGAGTTAGAAACTATTTTTTCTACATCGACAACTATAACTAACGAGATAGCACCTCGGTGAACAGAAGTATGATGATAAAAATAGATCTCTGACTCTCATTAGCCACGGGAGACGGAATGATGAGGTGCAATCATCATTACGACCGTCACCAGACGAACAACAACGAACCAGTTTGCCGACTAAAACAATGAAGTACCAGGAGATCATAAACCCGTAGCCACAACACTAAACACTCCTTCAACAAAGAACCACAACAAAGCGTCAGTGAAAGTGGCTCAGCCATAAAGCACGGATATTTGCGGCTTTCGTTAGTAAAACACATTGTACGGAAATAAAAGCGGTCTTTCAACCCTGAACTTGGTCTTACTTCTAATTTTTCTATTTTTTCTTTAACAAAGCTTGTGCCAAATACAGACTGTATGTAAAGATGTTCTGGTAACAGGCGTGGGAGAGTTTAACCCAGTAATGGGTTACAAATAGTTTAAAAATAAAATACAAATTTACTTTGTAATTAGCTAGGGTGATTTATGTAACTACTCGGTCTTATAAATCGTTGTCATAATCATAACCTCTTAAATATTAGCTTAAAAAATCATTAAAATAGTATCTACATAAATAACAATCATAGTGTAGAAATGACAAAGACAATATTACCAAGGGAAAGCCCATTCCATCATCAGAATTGTGCCCACGAAGCTAATAAGGAAACGACAAATTGTGAGGCGCTAGCTTGCGCAAGCGACATTATTGACAACGCCATCTTTGTGGGACTATCAAAAATCATTTCGGCAATTTGTGGACTTGATCAAGTGGCTTGAGGACGGGCCGCTCATATCTCTTCTTCTTTTTTTACGAAATTTCATGGAACAAGATGAGGAATGGCTCCACCTGCGTTTAGCGGGTATTTCAGCCAGTGTCAAGTACACATCTACATCGGGAGGTTGCAGGTTCGATTCCCGTTACCGACAAATCTGAATTCACTTTGGACCTGGTGAAACTGGGATCGCCCTCATAGTTCTATAGTAGTCATAATCCAAATGTAGCACAGTCAAGTCTTAGTTTGGGTCCATAGATCATTCTATATAAATATTGATGTTGGCACCAAATTAAAAAACTACTTTAAAATATTGCCGTCCTTTTCATTGTCAGAATGCAGGGGCGAGACTGAAAACCAACCTTTAAAATATAGGTTATTCTAGTTTATTCTAAACAAATATATGAAATCAGGCATATTTCATTATCCGTTATCGAGTTTCAATAAGATTCATCATATTTAAAGTTTTACCTTAAAATTTGGCGCAATGCGTCTCTAGAATTAACTGTTACTTTTGCACCTCCTTTGATCCAAACCTTAATACAGCAGTGACGTTAGCACTCATGTCGCAACAAGACCTTTGTCACAGATTCTATCGCTCGCTCTCTGTCTAATTTTATACCAGAGAAAGAGACAAGATATTCCGTGACATACGTCTAGCCTTGGCGCACATGCCACAACAGCAGAACGTAGAAGTGACCTAACTGACCAAGCAAAGCATCGAAATAAATTTTATTAATGTAGTTATCATAAAATGATTTCATATTTCAAGACGAAGAGTGAATCCCATTGTACTTAAGTCGTGGTTGGTGGACAACAGAATTGACTTCGTTGTTTACTTTTAATAACAAGCATTGCGGATGGTTACATAAACCTTTTAGCGATGTCGATGAAACTAATTGGTAGGTCAAATCAATCAGGCCTTTCGATAGAATCACTTAGCGGACGAGACGAAACTGACTACTCCTGTTGCATAAGATATCGATCACTTCCATTTGATGATGAGCCTGCCGCAACTGGGGCGTCAACGCGCACGCGTTAAATTCTTCACATCTTCATCACGCCTGTATTCCCCGAAGGGATAGGCAGAGGTGGCATATTTTAGTCCCAATGTAATAGGGGGCGAACCTATTGCCATTATACCGGGCACATTCTCCCTCAATACGAGGGAGATTTTTGGGCTATAGTCCCCCACGCTGGCCCAGTGCGGGTTGGTGATCTTCACACGCCTTTCTATAGATATGCAGGTTTCCTCACGATGTGTCCTTTCACCGTTTCATAGCAAGTGGTAATGTCGGATGAAAATGAGATTCGCACATGAAACCCAGAGGTGCGAGCCGGGGTTTGAACCTGCACACTTTAATTGCAAGGCGTACGTTCGACCACTCGGCTACCACTGCTTTGTCAGCCATTAAAATAATTAAAAAGCCATTTAAAATTCCTTGCTATTACCAAAATAAAACATACTCATCGTATGATGCCAAACTAAACAAAGCGTGTACTATGGGTACCTTACAATGGACTGGGGGCGATCTCAGTTACACGCAGACCAGCGCAAATTTTGAGAAGGCCTTTTTCTAAAATTTGTTACCATCGGGAATCGAACCCCCAACCAACTGGTTCAGTGCGCCAGAGTGGCCTACTCTCAAACCATTACACCAAGCCTTCGTCGTCAATTATCTAACACATATACACAAAAATGAATACTAAATCCGGCTAAGTGCGAGTCGGACTCGCGCACGAAGGGTTCCGTACCACTATCTATAAAAACAGTAAAAAACCACGTTTGTTGTATGGGAGCCCACTTAAATATTTATTTTATTCTGTTGTTTTAGTATTTGTTGTTATAGCGGCAACAGAAATACATCATCTGTGAAAATTTCAACTCTCTAACTATGACGGTTCATGAGATACAGCCTGGTGACAGACGGACAGACGGACGGACAGCGAAGTCTTAGTAATAGGGTTCCCGTTTTATCCTTGGGGTACAGAACTAAAAAAGTTCATGCTACAACAAAATAACATTGACAGCGCGAGCTAATTTTGACGCCTGGGGGCGTGGTTGCTACTAAAGACATTCAATCTTTATGCGTATTGACACAGAGTCTGTTTTGAAAATATTTTGACGCGCGAACGTTGGCCGTTGACGCTCCAGTGTACCGGGGGCTCAAAATCGTAGCTGGGGTTGCCAACTGCTACTGCTACTTTATTTTTGGTAATTATACTTTATATTTTTGCATACCAATAAAGTATGTGAAAATACTTTATTTCCAAACTTTACTGTGAAATTTAAATTTTGATTGTCAAACAAGCTTTGAAATATATAAAGATAGACTAAAAAATGTTAGCATGTGCTAAAAGCACACAAAAATACGTTTTGAAGGCAATAAAAACATTTTAAAAATACTTTTTTTTTTCCTATAGAAACCATTTTATACACCTTTTTGTCAAAAAAAGTTGGCTACCCTAGCTAAGCCTGACACGAATGACGTCACCGCAAAACTAGTCTAGATTGTCGTGATTTACTTTCCATTGTATGGAGGACACGGATTTAACAAGAGATATGCTTTAATAAGCATGAATGAGATAGGACACTATTAGACACAAACAATACAGAAACTATTCAAGTTTCTAGACCGGTTCCTGTTGAAGACAGTGTAATACCGAATACTTCCTTCTATTATTTGAATTCCTTCAAATTTACATGGCATTTAAACAACACTTATATACTGAAAAAGGTGACTGTATGTGGTTTATAGCAGGGTTGATGTATAATAATAACGGTAAAGGAAAACATCGTGAGGTAACCTGCGCGTCTATAAAAAGGCGTGTGAAGTTCACCAACCCGCACTGGGCCAGCATGGTGGCTATGGCCCAAATCTCCCTCGTATTGAGGGGTAATGTGCCCGGTATAATGGCAATAGGCTCGCCCCCTATTACATTGGGACCAAAATACATCAGCGAAGTGTGGGCGCACTGCAGTGCACCTCTGCCTACCCCTTCAGGGAAAACAGGCGTGATGATGATGTATATTGATATAAATTGGGGGATTTTAAATAAAATTAAAAAAGCGATCCCGTGGCGCCCCGATATAAGCGGAAGATGGTACACCGTCGGTTTTTAGTGGGTATACGGCCTTCTGCCGGGACTCCCACATAACCCTGTTACTTCCCCCGAGGTGGCAGGGTATCCATAAAGGATTTTCCGACGTTAAAAAAAAAAAAAAGGCATTAGATGCAAAATTAAAATGGTTTTTACCACAAAGTACTTACGAATTGTAAGAATCGATCTGAAATTCTGCTGTTACATGAGACACTTGTACTAACCACACTTATTGCCATCTACCTCATGTTTATAATGTATAAGCAAGATAGCTATAATATAGTGCTATTATACTTTGTTTAGACTTATTTGTGCAACTAGAAACAGGAGCTATGATAAAATCTTTACTTTTTTTTTTATGCAACATTTATTTTTGCCGCCCCTTATGTCTGTTTCCTTACGAGTATGTTTTTAATAATCCCTTGATAGTTTTTTTTAATGTCAAAAATAAAAAGATCATATATTGTAATAATACTGATTACACAGATGCTGTGCTGATGATGTCCCAGCCGTGGTATATCATGTCGAAATAGTGATTTTGAATTAATATCATTACGAAATTCCAGTCATCGACCAATATTGCATGGTAAGTATTTGGAATATTTTTAAAACTAGTTTGAAACGGCTGTTGGTGATAACTAGTTTTTTATCATTTGATAGTTGGTATCTATTTATAATAATAATACATCATCACGCCTGTATTCCCCGAAGGGGTAGGCAGAGGTGCACTGCAGTGCGCCCACACTTCGCCGATGTATTTTGGTCCCAATGTAATAGGGGGCGAGCCTATTGCCATTATACCGGGCACACAGGTTTCCTCACGATGTTTTCCGTCACCGTTTCTTAGCAAGTGATAATCTCAGATGAAAATGAGATTCGCACATGGAACCCAGAGGTGCGAGCCGGGGATAGAACCTGCGCACTTTGATTGCAAAGCGTGCGTTCGACCACTCGGCTATTAATTTAATTAATTAAATCATTTTAGAACACACCTGGCAATAAGTTAGGAATATTGAGCTCTTAGGCTAGGCGCGCACTAGGCAGCCAGGCTGCGGCAGCCAGAAAATTTGCGCAGCCAATCCACGACCATTCAAGATCCTCTGTATCGAAAGTCTTTTTTTTTAAGTTTGAACCCAAAATACGTCTGGCTGCTACAACTAGTGCGCGGAGACTGAGGGCAGCCACATAATTCACCTACACACGCTATGGCTGCGCGCAGCCAGCTGGCTGCCGTGCAAACAGGCGCGTTTTATTGGCTGCCGCAGCCGAGATATCGTGGCTGCCTAGTGAGCGAGCTCCCATGCAACGTCATATGTTTGTCTGGCTGCCGCAGCCTGGCTGCGCAGCCATGGCTGCCTAGTGCGTGCCTAGCCTTAAAGTATTGTTGTTTCAATCTTAACTGTCAAATTTCGGCAGATTTTGGACTGAGTTAGCTATCAAAAATTAAGAGTAGGTAATATTAAAACCATTGCTTCAAGACACGCGGTTATAATGGGGCAGATAAGGTTTTAGTACTAAATGTTTCAAATAAAACATAGAACAATATCTAGGTTCTTAGGTTCTAGTTCTTAGGTTTCTTCTTCTTTGAGTGCCTCTCCAACTAGTGAAGGTTGGCTATCAACTTTTGAAATTCGGTCCTTCCCTGTGCAAGGCGAAATAATTGGGCTGCGATGGAGATTCCAGTCCACTCCCGTATGTTGCGGAGCCACGATTTCTTCCTGCGACTAACTCGCCTCTTGCCAATGACCTTGCCCATCATAATTAGTTGCAGGAGTTGATATCTTTCGTTGATACTTTATTATATTATAGCGTAAAACATAAATTCTTATGCCAATATCAAAACGAACCGTATTGACTCATAGAAAAAGTTCATTCTACAACGAAAAGACGCTGACACCGCGAGCGAATTTTAACACGTGAGAGCGTGGCTTTAACGACAGAAATTTAATCACACAAACACAGTCCGCTTTTTGGATTTCATGCGCCATCTTTATCACTGTCATCATCCATTTTTATTTATAATGTGTATTTATTGATATTTGCGCTTGCAATTAATTACTTGACACTGGCTGAAATACCCGCTAATCGCAGGTGGAGCCATTCCTCATCGTATTCCATTAAATATCATCATTTCATTCATTTCGTAAAAAATAAGAAGAGGAAGAGTCCGTTTTGGTATTGGGTAATATTTGACGCTCCAGTGTGATGGGGGTTAACATTTACTATTAGTATTAATATTGACTATTCGTTGGTAAAGCAGTGGTAGCCGAGTGGTCGAACGCACGCCTTGCAAATCAAAGTGTGCAGGTTCAAACCCCGGCTCGCACCTCTGGGATTTATGTGCGAATCTCATTTTCATCAGAGATTGTCACTTGCTATGAAACGGTGAAGGAAAACATCGTGAGGAAACCTGCACGTCTGAGGGAACTTGTCTAGTTCTCCATAGATGTGTGAAGTCTGCCAACCCGCACTGGACCAGTGTGGTGGAGTATGGCCTGAATCCCCCTCGCGCGGAGGGGAGGCCCGTGCCCAGCAGTGGGACGTTAAAAGGGCTGTAGTAGTAGTAGTAGTAGTATTAGTCAAACTGTCACACACACTATTTGAGGAATTGCCTCCGTAAGTGGCCCCAGCTTAATGACATTCTTTCATAAGCATTCTAATCTGAGCGTAGCATTATGCTATGAATAATGTACGATTGCCAAACAACAAGACATTATCCAACTTAAATGTGTACGGAAAACGACAGAACAATAACGTACTTTATGTTATAAATAGAACGTTTGAAATAGATAATCTAGGCACGAGCCATGCATAGATAGCTAATAGGGTTGATATTAGCTTAACTACGCTCAGCAAAGTGTATAGCCTTCCTTCTCACTGCTGTAATATCTGAGCAAGATTTCAATATTTATAGTGTAGAACACAAGTAGGAACGTGAACGGTGTACTATCAAAACAAATAATCGAATGATCGTTTCACTTGTCTAGAATCGATATAATCGAATGTATCATGAACACGACAGTAGCCTGTGTCAACACACACCAATTCGATGTGTAATTGGGAAAGCATAGGGGTGCATAATGACTGTCGCTCACGAACTAGTAAAGAGATAGGGCTGACCCTATTATGAAAAAAAAAACATTATCAAATGTCTATGCAAGTATTTGATTTTTTTTTAAATTGAAGCAGCAGCTTTTTATACTATAAAGTTGGTCATGAAGTCTTTTATCGCGATTCGGTTTTGTATTTAGAACAGTGGTTTATGTACAGTGTATTCAGTTCTGTTTGTGCCGAATTTATAGGGGTCGCTATAAGCCATCAAGAATTGATCGTAATAGAAGTTCTGTTTGCTTGAGTCTTGGGAAAAAATGGTGTTTATGGGACACACATTTAATGTCAGTATTTAATGTGTGTCCCAGAATCATGAGTAGAGTATCCAACTAAACCACAGACTCCAATACGAAGAAGTGAGTAATCGTATTAGCATGCACTATAAGATAGTTGAGCAGGCGAATATGCGTGTACAATGAGCATAAGGAAAGCTTAAGAATGCTAATACTCTCATACATAATATTATATAGACGGGACACCCCTATCGTGTGATGAACGGAGCGCGGGTCTCGGTCCAGAGAACCGCTTTACGCTTTCTCCAGTCCATTCTTCGCAGTCACGACATATGCTCGCATACTCTGTGTGCTTATGCTAGCCTGGTACTTACGAAGTTGTGAAACGAAGGAGATGGGTCTGAAGTATCATTTTTACGAGACGTAAGTGGAGGAGAATCCTTGCCGTGAGGTATACCATCATTTTATGCATTCCTAGTGATCATAACAGTTTTTTTTTTTATTCAGGTATGTTTGTAAAGTGTTTCTTATAATTTACCTTTGTTCTATTCTACTCTTGAACACGCATTCTGTAACAAAGAAAATAAATTATTCAAGCAACATCTCAAAAAAGTAATTTACATAAAGGTAAACCACGCATATTTTTTCTGCCCGATCCATTGTATGCGAATGTTATTTGGCCGAATGTAGGTCCTAGAGAATATATTTAGGAATCATAGACAAAGTGTCGTATTAGGAAGTCCTAATTTAGCATACATATTAATAAATGTCAATGCGTTTGGTACAGATACGACACAATCTGGATTCTAACTACCTTCTTTTATTTATTCTATGCAAACTATGTAAAAAGCAAAATAACAATTTTCACACGCGGGCACGACAATTAGTGCTTCTACCTCGAACAATTTCCTTTACGTGTAACAAAGTTTCGGGACATATACCCCATTAAAAACCAGCTACAATTGACCCACACTCGTTCTTTAACAACACATAATCATGGATCAGACTATTATGGATCTCTAATGCACCCTTTGATAGTAATTTAAGCTCTGTAATTTAGAATATAAAGTACATTTCAGGATATACTTTGATAGACAATAGGGTGGTCATCAAGGGTGATTGAACTTTTTTAACCGGTCAACGGCATTGAATTATGGTCTATTGATCATAGTGTGTTATGATGTGCCTAATTGCTTCGTGTCCGCGTTTCATAGGCAATAACATTCGTTTCTGATGAATAATGAAGATATTTATAGCACGCAATCGCCGTAAATTTCGTTTAAACTATTCAATGGGTAATTATGAAATATTTTGATAGCTAGCAGCTTATTTACTAAGCAACGGCAACTCATAATACTTAAAGGATTAAGCAAACAGGCGCGTCAAGACTATCGCGACCATTGTACATTATTTGCTAATACCATAACGATCTGTACAAAACTTAAGTCATAGAAGAAACATTTTTTTTAACATGACATACAAGTTACATTGACACAAAGTACAAAAAGGGAAGCAAATTCGATCGCCTCGGTGTGTTCACGGTGTAATTCGCTCGCGCTATTAATTTCAGGTCATTATAGAGTGCACTTTTAATTCTAAAGTACCAGGATAAAATAAATTGACAGGAGTTGTGTAATACAAGACGAGACAGGTTAGGCTGCTGTAGTCCCGGTGCATTTAGGCGCGCCGTACACAACTACTGTAACTAACGACCATAAAACAATCTTATTTAAAGGGAAATTATAACATAAAGTTGTTATTAGAGATAATTAAATAATAGCATGTACTAATATTTTCTCAATATATGATGAAAGGCAACTAGGCTAACGACAAATTAAATATTAATAATTGTCAGTAGGTTTAACTGTAGTTTATGCAATATACTGTAACTCAATGCGAGGGGGATTTGGGCCATAGTCCACCACGCTGGCCCGGTGCGGGTTGGCAGACCTCACACATCTATCGAGAACTAATCAAGTTCCCTCAGACGTGCAGGTTTCCTCACGATGTTTTCCTTCACCGTTTCATAGCAAGTGGTAATCTCGGATGAAAATGAGATTCGCACATAAATCCCAGAGGTGCGAGCCGGGGTTTTTAACCTGCACACTTTGATTGCAAGCCGTGCGTTCGACCACTCGGCTACCACTGCTACTGTACCTAAGAAGTAATAATTTTACGCCAGACCAGTTATCTGAACTCTAAAGCTTAATTTAAGATCAGTATTGTGAATAATTATTATTAATTTTAACCACCAACGCGTGCCACACCAGCTATGAACCTACCTACCTACTTGTAAGTAATCAAATCAGAAATCCATAAAAAATACGTTTAAAATAAAACATGCTTGGCGAATTGGGAATCGAGGAGATTCTAGAAGTCGGTTTTATTCTACCCTCCCTTACTACCTGTCTACAACAACAGTTCTAGACAGTGACAGTTACTATTGAAAAAACGATGCTTTACGAGTTTTTTTCATCTGCCATCTTTAACACTGTCATCATCCATTTTTATTTCTAATGTGTATTTATTGAATTTGCCCTTGCTATTAATTACTTGAAACTGGCTGAAATACCCGCTAATCGCAGGTGGAGCCATTCCTCATCTTATTCCATTAAATTTCATCATTTCATTCATTTCGTGAAAAAAATAAGAAGAATACTTTAGGACGTGTGGTGGTAAGGCCCCTGTAGTGATAAAATAAACCTTAAGTTTGCAGACACTAGATTGATAACTGATTTATAAATTGTGTCAATCGAACAGATTGTACAGGTTGATATTTAAATATGAAGGGTTATAGAGGCGTGCACCGAACCCGGAATAAGATCGAAGGCCAGCAGCTCCGTGCTCGCTGCGCTTGCGCATACAGCTGAGCTAACTGCAAAGATCATGCGCTTTAAAACGTTTCTATACAGATGTCGTTCTCGATGTCGCAGTGGTAGCCTCGTCGGTAGAACGCCCGCCTTGAACGCAAGAGGTGCAAGTTCAAATCCCGGGCTCGCACCTCTGACATGATTTTCATGTGCGAATGTAATTTCCAACAATGATTACCACTTGCTGAACGGTGGAGGAAAACACCGTGAGGAAACCTGCACGTTTACAGAGGGGCGTGTGAAGTTCACCAACCTGCACTGGGCCAGCGTGGTGGACTGTGGCCCAAATCTCCCCCCTATTGAGGGAGAATGTGCCCGGTATAATGGCAATAGGCTCGCCCCCTATTACATTGGGTGTGTGTGCACTGTAGTGCGTCTCTGCCTACCCCCTTGCGGAATACAGGCGTAATGATGTATCGATGAGACACGACCGGTTATAGACCTATACATCTTTAGACAGAACTTCCTTACAATAAAATTCTGTTTTTTTTATAGAAGCTGTCTAATTAATTATTTATACTATGTATTATTATATGTACTAAGATTTCTAACACCCAAAGAAATTCTTTAACCCGGTTATAATTTCAAATTCCGAAATACTGGAGTATAAAATATTGTCAGTTCGCACCACGTACGGACCGTGGTCCGGAAGAGCCCATTCAAAATGAACACTTGTGTGATTCGGAACGTGGTGCGAATAGTTTGTGGGACAAAACGCCCCAGTACGCTACCAGATAACCCCTGAACATATTAGGGCGAGCGAATCCACAATAATGTGCTGATTCTATAAAGTTCGTTTTATAAAGTTTATTGTTGGTAAATTATCTTAAAACCTAATTTTGATAGTTCAAATATAACTTCATAATAAGATACATGTTTGGGTGGTCACAAAAAAGTGATTGTACATTTGCTGGTTTTTATTCCATAGCCACAGAATAGATTGATCATAATAGAACTACAAAGCAGTAGTAGCCTAGTGGGCAAGAACGCCCGCCTTGAACGTAAGGGGTGCAATTTCAAATCCCAGGCCCACACCTCTGAGATAATTTCCATGTGCGAATGTAATTTACAACAATGATTACCACTTGCTGAACGGTGAAGGAAAACATCGTGAGGAAACCTGCACGTCTGTAGAAAGGCGTGTGAAGTTCACCAACCCGCACTAGGCCAGCGTGGTGGACTATGGCCCAAATCTCCCTCGTATTGAGGGGGAATGTGCCCGGTATAAAGGCAATAGACTCGCCCCCTATTACATTGGGACCAAAATACATCGGCGAAGTGTAGGCGCACTACAGTGCACCTCTGCCTACCCCTTCGGGGAATGCAGGTGTGATGATGTATTTATAATTTATTTAAAGAACAAAAAAAACTATAGATCTTCCTAATTACGTCATATATTTGTCTCAAGTGCGAACTTACCAATCCAAATAAGATAAAGCAAATGATTCGTCAACATTGGTTAACAAAATTTTGTTTGGTATTTGATAAAATTATTACTTAGCAGTTTAGAGACATATATGACCTGGGGCCCGATTTTCGATCGATAGACATCAATCTCTATTAGAGACATGTCGAAACAAAACGTCAAATATTTGCGAAGTTAGCGGACCGTAAGTTAAAAGTTCGGATAACCAGTCAGTTGTCATCAAAATATTTGCTCTATCACTCCCTTCCTTGGTAAAAGGTAAACTTACATGATGTTAAGAAGCAAAATAAAGATGATAGGCAATTTATCCTTAAGGAAATCCATAGATTAGACAGAGGTTTCCGCATTTAATGTATATCATACGAAAATGTTTAAAAATGTTCTTTCACTATTTACAACACACACAAAAACTATTGTAAAGTTACCAACAACCGTTCGGTTTCAATGTCAAGTGCAGACTCATTATCAAGTTGAGCAATTGTCGATTTGTATACCTTGTAAAAACAGCTGTTTTATGTACACATACGATGTACTTACATAGCCAATTAACAAGCACATATCATTTAGATTTATGTATGTCCTTCAAACGAATCACCAGCTCTGATCGTTATTCGACTATAAATTGGTAGCTCTATTTGTTTTTGTTATAAAGTTATACCAAAAAATCTACTCGAGTTATTGTTAACAGATAACGAATATAAAATGTAGGTGTCCACTCAGCTATTATGTAACTACTTTTTATATTTGCTCTCTTGTGTAGGAAGTAGCATAATCTGTACTAAAAACACGTCTTCTCATTCTTAAGAGCTAGGCTCTTGTCGGTGGACTTTTTTCCATTCTTCCCTGTTTTCTGCTTTTCTTTTTACCTCCTGGTATGTTTTGGCATTTATTTTTTCTTTTACTTTGTCAAAGTAACTTCTCCTTGGTCTTCCTCTTCCTCTGCTGCCTTCCAACTTTCCCTCTATTATTTTCTTCATTAGTGCGTCATGTCTTATTAAATGTCCAATCATTCTCCCCCTTCTATTTTCTATACAGTTTAAAAGGTTTTTAATAAAACACGACTTGTCTAAATTCAAGAGTCCGGTAAACCGATTGCTCGTATAAACGCTTTCGTACAAAATTTCTATATCCGTTCCCCTTAAACCCACCACTACCGGCAATATACATAAAGATTTAATTTCTATGGCAAAAACCAAACGACTACATTCGCTCACTTCATCGTTGATATTTCGACTTTGTTGAAAAATGTGCTTTATTCTGTGAGTTAATACAGTACGTTTTGGTATTTAAGAATAAATAGTTGCGCGAGTTTTGAGATGCCTATTTGCACAGGGCCTTAAGGTAATCTACCGATAATAAGTGAAGTCGGTATAGTCCGCAGTACCCACAGCCGCAGCATCAGACGGCGTTCGATCGACCGTGAAACGGTCACGCTTAGTCGAGCCTCGCTCGTTTCGAAATAACATTACTATTGTTGGTTTTAATTGGACGTTTCTTTATTCTTCAATTTTACTTTTGGTCATCGTCATTATTTCATATTTACTTTAATATACACGTCATATTTATTCATTGGTGGAGATTGCATAGTACAATTTTAGATGGATATTAATATAGAAGAGCCTCTAAACATTTTATAGAAAAATTTAAATCATCTTTACACCTGCCATGTCATCTTTAGGACAACTTGTGCATTCGAAGACACATTACCGACATCGTCGTCGATAAGCCATGCCACCTTTGGGCGACCTGAAAATTCCTGAAAGTCCTGAAAGTTCCTGAAAGTTGTTTTATCTATGAACATAATAGTGTTAGTGGTATGCAAATAAAAAGTTTACTCACCTATCTGAATATTGTTTACATAAGAAATTTAAAAGTTAACCAAAGCCACTGAACAATACGACGTACCTACTTACATATTTGATTACAAGTTGACAAGAAAAAATAATTTACACAAAATGACATGCCCGCAAAAGAATTGCATGTTACTCGATTAGGCAAGACGTTAATCAGAGATGTGTAATAAAGGTAGATGATAGTCACAATCCCGATAAGTCAGATGCAATTAGCTTGTTGAAATCATGCAAACAGAACTCGAACCGTCAACAAAAACATGGCTTCATTTGCCAAGTATTAAATACAAACTAATAAAAAACGCCGCACTTAAATTTGAATTTACTTAAAAACACTTTTTTAACGGTGCAAATCAAATATTTTTTACTGAGCGCTTCTAGTCTAAATTAGGAAAGCCAAACTATTTGAAGCTGTTACAATCTGATATTACATCTATCGCAAGCCAATAAAAAACTATCCTAATTACACATACCTAATGGTATTCTTGTCCTAATGTCATTAACAGTGCCGTAAATAGGGCGGTCCCCAGGCACAGGGCGTAGGCTCTGGGGGGTAGGTAGGACTATTTTGTTTTTGTTTCCTCCTGATGAGTTCCCGCTGAGCCCCTAGTGCGTGATCCACATACGTACCTACATGCCAGTATCATCAAAAACGTCTATTAAAACCCACATAAGTTCTTTAAAATAACAGATATTTCTTCCAAAATACATATATAATTGGTCCACCAAGTTCCTTGTGCTTTATTTTAACACCCTGAATGAAATAAAGTAGGCCTATACATAGCATTGCTCTAGTAATATCTAAAAAAAAACCGGCCAAGTGCGTGTCGGACTCGCGCACGAAGATTTCCGTACCATTATCTATAAAAACGGCAAAAAAATCACGTTTGTTGTATGGGAGCCCCCTTAAATATTTATTTTATTCTGTTTTTAGTATTTGTTGTTATAGCGGCATCAGAAATACATCATCTGTGAAAATTTCAACTCCCTAACTATCACGGTTCATGAGATACAGACGGACCTGCCTGGTGACAGACGGACGGACGGACGGACAGCGAAGTCTCAGTAATAGGGTTCCCGTTTTACCCTTTGGGTACGGAACCCTAAAAACGAGGGCGCAGTTATAGAAGCTCGCACACGGCGTAGGAAAGGCTATTTAAGGCACTGGTCATTAAATCCACTAGGTTACATATTGTTTTCTTATATTTACGCGAATACTATACATTGAAATTAAACTATTTTACGGATTTTATCGCGTTTATTTACTATTTTATTTTCCCGACGTTTCGGCTGCTTTACAGCAACCATGGTCACGGGGGGACTGAGGTGTTAGACGTCCTGATGTCATAGTTAATAACTGGGTACCCTCATATTTAGTTGTTGTTTGCGGTCCGATCCACGCAGAAAGTGCTTACGGTGTCCTGAGGTCTTGCAATGGTACACTTGGTTTTGGATTTAATCATATTGATTACTGGATCCCAAGTTGGTGGTAGCACCCAGCCATCTTCCCTATTGAAATTAGGATGTTTTTTAATTTCAATGGCCTCACGTATCATCCTTGGTCGGAGTCGGTGTTCTTTTGCGAGGTCACGACGAAGCGAAACACCGACGCTCCACGAAGTCTGCAATCTGTGAACATGTACAGGACCGCACCCGCCATTATATCAGATTTGATAAACCGCATATCCTCGCAAAAGAACACCGACTCCGACCAAGGATGATACGTGAGGCCATTGAAATTAAAAAACATCCTAATTTCAATAGGGAAGATGGCTGGGTGCTACCACCAACTTGGGATCCAGTAATCAATATGATTAAATCCAAAACCAAGTGTACCATTGCAAGACCTCAGGACACCGTAAGCACTTTCTGCGTGGATCGGACCGCAAACAACAACTAAATATGAGGGTACCCAGTTATTAACTATGACATCAGGACGTCTAACACCTCAGTCCCCCCGTGACCATGGTTGCTGTAAAGCAGCCGAAACGTCGGGAAAATAAAATAGTAAATAAACGCGATAAAATCCGTAAAATAGTTTAATTTCAATCCACTAGGTTAAGCAATAATCTATAAATCATGACTATTATACGATTACTCAATCTTGGTTGCGATGTTTTCGTAGAAGAAAACACTCGCGCGCATCTTAGCGTGCAACTGGTGAAATCAACTCGGCGAGTTATGCATATTTATAACTCTATGGCTTTCTCTGAGCTCTGTATTTGGTATGAAATGTGTTGGGAATTTTGGCGGGAGCAATGAAAAGATGAGGGCAAAGACGATTACTTTATGATCTGGCCAAAAAAACTGTAGTAGCTACAATCTAGTATTTTTTAACCATTTCAACTCCTTTGAAATTACCTTGGAAAAGTTGAAATTTTTTTCGTGTTTTCATGTGTAAGAGGGTTTTTTTAGGGTTCCGTACCCAAAGGGTAAAACGGGAACCCTATTACTGAGACTTCGCTGTCCGTCCGTCCGTCCGTCCGTCTGTCACCAGGCTGTATCTCATGAACCGTTTTAGTTAGAGAGGTGAAATTTTCACAGATGATGTATTTCTGTGGCCGCTATAACAACAAATACTAAAAAACAGAATAAAATACGTATTTAAGGGGGCTCCCATACAACAAACGTGTTTTTTTGCCGTTTTATAGATAATGGTACGGAACCCTTTGTGCGCGAGTCCAACTCGCACTTGGCCGGTTTTCTTTAGTATAGTATGAGAATCTGACTAGAAATCGGCAACATCAAGCGTTCGCGCCATAAGCCTAAAATAATTTTAATGTAATAATGCAGTTTCAACCGATAAGATTTTATCAATTTAAAATGTTGTGTGTATCAAGATACATAATTGAATTAGAATAAAAGATTGATGTTATCTGTTACGATACATGGTAGGTTTTAATTGATATGAGCAAATTTTGATTAGAAAAAACTACAAACGGTATTGCTTCTTTTTTTTTTGTTTAAAAGGAGGAAGGAATTTTATTAAGTTAATATAATTGCACTTCGCGAGGGACAAGCAAAGTAATATCTAAACGGAGTAATGTCTAATGTCTAATTTAATGTGACGTCTACGCAACAACTTCCATTTCACCATTAGTTTTTCACTAGGCAACACTTATTGATTGTTCTTCTTTAATCGGTAGTCGACTTGTATTTTCTTTCATTATTGTGAATATTTATTGCAAGCGCGGACAGCTGCCAAATGTGTCAAAATTTAGAGTTGCCTTAGCTTACGCATTGCCGAATCGGTTTCGTAACTTAAGGCGGTTAGAGGATCCGCAACTAAAAATCTAATGCGGTCAACTAAAAAAATAATGAAACGATTTTTCGTACTAGGAAATCACTTAATATTTCAGGCGTCTAAGTCGTTGTTGTTGTTTTAGGCATCTCCTAGTACTAATGAAAACGAACATGAATTGAAGGCCTAATTTCACACAATGTCTATTTAAATCTAAGGTCTATCTTAGGTAAGCTAAATAGGACGAATATCATAAAACAATTTCCAGTGAACTCTAGCTGCCAAATATGAAGTACCAGGATAGAAGAAGGTTTCAAGAGGTCTGACCAGTTTTCGCGAGAAATAATTTTATGATTAACAGTCTCATGCAATGGCAAATGGAAACCTTGTGCCGTCTCTCCGCTCCGGTACAAACGACCGTGAAATACCAGTTGCCAAAATAATGTTTTGTCTACTATTGTCACGGGACGAGGCGTTTGGGTTGTATTTTTTTATAGATCAAGCTATGGAACTTTTATTGTGTAACTGTGGATTAAGTAACGGTATGAAATTAAACCTTTACTTTGATTGTATTGGTAAATGTCAATTACCATTTTGATAGGAATCGAAATTTTGTAATATACAAAAAAAAAAATTTCGTTCTTATGGGGCGTGATAATACGAATGGGCGACGAAGAAATGTCTATAATTTTTATATGGTTTCTATATCTAGGGTGAGTAGTCCTTATTTTTTATGTAGATTGTCAGCACCAACCACAAACAGCAACTCATGAATTTATCTACTATGTTAGTTTTGCGGGCGACAGGTAAACTATACAAGCATTTTACGTACTCGCTAGCGATAAACGAGAGTTGGTCATTATGGTAGAACACCAGTAATAGGAGAAGGAAGGGGTACAAATTGGCGCACCCACATTTTGACGTGCATTATTAAAATCACTAAAATGTACTAGGCATACATGAATGAGTAAGAGTTAATAATTTCTTACGATACATTATCACACAATAAAAGTGAGACCACGTAAAGCTGCGTCGCCGTTAGAAAATCGCCATTGATATATAATGAGCTTTCCCAATAATGTACAGTGCTGAGTAAATGCCATTACGTACTCGTATATTGCACTATCTTTAGTGATTTCACTATCATTTGCTTTTAAATGAATAATGATATACCGGGCTTCGAACAAAATATGGACATGAAATGAGCTCATACGATCCCGAACGAAAATTTACGCTACTGACTTATCCATAAACGTTCCATATTAATAATTTACGCATGTACTTAGATATATTTTATTAGGTATATAAAAAAACCCAAATGTGTGAAAATTTCAATCAATCTTCAAACCATTTACAAAAAGCATTTGGCAGAAGAAACAGTTTTGTAAGGTTTAAAGTTTTGTAAGGACTTTGGATACTTTGAACAATGATGACTAAAATAAAACTGGATCAAAATTTAGGGGTAGCTTTAATAGTTTTAAGGTGCCTTTGAGGGACAGGAGTTCTTATCTGTTTAATTTTATCTCATCTTCGTTACCTTAGATGTAAACATCCATCCCAAATCTTAGTAATAGACAGTACAGATAAGTAATAGACACTTCTTATAATAATTACAGAAGCAATAGGCTCGCTCCCATATATGTATTTACAATGTTCTTGCAAGCCCCCTATTACATTGAGACCAGAAACATTAGCCACAATTTTTGACGCACCAGTGGCCACAGGGTTGAATTGGTAAATTTTATCTACTGGAATTGTATTCAAAAGTAGGGCAGGGTATATAATCCCATAGCCTTACAAGTAGGCGCGTTAATGTCGAGGAAAACACGTCCAGCACACATTGAATGAGTTTGACACAGAGGTCAGACGCTCGCCGGCGCGGCGCTGCGTGCGCGCATAATGCCCCGATATTTATAGCCCAGCGACAAACGAACGAATGGTACGTACTTAAATGGCGAATCAACTACTCATATCTGTATAAGTGCTGTTATTACGTTGGGATAACCATAGAGTTGTCCAATAATAAACTCTGTGAAATCGTTTTCACAGGTCCTTCTGACATTGATGATGACGTCATTATTCGACGCTCAGGGGGTATTTCTCGCATGATCGACATTATCTCTAATTCTTCATATGTCGAAAAAAAAGACACAATATGACCAATTTTGTAGTTTTTTAGACGTATGTCGAATTAGACATAATTTCTTGCCCTCCTTCATTTGTAACGCAGTCGGTTGTGACAAGACAAAATTTGAGACGTGACAATTTTGTCTCTCTCGTATGTATCACGAAAGTGAGTCAGCGACTTGGTTTAGACGCACGCGCTAGCTGTGTTGGATGGGCATTTTGTACAGACCTTAATGACACCAGGAAAAAAATAATATACTTGAACTGAGCGTACTCATTACTCAATGACTTTCGTATTTTTTTTCTTATTACTTCTATCTTCTTCTTAAATAAATAAATAAGTAAATATTTTGTAAATAAATGTGATATAAAGTAAAAAAAAATTGAGGTCCATTGATGTTGTCAGATTTTAAAAGATTACAAAAACCCAATAACTCTATCATGTTTGTTCCAAGGTACATTCGAAAGGTAATAAATAAACACCTTCCAACGCATCTTTATTTCTGAAGCAATTACCATTTAATTAATCCATGTTTGCAGCTTGTATGTAGACAATTAATATAATCTGTAATTAGTAAATCAACCATTCACTATAACAACAATGAATCAATTCCAACTGAATAGCCATAAAAAATAAGTTAACTTTAACTTTATAATTGACAGACTAAAGTTCATTATGTATTAAAAGACGACGACAGTTACGACGTTCTGATTGGCAATTATTAACGAGTAAAAACGTGTGGTTCCCAGTGCTATTGTGTAAACTATATCAAGGCATTCCAAGGCGTTTAGTATACCAATTACGAACACAAGAATTGTTCAATTATATATTTTGCAACCCACGATCAGCTCGTGAAGAGAATGACGTCATCTGATTCAATTTTGATACAGAACGAAAGTGAAATACTTACGACAATGGCGACCCATAAAATTACGTTATTTTATTTCCATGAATAACCTTCGTCATGCCTTCGTCTGATGCTTATAAGACGCTATAGGATAGAAGTAGCGTACCACTGTACAGCAAGTTAATGTATTTGTTGAGGTATTGATGCTCAGTGAAGGCAGACTACACCTAAATATCATAGTTTTCTAGTTACCTTTGAATATGTGTCCAATATCGTCTTCACCATAAAGACACACGGAGCCCGTGCCCAGGGCCCCCATTCTCAGGGGGCCCCGAAGGACCGACAATTTATCTCACACATTTATTCTCAAATCATTTTTGTCGGGCACATTACACTTTTTTCACAAATCTGTAATCTTATCGGAAGCCGGAAGCCGGAAGGTAGTAAAAAATGTTATTATAATTCGCTTTTTTTACTTTCCAAAAGGGCCCCAAATTCTTGTGTGCCCAAGGACCCCAGCCTAGTTTAAGACGGCCCTGTATGTGTCACAGGTACCGTGTTGTGGCTTTAGGACACTCAATTATTAGTATAAATGACAATAACGAGATACATAATCAATAAAATTTTGCATAAGACTCCAGTTACTACAAGATTTTTAAATTGAAAAAAAAACATGTTTGACTCATTTTTTTTGCTCATGCATACCGTTGCTTAGTTGAAGATGATCTTATGATGTGTTCATGTTAAGGTCATGTTTGTGTTCAGGTAAGAAGGGAAGTAGCCTTAGCTACTTACTTATTCAAAGTTATGCGTGATTTAGTTCATAACCCCTCCGTACTGAGGGAGATTAAGCTTTGTGTTCCGGACGGCTACATGGGCCGGCGGCGGCGGCCGCCATTGCTGGAGGTGCCGCGCGCGCGCACTAACCTGCTGCAGCATACGCCTATGACGCGGGCGCTGCGTGTGCTCAACGAGGTCCATAAACGTATAGACATCTTTTCGTGCTCGATGAACCAATTCACAGAGGCTACCTATTTTATTATAAGTAGAATAAGTGTTTAGTTATTAAAGATATTTATGTTATGTTGTGATACACTATTGAATTAGGTTTACCCTGTAAAAATAGTTGTATGTGTTATAATAAATAAATAAAATAAATAAATAAATGTTCTCTGGCCGATATTGTTCTCCTTATTTTAATCCAATTGTAAAATTAAATGTAACCTTTTCTAAACATAAAGATTGAAAAACTTATTTAAAATTTAAAACCGTAAAATAAGTAAAGAGATCCAAACATACTTAAGTATGCCCACAAAACGTTTCTTCCACTTCAGACATGTTAATTACAAACCACAATTACCCAAAGCGACTGCATCATTGACATTGGAGAGACACGTAGGTGTGTGGAACCGGTTCGATTCCCGGCAGTCGCTGACCCACTGTCCCCGAAACGGTGCGACGACTCCGTGATTCATTGGAGTATCCTCAATATCTCTGTGAGCACAACGGAGCAGAAGACTCTAGACCGATGCTGGCCCATAAAGACCTTGTCACCTTGTTTTAAATACGTGTAAAGCCCCATGCAAACTAAAGGGTCATAACACGTGCTGTAAAATGTTTACCTATACATAAACTAACTCTGTAAAATACATAGTACATCATCACGCCTTTATTCCCCGAATGGGTAGGCAGAGCTGCACTGTAGTGCGCCCACACTTCGCCGATGTATTTTGGTCCCAATGTAATAGGGGGCGAGCCTATTGCCAGTATACCGGGCACATTCCCCCTCAATACGAGGGAGATTTGGGCATAGTCCACCACGCTGACTCAGTGCGGATTGGTGAACTTCACACGCCTTTCGTGCAGGTTTCCTCACAATGTTATCCTTCACCGTTCAGCAAGTGGTAATCATTGTTGAAAATAACATTCGCACAGAAAATTATCTCAGAGGCGCGGTCCTGGGATTTGAACTTGCACCCCTTACCTTCAAGGCGGGCGTTCTTACCCGCGAGGCTACCACTGATTTTACTAACTCTGTGAAAATAAAGATTGAATTTCTTGAAAGGCATGCGTGCAGGTTGCAGACAGCTTTTGCTATGCGTCAATACAGTTTGTTTTGGCAATAAATTTCGCTCGTCTTGACGCTACTGCGGACCTCGGACTCTAACGGGTTTTCAATTCATTGTATGCAACAAATAATATGCAAATTTGCAAACAATGAGTTATACAGGGTGTTTCAGAAGTCCGAAATAATACTTTGACTTTTGAAATATTGGTCGAAATTAGACCATATTTTTCCAACTTTTTTTACGTTGTCAATTTGTATAACTCGTATTATCTTGAAACCTATGTAAAAAAATAATAATCTGTTTTGTGAATATTGGTATCCGCCCTTCGTAAATGTAGTTTACACTGCTTGATAGGATCCTGTATGTACCCAATGGCCAAAACACGATACTTGTGACAAATATTCAAAGGTCTATAACTCATAAACTAGAATAGAAAGGTATAAATTGTCTTCACTAAGCATCCACATGTGAGCTACCGGACATATACGGTATTATTTCGGACTTCTGATACATCCTGTAGACGCTGCATACGATTTGACGCGGTTTCAAATGGACTTAACCCGGATATTACATGGATGAACTTTGCAGACACCAATAGTCGATCAATATTTTCGGTTTACTAAGGCAGGAGGTTGCCAAGGACAGAGAAATGGGGAAGAGAGAATGGGAGCAAAACACAAAAATGTAAATCCTTATTTGAAAAAAGCAACCATGGAGTCTCTTGCCCATTCTTCTCCATAGGAAATGCATTCCGAATGGGTGGTAGAGATACTACTATTATTATTTATTGAAGATTCATAAGTGCCTGTATTGGTTTATATGAATAAAAAATATTCTGATTCTGATTCTGATTCTGAGCCTTTTGACCAGGACTGGGATATAGGCTAGTTTATAAAAAAATAAATTGGATAGACATAGCAAAACATAGAGAATCAAAGAAATTAAGATCTTTTCTATGGATGGTGTAAACTATAGAATCAGTGATGACATTGTGATGGTGAGTGGTGATATTTTTTTGTCATAAAATCTGTCAGAAACGAAACTAATATTAAAAAAATATTACTAAAAAGATGGTAGTTGGGAGCACCCTATTTACCCAATATAAGTTTGTGCAAGTAACTAAATGTTGCACACTATATAGCTACTAAAACTCATTTACTTCTATTATACCTCCTGTCTGTTTATTTACCAATCGGAATTGCAATCAATTACTTAACACAACAATCGTACAAATAGAATCAGACCTCTTTCAATTAGACCATTACAATTCACAAAAAGTACTACTTAAGCCCTGCGCACACTGGAGCGTACCAATATGGCAGTGGTAGCCGAGTGGTCGAACGCACGCCTTGCAATCATAGTGTGCAGGTTCAAACCCCGGCTCGCACCTCTGGGATTTATGTG
Source organism: Ptilodon capucinus (assembly GCA_914767695.1). Lineage (NCBI taxonomy): Eukaryota > Metazoa > Arthropoda > Insecta > Lepidoptera > Notodontidae > Ptilodon > Ptilodon capucinus. The sequence continues at coordinate 10,704,451 of OU611823.1, read as the reverse complement.
CGAATCTCATTTTCATCCGAGATTATCACTTGCTATGAAACGGTGAAGGAAAACATCGTGAGGAAACCTGCACGTCTGAGGAAGCTTGACTAGTTCTCGATAGATGTGTGAAGTCAGCCAACCCGCACCGGGCCAGCGTGGTGGACTATGGCCCGAATCCCCCTCGCATTAAGGGGATGCCCATGCCCAGCAAAAAATGTGCTTAAAAAACACAAAAATACGTTTTTAAAGCAATGAAAACATAAAATTTGAAAAATACTTCCAAATACTTTATTTTTTTCCTATCCAAACCATTTTATACGTTTTTTTGTCAAAAGAAGTTGGCAACCCTAGATTCGGCGCCCCAGTGGACGGGGAAGCGTTTTGGTATTGACAAAAATTGTAACGCTTTTGACGCCCCTGTATTGCGGGAGGTTTTAACCGGGTCACGTAGTGACAAAAAAGGGTCCTTAGTTTCATCACCTTCACGGCTACGCGTTGATGATTACCCATTGATTTCGAACGAGACGTGTACGGTCCGCTGATCAAAAAGTTTTTCATCATTTCTTACTTGTTAATTGGGATATTTTCGATTCACGCGAGCGCTTCGGCATTGTGTGGTTACTTTATGTTTTTTGTTATGGTTACAATATGAAATATGATGTGAAACAGGGGCCACAACCACCAGCGGGGAAATTCTTGCAAGATTGACGTCATCTGTAGTCTGTACTAATTCGACATACGTCGAAAAAATACGACCAAACTTCCGACTTAGCAGTGCTTAGTAGCAGTGGTAGCCGAGTGGTGTAGCAGTGGTAGCCAAACGGTGTAGCGGTGGTAGCCGAGTGGTGTAGCAGTGGTAGCCGAGTGGTCGAACGCACGCTTTGCAATCAAAGGGCGCAGGTTAAAACCCCGGCTCGCACCTCTGGGTTCTATGTGCGAATCTCATTTTCATCCAAGATTAACGGTGTAGGAAAACTTCGTGAGGAAACCTGCACGTATGGGCTTGACTATTTCTTGATAGATGTGTAAAGTCTGCCAACCCGCACCGGGCCAGCGCGGTGGACTATGGCCTGACTCTGCCTCGAATCGAGGAGTGGCTCGTGCCCAACAGTGGGACGTTAAAAGGGCTATAGTAGAAGTTCTAACGACCATTTTCAACAACATTATTTTTGAGTTGGGTCTCTATACTTTTAAAGATGCGACATGTGCACTGCGAGTAGAAAAATAAAAAAATCGGGAAAATGTTATAAAATTTGTTAAGTTTCCCGCACACTGAGGGGTCGACACTCGCGCGTCCAATTTTTTTTGTCTTACCAAAAAACTCTGTGTCAATATAAATAAAGATACATCTCAAGTGTGCGGGTGGCCTTATTTTGACTGTTGTACAGGTAGAAGAAGGTGGGGAGAATACAGAACTCTGCGACGAATTAATGTACCACATGTGGAAATAAAGTTGCGTATTGACACAAGTGTTATAAGTGATACTACTATAGCTATTTACTTTATAATTTCATAGTTTAACTTCGTATAAGAAACACGATAGCCGATATTTTTGTAAAATTCAATCTAATCTCAATTCAATCTAAAAACCATTTACAGTCGCATTGTATGTATATACATCAAAAAATACATCATCACGCCTTATTCCCCGTAGGCAGAGGTGCACTGTAGTGCGCCGACACTTCGCCGATGTATTTTGGTCCCAATGTAATAGGGGGCGAGCCTATTGCCATTATACCGGGCACATTCCCCCTCAATACGAGGGAGATTTGGGCCATAGTCCACCACGCTGGCCCAGTGCGGGTTGGTGAACTTCACACCTCTTTCTATACACGTGCAGGTTTCCTCACGATGTTTTCCTTCACCGTTATATATATGTATATATTTTTTTTATTTATTTATTGGGGTAAATAAACAGTGACAAATTAAAATATGCAACTTAATAGGTATGTAATACCTACAGCTAAACATAAATTTGACACCAGCATCTTTCCTGCGCTGGTCCGACTCCACAGGAACTCATTTGAGGGATGTTTGATATTTGTCCCGTTTTCCTCCTCCTTCCTACCTTTAAATCTTACACTGACTTAGCTTGTAATTTGTATTGCTGATTAATTTTGTGTTTTGAGAATGTATAGCCTCATTAACTTTATATTATATAATTGTTAATTAAGAAAAACACATTGTAATGCAAATAACATGTAAATCCTTATTGGAAAAAAGCAACCATGGAGTTTCTTGCCCATTCTTCTCCATAGGAATTGCATTCCGAATGGGTGGTAGAGATACTATTAATACTATTTATTTTTTACTGACGATTCATAAGTGCCTGTATTGGTTTACATGAATAAAAAAAATCTGATTCTGATTCTGATTCTTTTACCACAGAAAAGTGGTAGTTTGTGGTTAATCACTTTCTATGCTAAAGAGCTACATAGTGATCTAGGTGTTATCATGACGTAGGTATGTTAGTGGGCATTGGGAATTTAGGATTCCTTAAACACTTTTTTAAATATGCTCAAAGCCTAAAAGTGGCTACAACGGCACTGTTAATGCATCATAACGAGGGGTGAACGGCAATTTGACTCAAGTGACATTTTTTAACTTTACAGGAGAGCATACTCATTGGACGCAGAAAAATTCGCTGATTCCAAATATGTATATACTAAGTCAATATCGCCCAAAAGTGTCGTATAAGTCAAGTCGCCTTTCACCCCTCGATAACGTTCTTTGAACATGGGGTAATTATTATACTGTGTAGTATGCTTTTAGGGTTCCGTACCCAAAGGGTAAAACGGGAACCCTATCACTGAGACTTTGCTGTGCGTCCGTCCGTCCGTCCGTCCGTCCGTCTGTCACCAGGCTGTATCTCATGAACCGTAATAGTTAAAGAGTTGAAATTTTCACAGATCATTTATTTATTTATTTATTTCTCAGAACTTACAGCTATTATTACAGGTAGATACATACCCAATGCAACAGCTTAGCAACTAATATTAATTTTACTTTCCTGGTTTATAACATATGGTGAATAATGCCACTCTTGTGAATTCATTCAGAGAACTTAGAAATAGGTCCGACTCGTTGGCTATGAGATTAAGTGTGCGAAGGGCGCGCATCAGCGGCGACTCACTTAAGAGTTGGGTTCGTGCGTGCGGTAATGCCAACAAAGGCGGCCGTCGGCGGCGTCGCCAAACATATCCGTCTGGAACACACAGATATATCTGCTCCAATATCACCGCGTTATGCACCCTACCCGTGTATTACCCTAATCATGTATTTCCGTTGCCGCTATAACAATAAATGCTAAAATACAGAATAAAATAAATATTTAAGGGGGCTCCCATACAACAAACGTGTTTTTTTGCCGTTTTTATAGATAATGGTACGGAACTCTTTTTGCGCGAGTCCGACTCGCATTTGGCCGGTTTTTCGATATTTATCTTGCCGATAAAATCAGAAGTTTCGATAATTATCGGAAGACTATCGGTTTGCGGAAATTGGCGATTGTATTCACTGAATAGGATTTCAATACCAGTTCTTAGTCATTTTTATTTTTGTAACAAAAAACTACGAAATCGATTGATTTCCTGGTTCCGTCGAGGTGTTGACAAAAATTGTTGACTTTTTCAGTCTTAGTACTCTCTGGCATCCATTTTTAACCGACTTCAAAAAGGAGGAGGTTCTCAATTCGATTGGTATTTTTTTATTTGCTATTAATTACTTGACATTAGGAGAATACAATCATCTCATTCCATAAAAAAACTCATAATTTCGGAAATTTCTAAAAAAAAAAAATATTATTAAAAAAAATTTGGAATATTTGAAGTTGATAAGTGATGGTATCCCGTGGCGCCCCGATATAAGCGGAAGATGGTACACCGTCGGTTTTTAGTGGGTATACGGCCTTCTGCCGGGACTCCCACATAACCCTGTTACTTCCCCCGAGGTGGCAGGGTATCTATAAAGGATTTTACGACGTTAAAAAAGAAAGTACTGTGGTCGGTATACCCTCGAATATAGCTCTTTGGCACCCTTCATTTTTTTTGCAACGTTGTATAAGTTAGCCTTGAAGTTAAACGAACCATTGAGACAGTAAATTGTCAATAATATTTTTCTTTTGTTCCGTTAAAATCCGCTCCGTTGGATGGTGTCACAATCACAGATTTATAGTTCATCGTTAATGCTGTATAATTAATTAGAATTGGTAGATTTGTTGGAAAATAGAAAGCTGATTTGTTACTCAATACTTAAAGCCCTTTGGACACTATCCCGTCACTGTAACCATGCTATAACGCGTCTAAAAGCGCATGGCATTTTTGTTGCTAATACACTAGCGGCCCGTCCCGGCACCGCACGGGTTTATAATATAGCCTATGTTACTCAGTGATTAAGTAGCTTTCTAACGACAAAATAATTTTTGAAATCGGTACAGTAGTTTAAGTTTATTCGATACAAACAAAATGCAAATCTTTCCTCTTTATAATATTAGTACAGATATAGATAAACGAACTTTGTGATTGCATGACCCGATGCCGCTTTCTGTCATGGTAAATAACGGGGTAGTTAGCAGAGACATTAAAACCGTTTGTAGAACATAATTATCGATTATAATTAGAATATGTTTTGACTAGCTGTTGACCTTTTTACCGATGGCCAACCAGTGTCAATGTGATAGATAATTGATGTAACAAGTGTAGGCCACCAGTCATGCGCGTGCGCCGGCCCGTGTCACAGATAAACACAGTTGTCTGTTGTTCTCATTAATACGATGCAATAGGTGTTTAACAGAAGGTCACTATACATAGTGTGATTCTGAATTGGTATTATAAGTTTGTACTGTAACCCTTACTCCTTGTCCTTGGCTTAACCTCTTAAGTATTGTTATTTCAATCAATGTCAATTTTTGACAGATTTTGTACTAAGTAAACTTTCAACAACATAGCGGCAAGACAGTAGTAAGGATTCATCAGCCATCTTTATCACTGTCATCGCCCATTTTTATTTATAATGTGTATTTATTGAATTTTCCCATAATTACTTGAAACTGGCTGAAATACCCGCTAAATGCGGGTGGAGCTATTCCTCATCTTATTCAATTAAATATCATCATTTCGTAAAAAAAAAGAAGTTGGTGGTAAGGGGGCTGTACATGGAATAATTTTATATAGCTGTGTATTGTGTTCAGTTTAATAACAACACCTAATTGGTAGTATACTTATTTATTAGTTCAAGAAACAAGCAAAAATCACTAAAGCGGGACTAAGCGGGACCACCTTTAACAATCATTATTTTTATAATGTCAACCTGACAGCTTCCTAAATGTTATGGAACCAAGGAGTTTAAGTTTTTACTGATTTTTTTACAGACAGAATATTGAACACTATTTACTACAACAAATTTAAAACACCAATTTGTTGCTATGCTTTGCCAAGTGCCTACTTGAGGGTAATTTGCCCGGTATGGTATAATGACAATAGGATCGCTCCTTGTTACATTAGGACTAATACATCGGCGAAGTGTGGGCACACAGCAATGCACATCTGCCTACCTCTTATAGGAATAGAGGCGTGATGAGGATGTATGTTGTTTATAAGTAAGCAAATGCATCATATTCGTATAGCTGTGGACTGTTCATTTCTCATCCTTGATAGAATCACAATGGTTTTCCCAGCGGGGTATCATTGAATCGCCTGTAGTAAATAATAGCATTTAATTTGTGATTACCTATGTTCCTCTGTACAAGGTGTATCAGAAGCCCGAAATAATACATTATCGTTTATACAACTAAATGGTATAAAACTTAGACCTAAATTCGTACATGGTTTTTCGAATTTTTGGTAAATTTAGACATCTTGTAATGCGAATATTTCAGGTTCTGTTTCGATCATTTTAGTCGCCGCGTATGTATCTATCCACCAATCTCGTCGCAAATGATTAAAGGTCTGTAACTCAGAAACGTTCACCAACCCGCATTGGACTAGAGCGTGGTCGACAAATAGTCCAAGCCCCCTTAACTTTAAAAATCTTCACACATCTATGGCAAGTCAAATACTTAATAGCCCACGGCCCCGATTTTCGCGCGATCGAGATTCATCTCTATTCGAGATATCTCGAAACAAATGGAAAAAATACCTACATACGAATTGACGTTTCGTTTTGAGATATCTCGAATAGAGATGAATCTCGACCGCACGAAAATCGGGGCCCAGGACCGAGATATGTGGAGAAGTAAAGTAATAATGGCAATAGGCTCGCCCCCTATTACATTGGGACCAAAATACATCGGCGAAGTGTGGGCGCACTGCAGTACCTCTGTATACCCCTTCGGAGAATACAGGCGCGATGATGTATATATTGATATCAAATTGTAGGTGATACAATAAAAGTATCTATAGGTAGGTACAATAAACAGTCCCGCTAGTTCTAAGGTCACTTGCTTGGTTCTAAGTCACTTGCCTCAGAATAAACAAAAAAAAACTTTAAATGGATGATCGATTATACGCCTTCATAGAACCACAAAACAAAACAAAACATTTATGCGGTCAGAATAGGTAGCTCTACATATTTTTTCCTGAGAATTCTCCATGGATTTGTACGCTTCGGAGATAAACGACTCTTACAGCCTAAAACCCCGCGGTGGGACGCTCTTCCTGCGTAATAGGGAAACGATTACGCAGATTTTCGTTACTAAGTTATGTAACCTACTAACTCTAATAAGTACTTAGTAAAGGTAGAGTAACTTCCAAGTGTTCTTGAAGAGGAGTATTTTCAAGAACGCCAAATTGGACTCCTGAAGTTGGCTACAGGAAAGGTCGTTTCATAAACCCTTAGGCGTCGCTTAAAGGTACGACACCGATTCGGTGTTTTCAGCGAGGCAAATCGACAACCGTATTAACAAACAAATACAATCAGTAAGTAGTCGCCTAGAGAAAAACTATTGGTGAAACGGAAGAAGGTATTTAAGAGTCGCCTTACTACTACTACTACTACAGCCCTTTTAACGTCCCACTGCTGGGCACGGGCCTCCTCTCAATGCGAGGGGGATTCAGGCCATAGTCCACCACGCTGGCCCAGTGCGGGTTGGCAGACTTCACACATCTTCGATAGATGTGTGAAGTCTGCCAACCCGCAACTAGTCAAGTTCCCTCAGACGTGCAGGTTTCCTCACGATGTCTTCCTTCACCGTTTCTTAGCAAGTGGTAATCTCGGATGAAAATGAGATTTGCACATAAATCCCAGAGGCGCGAGCCGGGGTTTGAACCTGCACACTTACTGGTAAGGCGTGCGTTCGACCACTCGGCTACCACAGTCGCCTTACATTAAGCATTAATTAATAATATGGCGTCAAAAAACGATCATAGGACAGATAGGCTATGATATAATCAAGTAGGATTTTTATAAGGTAATCAGAACCACCTGTGCGATAAATACAACCCATTGAATTAAGATCCCCGCACACTAGAGCGTCAAGACTCGCGCGTTGACCTATTTGCCAATACCAAAAAGAACTGTATTGACTTAAGGAAAAAGTTTATTCTTCAATGAAATAACATTAGCAGCACAAGCGGATTTTGTCGCGTGGGGGCATTGAGATATTATTACGGAGATGGCATTGGCATGGCATTTTAACCCCCAGCGGTATTTTATCTGGTTTATCTGACTCCGCCATTGTTGTTATCCCCTATACTGTCAACAATGGCGGAAAAATCGCCGCTATAGCTCATACGAAGACTGGAGTCGTTATGGGTACTCTAGATTCTCTATGCGTGGGGGCGTGGCTTTTATCACAGAAATGCAATTTTTATGTATATAGAAACAGGGTTCGATTTTGGTATAACAATTTGTCGCTCGAGTTGTCGCCCCACTGTGCCCGGGCTTGATTTATTCACGGCACGTCGCTTAATCAATTAAACAATAGGTATGTCTACTTATAAAGATCGTAGTAAACGACGTAGTAAGTGGGTAGTATGTAGTAAGGTGCGCATTACCTTATTTAGATTTGATGACTATTTAAACAATTTTACGCGGACAAAACCTTTTTCAATGAGTGGTTATTTATTTGGAGTGGTATAGCTGAGTGGTCGAACGCACGCCTTGCAATCGAAGTGTGCAGGTTCAAACCCCGGCTCGCACCTCTGGGATTTATGTGCGAATCTCATTTTCATCCGAGATCACTTGCTATGAAACGGTGAAGGAAAACATCGTGAGGAAACCTGCACGTCTGAAGGAACTTGACTAGTTTTCGATTGATGTGTGAAGTCTGCCAACCCGCACTGGGTCTGGTATGGTGGACTATGGCCCGAATCCCCCTCGCATTGAGGGGAGGCCCGTGCCCAGCAGTGGGACGTTGAAAGGGCTGTAGTAGTTTATTTAATTATTAAATGTAAAAGTCGCGTTGCCTTTAACCCGCCGATTTTAACTTTATTCATACTTTATTTATTGTGTAGAGCCTCTCCCTACATAGCTGATACTAAACCAAATAATATTTTAGTTAAATGTAGACTAAAAAAATTACTAACTCTCTATGATCTAGTTTTAGTTTAACATAGTTAAATATGTTTCCGTGTTACCCAAAACACGATAGGAACGGAAGTCGATGTCTCCACGCACATCCAAGATCTCGATACTGAATCTCGGCCGGCGCTAATCGATTAGACATCGATATTCTTTGCGCAACACTACTTAGTTACGAAACCGATGATGAGCACCGCTATATAAATTATGAAAGTCTCAAGAGCTCTTTTTAGGGTTCTCTACCCAAAGGGTAAAACGGGAACCCTATTACTAAGACTTCGCTGTCCGTCCATCCGTCCGCCCGTCAGTCTGTCACCAGGTCTGTCTGTATCTCATGAACCGTGATAGTTAGACTGTTGAATTTTTCACAGATTATGTATCTCTGTTGCCGCTATAACAACAAATACTAAAAAACAGAATACGTGACTTTTTTTCTCGTTTTTACTCGATATTGATAACGGCATAAGGTAATGATAACGCTTGAAATATTCACAATATATTTAGTTATATATTCACTTCAAAAATAAATAGTTAAATCAAAATAAAATGAATATTTAAGGGTTGCTCCCATATAACAAACGTGATTTTTTTTGCCGTTTTTATGGTATCCATCGTGCACGAGGCCGACTCGCACTTGGCAGTTTTTTTGTCTTAATAGCTTCTGAAACATGTTGCTATATGATAAGAATTAGAATCAGACATGTTTTATTAATGTAAACCATTGGTTTCGATTCAATGAATAATAATACCGAGCATCTCTACCACAATATTATCTTTTTCTTATTCTATTCGTATCGATATAGTAAGTTGTACACGTTGTAGTTACTGGGACATCACATGTGAGAGCGCTAAAAACATTGCCTCCTTGTCTATAAAACCGGCCAAGTGCGAGTCGGACTCGCGCACGAAGGGTTCCGTTCCATTGTCTATATAAACGGCAAAAAAATCACGTTTTTTGTATGGGAGCCTCCTTAAATATTAGTTTTTTTCTGTGTTTTAGTATTTATTGTTATAGCGGCAACAGTAATACATAATGTGTGAAAATTTCAACTCTCTAACTATCAACGTTCATGAGATACAGCCTGGTGATAGACGAACGTACAGCGAAGTCTCAGTAATAGGGTTCCCGTTTTACCCTTTGGGTACGGAACCCTATAAACGGGTCGGGTGTGTTACGACAATGTTACGATTCGTTAGCAAACCTGGGGGTATTTTATTATAGAATTATGACTTAACAGAAGCTAAGGTAATCAAGGGGTGGGGACTCCCTGTCATGTTCATGGAACAGTGGGTAGTTATGATGTTTCTAAACCTATGAAAACAAAATATTGGCTCACATGGCATGCTATTTATGGGTATGTAGGCTAGGTACGCAATAAGGGCCGCTTAAGCAACTAACTCTATCACCAATTACATGATGTAACCTCGAAACGTTACGATTACATACAGGCACATAAAAAGAAACCAAATTGGTCCAACGGCGATCATAATAGAATATCAATTGCGAGCTGCGTCCACGCATAATGGGCCCCTTGGACAGTAGCACGCAACCTTTGGAACTTATGTTTTTTTTTTTCGATACGAAATAGTGTTTCGTGTTTGCGAACACATAACGAAATTGGCGTTACAATTTTAATTAATGAAGTATCATTTTGTGAATTGGTTTTGCATACAATGGCCCGCGATCAGTGACGCGCAACCATTGGAGATTTAATTAAAGAAAACATTTTGCAAATCAACTATGTTATTATTTTTTTATAAAACACTGCCACACTACTTATTCCTTACAGCCGTAAGAAGGTCTGTAACAGGCTCAATTAAGAATAGAATTACCACCGAATAAATAAAAAGAATCAAATAAACTACCGAATCCATGATACATACAAGTCATACAACAAGTCGAATAAATCGAGACTGGTTTTGACAAAGAAATATTATTTCAATAACATTAAGTAAAACAAAATGTTACTGAATAAACTGACGTAAAATAGACGTAGGATAGATAAACGCTGCCAATTTAAATGTTCACAACAAGTTTTTACGAGTATTCAACAACATTTAACAGAATACTCGTTCGATTAATAACACGAATTTGTTTGGGAAACGGGTTCGGAATCATATATGGCAAGATAGCCAGTTCAATAATCGTTTTATGGTATTACTAATGTATTTTACCTAATATAATGTAGATATATTTACCTATTTATTATATGGTGTTTATTATTGCATAATAATTAAAGCGCATAATGTAACCGGGACTGTATCTATCTATATCTATACAAATGAATAAAATTGGAGTGTCTGTTTGTAATATCAAAATAACACTTTTTTACCAAATGCGTATGAAAGTATATACGATACCTATAACGAAAACGCAATTTTATCATTTTTTGTCTGTCTGCCTGTCTGTCTGTTTGTTTGAGGTAAACTTCTAAGCGGCTGAACCGATTTCAATGGGACTTTCACTGACAGATAGCTGACGTTCCAAGGCGTAACTTAGGCTACTTTAATTTTAGAAAAAGCATTAGGGTTCCGCGGGAAAAACATTATACCCATATTTCCGGGTAATCTCCCTAAAGTCCACGCGGGCGAAGTCGCGGGCAGTAGTTGGAGATATAATTCTATCTCAGTTACAGAAATTACTTTCAAATTCAGCTGTTTCCGATAATTTAGTCTCGGACCCGGTTAGATAGATAGAGTACTCTTTATTGTACACACCAAACAAATAAAATAATAAAACATTCTTATTTCTAAACTAGCTGTGCCCGCGACTTCGCCCGCGTGGACTTTAGGGAGATTACCCGGAAATATGGGTATTATGTTTTTCCCGCGGAACCCTAATGCTTTTTCTAAAATTAAAGTAGCCTAAGTTACGCCTTGGAACGTCAGCTATCTGTCAGTGAAAGTCCCATTGAAATCGGTTCAGCCGCTTAGAAGTTTACCTCAAACAAACAGACAGACAGGCAGACAGACAAAAAATGTTAAAATTGCGTTTTCGTTATAGGTGTCGTATATACTTTCATACGCATTTGGTAAAAAAGTGTTATTTTGATATTACAAACAGACACTCCAATTTTATTTATTTGTATGTATTGTATGTATAGATACAGTCGCTATGTACAATTGGGCGGTGTTATCGCTAAAAGCAATTTCTTCGGTTACTCCTTATTAACTCAATGCTTGATACATTTATGAATGTACCAACTTATGAAGGGGGTGAGTTGATCCGAGAGCAATAGATATATGCGAGACACAAATAAACAACAAGTTGGAAGTACTTTGATGAAGAAAATTGTATAAGTAAGTACGTTTAATATTGTTTATGGTCGGTTGATGTTGCTTTAAAGCAGGTTTTGTTAGTTATACCTTTGGTATTATACAATTACCTACTATTATGTGGTGCAATGTAGGTACAGTATGGTTTTGTTTCCGCAATTAAATTAAAAGATTTAACACTCGCATTATCAGAGTGTCAAATTTGGCCCACAATAGGTACCTACTATAAGTAAGTAGAGCCGCTTACGTATGTAATTTAAACCGGTAGAAACTTTACAACACATAATTAGCGTAAAATTAAAATTACGCAACAACATCATCAGGCTTGGTGTAATAGTAACAAAGTTAATAACGTACCTCAACAATAAATGTTGTTTATACCTGCCCACAACTGGCTAAGAGTGAATATCTTACGTAGAAAATAAAACCCACAATACGAGAAGTTTATATTGATGGTAATGCAAATCGAGGTAGGTATGTGCAGTGTAGGTAACTTCGTTATAGTATACATTCATATTTAATCATACATCAAATAAATACATCATCACGCCTGTATTCCCCGAAGGGGTAGGCAGAGGTGCACTGCAGTGCGCCCACGCTTCGCCGATGCATTTTTGGTCCCAATGTAATAGGGGTCGAGCCTATAGCCATTATACCGGGCACATTCTCCCTCAATACGAGGGAAATTTTTGGGCTATAGTCCACCACGCTGGCCCAGTGCGGGTTGGTGAACTTCACACGCCTTTCTATAGACGTGCAGGTTTCCTCACGATGTTATCCTTCACCGTTTCAAAGCAAGTGGTAATCTCGGATGAAAATGAGACATATAATCATAAAAGATTATAAATGTAGTCACTTCTCTTAAGCGTACTTTACACTGCTGAATAGGGTTATGGATGTACCCAATGGCTAGAACCCGTGACAAATATTTAAATGTCTATAACTCAGAAACTTTGATAGTAAGGTATAAATTGTCCTCACAGAGCATCTTCATATTTAATCATAAAAGATCTAATAATAATTATAAATGTAGTCACTTCTCAAACAATGTAGTTTTCAAAATGCTAAAAGGCATGACTGGTTGGTATGATAACTCTAAGCAGTAAGTACTTTTACTATGGGTACCATACAATTGATTGGGATAGATCCCAGACTTTAGCAATCTGAAAAAGTAATTTCCGAAATTTGCCGCTGACTAGAATCGAACCCGCACCTAGTTGCATTAAGCCATCCTTCTCAGGGCCGTAATGTATGAGCGTCCTTTTTGTTTCTTAAAAGAATAAGATTATAATTCATTCACTGACATGAGAAATCAATTTTTTACAATGTATAAAAGTTTTAGACGAAAGTATAAATAATGATTAATAGTACAATGCAAGAAACAACGCAAGGCGTGAGATGTCAAAAGAATAAAAGTTAAAAACCGGCCAAGTGCAAGTCGGACTCGCGCACGGAGGGTTCCGTACCATTATCTATAAAAACAGCAAAAAAATCACGTCTATTGTATGGGAGCCCCCTTAAATATTCATTGTATTCTCTTTTTTAGTATTTGTTGTTATAGCGGCAACAGAAATACATCATCTGTGAAAATTTCAACTCTCTAGCTATCACGGTTCATGAGATACAGCCTGGTGAAAGACGGACGGACGGACGGACGGACAGCGAAGTCTCAGTAATAGGGTTCCCGTTTTACCCTTTGGGTACGGAACACTAAAAAGTAAGAGGGTAGTTTCATACTAAAAGCTACACGAAGATAAGATGGTTAATAAAAGCCACACGGCGTTAGATGAAACAATTACTTGATGTGGGCACATCATATATCACATATCGAGCGTGGTTGAGAAGAATCCCCGAAAATGTGATCCTTTAACGTTTTTCTTCAATATTTACAGTGATTTTGCATCTCTTGTCTCAGTGTTTTATCTCTCTGTTTAACTGCACCTTGTATTTGTTTTTTTTATATATTTTTACTGTAATTATTTAAGCTGTTTTGTTTTCACAGGATATTATATTGTATGTATGTATTTACGTATGTATGTAGGATGTCATATGGTATGTATGTATTTATATGTGCATTTTAAGCTATTTACTGTATCTATTATTAAGTACACCCTCGTCTTAATAATTCAGTTAAATCCTCTCCATCCTAAGGTTGCCTGGTAGAGATCGCTATTAGTGATAAGGCCGCCCATTGTGACACTGTATAATTTGTATGTAATATTTTGTTAATTTTTGCGGTGGAACAATAAAGAGTTATCTATCTATCTATCTTATATATTTTGGTAGTTTATGAAATAGTTGAGCTCCCTCATAGAGATAGCAATAGCCTTAGTGCTTCCAAAAATAATTCAGTCGTAGTTTGATGCAAACAGAATAAACACCATTGTTAAACGATTCGTTGCGAAATGTGATCGTATTCTGACAACCTAGATAATGCAACAATGTTTTTTAGGGCGCAATTGGAAACTTTAATTAGTTTCGTTGATCACTTACCTACTTAGAAATTGTTTAAATTCTTAATGGCAGCTCTTTAACATCGTAAGAAATAAACAACAATGCTTTTAGCCACTTTGATGTAATGAAATAAGAATGTGATTTAAGTAATCTTAAATGCCTATTTTGTATAAATATTTGTAATAATTGAGGTCAAAAAACGAAGCATATGCCTACGACGGGGTTACCTGCCTGATCAGCTTAAAAAATAATAACAGATAAATGATTACGTTATATCTATTACGCACATTGGAAATCGCACTATTTTCTGTGTTTTATTGTCTAATCTGCCTTTACTACTTATGAACAAGACACAGGTCAAATGAGCTTATGAAACATAAACTCCACGTTAGCAGAAACTGCAGTTTATTAAAATACTACTACTACAACCCTTTTAACGTCCCACTGCTGGTCACGGGCCTCCCCTCAATGTGAGGAGGATTCGGGCCATAGTCCACCACGCTGGCCCAGTGCAAGTCAGCAGACTTCACACATCTATCGGAAACTAGTCAAGTTCCCTCAGACGTACAGTAGCAGGGTGATTTTAAAACACTCGGAATCGAATTCGGAAACGGAATCGAAAACTTCGAGTTGTCGATTCCGTTTCCGACGGCATGTCAAAACGCGATTTTGAATAGCGGACGGAAGGGCCAATTGGAAAGTTCCGACGTCGGAAAGATTGTGTGCGTTTACAAAGAACGTTTAAAAATGGTAGAAATGGTAGAAATAAAATTCGATTACAAAACAGTTATTAATACGAATTTTTTGGGCCAAAAAGTCTTATATAAACACACTTATCATAATTATAAAAATGGAAATTGATTACTTATTTAAATTATCGATTTAAAACTTACTCTCCTTTATTATTTTTGGTTATAACGAACCTCGAAAATTTTTACTGATAAGTCAAAGTGAAAGTGAAGGGTAACATCACGCCTTTGAAACCACGAAGTTTCAGAGCTACGTCATAGATGGCGCATGGCGCTGTATTTCGGTAAATAAAAACACAACCACGAAGTGAATAATGCAGCACGATTGTTTGCCGGCGCTGCACAGCAGCCGCCCTATGTTGTCTCCTATAAGATAATATTCCATCCTATCGAAGGTTGAAGGGAATTATTTTCACAATAATGTAAAGGGCCATAAAACAACGTTAATGGGTTTATTTTAAACACTCTTTAGTACTGACTTACCTTAAATATTATGCAAGTATTTAGATAACACTTAAATTTGGTATTTTATTTATGTTTTTGTTCAATTTCGGAAGCTTTCCGCGAGGAAAAAGGTGTCGGAAACTTTCCGTCGATTCGGATGGGTTTATCCGACGAGAAATGTCAAAAATCGTCGGGTACGGAAATCAAAATAGCGATGGCTGGAATCCGTGGCGGAAAGTTCCGAATCCGATTCCGAATTCGATTCCGAGTGTTTTAAAATCACCCTGCAGGTTTCCTCACGATGTTTTCCTTCAACCTTTCATAGCAAGTGATAATCTCGGATGAAAATGAGATACCTACGCACATAAATCTCAGAGTGGCGAGCCGGGGTTTCAACCTGCACACTACGATTGCAAGGCGTACGTTCGACCACTCGGCTACCACTATTAAAATACTAACATAATATATCAAAACGTTTACACAACAGTTCATTTCCCTTCGATCTAGCAACCTGCACGCCATTACAGCAACGACAAACCCCGTACACACGAGCCCTCCACAACAGCCACACATGTGGTTGGTTATGTGGTCATCTTGCATGTGGTAGACGCAACCGCGGACCAAGACAATACTTATATTACATTTATAATGCGCCATATGCAGATAATGACATGGTTTATATTTCATTGCCACAATTAAAAATACCAGCCAGTGGCTGTCGATTGCTATATTTGACAAAGTTATTTTGGGAGTGTCGATTTGTGGTTTGGCTATATCCGTGGCAATGCGGACAGTAGAGGTCTAGCCTTGACATGCGCGTTAAATACGGCAACTTACCATTTACCACGTGTGGTTTGTGACTGTCATATGTATGCTATGCCTTAGTCGTTGTCTCGTTACTCCGAGTGGTCGCGAGATCCCGGACACGTTATCACGGATATTACGAAAGTAACGAATTAACTGCATGAAATGCTGGCGTAACACCCTGCACCTACTTGGGCGAGCGAATTCACTTGTTTTTAGAAAAATGTCTGTGTGAGGTACACTAATTACATAAAGATTGAATTTCTGCAGCAAAAGCATAGCAAAAGTCACTAAGCATGAGGCTAAATTCGCTCGCGATATCGATGACATTTAGTTCAAAAATGATCTTATTTTAGGAGGAGATAAATTCATTCAGTCTTATTGTTGACAAAAAATTGGTCGCACGTGCCTTAACGTGCATGTTGATGCAGGGTGCTTAATCACGCGTTAGCTGGGTAAAAAAGGAGAAACTAGACTAGCCAAGTCAGGTGTAAGTTTAACTTGTAAATGAGACAGCCGCGTACTTCAACACGAATCTATAAATTAGCCGCCAAATATCCTGGACAAAAGCCTTGACTACTAATTCATTGCTAGCTATAATTTACCTACAAAGGAGTGTCTAACCAAGCTCGCCATTTCTTCCTACTATAAAAACATATCTTAGGTATGTCCTAAACTGTTATCGTGGGAAAAGTGGTGTTATCGATTGCTTATCTGTTTGACAAATCAAATCTACTTTCCTACTAAAATATGGGCTAAAATGATAGCCACTTCCGAGTTAATATGTCATTTCGTCAGTATTTTTTCACGTTTGATGATCACTATACTATAAATAGGTAGTTACATAAATAACTAGTATCAACTCACTCTTTTATCGCATAAATACTGTACCACGAGCTGTATGCGTGAATTTTCGCTAGTCGCTACAAAGCAACTAAAAAGCCACCGTATATATTTGACAAATTATACAGCACGTTCATTCTTATTCACTTAAACGCTAGCAATGAACATTAGCCCATAGTAGAGCTACTAATGGATACTAATGCATCCCATCGAAAGATAAAATCAATCAGAAACGAACACAAGATGCATCTGAACGCGTGCGTTTAATTGTACATAACGGAATCGAACCCCGGAACAATGTTCACCGACCATGACAGTATCGGATGCCGCACATCACCGCGGTACACTTTTGTGCGAGATGAATCCGCGAGACCAACCGAATGGACCATTTGACACACTTCTTTATTTCAACTCATTTTTATTGAACATTAGCTGTGCCATTATGGACACTGTGTCGCAGCTTGATGTTAAAGTCTATAACCAACAATGCAATAAGAATATTTGAAATCAGACTGGTAGTTCCAGAGAGCTTAGTACGTTCAACCAAAGAAGCAAACTCTTCAGCTTTATATATCATTAATAGTAATTATAGTATTGATTCATTTTGGATGTAACAAGCGATTAGCTGCACCCGTTTACACGACCAAAATGGGTTTTAGGGATAAACATGCTATGTACCTACCTACAGAAACTTATTTAAGTTGTAAGTGGATAAGCTGTGTACATTACTCTTGGGGGTCTAACATTGCAACTCTAGCTATTTTTTGGTATTATAAACCATGATGCTTAATATTAATTCGCTGATGATAATAATGAATCGTGCAAGTTATGGTGACCTTGTTAGTTATAAGTGACCATTTTAGAAATTATTATCGGACTTGCTACAGTTCTTGTCTTACTTCATAGGAGAGAAAGAAACAAAATTTACATATTCCGTGATGTGAGCCCAGTCCTGTGCGGCAGAAAGCCTCCCGCACACTAGAGCGTCGCTAATGATACCGCACTTCATATGCGACCTAAATCTGTGACATAAGTCTAGTTTTGATATGGTATGGTATGGCATTTGATATGGTAAAACATGATGGATCTGATACTAAAATTTAACAACAACAATGTGCATGATGTATATTTTTAACCTACTCGTGTTTTGTGCAAATAAAGATATTGTATTGTATTGTATTTGTAGTCGAAAAAATACAACCAATTTGACATTTTGTTTTGACATAATGTCGAACTAGAGGTTGATGTCGATCATGCGAGAATTGGGATCACGCAAGTGCTATAGATGGAAATGTGAAAAACGAACCGCCTGCGCTTGTCTTCCTATAGTTCCTATTATAGGTAAGTACATTGAGTACACGATTAAATAACACGAAGACGCCCTTTAAGCACGTAGGTAGGTAGTAAACTATTATGATTGCGGTGTTTCCAAACTTAATTTGCCGAGAGAGATATTCATTCAAGATCGTGATAGGTCAGTCTTCATAAGGTACGTATTTAATGTTGTTTCCTGCCCTTTTGGTCGTTCGTAGATAGATAGGTTACATAGGTATAGACTACATAACAAACAAATAAATAAGATAGATAACATCCTAAACTAAAGACGTGGTAATCTAGGTAGATATGACCATTGCAAAGTAAATAGTAAAAAAAAATATCTTTTGAGTTTAACGAAATTTTAGATCCAAATTATTGAAATTTAAACATTTAAATTTCAATAATTTGGGGTCACCCACACATGTGGGTCTTGCAGATGTTGTGAATAGCGTAAAAAAATCGGTACAGATACTAGGTACCTACTGAATAGACTTGTCAGAGTACATTAATTATGCAGCAGTGCAATTTATTTATGTTTATATGCATCTACTTTAAAGTTTCTTAATGCCAAGCCAGTCAAAAACAATGTCCAAAGTATAACGAAACAAGCTATCAGACGCCGCATAAACTTTTAACTTTCAAGGTAAGGAATTAGTCCTTTCAAATCTAACGTTTATACAAAGCTTGTGTTGTTTCCATGTTTTTAAACATAGCATGCAAAAAGATTCTTCTAATTAACAACATAAAATTTCCATTCAATCGTTTTTAAAGAAAAAAGTAAACAAAACAATATCAGGTTTAACGCGCTCAAAAAAAAAAAAATTAAAACAATGTCACGTGTTTACCTCTGAAGGCCCTCCCTTAGATCCGGATTGCACTAAGGAAATACACCAACACGAACACAACACTTTAGTTCAACACCAGATAGTTTTAATCCACTTTTCGTAAAACAGGGGCGTTCGGCGTGGTATGTATATCGTATGTCTCTAGCCAGTTACACGCGTGCGTCGTCCAGCACTCGCGAGAGCCGACTGGAGCGCTCACAGATCGTCGTCGACCAAGACGCGAAGGCAGATAATCGTTGCATTCTGCCAGGCGGTATTAGAAAACGAATAAATCGCATAGATACGGTGTATTTGCTAATACTGGGCAGACCGGCCGAGCGGTCTTGGTCAATTTGCAATAAAAGGTCAGTTGTTGGTACGCTGTTGTAGTGAGAAAACACGGCAGAAGTTACTTCAGCATCCGATACAGTTCGCTGTTTCGTATTATAGCTTTTGACACTTCAAAACAAGATAAAAAGGCTCGACTCCGCATAGACTTCCACCGGTCGGCTTTACAATTTTTGAACAAATGGCAAATGAGGATGTTCTCGAATTACTTTAGAGTAGGTACATAGAGTAGGTGCCTTATATAGAAACCAAACCTAGTTAAAAGGTCACTAGAACTAACTTAGGTTTATTTTGTTTAATGACAATAAACTTAGGTGGTCTGGCGTATTGATATACTGAAGTATTTATTCATAATTCAATGTTACTTTAAAGTTACAAGTTAAAGTAAAGTTAACCCTTAAAAACATATTGCATCCATTATTTGAGATACGTACTTATTTAAAAGAAATAAACGAGATGCGACGACAATACGTTATTTTTGTATGTTCTAGATACAGTTGTAAACAAAAACATTGAAAGATAAATAATTAATAAGTTTCAAAGAGGAACCAAAATAATGCCAGTTGGAGCAATGAAAAAGTTTATAATGTAAAGTATACTCTATCAATAGGAAGATAAGTAGCAATACCAACATTATAAACTACGTACTAAAGTGCCTACTCTAGCTAGAGAACAAAAGTGTAAAGAAGGCGGCAAGGAATCATTAATAATTTTTTGACATAACTTGGCCAAAACATTGTCTGCATTCAGTATATAGTACCTATGTACATGCGTACGTAGTAAGGGCGTATAAATCTAACAAATGGCGAATAACAGTTTGAAAAACAAATAAATCACAAGATAATCATCAATCCATTTAATCACTATAATAAATTACGAGGTTGCGTCAGATTTATCAAAAATGTTAATAAATTAATTGTACATAAACATTGAAAACATATTTTACAGATAAATTACCTTCCTAACCTATTATGAAATAGTTGATATCAGTTTTAATTTGGTCGTAGACACACTGGAGACTAAACGAAATCTTACTGCACTAATCATATTTATTTAACGACCCACTCATCCCCAAATATATTGATATTTAAATCCATCTACAAACTACTTACTTACAATAACGAGTTTCAGTACAAGTGTTTTTAAAGGAACTACCAAACTAATCAAATTTTATTTCTATAAATTTGGGGTTAAGTGCAGTCGAATTTAGTTGTGGTACCAACAGAATCAGCTCCGCATTAATGATTGCATTGGTAGCAAACAAAATATTATTTCTTGTTTCCGATAGTAAACTGCATATAATCATCTTTGGTAACTGTCTTTCTATTTAAATGCTGAAGAACCACCAATACCATCCGAGGATTTCCCTGACTTTCACATTGCTAGAAATAAAAAAAATATTGTATACTTTTATTCAAGACTCAATAGCTCAGAGGTAACCGAGAGGTTCCCCGTTCGATGCCCGCTTTGGTCATAAAACCTAATGACGCGTACCCACACTTAGCTCAGGCGTTTGGTCTAGTTAGATGGGCTAAGGGGACGATAATAATATCGTATCAGTTGCACATATGCTACAATCAAACTGTATTTTGACAAGACTTAAAATATTGCCACCTATTGTTTTCTTATATTTACGCGAAAACTATACATTGAAATAAAACTATTTTACGGATTCTATCGCGTTTATTTACCACGCTCCACGAAGTCTGCAATCTGTTAACATGTACAGGACCGCACTCGCCATTATATCAGATTTGATAAACCGCACATCCTCGCAAAAGAACACCGATTCCGACCAAGGATGATACGTGAGGCCATTGAAATTAAAAAACATCCTAATTTCAATAGGGAAGATGGCTGGGTGCTACCACCAAACTGGGAGCCAGTAATTAATATGATTAAATCCAAAACCAAGCGTACAATTGCAAGACTTCAAGACACTTTCTGCGTGGATCGGACCGCAAACAACAACTAAATATGAGGGTACCCAGTTATTAACTATGACATCAGGACGTCTAACACCTCAGTCCCTCCGTGACCATGATTGCTGTAAAGCATCCGAAACGTCGGGAAAATAAAATAGTAAATAAACGCGATAGAATCCGTAAAATAGTTTTATTTCAATATTGCCACCTTGCTCATACGTTACGGCTGGAAGCAGGATGGCAATACACTTAGTGTAGTTGTATGGTGGATATTCAGCTTAACCATTGTTACGAAATTGTTTACATTTAGCGACACAAATTACAAGTTATAATAAATACTTAATTTTTATTTTTTTGCCATGAACGTATAAAAAAAATGTTAGATGGAATCTCCCTAAACAATAAGTGAAGCACACATAAGAAGTTGGTGCGCTTGTCTCGCACTCACATCATAGTAAGTCGATCGCAGTAGTTACGCGACCCACATTGGTTGGTAGATCTCAGTTCACGCATCGATACGCTGCTTCGCTTTCAACGTGGGCAGTGCGGATTCCTCCATTTTTATATGTCCATGTAATACACAAATATTTTATTACATATCATGTACATTTCATACATCATTCTGTCCTATAGCTGCTTAGACACAGCTGCCTCTTAATTAAATATTATCTAAATTCATTAAAAGTTTCACAAATAAATGACGTATAAAATACAATAGCATCGAGTGATAAATTTATGTACACAGATGTCATAAGAAAATATCCGTCAAAAATGTATATAATTTTTGTATAAGGCGATATTATTAAAAATGTTTACAAAAATACGTCACTACAAATCCAAGAGCACACGATTGTGAACCCGTTTTATTTAATCAAATAATCTCCCACGTTCAAATCAAAATCATTTTTTTTTTTTCGTGTAGGCCAAAAAGCACTTACAAATAGTCAGATTCTACCACCGGTTCGGAATGCTGCTTCCACTGAGAAGAGCCGGTAAGAAACTCAATGGTTACTCTTTTCAAAATGATAATTGCGAGTCATACATTCTCAGGAGCAGCAATGCCATGAGAGCAGACCGCACCTTTGCCACAATACTAGAGAAGAATTATACTCACGGCAGTCTAATATTAAATACAAATATAGTCTTTACGCTTAGGAAGCTAGTACAGTAAGGTGCGCCTACTCCCATTTACAATGAAGGGATTAGTCTAAACCACAGATGGTTATAGAAATAATTGCTTTGGTATGATGCCTTCAACGCAGTATGGGAGAGAAGATAGGAAGTCATTAAGAGGAAAATGTTTGGACCAGTCCTCGCAAGTAGCACCCGTACACGAGCATGACTTGAGGAGCATCCATCACTCTCCTCAACCATATTCGAGGGAAGAGGGTGTATCACTAGTGTAAGTATGTATATAGACTATTGTATAGTATATCGAGGGGTGAAAAGGTATTTGACTTTAGTTACATTTTTGGGCTATATTGACTTACAAACATATTTGGATACAGCAATTTTTTCTGCGGCTAATAAGTATGCTCTCCTGTAGAGTAAAAAAAATACCGCTTAAGTCGAATAGCCCCTCAGCCCTCGACATGTAATCTGTACAAATAAATACAATTAGAGTGTCTGTTTGTAATATCAAAATAACATATTTTTACCAAATGCATATGAGAGTATATAAGATACGTATAAAGAAAATGCAACTTTTAAAAAAAATGTCTGTCTGTTTGTTTGGGGTAAACGTCTAAACGGCTGAACCGATTTCAACGGGACTTTCACTGGCAGATAGCTAATGTTCCAAGGCGTAACTTAGGCTACTTTTATTTTAGAAAAAGCATTAGGTTTCCGCGGGATTAACATAAAAACATTTTTTCCGGGTAACGTACCTAAAGTCCACGATTAAACAAATTTAAATATTACGAACAAAATTCTGATATAATATCTAATGAGATTTCATTGTTATTGTTTATATATTAATAATATAACAAAAAAAATCTAAACAATAAGATTTGTACTTTCAGGGATAAAATGTGAGTTTCTCGATATTATAAAATTAAATATCAACCTTATAGAATGTATGCGGTGGGAGAGTTAATACAATCATTTTAAATCTAATACAACACACATTCAAACAAATCTAGGTGTAACTAGTAAAAAATGTACAAACTTGTACAGTCTGAGTCAAAATGAAGTATTTGTATAAGAACCTAAAACTGTTGAATCAGTATTAACGTCAGGCGATGTGAAAGAAAAGTGCTTCGGCGAGAATCGTGATACATACAAAGATTCCTTAATAGATACTGTGATGTTCCAGAAAAACGTCAGAAAAAATTAACCAAAAATGTACGTACCTACTAAGCGATTCAAATGAGAATAGGATCGACTCTGCGCCATATTGTGACTAACGAAAACGAATTATGATTTTAAATAATTAAATATTATACTAAGACAATTTACTACTAATTTAACCTTTTTATTTAAATTTGATGTGAGACTATTAACAATAAATATTGATATGCAAATAAGCTTTTTTGCAAACCATACTTTTCAAGTGACATTTGACAGATAGAGGTTATTGACAGTCGTATTCTTATTTGGATCGCATAGTACATACAAATATTCCTTAGATACTGTGATGTTCCTGAAAAACGTCAGAAAAATTTAACCAAAAATGTAGGTACCTACTCATTGATGCCGCTGACATAGACAATATGACATACGTAAACGTCAAATTCACAAACACATCCTTTTTAAAATTGCATATCTGGAACTATCAAACAAGTATGAAAAGTTTAGTCTTCTTTAAATTGGACGACTGAAATTGTCGAATTACTATAAAAAAGCTGTCTTCTTAAGTTTAACGTCCAAAATTATCTAATCAGTATTACAAGCTCTGTCTCCTTTAAATTATTCGCCTGAAATTATTATATTAGTATGTAAAGCTCCGTTTACTTAACACTGGACGCCTGGAACTATCTAATTATTATCAAAAGCTTTGTCTTCTTGTAATTGGACGTCTGAAATTATCAGGGCTCTGTCTTCTTGTAATTGGACGTCCGAAATTATCAGAGCTCTGTCTTCTTGTAATTGGACGTCCGAAATTATCAGAGCTCTGTCTTCTTGTAATTGGACGTCCGAAATTATCATAGGTCTGTCTTCTTGTAATTGGAGGTCCGAAATTATCAGAGCTCTGTCTTCTTGTAATTGGACGTCCGAAATTATTAGAGCTCTGTCTTCTTGTAATTGGACGTCCGAAATTATCAGAGCTCTGTCTTCTTGTAATTGGAGGTCCGAAATTATCAGAGCTCGGTCTTCTTGTAATTGGACGTCTGAAATTATCAGAGCTCTGTCTTCTTGTAATTGGACGTCCGAAATTATCAGAGCTCTGTCTTCTTGTAATTGGACGTCCGAAATTATTAGAGCTCTGTCTTCTTGTAATTGGACGTCCGAAATTATCAGAGCTCTGTCTTCTTGTAATTGGAGGTCCGAAATTATCAGAGCTCGGTCTTCTTGTAATTGGACGTCTGAAATTATCAGAGCTCTGTCTTCTTGTAATTGGACGTCCGAAATTATCAGAGCTCTGTCTTCTTGTAATTGGAGGTCCGAAATTATCAGAGCTCTGTCTTCTTGTAATTGGACGTCCGAAATTATCAGAGCTCTGTCTTCTTGTAATTGGACGTCCGATAATTATCAGAGCTCTGTCTTCTTGTAATTGGACGTCTGAAATTTTGCAATTTATTATAAAAACAGACAAGCTTCGTCTTCTAAAAATGAGACTCCTGGAACTGTCATATTAGTATGAAAAACTCAATGTGTGATTGTAAAGTGGTAGCGTGTGCACGGTGACGGTTACGAGTAGAAGGTGAGCACGGCGGCGTGGTTGCCGCGCACGAGCAGCGTGCGGTCGGCGGCGGTGGCGATGGCGTGCAGCCATGCGGCGTACAGCGGCGCCGGCACCACCCCGCGGCGGCGCGGCAGCGGCAGCGTCACGCACACGAGCCGCGCGCCGCCCGACTGGCTCAGGATGAGCTCGCGCAGCCGCAGGTGGCGGTGCGTGCGAGACCGCGCCGCCGCCAGGTCACCCTCCGTCACTCCGCCTGGACACAACACACTCCGCCCTCAATACCTTACAAACCGTATCCATTTACAGTTGCATTGTAGTACACATTTGCACTGATAAATGCAAGTATAGATCGTTTGGTAAAGGATTTTTTTTATGAAGATTGAAGGTTTTTAATTTTTCAAAAGTGCATTTTTCTACTGGTCGTTTTATATTTGATTCCATTTTGTTGTGGCGAAGCGCTCGCCACGCCAAAAATCAGCCTATATACCCCTAGCCTATAGATGTCCCACATCAATAAAATATTAGTTGACGCACTTGGGTCATGGTCGTCATTGGTCTTAAAGGGTGCTATCAGCTTGTCGAAGTACGCGAGGGTCGAGTCCTTTGGCCGCTTCGTGATGTCCGGCACCATCTTCAGGGCTGAGTAGTCTATCCTAAACTTGGACAGTAGAGACGCCATGCTGTGGACAACATTTCATTAATTATCAAGACAAATATAGTCACTCGATTCAAAGTTTGGTGGCAACAAAATCAACACATTAAAAATTAAAGAGAAGATGGGTAACTATTATCACGTCTGTATTCTCTGAACGGGTAGGCAGAGGCGTTCTGCAATTATTGAATTATGGAATATCTACTTACTTCCTCTCTTCGATTTCAAGTTCTGTGTTCTTGTTGGCGAGTGTGAACACGCGCAGCGGACACGACGACCACGCGCGCCGCGTCGACAATATATACGGCAGGAGTAAGGTGAGGCCTGTATAAAATAAAACTAGAGTTAAAATACTAGCCCACACATTTATAGAATTACTAGATCTAGTTCATGAACTTAGCTTCGTTGGGACTGGGGACTAATAGTAATGTGATAAACACAGAGTTGAACTAGAAATCGCATTAAAGTTTTTGGGTACAGACTTGTTTTGGCGCAGATTCTAAGATTTTCTTAAAATACATCATCACGCCTGTATTCCCCGAAGGGGTAGGCAGAGGTGCACTGCAGTGCGCCCACATTTGGCCATTGATAATACATTAACAATTTTATAAGAACTTTCTTTAATAAGTGTTTAATAAGCTTATGACAAAGATTTGTCATTTTTCTCATCATAAAGATATTTGATTTAGTACCTTTCAGTAATGTAATATTGGTATGATAACTCGTTACGATAAATATTTGATTTTAAGAAATGAAAAATAATCTGAATGGAGTTCAAGTATTTCATTGCTACGTAATCACCTATAAGTATATAGAATTTCATCGGTGTCTTGAAAATTAATAAGGTAAAAGATCCACCGAAAAAGTAACGCATACGGATATCCGGCACATCACTAGTTAATACATATTATAAAGCTGTGTTGCGCCGAACTTTAAGGAAAACTTATAAAAAATCGATAATATAATATTTCTTACTTCACATTTTCGTTTAGAATAAGCTAGATATTTTTTTTCAGTGTTAGTACACCAAATTTTGAATCATCATATCGTATAAATGTGTGTGTCAGTATCTCACCGCCATCGTCGTAGAGCCACCAGACGTCGACAGTGCCGGGCTGGCGGCGCGAGAACTGCTCCACCGAGCTGAAGGAGGACGCCCGCCGCGCGCCCGCCCCGCCCAGGGCGCGCCGCAGCCCGCCCGCCCCACCACTACAGACAATACTGTTTTCACCATAAGGGCACACGGGGCCCGTGCCCGGGGGACCCCGAAGGACCGACAATTTCTCTCACACATTTATTCTCAAAACATTTTTGTCAGGCACATTACACTTTTTTCACAAATCAGTAATCTTATCAGAAAGTATTTACAACAACTTAGTAAAAAAATGTTATTATAATTCGCTTTTTTTACTTTCCAAAAGGGCCCCAAATTCTTGTGTGCCCAAAGGCCCCAGCCTAGTTTAAGACGGCCCTGACTACCGACACCTCATATACAACCACTGCTAGCCTTATTGGTACAAGAACAGAGTGCATGTTACCAACATAATAATATAAAACCTCTCCTAATAAACACGATGTCATTTGCTCGACAAATCTGACAGTTGAAAGCGATACAATTCATGCCTACGCCGTCATGCCGAATCTAGATGTGTATTTGTCAGGATTTTCATGAACAAATATAAATAAATAATAAATATCGCAAAGACAGCACATCTTCATCATGATCCCAAACTAAGCAAAGCAAATATCTATAATGTTTTCTTACTGACTCTTGAGGCTCAAAACAATACTCACTTGTGAACACATTCAGTAGCAACAGGAGCGGGCAACACATTTGATTCAGGATCATGTTCGAAATTCGGTTTCTTGATAAGCTCGATCCATTTAATTGAATAATCAGCCTGTTCATGCTGCAGGAAGTCGATAACGTAGCTTCTAGCGTGAGGCTTGAGAGAAGTTTCTAATGTTGCATGAGATGATTTCCATCCAGGAGAGAATAGTTCAATGAAATTAAATTTAAGTGAAGACATTTCGAATGTGGCCTTTTCGAAATTTGGCCTGGTCTGGGAATAAATAGGACCACCCCCAGTCTATTGTCTAATTAAAATAAGCTTTGCGAAGTTTGGAATCATACGATGAGTAATAATAATTGTTTAGTACATTTCGTCCTTACTAGTACTTTATGAGTATGGACGTGGATGGATACAGAGCGAGGGGAAGACCAAAGAAAAGATGGATGGAGTGTGTAAAAAATGATATGATTGAGATCGGAGTCGATGTCGGTATAACGGAAAAGCGAGACGAATGGAAGAAAAGGACATACTGCGCCGACCCCAAATAATGGGATAAGGTAAGGCAAATGATGATAGTACTTTAAATCCTCTCCATCCAAAGGTTGCCTGGTAGGGATCACTTTTAGTGATACGGCCGCCCATTGTTACACTTAATTTTTTATATCGAATATGTACAGTTTGTATTTTTAATTAAGTTATTGAAGTGGGTTTGGCTGAAAATCAGCGCTGGGGGAAGTAACGCCCCTTCAGCATGTGCTGAGCCAATACCTTTTCGGCACAGTTCGCACTTTTTTGTATCTATTTTTAAGTTTTGTATTCCCTGTGTTCTCTGTCTGTGTTGAATAAATGTTTTTTCTTTGTATCTTTATTTTCTTCTATTAAGAGGTGGAACAATAAAGAGTTATCTATCTGTATTGTCCAGCGATATATTATTAAGGAAGAGAAATAAACGATAATTGATGAAAGAAATAGCAGTGGTAGCCGAGTGGTCGAACGCATGCCTTGCAATCAAAGTGTGCAGGTTCAAACCCCGGCTCGCACCTCTGGGATTTATGTGCGAATCTCATTTACATCCTAGATTATTACTTGCTATGGAACGGTGAAGGAAAACATCGTGAGGAAACCTGCACGTCTGAGTGAACTTGACTAGTTTTCGATAGATGTGTGAAGTCTGCCAACCCGCACTGGGCCAGCGTGGTGGACTATGGCCCGAATCCTCCTCGCATTGAGGGGAGGCCCGTACCCAGAAGTGGGACGGTAAAACGGCTGTAGTAGTAATAGATGAAACATACCTGTCCTTCTCGCCCGATTGCTTCTTTTGTTCCTTGCCGCTGGCGGCAGGGTCAGTGGACACGGCGCGCCGCAGCTGCGGGGACCCCATCGACACGTCCGACATGCTGCTGCCTATACAAGCATCGTGCCTTTAGCTGTGTTTGACTCGACAATTAGGGTTCGTAAAAACGGGAACCCTATTACTAAGACTTTGCCGTCCGTCCGTCCGTCTGTCACCAGGCTGTATCTCATGAACCGTGATAGTTAGAGAGTTGAAATTTCCACAGATGATGTATTTCTGTTTTAGTTTGTTTTGTTGTTATAACAACAAAACAAACTAAAAAAACAGAATAAAATAAATATATAAGGGGGCACTTATACAACAAACGTGATTTTTTTGCCGTTTTTATAGATAATGGTACACAACCCTTCGTGCGCGAGTCCGACTCACACTTGGCCGGTTTTTATTTAATAGAGGATACCCAGCGTATGTTACCACGATGAATGGACCGAATGTGCCTAATGAATGGTTTTAGTGGTCTAAAACCATCTTCGCGTTATTGCCTTTCTAATGAAAATGGTTTGGGGCACATCGGTTGGATGGTTTCAAAGTCTATAATGGACATAGGTAGAAACTTTTTTTGTGTTTTATATATTATATAGATTTTGCTTACACTTGAATCAAATTACCAAAAAAATAAATTAATTAATAAATAACGGCAGTCATTGATATAAATATTTCATACAGTACATTAGTAAGTAAGTACAGTTAAACTATACGGGGTGTATCAGAAGTCCGAAATAATACTTGGATATATATAATAATACTAGCATCAGTATCGTGTATACAACTGAATGGTATAAAAATTTGATTGAAATTCGACCATGTTTTTCCAACTTTTTTTCGTCGTCAATTTCTATAACTAGTAATATCTCGAGTCCTATGTAAAATTTGCATGTTCTGTTTTGTGAATTTTGGTAGCCGCCCCTCATAAGTGTAGTTTACACTGCTGAATAGGGTTATGGATGTACCCAAAGGCCAGAACACGATACATGTGACAAATGTTCAAAGGTCTGTAATTCGGATACTATGATAGTTAGGTATAAACTGTCTTCACTAAGCATCCACAAATGAGCTGCCGTATATGCACCTAAAGTATTATTTCGGACTTCTGAAACACCCTGTATAGTCAAAAACCAATATAATGGTGGACAAATAAATAAAAGATATTGCTTAGATATTTTTATTTCTCAATAATTATAATTATCTCAGGAGCATATTTATGTCATTGGGACTAAACTTGTAATGACTATATGTAGATAATAGTCCACCACTCACCTCTGGAGTGCGTGTTAAGACTCTCCGTGGACTTGGATTCCTTGTTGTCACCCATGGACCCTGGGGAACAGCTGGCATGTATGATGAGGCGTATATGGAGGCAAAAACGTTACTAAAGCGACACACGATGGGTCAAGCCGATGATGGGTCTTTGTGTTAGTTAAATTGTGATTACACATATCGCATCTTTAAAAGTATAGAGACTCATTTTGAAATTTTAGGATTTCGACTATAAATCTTAAAGGGTCGTTCTAATGACCATTTTTCAACAACATTATTTTTGAGTTAGGTCTCTATACGTTTAAAGATGCGATATATGGCCAGTTACTATTCCAAATAGGCACAAGCCCCAAAATTCACACGACCTATATCAATTATTTTTTTCATTCTTCAACGAAAGGTCATCGAGCGAATTTTGACGTGGTCTCGCCAAAATAGTGGCTTCTGCCAAAGAAATTAAAACTTTAAGCACATTAGCACGGAGTACATATTCAAATAAGGTCAAGATAATTCGTTCGCCCGACGTTTATACCCCACACACAATAAAAAGCGAACCTTTCAGGGGTCTAACCACCACCTTCTAAAGTATTGTTGTCCTTAGGGATGTGACTTGGAAGGGAAAAAATCGATCATTAAATAATCGATTTTTCTCTCGTTTAAATTAAATGATTTGTAAAAAACCGATTATTTTTACATCCCTATTTTGTACTGTTGTACGCCATGGATCGCCCAATGATAGTTAGAGATATCATGGCGTATCATATGATCATGATCATATGGCAGAAATCATATGATTTGGACAGGAAAATATCGATTAAAAAATAATCGATTTTTCTCACTTTAAAATAAATCAGTTTTTTATTTTTTTGAGAATCGATTATTAGAAAAAAAAACGATTCATATTAAAAATGGATTATTTTTTCACATCCCTAGTTGTTCTCATAGCAACTGTTAATTTTTTACCGATTTTGTACTTAGTTTCCGACAAGTAAAAGTAATATTACAAACATTTCTGAACATTTCTGAAGTGATGATAAGGGGACGTTGTTTTAATTGACTAGTTTAAAAGTCCACCACCAAATTAGATTATTGACAGGACACCCGAGAGACAGCGTAGTGTGATGACTCACGTGCGAAGACCGAGGGGTCCTTGTCGTTGATGTCCCGCAGGTAGGCCGCCAGGTCGGCGTCGAGCGCCGCCCCGCGCGCCCCGCCCGACACCCCCGACACCCCCGACACGCGCAGCAGCGCTATCGCCATGTGCACGTCCAGCGCCTTGCTGCGCACGTCATCACAACACTCTACTGCACTAGCCGTAGCATGTCCGCCAAGACTAAGCTTATGTCACGGAATATATTAATGTTATCTTTTTCTCTCGTGTGAAATAAGACAGAGAGCGAGCGAACGAAACCGTGATAGTCTTGACCTGCGTACTAAACGCACAGAAATAACTGAATACCTTGGGCACGTCGCCGATGGCAACGGTCTAGTTCAAATCTACCCGTGACTGTGACCTGTGACTTCGTCCGCATGGAATATGTTTTTAAAAGAAAAAGAGTAGCCTAAGTTTGTGACATCAACATCCCGTTAAATCGGTCTAGCCGTTAAGGAGATTTCTAGGATGCGCTTGAGATTTTTTTAATGCCTATTTACACCTTATATAGTAATAACATCATTGACCTGCTACAGAACGACTGGTCAAAATCGATGCCACCGTTTCGGAGATTTGTAAGGAGATACACATAATTAAAAAAAATACAAGAGTAACTTTAGCTAATATTATTTTAGAAAACTTTTTAACAAAAAATTAAACCGCCGAAAATTTTAAAAAGCAAAAAATAATATACCTTTTTTATTTAACCTTAATAACAAAGTTCTTAAACTAATGTAAGTATACCTAAGTCATTTTGAGTCGGCGCCAAACCCTAACCCTAACCCTAACCAATACGTGTCGAAACGTGAACCTCTTCTGTTTTCTTCGTTGGTTAAAATGGGTATAATTCCAAATAAAGTCCACGTATATATATACCTACATATCATGGTGTAGGTGCCAATCTATATCAGACTAGGCAAATACACACATGAATTGGCACCGACTACAAATGTAATGAATTATAAGGTTATTTGTAACTTTTTAGTGTACCTAGGTTTTTGAAGGCGAATTTAGTATCTATTTTGTGAAAAGATGCAAGTATTAGCACCTCATAACAGCCCAAAAAAGGAATTCACCCCCCTCCACCCTTTCCATCCCATCGTTTCGATATTTGTTAACTACCCGTATTAAACAAAAAAAGATTTTTCGAAATCGGCTCAATAACGCCGAAGATATGCTATAGTCTAGAATGCAAACTTTATCAGCCCATTTCACCCCCTAAATATTTTTTTTTCAAATTTCCTAAAACACGTATTTCTTTATTTTATATGTAAAATACATATACAAAGTTTCAAGTCGATCAAAAAATATTTTTTAAATTATGTGACCTTCAACCCCTTATTTCACCCCCAAGGGGGTTAATTTCTGATAATATTTTGAAAATGGGACCACCCTCGAAGAATTCCTTAGCAAACGTCATAAAAAAATTCGAAATCGGTTTAGTGACGCCGGAGATATGCGTGATCATACATAAAAAAAAATAAAAATAAAATATACGCGTCGAATTGAGAACCTCCTCCTTTTTTTTTTCGTCGGTTAAAAAAGAACGAAATCGCGGGCACAGCTTGTAGATACTAAAATCAATTTTCGTAATTACGCTAAGCTCAAGAGGTTGAAGGGCTAAGGAAATAGGAAAGGATATAGTGATGTGATAACCACACATGATAAGACTTACTGCATAACTTCAACATAATCGAGTATTTCGCTCCGCTCGCACGTCTGCCAGTTCTCCTTGAACCCCATCAGCAGTATGTTCGGTGCCAACTTGCCGATACCGCTCGCCTACAAACGAAAACTTTTTTTTTTAATGGACTACGCTGTTGGCCGTGAGGTGGCCTTTACAGCTTTACCGGAGGAGTGGCGAGCGCAGAGTGCACTCCAACCAAGGCCTGAAGGGCGGAAAGGGGTGGCAACTAGCTCAAGAGCGCCACAGAGGGCACGACCTCAGCTTGTAGAGGTAGTGACTGCGCTCGTAGGTGCAAAGATGCACATACGAGCGGAAGAGGGCCGCATGCGGCCCGCGGCTTGTTTTTGGCAGAAAAAGTTTTTGGCAGAAACTGGAATGGAGTTTTTTTTTAATCCTTGGCAATCGTTTCCCCAAACTAACAAATTTTGGCTTGAAAATGGGATTGATGATGGGCAGCATTTATTTATG
The DNA here is from genome assembly GCA_914767695.1 of Ptilodon capucinus. NCBI lineage: Eukaryota > Metazoa > Arthropoda > Insecta > Lepidoptera > Notodontidae > Ptilodon > Ptilodon capucinus. Next base: position 10,670,760 of record OU611823.1, on the reverse strand, counting down.
TGAAAGTGCGTATTCAACAATGAACTTTATAAAATCTAAGTATAGATCTTCACTGTCAGTTAAGTCACTTCTTCATGCAATGCGTCTGGCGACAACGAATGTTGACGTTGATATCAATATGATTGTTAAAGATAAATTAACAAAGAACCAATAAATGTTTACCCTGTATTTTTTTTTTACTATAAAACTGAAAATATTTTTTTCTGCGGACCTCCAGCTTTTGTAGTAAAATTCATTGGCCCGCGAAGGTATGAAGTTTAGACAGCCCTGTTCTAAGGCATAGAAACCTGTTTTATCAATGGTAGCTAAAAAATTGATTCTCTTATGCTCATCTTATGGTTCAAAGTGACAAATTTACATTTTCTTATATCTACACCGGTGATATTTTATACGTATCAATGATTAAAACATGTTTTTTTCAAGTATTCTAAAGTACAAGTAGGACAGTGACCTGTATGAGCGCAGCGGCGCCCTCTCGGAAGCCGACGTCGTCGAGTACGGAGTAGAAGGCCTTCAGCTTGCGCCGCGACAACCACTCGTACGCGCGCGCTACCAGCGACTCGCGGCAGCGGTGACTCACCGCGCACTGCACACACATCACACATATAGCGCACATCACACATATCACACATATCACACACATCACATACATCACACATATCATACATATCACACATAACACACACATCGGTAAATATGACCAGATCTCAGATGGTAAAGGCTACAACTACTTCTCATGGAGATGCTGTAGGATCTCACAGGCACAGTGAATTCAGCAGGTTCAATTCCCGTCAGCGGCGTAATTCAAAATTTACCCTGATGTAGATGTAAGCGGGATATGATGTGGGTATTGTCAAAATCAAAACAAGAATAGAATCGGATAACTTAGTAATTGTAAGTGTGTACCTGCACGATATGCCCGCAGAGCATGAGCGACAGGCCCTTGGTGAGCAGGTAGGCGAAGTCGGCGAGCTCGGGCCGCTCGCCCGGGAAGCCCGTCAGCACCAGGATCTGCGGCCTGCACCACCAGGGGGCGTGGAGGGCATTACAACATTTTAAAATGAAGGATACAGTACCATTACCTATAAAAACGGCAAAAAAAAAATCACGTTTGTTGTATGGGAGCCCCTTAAATATTCATTTTATACTGTATTTACAAGCTTTATATTAACTTGCAATGTATGTCTGGGTGGAATCTTGCAACTGAATTTTAAATCAGTTATCTTTAACCGATTGAGCTGAAATTTGGTATACACGCTTATTTTGGATGACAATGCATGCTTAGCTATGTGACGTCATTCTAATTCTAATATGGCGGATCATCAAAGATGGCGGATAAGTTATTTTTTCTGCACTACCACAGTATGGGTATCAAATGAAAGGGCTTGCTGAAGAGAACACGAAAACTAAGGGCAATTAAATCAAAGCTTGTTTTTAAAAAGTTTTTTAACCATTAATTTATTTAGTATTTGTTGTTACAGCGGCAACAAAAATACATCATCTGTGAAAATTTCAACTCTCTATCACGGTTCATGAGATACAGCCTGGTGACAGACAGACGGACGCCGGACGGACAGCGAAGTTTTAGTAATATGGTTCCCATTTAACCCTTTCGGTATGGAACCCTAAAAACGTATTCGTCTCGGAACGCCCGAGAGAATAGATAACAGTATATGTATTTTTCTATAAACTTCCAAAAGAAATCAAATCTAAATTGTATCAAAAGGGTTATACAAAATCTCGGATTATTAGGATGATAGATCAGCTTGGGATTGTACAGCTCAGGTTCAAAACAAAAATCGAAATATTGCCCGTCACGTCAAAGTGTAGCGTGCTTTGCCTTACTAATGTATTATCTTATCTTTGTTATTAAAAGCAGCTCTAAAGGCAACACACTGGAGCTATATGTATCTGTGCATTTGTAATAAGTTTTGCGAATTTAAAAAATTATCAGCCCACTGAGTTTCTTGCCGGATCTTCACAGTTGAGGTCGCGTTTAGATCCGGTGGTAGCATAGTAGTATATAACAGAAACAAATATAAACTTGATAATTTGTTAAGGCCCCCATAGGCCTGTACAGAATATATGATTTGACTTTGTAAGTGTCACCTGTAATTCTTGACGTGTTCAGTGACCTTGTTCAGTTGGTAGACGCCGGCGAGCGCCGTCTTGTATGTTTGCGCTTGCGTAGTGGAACCCCAGTTCACATCTAAAAAAATATTATTTACGAATCAAACACAAGCTGTACGGATGAAACTATTTTAAGTCTCTTTCTCTCATAATTTATATTTTTGTCCCATAGTAATAGGGGGCGAGCCTATAGTCATTATACCCGGGCACATACTCCCTCGGAGATTTTTGGGCCATAGTCCACCACCCTGGCCCAGTGCGGGTTGGTGAACTTCACACGCCTATCTATATACGTGCAGGTTTCCTCACGATGTTTTCTTTCACCTTAGCAAGTGATAATTTCGGACGAAAATGAGATTCGCACATGAAAATAAAGTGGTGCGAGCCAGGGTTTGAACCTGCGCACTTTGATTGCAAAGCGTGCGTTCGACCTCTCGGCTACCACTACTTAACCACACTGCACCAGACTAAGCTGGGCGAATTGCCGTCCTTTCTACGCCCGTAATGCATAAGCGAAACGGCAATATATTTACTACTGCTTTGTCAAATGCAGGCTGTCAAATACAGGTGTATCAGAAGTCCCGACATAATATTATACTCGGCTACCACTGCTATTTATTTTCCTAGGTGGTTAAAACGGACCTGGTTTCCTGTAGGAGACGAGCAGATAGAGCGCCAGCAGGAAGGCGATGGTGACGAGCGCCGTGATCCAGGAGATGACGAACATGATGGCCACGCACACCATGGACCCCACCAGCGACAGCCACATGTTGTACAGCTGGGACAAACGACGAAACGGTACTTATTAAGGGTAGGATTCATTTGACAACGGTTGGGTCTAATGGTTCGAACATGGGCCATTTGGTTGCGACTGGTTGCGGCAAAATTTGAAAATAAAGTTTTCGGAATTTGCCCCGGATATAACTGGAATACGTACCCATAGTACTATGCGTTTCAAATGAGAGTAGGATCGACTTTGCGCCATATTGTGACGTCATAGCTGTCAATTCTAACCAGTTAGGTAGGGTGAGCAGAACAAGATATTTTTTAATAAAATTAATTTGCAAAGGTTGAGTGAAAAATGCACTCAGTCGCACGCCGAAGCACACTAACAACGATAAAATGGCGACTGGTATTTAAATTTGGTAAATAATTCTTATCTTTAATAAATTTGGCATGGCTTCTGGGCCTTTGCGCCAAAAATAAAAATTAAAAAAACTTGAGAGGTGTCAAGGGACACCCGGACGGAACGAAGTTCCTTTTGAAATAAAAAACCAAAAAAAGGTTGTATACATACACACACACACACAATCGAAAAAAAATTATAAAAACACAATCGAAAAAAAATTATAAAAGTGTCGCTACAGTCTTAATTTATTCCGTCTAGCCCCCTTTCGCAACGCGCGATAAGGAACTACGTTCCAAAAGATTATGGTATGGTTTTTAAAAAACGAATTATGACTTTAAATAATTAAATATTATATGAAGACAATTTATTTAATTTTTAGGGTCCGTACCCAAAGGGTAAAACGGGAACCCTATTACTGAGAATTCGGTGTCCGTCCGTCCATCTGTCACCAGGCTGTATCTCGTGAACCGTGATAGTTGGACAGTTGAAATGTTCACAGATGATGTATTTCTGTTGCCGCTATAACAACAAATGCTAAAAAACAGAATAAAATAAATATTTAAGGGGGCTCCCATACAACAAACATGATTTTTTTGCCGTTTTTATAGATCATGGTACGGTGCGCGAGTCCGACTCGCACTTGGCCGGTTTTTTACTTTTTTATTTGGTTTGCAAAAAAGTTTTATTTGCAAAAGATACTTTTCAAGTGACTTTTGACGGATAGAGGTTATTGACATTCCTATTCTCATTTGAAACGCATACTACAAGTGTCGTCGCTTGGTTTTAGGATCATACTATGAGCAAATAGGTGTTGTTGTCACACACAAGTCAAGTTCTATTTTTTTCAGGTGTTGATCAATTTATAGTATAGTACGGTTTGTAGATAGATTCAAATTTCTAGATTTAGAATTTAATTTGAATTCTTCGAATGTTTTAAAATGGATTTTTGCAATATTACGCCTGATGCCATCAATTATCTTGTCACAGTATTAGTTCGGAGCTCTCATAGACCAACTGTGTTATAGCATGCGAGTGTAACCGGTTACCCGGAAGGTGGGCCGCCAGCCCACGGGGCGGGCCAGGCTGGCGTGGAAGGTGGAGAAGTTGATGAGCGCGTACGCGGCCAGGAAGAAGTTGGAGATCAGCGGCGCTATCTGGTTCAGACCGCCTGCAACACCAAAACTATACATATCAAGCGAAGGCCATCAACTTGGATTCTTTGTTAAAAAATAAGCAGCAGCTCCATACTTCGCACTAAAATTTAGTAACTAAATAGGTGATACCAAAGTATGTAGCACTAGCGGCCCGTCCCAGGTTCGCACGTGTTTCTAATATAGTCTATGTTACTCAGTGATAATGTAGCTTTCTAACGGTAAAAGAATTATTGAAATCGGACCAGTAGTTTTTGAATTTATTCGTTACATACAAAAATACAAATCTTTCCTCTTTATAATATTAGTACAGATTAATAAAACGGTGTTACCATTAATAAATGTGTATTATTCTACCTAATGGAACCAGCTTGGGTTGAAAAGTATTAAGTGGGTCACGAAGGGGCAGTGTGAAACTACCGGGCCATGGAAGAACAATGTTTGGGAAACACTAGCCTATTTGGTAGAACACCCAACAAACCCAAATAATCCTGCAAAGTTTCATCATAATTCGTTCAGTTGTTTTTGCGTGGAAGAGTAACAAACATCCATCCATCCATCATCAGAAACTTTCACATTTATGATATTTTAGTAGGATAGGATAGAAATAGTTTGTGAGGATGGATATATAGGTGGATGGACGGATATTTGTTACTCTTTCACACAAAATCTACTGAACGGATTTTGATGAAACTTTAAAGTATTGTTGTTTATACATCAGAATAACTTAAAGGCTATACTTTATAAGGATAACATCGATGTCTGCGCGGACGCAGTCGCGGATAGAAGCTAGTTTATAATAGAAGTAGGATAATGCCGTTGGCTGGTACTGACCCATGAGTATGAAGGCGGCGGCGATGATGAAGGTGAGCACGTACCCTCGCACGGGCTCGTTGTTGGGCCCGTAGCCCTTCGCGAAGAACTCCAGGTACGGGTACAGCTTGTCCTGGCACAGCGCCTGCTCAACACCATCACCACATTATTATCGTTATCACCCTGGTAGCGGCTTCGATTCCCGACAACGGCGAGACTCACCAATAGTCTTTTGAATTTTCTCCTATCGGGGTTTAACTGGGATCATTCTATGGCACTTGTAGTTCAAACGTTGTTAGAACGAATATGTTACAAAAAAAAAAAATGAGACGTCGCGGGACGCCTGGCAGATGTTTCACATAAAACATAGTAGTCTAGGCGGCGAGAGAGCGAGTGAGCGGAGTCGGTGGGCCGAATCTAAGCGGCGGGAAGAACCGAGGAGCCGAGGAGTACGAAACGTGGCCGCATTTAAAACTATACTCTATTTATTAAGTAATAAGTTTGATTTCATTTTGTTGTGGCGAAGCGCCGGCAAATCTCGCCACGCCAAAAATCAGGTTTACCCCTCGCCTATAGAATATGTTTCACATCAAAAAAATGTGTTAGGTCTCTATAATTCTAAAGGTCCGATGTATTAATGATACGTGGACATAGTAAGCGATGTGTGGATGTTGTTACCTGAAAAACTTTAGGTGCGGAGACGAGTGAAGCGAGCGCCGAAGACAGAGTGGCGGCGAAGCAACCGCCGTAGATCAGCGGCCCGAAACCCGACACCAGGCGGATCACCTGCAAGCACACATACATTTCATTGACACGTTTTTACTATGCGATCCAAATAAGAATAGGAATGTCAATAAGCTCTATCTGTCAAATGTCACATAAAAAGTATGGTTTGCATAAAACTTATTTGCATATCAATAATAATAGTACCTATATCAAATATAATAAAAAGGTTTAATTAGTAGTAAATTGTCTTAATAGAATATTTAATTATTTAAAGGCATAATTCGTTTTTTCACGTCATAATATGGCGCAAAGTCGATCCTATTCTCATTTGAATCGCATAGTACTTATACGCATGTAAGAAAGAGTCAAAATATACTCATCTCACCTCCTTTCAACCGACTTCTTGTTACAACCGGCCTTGACACCAGTAGGATTAGCATGACCGCGTAGACAAAAGTTTTATGTCTTTCAATTGTGAGATTTGTCGAGAAAATTAAATCACTTCGAGGTTTTTGTACTGGACATGCCTCGGTGTGACGTCATTTCCTCGACAAATCTGACAGATGAAAGAGATAAAAATTGTCTACGCGGTCATGCTAAGCCTACACTCCTACAGAGCATTAACAACCAAGGCATATATCATAATATTAAACTTTGGCTCTCATTTCACATCATCTCATCTCTCATTTGTATGCGTTGTACATACATCGTTGCTGTTTTGTAGTCCGTACGCACAGGTCCTGTTGACCGCGCAGGTCTGTAGCGTCCCGGCGTGCAGCTGCAGCACGTCTCCCGACGCGTCCCGCAGCACGCTCCAGCCCGCCACCAGCGCGATCACCAGGTACGACAGGGTGGTCAGGATTATCGCTATCAGAGTACCTTTGGGTATCGACTTTTGTGGATCCTGCGACCAAGGAGTTAAAGGTATGTATAGTTACAATCAGCAGTGGTAGCCGAGTGGTCGAACGCACGCCTTGCAATCAAAGTGTGCAGGTTCAAACTCCGGCTCGCACCTCTGGCATTCCCGTGCGAATCTCATTTTCATCCGAGATTATCACTTGCTATGAAACGGTAAAGGAAAACATCGTGAGGAAACCTGAAGTCTGCCAACCCGCACCGGGCGAACGTGGTGGACTATGGCCTGAATCCCCCTCGCATTGAGGGGAGGCCCGTGCCCAGCAGTGGGACGTTAAAAGGGCTGTAGTAGTAGTAGTAAAAGCTTCTATAAATTTGGGGACACATCATTACCAGCTGACTAATTTGTACAAATAATTGAGAGTATAGGATACTATTAGCAGCAGGTGTAAGCAGCTCACCTTTAAATCGCCGGAGATGTTAGCGCCGGCCAGGATGCCGGTGGCGGCAGGGAAGAAGATTGCGAATACGGAGAAGAAATTGTGTTCCACGCCCTCAAACTCGCGGTAGTCCGGACCCATGTTGCTATGAAGGACCGACACTGGAATAATAAGAAACAAAGGGGTCATGACCATAGAGTAGATAGAGTACCCGTACAGACTCCACTATTCGTAATGCTTTGCGGCGATTTTATTAAAGGTTGGCAATGGTTTATCTTGAGTTCATCATAGATCCGCCATCTTAGTCTTAAGATCAAGTACCTATGTGTCACTAGTCAAAACTAATATGGCACATAATTTACCGCAGCTCGAAATGCCGGCTCCTTATTACTATACTACCTCCATGGTCCCGACAGACAGACAGAAAGACGGGTAGACAAACATCAAAGTGATCTTATAAGGGTTATTTATTTATTTTTAGGTATGGAACCCTAAAACGACCATTGAAAAAAGTTGCTAAGCTATTATCTAATAGTGGAAATGTGTTGTGGGCTCAGTATTTTTTTATAATCATTCTCTCCGTAGCACTCGCATTCAGGGTTGGGATCTTAACAATAAGTCATAATCATTTGTCTTACCTTATCCCATTATTTGGGGTCGGCGCAGTATGTCCTTTTCTTCCATTCATCTCGCTTTTCCGTCATACCGACATCCACTCCGATCTCATTCATATCACTTTTTACACACTCCATCCATCATTTCTTTAGTCTTCCTCTCGCTCTGTATCCATCCACATTCATACTCATCACTCTTTTAGTCACATGCTTCTCATCTCTTCTCATCACATGCCCATCTAGTCTCTTAATTCTCACTTTTTCTGTTTATGCGCTACTTTTATACTACCTCTTATCTTTATCTATATTTATCTTTATCTTACTACCTTTTATCTTTAGTTTTACAATAAGTCATTCTCATTTAATTCAACCACTCTTTTTTAGTACAAAGGTATCTACTACCATGCTAGTGACAAGCAATCATTAGGCCTCCCGCATGCTGGGCCACGCGCATCAAATTTTTTTCCGACATCGAAACGAACTTTATTGACACAAAGAAAAAGCTCATTCTTGAACGAAATGGCACTGACCGCGCGAGCGAATTTAGACGAGTGGGTGCGTGGCTTTTGCCACAGAAATTCAATCTTTATGCATATTGACATAGAATTGGTTATGACACTGGCAAAACTTTTGACGCCCTAATAGACATAAAGCTCGGTACGCCAAAAAAAAAAATATTGAGCATACTATGCGTTTCAAATGAGAATATGGCAATTGGCGTCCATATTTTCTTCTCTTTAATAATTTTGGCATAGCTTCTGGGCCTTTGCGCCAAAAATGAAAATAAAAAGGCTATGGTATGGTTTTAAAAAACTAATTATGACTTTAAATAATTAAATTTACTACTAAGCAAATTAATTAATTAATTAATTATTTTTTTATTTAGTTTGCATTTTTTTTGCAAACCATACTTTCCAAGTGACATTTCACAGATAAAGGTTATTGACATTCCTATTCTCATTTGAAACGCATAGTACAGTTCTAAAAACTTAACTACAACAAATATTTGAGAAACTAATAAAAAAAAATGTTGTTATTGTAAAACGTACATAAATTTAGAGTCCTCCAAGAGTTGGCTCTTACGTCTATCGACCCTTTAAGTCGTTTCAAACTACTCACTGTTGAACCCAACGAAACCCTGCGCCATCTCTTCGACGCTCTTCGGTCCTATAGCGGCTCCGATGCAGAAGTCCGCTATAGCCGCCAGCAGCACTATGAGCAGCACTATCTGCGCCTTCGCCTCCCACTCCATGCCCACTATCACTATACCAGTCAGGAGCACTATCGTTATGCAGCCGTAGATTGCTTGATCCTGGATATAAAAAAATATATTGCTTAACAAATCATTACACACTCCAGTGGCATTTTTCAGTACAAAAATGCTCTGGAATGCCACTGTAAATGGATCATAATGTTCTTAAATTTGTTGAATATCGTATGAAATCTTAAGCGCAAAGCACTTTTATGCCATACCTAGCGCGTGACGCATACGTGCACGCATGAACACACAAAACAATAACAAAAAAAACATACAGAGTAACCACACTAATGTTCAAATAATAATTGGCAAAAGAATTTGACTTAAGGCGAAAATCATCAAAGTCAAATCATTTATTTTGTTTCGGTCCACGGGAGACCTTGTGAATTGTCAGTTAAAAATTTTGCTTATATGCTAAAACCGGATCGGAATGCGATCTAAATTTAAAAAATGCTTGTCTTTATAAAAATCCTTTTGAATGTCCCACAGCTGGGCGAAGGCCACCCGCTCCAGTCCCATATATGAAGGGGAGTTTGGACCATAGTCCACCACGCTATTCCAACCAGACGTACTTTTTATACAAAGGTACAAATTCCAGTTGTTGACTTGTCTGAGTACGTACCCAGCTCTTGCTGACCATGTAGGCGGACTCCGGAATCAGGGTGATGAGAGACTCGCCAAAGCCGACCACGTACATGGCGCAGGCCACGGCGTTCGCCATCGAGAAGATCAGCCCGATGGAGCCGCCGAACTCAGGCCCCAGGGACCGGGATATCATGTAGTACGTACCACCTGCACATAGGTACACACGTAAAGCTATATACATAAACATCTGTTGACGTTCGTTAGTCTCATTTAAACTCAAAAACGGCTTGACCGATTGGATTTTTTTATTTTGTTCGCTATTATACACGAGTAGTAAAAAAAAAATGTATATAAGGTAAAATTTAGGTGATATGAAGTTCGCCGGGTCATCTATGAATTATAAATACACATTCGGATGATCTCGAGGGAGAAATATGATTCAACTTATACTTCTAAATAAACAAGCTTAGACTTCTAAATAAGATTTTCGTTTTGTTAAGTTTCCTATTGAACTAACTTTAATCTAAAGATAAACATAACAGAAGGGACCTAACTGACCATGGTTTTTGGAGCACATAAATAAATATTGTGGGTTTATTTTATTAAAGTAACTAATACAAATTTTGACTCCAAAAATCTATTTCATATCCCTACATACTGAAGGGTTGTATAAAAATGTGTTCTTTTGAAAGGACGCATGTTGATTCCCAATAGAATGATGGGGTAATTACCTCCTTTGATGACGCCGTTGGTACTGATCGCGGACATGGAGAGTGCCGTTATGGTGGTCACCACCGCCGTCGTCATTATCAACAGCATGGACTGTGCTGCCGGAAAACATTCCCTTTAAATCTCTTCCTTCAACATGAACTCTTTGTCGACGGTGACTAAAGCGTCATATTGGGACGATATTGAGTTATATAGGTATATCGTTGGAATCAGCGAATTCTTCTCCGGCTTTTGAGCTGGGCTGCGTGTAAAATTACCAAAATGGCGCTTGAGTCAATTCGCCTTTTAATTAAGGCCCTATTAACGTCTCACTGCTGCGCACGGGCCTCCCCTCAATGCGAGGGAGATTTAATCCATAGTTCACCACACAGGCCCAGTACGGGTTGGCAGACTTCACATGTCTATCGAGAACTTATTAGGTACCCTCGGATCTGCCGATTTCTTCACGATGTTTTCCATCACCGTTTTAGCAAATGATAATTTTGAAACGGAATGAGATTCGCACATGGAATTCGAAAATCCAAGGTATGAGCACGGGGTTTGAACCTGCATCGCTTGTGTTTAAGGCTGGTGCTCTACCACCTAGGCTAGCTCTTCTATAACTCAAATAATTAAATAAATATCACCAGACAACACAGTAATTCGTTAATACTTGTAACCTGTTTCGATCGCCCTCTGTAAAAACAGCTGTTAACTTATTCACACGCAATTCTTTAATTTAGTAAATATACTAACCAACTCCTGCCTGCCCCACAACCCACGATAGCCGCAGGAACAGCATCACCCCCCATATGTTGAGGAGACATCTCATCAGGACACCTTTGATCCAGCCGAACTTGACGTTAGGAGACACCATCGTAGGGGTATCCAGGTCCTTTTCAAGGGCTTGACCTGGCTAGAATCAGATTCAGCGTCAATCATCTACTATGATGGACATCGTTACTGAGACTACTTAGTAAAAATATAGTACCTAAGAAAAATGACTACGTCTATAATTAATAGGCACCTCAATCTTAATAGTTAAACTTTACACATAAGTCAAGCTGTATTTTGAATTCTGGTGAAAAGCAACATTTTGTAAAAGACTGAAAAATGTACGTAGTATATTTTATTATTTACTGATCAAAATGAATTAGTGTTCCGTATATTGCATTCCATATGATTTTTGTAGGATATGACGTAAGTGACATTGTTCAACAAAAAGAAAATATTTTTTATTTCATTTTTAAAAATGTATGATGTCAGGGTCGTAGCATGTGACAAACGGTGGTATCTGCCTACCTCCGTGGGATACAGGCGTGAGTATATGTGTGCATGTACAAATTTTATACAGTGCGGTGTAAGAAACAAACTTTGACCTGCGTATCGTACTAAAAAAGAACTAATTAGTCTAATTACGAATTAAGTTATCCATTCATGCTCTGTTAATAGACAGGTCTGCGGATCACCGTGCACGGATGACACTTCATCTAATGGAGTACTGACACACCTACGTCAATGATGCAGCCAGCCCTTGAACTAGGGTCAAATGATTGCGCAACGATGCACGTGGTGCTACGGTAAAATAGCACTTACCTATGCAGTTACATCGTTACGACAAAAATCAAGCAAACGACATAGGCTCATGCATTGTCGCATTCAAGTTTGCTTTTCTGGCCATTAAAATGATCTAAAGCCTAGCCTCGCCAACAAGGGCCGGCGCGGCGATAGGTTACATTAGTTATAAAATATGTCATCACGCCTGTATTCCCCGAAGGGGTAGGCAGAGGTGCACTGCGGTGCGCCCACATTTCGCCGATGTATTTTGGTCCCAATGTGATAGGGGGCGAGCCTATTGCCATTATACCGGGCACATTCCCCCTCAATAAGGGTCAGATTTGGGCCATAGTGTACCACGCTGGCCCAGTGCGGGTTGGTGAACTTGACACGCTTTTCTATAGACGTGCAGGTTTCCTCACGATGTTTTCATTCACCGTTACTTTAATCCCGACTTTAAGCGTTAAACTATTTTCGTAAACCCATTTGCACAAACTTAGCACAAACTTAAGTGGAGGCGCTAATTGGTAGTAAATAGTACGGGTCTACTTAAGAAGCTATAGGTCGACCGGCATATCAAGAGACAAGTTACCTAACTGGCTTTTTGCCATGCCAATCCATAGCTAGGTAATTTAACTAAATGTATAAAACAGAAACGATTTTCATTTGACTGTCACACTACGCAGGGAACCACAATAAACAAACCACCGGGCACACTCCGAGGCGTCAACAGGTGCCCTTTAAAGCTTTTGCCAATACCGACACGAACACAGTGAGAATAAACAAGACCACGCTGCTAAATTCGCGTGCGCCGTCTAAAGCATTTCGTTGAAGAATGAGCTTTTTCTATGAAGTCAAAGTCAAATAATTTATTCTGTATAATAGGCACTTACAAATTGTCAAGTTTACATTTTTTTTTTCCTTGGTTTTCTTTACAGTTGATGAATCAATTCAGTTCGTTTTGGTATCGTCAAAAGTTTGCAGCGCGCGTTCTGGGGCCCGATTATCGTTTGACAGCCATCATCTAGTAAGTATTCGTTGTCGAAAATAACGACCAATTTGACGTTTTGTTTTGACATATCTCGAATAGAGATTGATGTCTATCATGCGAAAATCGGGCCCCTGTAATTGCAGCATATGTGCCAAGACTAGACGTCGACGTAGATGTCACGGTATATCTTGACTTTGTCTCTTTCTTTTGTATGAAATTATACAGAGAACGAGCGAGCAAATCCGTGACAAAGGTCTTGTCTTGACATGCGTGATAACACCACTGAAGTCTGTTCCCAGTCTTAACAGCTGATACGAATATTATTAGATCGCCGCAAGTATTATTATCGAGTTAGAACCAGCTCAATACACATGATCGAGCAATCAACATGTGTGTACAGTGGTCTCATGTGGACCTACGTGACCGATCAATAGGTACCTGTTGTTGCAATTACCTTAATTAGCCGGTTAAGTGGCTATGGCTTAAGTAAGGTTAGTGGGGATTGAATGACTATATACATTCTAGCCACTGAATTACAGTTTTGAGACATTTGCAATTAATTTGTACAAAGCATTTAGTTATAAATTTCAACTTGATACCTTCACGAGTTTCTGAGGAAAAGGGTCTTGACAGACAGACAGACGGACAACAAAATATAAGGGTTCATTTCTTCCTTTTTAGGTACGGAACCCTTAAAAACGATAATAAATTACTTACGATTTCATATATTCATTCGTTAAGAATAAACTAGAGAACCTATGTTTAAAGGGTTAGTATAGCATATTGAATCACATTGTATTGTACATTGGGTCCTCCATAAAATTGGGCGTAGAACTTTGATAGTATTTCAAATGCGGGAGATTTGTTTTTATTTATCAGAGAGCATAACGCACGTTTATCGTAAGGCTCCAAAATTAGCAAAGCTTCTACTTTGGCTACCATACAATGGTCTGGGAGCGATCCCAGACTAGGGCAAATTAATACATCGGCCTGTATTCCCCGAAGGGGTAGGCAGAGGTGCAGTGCAGTGCACCCACACTTCGACGATGTACTTTGGTCCCAATGTAATAGGGGGCGCGCCTATTGCCCTCAATATGAGGTAGATTTGGGCCATAGTCCACCACGCTGGTCCAGTGCGGGTTTGTGAACTTCCCACGCCTTTTCTATAGACGTGCAGGTTACCTTACGATGTTTTCCTTCACCGTGCTGCAAGTGGTAATCATTGTTGAAAATGACATTCGCACATGAAAATTATCTCAGTGGTGCGGGCCCGGGATTTCAACTTGCACCCCTTAAGTTCAACGAGGCTACCGCAGCATTCCGTAAAGGCCATTTACCGCTGTGGGGAATCAAACCCGAAACCAATTATTTAAGTGACCCGAGCGACCTACAGCTACGCTCCATCCTCAGCATGAAAAGCTTTCTCTATTATTAACAGTTACATATCTTCGTGTCGCAATCTTGTTGAAGTAATAACGTTAATGCTACGATCAATGTTACCTACGCTTGTATACAGGGTGTATCAGAAGTCCGACATAATATTTTTAACCGACTTCCAAAAGGAGGAGGTTCTCAATTTGATTTGTATGTTTTTTTTTACGTATGTACACCGATTACGCCCAGATTTATGATCCGATTTACGTGATTATTTTTTAGTTTGATGCGGAATATATTTTTTTTGGCTGTAAATATTTACTTGTTTAGGGTTGTTATGAGGATATAATAATTGCATAATTTCAACGATTATTGACACTAAAATGCATGAAAAAAATTTTTTTTAACAAAAAATTAAATTAAATTCATCACATTTGGAGTAGGTGCCAATCTACATCAGACAAGGCAAATACACAAATGAACTGGCACCGACTCCAAATGTAATGAATTATAAGGTTATTTTTAGCTTTTTAGTGCACCTAGGTTTTTGAAGTCGGGTTTTGTTTTTTGTTAAAAATTTATAGGTACATATATGTCGACGGTGTCAGAGTTGGAAGGTGGTTTCAGAGTTACAGAACTTTCAATATTTGTCACAAGTAAAATGTTGCTGGCTTAAGGCACATCCGTAACGCCATTGAACAGTGTAAACAACATTTACGAGGTCCGGCTACTAGCATTTTCAAAACAACATGTAAATTTCGCATGGGACTTGAGATATTGAGCTTTATATAAAAAGTATCGAATTTGGATTAAAAGCTTTATGCCATGCGGTGCCCAGGATACTCGTGCAAACGTTAAAGTATTATTTCGGACATCTGGTCCAACCTGTATACGATGGTGGGCTGTGGGCATGATAAACAAGCCCACGCAATAGCTTTTAATGTTTTCGTTTCAAATCCGACGGCTACGTCAGCAAACGTTTACTACTATACTATATCATGCCAGAGATATGAATAGCTTTTGTTATAACACGATAACTCTTTGGATGTAAGTTTATAGCAAATTCTACGGCCCAACACGATACATACTCTCAAATCTACAAACACTTAGGTACATTGTAAATTTTCAAACCTGAAGTGTCAAATATAATAAAATGCAAGTGCTGCAAAAAAAGGCGTCGGGGCTTGAAGATCTACAGCCCCAATCCCAAAAGTTGTTTCAGAAGTCCACAAATGTATGGGTATCGGGTACACAAATGATGGTTTAAAAATAAATTAAACTCTACAACTCTAACTTGTTTTTTTCGCCACCAGTTGAAAAAAACTGGCCAAGTGCGAGTCGGACTCGCGCACGAAGGGTTCCGTACCATTATCTATAAAAACGGCACAAAAATCACGTTTGTTGTATGGGACCCCCCTTAAATAATAATTTTATTCTGTTTTTTAGTATTTGTTATGTGAAAATTTCAACTATCTAGCTATCACGGTTCATGAGATACAGCCTGGTGACAGATGGACGGACGGACAGCGAAGTCTCAGTAATAGGGTTCCCGTTTTACCCTTTGGGTACGGAATCCTAAAAAATGTAATATCTCAAATTCTATGCAAAATTTAATGTAAGTACAATTTTTGGTTCTTGTTCTGGCCCTAAGACCACATTACTTGTATTCGAGTATTCTAATGCCTGTAACTCTAAAACTATGGTAAGTTAGATATAAATCTGTCTTCACTAAGCATTCACATCATATCGGCTACCGTCCATGCGCCAAAAATATTATTTCGGACTTCTGGCATATCCTGTACAGGTTTAAATACCAGCTAAGCAAGACACTTACCTTTCTTGATAAAGAAGCGTTGTGGAGTTCATCTAGGGTCGGTCGCGGCGCCGCATGTAGAGACAAAACGTTTCTGTAGTTGTCCAGCCGTGGTAATGCTTCTCTTGTGAAATGTCTGTACAGAGATTACATACTGTTAAATAAGCTATATTATGTTCACATATTGGTTTCTCATATTTACGCGAATACTATATATTGAAATGAAACTATTTTACGGATTCTATCGCGTTTATTTACTATTTGATTGTCCCGACGTTTCGGCTGCTTTACAGCAACCATGGACACGGGGGGACTGAGGTGTTAGACGTCCTGATGTCATAGTTAATAACTGGGTACCCTCATATTTAGTTGTTGTTTGCGGTCCGATCCACACAGAAAGTGCTCACAGTGTCTTGAGGTCTTGCAATGGTACGCTTGGTTTTGGATTCAATCATATTAATTACTGGATCCCAGTTGGTGGTAGCACCCAGCCATCTTCCCTATTGAAATTAGGATGTTTTTTAATTTCAATGGCCTCACGTATCACCCTTGGTTGGAATCGGTGTTCTTTTGCGTAAGGAAAATCAAATAGTAAATAAACGCGATAGAATCCGTAAAATAGTTTTATTTCAATCATTATATTATGTTCGTTCAAAAAACTACATTTATATTAAACAATTTAATATCTGAATTCGATTCCCGGATCGTACCTGTGATAATTGCAATCTTACTTAGAAGCAATAGGGTAGCAATTGCGTTATCAGATCTATGCACGCATCGATAAATTTTGATTGCACAATATCGCAGCTCTATTTATTGCTTTAAGAAATATATACGATATAAGAAATATACACAATTTTGTTTCCCATACAATGCTAATTGACTTAATATTGATAGTACCCTAAACAGATGGAATACCTAAAACTTTTTCCATATTTAGTGTCTGTAACCGTGAGTGGGTCGTCGCTGTCCATTCCGGAGCCGGCAGAATCTTCAGTATGGTCCTCGTTGTTATCATCCTCCATCTTTAAAGAAAACTTCACTCAATTACACTTATAATTGTTATTTTATACGGCAAAAACCAAGAGATTACACGGCAAAAACCAAGAGATTATACGGCAAAAACCAAGAGATTATTTTCAATGGCACGAGATGCTGCCAAAACTAATGCTTACAAATACTGCTGGTCATCTTATGGCTATGTATATATTAAAAAGAGTGATGGTCTGCCTGCGATTCGCATAACCTGTGAACAAGACCTCGCGCATGTTTTGGAACCAAAATGACTATTCTTAGTGATTTATTTCAACTGGATATCTAATTTGTTTTCATTGATTGTAATTCATTCATCTAATCTTAGTTTTTATTATCACTATTTTAATGTTACAACATCGCATGACTTTAATACTACACACAAACAGTCTCATACAAATACAACATACACACTTTCACATACAAATACGACACACACATTAAACATAACAGGCAATGACCACAATTATGGCCCTTACACGTTTCCAAAATGTTTCATCAAATTAGTGCTGAACTATGATTACTACTATAATCTAATTTACAAGATATATTATTTATGTACCCTCAAGTTAATCTTTATTGTTGCAAAGAGTTATGCACCGAACGTTTTGAAATTTAAAATTCAATTTTGATGCTGCAAATGTTATGCACGATATTGACGTCACTGGAAATATTTTATGTAGTAAAATTAGTGATCCTTTGGAGTTTCCAGGCGTAATGTTGAGCCGTGAGAAATCGTTATTGGTACTGGCAGTTAACATACGCAGCATAAATTGTAACTTTGATTTGTTTCTCGCCTTTCTCTCTAAATTCAATACGCACATAGACATCTTAGTCCTTACTGAATGTTGGACTAATGATAGACTTATTCCTCCAAACGTCAATAGCTACAAAATGTTCCAAACAAAAATAAACCTAAATCAAAATGACGGCGTGGTTGTCTACACCCATGAAACACTTGACGTTGTTTCATTTGAACCAGATTGTAGTGAAGGAAACTGTATTGTTATTGACATCAAAGGCGAATACTCTATAATTTGTACGTACAGACCACCTAGTTTTAAAAATCCGCTTAATTATATTAACTCTCTTGATAATATTCTTAGTAAATGTAGCACAAAAAATAATGTAATTTTGACAGGAGATGTTAACATTGATATAATGCCGGAAAACCAAAATGGGTACACAGCGACATATCTCAACTTACTTGCTACTTACGGTCTCAGACAGGGAGTTACTTGCCCCACTAGACTTACATCATGCTTGGATCATTTCATGATAAAGACGACCAACAAAGCGCAAACATTTGTATTCGACGAACTCACAGATCATTCGCCCATATTATTGTGCATAGAGTTTACTGCTACCAAATTAAACACCGCACCGCACTATAAGACAAGAGTAGATTTTATTGGACTCAACGAATACCTAGCTAACGAGTCCTGGAGCGATCTGTACTTAGAAAATGACGTCAATAAAGCGGCCGAGATATTGAACAATAAAATAGAAAAGGCTATTGCCGCTAATACAACAAACATTAGAATACCAAAGCGAATACGACCCCTAAAGCCATGGCTTACAACTGGCATCGTAAGATCAATAAGGAAACGCTACAAATTATTTACAAGAACTAAGAAGAATATAAACAATGAAGAATTAAAGCAGCACTACATACATTACAGAAACACATTAAATAAACTTATCAAAACACTGAAAATTAATTACTATAAAGAAAAACTACAACAAAATAAGGGTAACCTAAAAAATACTTGGAGCATAATTAAAGACTTGTGCAATATGAAAATCACAAAGTCCTGCACAGACGAATTATTAAATGTAGAAGTATCCCCTGCAGACTCCCTTAATCACATAAACAATTTTTTCACATCCGTAGGTACTAACCTAGCTAATGCAACATTGTATAGGTTAAACACAAATAGTGAAACGCTAGCAAAAAAAGCTTTGTCGAATAATTGCCCTTTACATTCCATGTCACTCTACTATGCTGAACCATGTGAAGTCTCAGAAATCATATGTAACCTAAAAATCAACAGCGCACCAGGAACTGACAACATCTCTGCTAAGATCCTAAAATTAAACCGAATAATTCTATCAGAACCCATAGCCTACCTCATAAACCTAAGCTTTGAACATGGTGTTTTCCCTAAAATATATAAGAATGCAATAATCTGTCCAATATATAAGGCGGGTGACAAAAAACTAGTCAACAATTATCGACCCATCTCGCTACTTAGTACAATGTCAAAAATTATAGAAAAGGTTACAAATAAAAGACTGACAAGATATTTGGAATGTAAAGGATTTCTCAGCAATGGACAATTTGGGTTTCGTGCATCAAAATCAACGGACGATGCCGTGCTACGATTAACAAGCAACATCACTTCCTACCTTGATAACAATGAGAAGTGTGTGGGTATATTTCTGGATTTACAGAAGGCATTCGACACAGTATCGATTCCAATACTACTTACACGTCTTGAGAATATTGGAATTAGAGGGAATACCCTTCTGTGGTTCCAGGACTACCTCACTGACAGAAGACAAAGAGTTAAGGTCAAAAACCAATTTAGTAACTACTCCACTATCGAATACGGTGTACCTCAAGGCAGCACGCTTGGCCCATCGCTATTCTTGATATACATCAACGAGTTATGTAATATCAAATTGGATGGCGCGGATATACAGTTGTTTGCAGATGATACAGTTTTGTTATTTCATGGATCAACTTGGTGTAAAGTCAATGACTTAGCAGAAAAGGGTTTGAGAGTTGTAACATCATGGTTGGAAGATAGTCTGCTCACGCTCAACATTAGCAAAACAAACTTTCTCTGTTTTTACAAAACAACTGTATCATCCCCCAAGAATTTTGCTCTTCGTATACATTCTTTCCCTTGTAATAGACAGTCTACTGTAACACCTGTAAGCTGCAGCTGTCCAATGTTAAAAAGAGCACAACATATTAAATACTTAGGCATCATCGTTGACGAAATGTTGAACTGGAAAAAACATATTACTTTTATAGCTACTCGTTTAAGGAAACTCATTTATGTTTTCAAAGAACTACGTACCGTTTCTGATCAGTCCTTATTAATACAAACATATAAGGCTCTTGCAGAATGTATAGTCACCTATTGTATATGCTCCTGGGGATCGGCGGCTAAAACACACTTACTCGAGATTGAGAGAGCGCAAAGAGCACTACTCAAAGTCTTGCTTTATCTACCTTTCCGCCACCCTACAAATTCATTATATGAAAAAGCAGGTGTCCTTACAGTACGTAAGCTGTTTATTTATCAATCTATTAGGAAGTATCACAAAAACGCTGTACCTTACATCACATTACCAGTTAAAAGAAGAGTATGGTTCCCTGTTCCGCGTACTAAAAGTAAATTTGCTCAGCAACGGTATAATTTCCTAGCACCTAAACTATACAATAAATTTTATAATATACACAAAGTTAAAAACATATCAAATTTTAAAATCAAAGAAAAAATTGTGGAATGGTTAAGCGAACTTACATACGAGGAAACTGAAAATCTACTAAACATCATACAGTAAAATAAGTAAAACAAATAACAAATAACTTATTAAATACATTTATACAAATTGTTACTCTAATATCCAACCAGCCATGCATACATATACACACATACGCTCACACACATTCACACACACGCACACACACACACACACACACACACACACGAACACTACACCCGTAATTATCTTTCATATCTTTTGATTTTCACTACTTCAAAAATATACATATTAAGATTTCTAGACTAGTAATAAAATTAAATGTATCAAGTGAAATGGGAAGGAACTGACTCCTAGGCCACAGTTTACGCTATTCTAGGAGCCAGGGTTCTGCATATGTAATGTATCCTTTATTTTGGTCAATAAATTTTATTATTATTATTATTATTTTGTGTTAACAAATTTGTTCTCCCAGGTGATTGGGGTAATAACCATATCTGCGGGCTTTTGGCCAAGCAAGACATGGTGGGGGAAGGTATAAATACATAATATATTATATAAAATACATAAAATACGGTGGGATATTAATATTTATATTTGGTCTAAGGATAAAAACTTTCTGACAATTCTACAAGTATTGAGGACTGTTGCTTTTTGAAGTAAGGTGTAGGTTAGCTTATGGATACCTAAGGTTGCAAGACTGGTGTGTAATGTGTGAGGTATAACTCCTGTGGAAGAAATTACTATGGGTATTGTTCTTACTGTTTGGACTCTCCATTGATTTTTTAGCTCTATTGACAAGTCTGTATATTTACCTATTTTTTCAGTGTATGTTGTTGCAAGATTGTGCGTATTAGGTACGGCTATGTCTATTAAATATATGATGCTTTTATTTTTATCATGAAGTAAAATGTCTGGCCTATTGTAGTGTATTGTCTTATCAGTGATAATTGTCCGGTCCCAGTACATTTTATGTGTAGGTGAATCTAATATTGTTTGGGGTGTATATTTATAGTATGGTGTTTTTTGTGTGATGAGTGAGTGTTTGTGTGCAAGGTGTTGGTGAATAATGGCTGCGACTTGATCGTGGCGGTGTTTGTAGTCTGTTTGTACTATAGATTTACAAGCACCAGTTATGTGCTGAATAGTCTCCGGGCTACAGTGGCAGTGTCGACATAAGTCTGATGAGAGAGTCCTGTCTTTTATGATGTATTTTCTGTAATTTTTTGTGTCTATTATCTGATCTTGGATAGCAATCATAAAGCCTTCAGTTTCAGGGAACAACTCACCACGCTCAAGCCATGCGTTCGATGCGCTTTTATCGACGTTCGGCTTGAGTAGATCCTGGCGATGTCTGCCGTGTAGGGATTTTTGTATCCAAGTGTCTAGTTTCTGAGGAATGGTTGTAATGGTTTCGTTCTTTTGTGTAGTAGAGTCTGATAGGTTAAGTGGAGTAAATTTCTTATCTATGTAAATTATGAACTTATGTAATGGAGATCTTTCTGACTGATTGTGGAAGAATGTGCGTAGTGTTGTTATTTGTTTATTATGTAAGTTCTGTATGTCTATCAGCCCCCGTCCACCTTCAGTTCGTGAGAGTGTGAGTCTTTGTATGCATGCGCGTGGGTGATTTTTCCTGTATTTAGTTAGTAGGGTGTTTATTATACTTTGGAGTCTTTTTAAATCTGTCTGTGACCAATTGATAATACCAAACGAGTAAGTTAGAATAGGGATAGCGTAAGTATTTATGGCTTTAATAGTATTTTTAGAGTTAAGGTGACTGTTTAATATTTTATGTATTCTGGTTCTAAATTTCTGCTCTAGAGTTTCTTTAGTCTGTTTTTGATGTATCTGTCGAGTTTGTTGGTATCCTAAGTATTTATAGCCGGTATTGTTATCTACAGGATCAATTGTTTCACCAGTCTGGAGAGTATAATGATTTGGTTCGATCTTGCCTTTACGTACGGATTGAATTTTACATTTATCAATGCCAAACTGCATGTGAATATCTTGTGAAAATGTTTGTGCTATATCTGCTAACTCATGTATTTCTTCTAAACTACTTGCATATATTTTTATATCATCCATGTACATTAAATGTGAGAGAAGTTGATGTGAAGTATCGTTTACTATTTTGTAACCTTTGAGACTACTATTAAGCAGATGCGAAAGAGGGTTGAGTGCTAAACAGAACCAGAGAGGGCTTAAGGCGTCTCCTTGGAATATTCCTCTACGAATTTTGATAGGTTCAGTCTCTAAAACCGTTCCATCAGTAGTTAGTTTTAAGACAGTGGACCATTTTAGCATAGTGTTTTTTAGAAAGTTTGTTAATGTTGGATGTATTTTGTATAAATCTAATACATGAATTAACCATGAGTGTGGCACAGAATCAAACGCTTTTTGATAATCGATGTACATAGTAAAAATGTCATCCTTTTTAGTATAAGCTTGTTTAGAAACTACTGCGTCTATTGTGAGTTGTTCTTTGCAGCCTTGACTTAGCTTTCGGCAACCCTTTTGTTCTTCCAGCAATATATTGTGAGTGTTAATGTGAGTGTAAATAGTTTCAGTAAGACAGGATGTAAGAATTTTGTAAATAGTTTGGAGACATGTGATCGGTCTATATTTTGCTGGGTTTGCAGTGTCACAAGGGTCTTTAGGCAACATGTAGGTAGTTCCTTTAGTAATGTAGGTAGGGAGTGTATTAGGGTTATGAATAAAATTATTGATGAAGTTGTGCAAGTGTGGATGAATATGTGTGAATTTCTTATACCAATAATTATGAATGTGATCGGAGCCAGGTGCCTTCCAGTTGTGTAGTCTCTTAAGGACCTTAAGGAAAATTTCGCGAGGTACATTTGTGAATTCCATTTGGGGTAGGCTTATACTATCTACTCGAAGCGTTTCTGCCCACGCCGCCTGGCGGTTATGTTCAACAGGAACATCCCATATACCCGCCCAAAATCTGTGCAAGTCTTCGGGCACTGGTTTGCTGGTATTATGTGATGAGTTGTTGTGGGTGGTAGGGGCTTGTGAACTGTTTGTGATTGTACGGTAAAATTGTTTTTCATTTGTCTTGAATTGTGTATTTTGCGTTTTTCGTAAGGTACATTTTTTGTATCGCTTTAATCGATTGGTAGTGGCACTAAGATTTTGTTTAAGGGTGTCCAAAAATTGAGTGAGTTCAGTATTAGATTCTTCATGACTTGAGTGTATTTTATATTGTTCGCATATGAGTTTTACATGTCTAGCAAGATGCCTATTTCTATTTCCACTAATGTATTGTGTTAATCTACCTATTTTGGATCGTAAATCTTCTACTTTTCTTTCCAATCTTATTTGCCATCTGGGTTTACTACTTGGTTTTGGGTTTGTGGTATTAGGTGATAGTGATATTTTTGTTCCATTAGTTTTAGCGGCGGTCCACGCTGCACTGTATAATATGGTCTGGAAAGTGTTAAAATCTGTATTCTCATCTAAATGTTTAGGGAGTACCATCCTATTTATGTACTGTGTTATGATTGCTAGCTTTTTACTCGCTCTTTGCTTAGGGATGTAACCTCGTTGGTCTGGATCTGTGTTCGTAAAGTGTTGTAACGCGTCTTTAAATGTTTCATCAACTATATCATTATATTCTACAGTATTTATTTCTTCTTCAGCATCGGTATGTGTTTGTGGTATGTCGTAACTATTTGAGTGTATGATTGTGCTATCCTGAGAGCTTATTTGGGAGTATGTGTTTTCTCTTTGGTTAGATGTTATTGGTGAGCTAATATTTGGCATGTGAGAGATTGGCAAGCTTGTAGTCGTTTGTATGGGTGGGGTGAATGTTATGTGCGTTGATTCATCATTCCCTACTAGAAGCGTGGATGGTACATTCATATCTGCGGGGGTGTAATTTTGAGAGGAGTCTAGTTCTATGTTACTGTTGTCAGTTATATTATTTAGGTTTAGGTCTCTAGCGACCTCTTTCTTAATAAATTTTAGTCTGTCATCTGAAATATATTTATTATTTATAATCGCCCTTCTTTGATCTGCTACTCGCTGTTCAGATATGTGTGCAAGATGAGGGAACAAATTAATGAATTCTTTATGTAAATATTTCCTATATGCTGTTTTATTACTTTCTAATTGTGTTATTTTGTAATATATCCTAACTATAGCCTCATTATATTCGTTTGTCCACTTCATGCGCTGTTCTGTTTGTGTGTTGAATGATTGTGAGTATTTTACAACTTGTGTGTGGATGGATTCTAACTGCGTTTTGACTTCGCTATAAATTGTATTGATCTGCTCTTGTGGCAACAATTTGTTTTGGACTATTGCTCTACGTTGATCTCCTATTCTCTGTCTGCTTACTTGGAAGTGTGGGAATTTTTCGGAAAATTTCGTGTGTAAAGGTAATAAAATAAATATGATTTGGTATCTGTTTCCATATGAGTAAGATGGAGATAAGTGCGTAGGATGAATTCATTCATTTCTCTGCTCCATTTCCTACGCGTTTTTATACAACTAGTAGTGGGCACAAGTTCATCGACAGAGTTTGTCTCCTGTGCAACATCCACTAGTCCCATACTGTTAGTAGACGATGGTGTCGGGGACACACAGTATGAAGGTGCTGTTGAAGAGATGGAAGGGAATAGTGACGGGGCAGAAGAAGACCCCATCACTGAGACGTGGTCGGCTGTAATCAATTTGTCGAGAGGAGCCCGCCTGCTCAGCCCCTCGTCGCCGATGGTTCGCATGCTGTGACATCCAGCATCGGCTCCAGATGTGCCCCGGCGACCCCCGGGAAGCGACCGCAAATTATATTTACTTTTTATACTCTCCATATTCTCTACATAGGTTTGGGACCGTTAGTTCAGAAAGAGTGTGGGTGCTGGTGTTATACACCCATTGTTTTAGTACCTCCCTATTTGGGGTTGATCTGTATTATTACACTTATGATTGCAATTGCACTTGTACTACTAGGGCTGTAGCCCTTTTAAAGTCGCCACTGCTGGGCGTCCCCTCAATGCGAGGGGGATTTGGGCCATAGTCCACCACGCTGGCCCAGTGCGGGTTGGCAGACTTCACACATCTATCGAGAACTAGTCAAGTTCCCTCAGACGTGCAGGTTTCCTCACGATGTTTTCCTTCATTAATAGCAAGTGATAATCTCGGATGTAAATGCGATTCGCACATAAAACCTAGAGATGCGAGCCGGGGTTTGAACCTGCACACTTTGATGGCAAGGCGTGCGTTCGACCACTCGGCTACCACTGCTATACTGCTAATTACACTTATACCCGTGTCTTGGACACTTTTGGAGCACATGCTACCAGTGCAAAATGGTGAATATTTTAATATTATTGACGGCTCTAATTTAACGTATAAAGCCTTTCACACACTAGGGCGTCAACGATCGCGCGAAAATGTTTGCCAATACTAAAATAAACTCTGTGGTAATATGAATTTAAAAAAAAAATGTTGTTAAAATGTGTGTCAAAATTCGCTCGAGCTGTCAGTTTTTTTTTTATGAGATAGGGAGGCAAACGAGCAGACGTTTTACCTGATGGAAAGTGATCAACGCCGCCCATGGACACCTGCAACACCAGGGGCATCGCAAGTGCGTTGCCGGCCTTTAAGGAATGAGTAGGCTCGTTTCTTGAAGATACCTTTGTCTCATCGGTCCGGGAACATCGCTGCAGGAAGTTCATTCTACAGTTTGGTGGTGCGAGGGAGAACATTCCTGGTAAATCGCACTGTACTGGAACGCCATTCATCCAGATGGTGAGGATGGTAATGCAGTCTGTGGCGAGCCGTGCGATGGTGGAATTCAGCGGCAGGTATAATACCGAACAATTCCTCGGAACACTCTCCATGATAGAAGCGGTAGAAAATGCAGAGAGAGCCTGCATCTCTACGCAACGCCAGAGGGTCTAGCCGATCGGTAAGCTTTTTGTCATCGACAATTCGAACTGCCCTTTGTTGCAGGCGGTCAAAAGGAAGAAGTTGGTACTGTGGTGCACCGGCCCAAAGGTGAGAGCAGTATTCCATGTGCGGACGGACTTGCGCCTTGTAAAGTTGCAGGCGATGAGCCGCAATGAAATACCGCCTCGCCCTACCGAGCACACCCAGCTTTTTGGAGGCCAACTTGGCCTTACTTTCCAGATGACCGCGGAATTGCACGTCGTTCGATATGTCGACTCCAAGGATCCCGATACTTGGCTTGGCATTAAGAAGAGTGTCTTCGAAACATGTCAGTGTCATTTCGTTGTAGAATTAGATTCATCCGCCATCTTTATCACTGTCATCATCAATTTTTATTTATAATGTGTATTTATTGAATTTGTCCTTGCTATAATTACTAGACATTCCCATAAATGCCGCATATCGCAGGTGCAGGCATTCCTCATCTTATTCCATCAAAATATCATCATTTCACTCATTTCGTAAAAAATAAGACGAAGACATATTAATTAAAATAATTACCATAAGTAGACCATGTCTCGGACTTGTAACAGTTAAGCATTCAGTTAGATTGGAATCAGAAACAGAATAATTTAATTCGTCAAACATTATTGATAAGTTCCTTACACATAGACATTTGTTGTCAAAATAAATAGTCCTAAATAATTCAAAAGTTACACAATTATAATTTAACGCTTCAGTTTCAGTCATGGCTTTATCCATTAACGACATTTCTTCAGTTATTCAAGGACTTGTATAGGTACCTACAAGGTACCTTTATCATGAGCGTGTTTTACAGTCTTACAAAATGCTAAATAAAAAGTCACGAATTTCTGTCCATTTGTTATATTACCTACGTCTATTCATGGTCAATATCTTTTTCCGAAATCACATGATATCCAGCGTTCTGCACTGACTATGAATAATAGCGCTAACATTCAATTATTTCAATAGACATGAAAGATCCTAAGCCTTATCTAAAGTTACCTACAATTTACTGGATATTTTACCTAACAATTGAGTCTGAATTACGTTGACTATAAACATAATTCTTCAGAACGGAAGTGCTGTATAACACACTATTTTATATGGATTGTAACTATCTTATTTAAAGTGTTTAACTAGCTAATAAAGTTCTCGAATTTAAGGAGCAAAGGTTTTGTCAATCAACAATGTTCCTTATGTATGGATAACTCCAATAAAGTAGACATCCTTCTTTATCAATTTGCTGCAATGGCCCTACCGTACTTCCGGCGCATTCATAATGATCTCTATATCTTCAAGTCACGTCAAAACTTCAATACAATCGACCGGTACTGAATTTAGGGAATGGATCGAAGGGTCTTCATAATAACGGTAGTTTATAATTTACAACCAAATAGAAAGTATTTACTTTACGGCATTAATACACATGCATGAGCATTTCAATGGCAGAAACGGGAAACGTCGTATCACGAAATATCAAATTTTACACCAGAGCCGAAAGACCATTCTAAAAATTCAACTCCTCAATAAAACTAGAACAAAAACAAAGCTGTATCATTGTTTTTTTTTCGTCTAAGGCAGACGAGACGTGGACTATTCTGCGAAGCTTTTTTTCTGATCGATTCTATATCAATAAGTCATTAGTCAACAAGTCGAGATACTAATTGCCAAACATTTAAATTTAAAAATATCTAAAAATCAGATAAATATTTGAAAATTACTGGTAAGACTGGCATAGCCGGCACGTGAGCCATTATAGGGGTATCTTTGCTTACGATTTTCATTTTGAGAAACTTCAAAGGCTAGGTGGTGTGACAGTAGTCTTGTCTTGAGGATATCTGGCTCATCCAGTTCCTTCGTATTTGAATCCCTCTTTACTACAAACAAGGAAGAAGCGATTGGGACAATGCCACGCATAATTCTATAGCAACTCGTGAATATACTCCAGCATGTACGTTATTACAATACCAACCCTTCTAGTAACATATTAAAGTCCAGATTTATCGAGTCAAGTGATCCCTATCTAAAATTAGCTTCTCCACCTACGACAACGCGCTAAGTGAATGGTTCTGTAGTTATTTTTAGACTGCATTACGAGGATGTGTCTTGTTATGTGAATCAGTGTTTTAAACCCATTCAGACAGATTCTGGTGAATGTTGGTGAGGTGTTAATGTGAGATTACGATAACTTAGCTACTTCAATAGTCACATAAACTTTAGAAAATAACTAAACTTTGAATTAGACAAGCATGACACACTGAGAGCACAGGAAATTAGTAGCCAACAATAAGAAAGGTCATTTCTTTCAGTTTTCTATTATATTGCATTGCTTTATTTTCTGTATACTTATATTTACAAAATTGCTCTGGGTTCAAGAAATATACAAATAAGATCATTTTCCATTGGAAAGACTTCATGTTTTATTCTTACTCCATTCACAAAATAATATTTTCTGCGATTTAAGATATCTTAAAAGCGTCTATAAAGTATAGTACCTATTCAGCGAATGGAGATTCTTTATACAGTTTTACTAATATCAAACTAATCACCATTCTATAGATGGAATTGCAAATGATTCGGAACGGATTAGAAACCTCAAAAGCTACTCTCAAGTAATTTTTAAAAAGGTATTGTTAAGTTTTGTCCAAGAAGAAAAACCAATCGTTCATAGAACAGATATTATCCATTTGCCAGCGGGAAACATGTTCAAGTACCTAAGAAACGTTCTTACCGGGGCCCATAAGACAGCGAGGCTATAGGAAGCTCAGCGCTATCCGTGCACTTATCCAATTTGCCGCTATTATGATTTATTGGTCGGCTCTAGTAAGCGCCTCTGACCTAGACCGACAGCCGAGTTGCGGTTGTGGTTTCTCGATCAGTTTTAAATAATTCTAGATGATCCACCAATATAAAAATCATATCTCCATTAACAATAGTAATTAGTTATACATATACCTATTCATTATATCCTACGATGTTTCGCATTGAGCTAACAGCGCTATTTGAAACCGCTCTACAGTTCGACCAATAATCTCGCCAAGAACTTGCAAGCAAGTACTTTGGACTCTTTTCTTCTCTCTCACGGCAAGTTTTAATAATATTTAGAGGAGTTGGAAATATACCTCTTACGAAATTCAAGTCACATTTTACGATTGGTTTTTATTCTAAAGTCAAGAGTTTCATCGTATGTTTTACCAGGTGATGGTGAACAACAAATTGCCGGGATAGTTGAGACACTCACAATGTTTCATGGGATACCCAGGTAACTGTAGTAAGATGGTTTAAACGTAATATATCAAGCTAGTTCTGCCCGCTCCGCTTGCACTCACGCCTGAGTCTACGCTACCAGCGTTAGCTACGTTAGAGTCTACGCTACCAGCGTTTATTGATTAAAAGTTCAGGGCCATTCTCCTACTGGGGGTATTATTTTTATACAAGGTTGCAGTATAAAACCGAATGCATACTAGACCAACACCATAAATTATCCCTTCGCGTTTTCTTGTACAAACATGACACGTGTGTATATAGACGGTAGATTTTAACTGGTCAATGTGGTTCACACAAAGAAAGTTACGAGAAACGTGAACCAACAACCTCAATGTACTTCCAGATAAGGAAAGAAAAGAGTAGGTACAGACTGCTACGTGAACCATAAGTACTTCCAGCTAAGGAAAGAGAAGAGTAGGTGCAAACTGCATAAAGATGACTTCGAAAGACGGCAAACAACACTTTCGGAACTCGAAGCTGTAAGACATGTATCTTCTGATTCACGTGCGGATTACAACATACCTTTTGATAATGTCGTTATATTAACCAAGATTATACATAGGACAAATTAAATAAAAGATACTTAATTATCATATTCATAGGCGAGTGTATGTCGCACATTGAGCAATTATCTACCTTTGTTTACATATCGTTTTTAAGTGTATTACAACATTTGCAAACTTTAACCAGTAAGTTTTTCTGGAGCAGCAAACCAACTACACTATATGTACGTGTATAAGTGTATCTTAACATCGGCGTTGCGATTTCCTTACGATTTATGACTATTGATAAATGAAGTTCCTCCATTATAATGAACATTTGGCTTTATAAGTACTCATTCAGTTATAATAACTTTTAAAAGAACTACACAAATATCCTGCATGTTAATTTTAGAACAAAAAAGTCAGAAGTACAAATGAATTGAAAGCTTAACAAATAAAGCCCACCTACAGATGTTATCTTACTGGGGATTGTTTCAACATCATGATGGCCTTGTTGTTATAGTTTTATCTAAATGGAATAAATTGTGCATTGTACTCATTGGTACAAACTTTAACTGTGATATACTTATGATAAATTATTTACCATGGAAGAAGAAACCTGTAAATAAATGGATGGTTTTGGCACGGATTTTTATAGACCATAGCAAATAGGTAGGTAGCATGTACCAGAGAGATGACTGCCTAATAGATTTTTTTTTAAATGGTGAAATAGACTATTTACTAAATCAATTAAATTTTCTAATGTTATTTTGCACCAACCTTTATATTATTTTCACAAATATCTTTGTTGATGTAGCTAATTATTATGCAAATTACAGGTAGGAACGTAGGTGTAAAAGTGTAAGTAGGAGCATTTGTTGTGTTAGAAGTGTGTGTAACAGGAGTACATAATAGGGGTAGAGATGTGCCAGAGACTGTGTGTGAGTTCTGTGCAAGCAGTTTCCATTATTACTAGCTACTATTCAAGTCTGATCTTTACTGTCATAGTCATACAACACAATTGCAATTAAATAAACTGGACACAATGTGAAAGAATAAAATTGACTTACATTGTAAAGGGTAATTATAGCTGCATATAAGTTTTAATTTTCTTATCTTAATTAACAACATTTTTACAATTTTACCCCGTCCTACTGTAATAATTATACAAGTCTTAAGTAAAAATATATATACGGACGAATTGAGAAACCTCCTCCTTTTGGAAACAGTTAAAAAAACAGCATCTCAATTTTATCTTTTAATATGAGGGACAATACGTATCAAGCTATCTGTATCTGAAATTATGTCTGTTTCTCACCTGAAACCTGGTTGCCGACGGCTGATCCCTGAATCTCGATGGCTTCTCCACATCCCTGAAGCTGCTCTTTGTGACTTGCGAGC
Organism: Ptilodon capucinus; assembly: GCA_914767695.1. Taxonomy (NCBI): domain Eukaryota; kingdom Metazoa; phylum Arthropoda; class Insecta; order Lepidoptera; family Notodontidae; genus Ptilodon; species Ptilodon capucinus. Next base: position 10,638,999 of record OU611823.1, on the reverse strand, counting down.
TGGGTTGCACGATAACCCCACCATTCGTCATCAAATCAGACAATAACCGATCTTTTTCGCTTGGCTCCTTCGCCCTAAAGTGCAGCCCTGATTCTAAGTCATCATGCCTCGTTGGGACTTCACTAGGATACTGTATATTCCCATTCGTTGCCGCCATAGACTTGGCAGAACTTATTTTTCGGAACCTTCCGATTATAACGTCTTCTTCATCATTTACCGGTAAGCTCAACTGCTCGGGAGCGCTGCTCGTGTTCGGTTCCGGCTTTACGGGGCTCAGTTCTATGTCCTTTTGTGGTGAACTCATTTTTAAAGCTTTTAACTATCGTTAATTATGACATATCTCTCAAATTTACGAAATCCCGACTTTTTAATTTAGATTTTTATGGTACTAAATTAGAATGAGTTATTAACAGTATTTATTTATGTAGCTTAAGAAGACATGGTCAATTAAAAAATAATTCAGAAATATATGATTCTATTATAGTCAGTATTGGAGTGAATTAAGTGAAGCGAAAATTAATATTTTGAAGACACGCTTACAGACGCGCACAACAACCACCTTGCAAGTTTAATTTTGACAACTGACCTGACTGACTGACTGACTGAAGTAAGAAGTAACTGACATGGCCGTCCGTCCATATCATAGAGTAACAAGAAAACCCATATCGATTCGGCCCTGCGTATGGCACGGCGGTATTTTTTTAGACGTTTATTCGCCATCCGCCATTGGAGTTAGGTACCTGTAGTATACGGCTACTATGTAGGGCAACTGCAATAGCGGATGTAGGATAAACGTCAAAATAATAGCCGCAGGGCGGGGCCGATAGGGCATTTCCGTTATATATTCTAGATGCTCCATACCTTAGATAAAGTATTACTAGATGAAGCCTAACAGCACTATGAAATGTTAGAGTGAGAAGAACTTATACAAAAAGCCGTAAACAAAGAGAGACGCAGCTACCGATTCTCTGTCAGTTTCGGCATGCCAGTTTTCTCTGTTTGGTAACTTGGAAAGTTTGCAACAAAGAGTAAAATAAGTATGGTTTGCAAAACAAACTCTCGTCGGTGCGATCTGTGTATTTTGCAAATATATTTGTTATTTGTGCAAGTAAGAGACTCAATTAATTAAGTGTATTGTTGCCTGGTTTTGTGATTAAATATGGTTGGATGCAGTGTTTTGAGCTGTAAAAGCCACAGTGGCCGAAAGATCCGGGGAAAACTTTTCACTCGTAAGTTGTCATTTATAATAGAGGTTAATTTTGGCCAATTCATAAACACTTATTTCTATAAACCTTTATAAATACCTATTATTTAAATATCTCGACTGTAATAAGTTTTAATCGGTGAAATATATTATTTTGTTTTTTATTACCAAAAATGACACTAGTTTAGAATTGCCAGGCATATCCTGGCAATTCTAAACGTTTACCCGAAAGTTTGACTAATAGAAATTAAATTAATAGATTGAAAGGATATCTTTTTATTACAACGAACAACAGTTACAAAATTGGTATATACGTAGACACCTTATAGACAATTTTATTAATTTGATTACTTAGATATTTTACCTACGAAAAAAAAAATTCTAGCGTTTTTAAAACTCCTTTACATTCGGGGAGAATAGTATTGAATAGCAACTCTCGGTGGATAAAAAGTAGGTGTTGCTCTGTTTCGCGACTGGCCACGCTGTGGCTGGATGCAGTAGTTCACCACGTAGTGATCTGTGTAATAATCAATCACCCTGTGTCAGTGTAGCTTTTTTAAAAGTCTAACGCGATCTAAAATTTAAGTTAAATTCTTAAAATGGGATTCGATGAAGGTTCCATAATACTTGATAAGGAAAATACTACATATTATGATGAGTATTACCCCGGCCAAACAATTAATGGACGGATTCAATTCGACCAAGGGAAGGATAAAACAATTCATGGTAAGTTTACATGTCCTAACGCTAAAGTGTATACTAGTATAGTAGTGATCTGTGGTGTATACATTCATAGCTACGATACCTATTTACGAAAAAAAAAAAGATTTTTTTGCTCTTGAATATATTTTTTTTATTTATTAATGTAAGAAATTACATAAATTTCAAAATATAATAAAATATCCCCCACCGCACAGGCATCTGGAATAGGGTCCTAGTTAGCAGTGGTCAGGGCTCCATATGCATCATTATATAATATTATGTGGAGTAAATAGGTTACATACATCCCAATATTTTATGAAACGGTTAGGATATTTGTAGGGTTCCATACCCAAAGGGTAAAACGGGAACCCTATTACTAAGACTTCGCTGTCCGTCTGTCCGTCCATTCGTCTGTCCATCCGTCCGTCTGTCACCAGGCTGTATCTCATGAACCGTGATAGGTAGACAGTTTAAATTTTCACAGATTATGTATTTCTGTTGCCGCTATAACAACGAATACTAAAAAACAGAATAAAATAAATATTTAACGGGGTTCCCATACAACAAACGTGATATTTTTGCCGTTTTCATAGATACAGTATGGAAAACTTTGTGCGCGAGTTGGACTTTTTTTTTTTTTTAACATGAATGTATATAAACTATTTATGTTTAGATTATTTATAAACTCGTTAGTAAATATACCTTATAATAATATAATATTTATTGAAAGAAACAAAAGAAAGGAGTATTTTAAATTTTCGTACACCACTATGGTAATTCGAAATATATAAACATCTACTATGCCAATTTCAAACTTTTTTCAAATATAAATTCACTGTTAGTACTTATCTATTTACACAATTTATGCCATGAAAACATATTTATTGATAACCCTATTATGTTAAATATAATATTTAACAAATGAATTTCTGAGATAAGATTACATTAATTTAAAATAATACTGGCTGTTGCAGTGTTCACAAACTGTACTGTTCTGGAAAATTATTTTTAAAAGTTGTTTTTCATTCCTCCAGGTATATATGTCAGCTTGAAAGGCTTTTGCAAGGTCCACTGGACTACAGAGAAGAGCCGGCGGGTCAATGACCGTACTGAATACTACACAGTTGATCACTCCTCTTATGAAGAGTATGTGAAACAGAAAACTTTCGTCTTTGGAAATTCTGACGGTAACTACCTTCTTCTTCTTCTTCTGCTGGCATTTTCCACAACTCGATGACTATTGCGCCTGTTTTGTGTGATGGACAATGGTGGGCTGGTCATCCCAACCATCCAAGTTCTGCCAGGAAGTTCCCGAGCTTCTTGACATCGCTGAAAACTTGCCAGAGACTATCCGGTGAGCCCAGGTTGTATGCCCAGTAGGTGGCCACTTCGGTGCATTCCAGCAAGTCAGCGGCTGTGTCTTCCACCTCCATGTGTGCTCTGCATCTGAAAAGGTGTTTATTAAAGTTAACGTGACTAGTCAGAGCACTTTTTATTATGCGTAAAGCCTTGTTTGCACTAGGCTAGTAATTTAGTCGAGTACCGAGTAACCTATAGATTCTCAATTATTTAGAATGAGGTTTATGTTGGAGACCTTGATTTGTGTAAAAAGGTTTTAAAATTGGATAGAGAACAAAAGAAAACGATATGTTAAAAGTACCATTACTTGAAAGTGAACTCTAATTGTAGGTAGGAAGGTAATAAATAAGCTATTACATTACTAGATAAATCCATTAGCCGGCCGTCAATGCATGTCTGTCTTAAATACTCGTATATACCCATTACATGTTATCAATGTATACCTCTACCTACATAATCTAAATCACATGACAGTCGTTTAGATAACTGACCTTAAAATGAGTATTTAAACACATATTTTGTGAAGCAACCTTGGTCTATTATTATACTTTCAATTAGCATATTTTTTTCGATATCACCGGGAGCGAGAACACAGTACCTACATAGGAATTAAGACCTACATCACTGAAGTGCGCCGTCCTAGCTACACTGGCAGGTTTTTTTTAACAACGACAAGGTCCTGCGCCCAATCAACAACGCGAGAGACTTTAGTGTGCAATTGATATAAAAAAACGTTCATTCATAGATAAACCTACTCTGGTAAGCTCCGCCGGACGATATCCACACATTCGGTACCCCGCCACTTGTCTCCACCGGCCTCTGCGGCCCTGGTGATGTCATCAACCTTGAGAACCTCCGAATAGCTGCCATGGAACGATTGCCATGAGTATATGTAGAGCGCGCGAGGAATTTTTAATGGAAACAATGAACCTAGCTACTACTAGTCTAATTTATGGCAGTACGAAATAGCGTTACAACGCGGCGACGCGACGTCCGCATACTAGGGTGTCGACGACCGCGTCATATTTTTTGCAAATACCAAAACGACCCGTATTGTCTCATTGAAAAAAGTTTTTTTACGAATTTATGAAATTTTAATCTAATGTGGAATGCCTGCTCCTTTTTTTAACGTCGGAAAATTCTTTGTCCTTGCCACCTCGGGGGCAGTAGCAGGGTTATGTGGGAGTCCGGGCAGAAATCCATAGGTATACGCACTAAAACCGACGGTGTACGGAGGATGCTCCGCTTGTATCGGAGCGCCACGGGATCGCTTTAGCTTGCACCGTGACGCACCAGCGTGGAATGCCTGCTCCTACGATTAGCGGTCTTTATGGTAATGTCGAGTAATTAATAGCAAATACATATTTAATAAATACACATTGTAAACAAAAACTGACTTAAAAAAGCTAGGTGCAGTAGGTTTATATATATATATATATATTGACGATTTTTAGTGACAATAAACTTTGAAAATATGCAAGTATTATCACCTCATAACAGCCCTAAAAATATATGTTCATAAATGAAGTCTGTTAAAAAAAACTACTTGGCAAAACTATGTTAAATTTTTATGGGACCAAATGGCAACTATTCCGCATCAAACTAAAGAAGAACCACGTAAATCGGATCATAAATCTCAGCGTAATCGGTGTACATACATTAAAAAAATACCAATCGAGTTGAAAACCTCCTCCTGTTTTAAGTCTGTTAAAAATGGATGATGACAGTGATAAAAATGGCGGATCTAAAGAAAAAATTAATTCTTTGGTCGATCTGCCATCTTTATCACTGTCATCATCCATTTTTTTTATAATGTGTATTTATTGAATTTGCCCTTGCTATTAATTACTTGACACTGGCTGAAATACCCGCTAAACGCAAGTGGAGCCGATCCTAATCATAATCCATTAAAATATCATCATTTAACTCATTTCGTAAAAAAGAAGAAGAATTCTTCAACTAAATGACATTGACAGCGCGAATGAATTTTAATTTAACGCGTGAGGGCGTGGCTTTTACGATGCTTTTATTATACAACAGAAATTTGCATATTGACACAGAGTTCGTTTTAGTATTAGCGAATATCATAACGCGCCGCTTTTGACGTCCCAGCCCAGTGTGCGCGGGGCTTTATCGACGCCCCCGCGCCGCTCGCGCTGATTCGAGTTCAAAGTTTATTTTTATTTTGGCTGTTCAAAGGTCGGTTACCGGAGCCGCGTTCTTACTTTTTTGTCTTAAACAAAGACCTTGAATTATTGAGTTTTGGATTTAATTATTTAATGCTGAATACAAAATTCGTTCCGTATCCACTCTCTCACCTATTATCGATCGGGTTTTAAGTGATCAGCAGGGTGATTTTAAAACACTCGGAATCGGATTCGGAACTTTCCGTCACGGATTCCAGCCATCGCTATTTTGATTTCCGTACCCGACGATTTTTGACATTTCTCGTCGGATAAACCCATCCGAATCGACGGAAAGTTTCCGACACCTTTTTCCTCGCGGAAAGCTTCCGAAATTGAACAAAAACATAAATAAAATACCAAATTTAAGTGTTATCTAAATACTTGCATAATATTTATGGTAAGTCAGTACTAAAGAGTGTTTAAAATAAACCCATTAACGTTGTTTTATGGCCCTTTACATTATTGTGAAAATTATTCCCTTCAACCTTCGATAGGATGGAATATTATCTTATAGGAGACAACATAGGGCGGCTGCTGTGCAGCGCCGGCAAACAATCGTGCTGCATTATTCACTTCGTGGTTGTGTTTTCATTTACTGAAATACAGCGCCATGCGCCATCTATGACGTAGCTCTGAAACTTCGTAGTTTCAAAGGCGTGATGTTACCCTTCACTTTCACTTTGACGTATCAGTAAAAATTTTCGAGGTTCGTTATAACCAAAAATAATAAAGGAGAGTAAGTTTTAAATCGATAATTTAAATAAGTAATCAATTTCCATTTTTATAATTATGATAAGTGTGTTTATATAAGACTTTTTGGCCCAAAAAATTCGTATTAATAACTGTTTTGTAATCGAATTTTATTTCTACCATTTTTAAACGTTCTTTGTAAACGCACACAATCTTTCCGACGTCGGAACTTTCCAATTGGCCCTTCCGTCCGCTATTCAAAATCGCGTTTTGACATGCCGTCGGAAACGGAATCGACAACTCGAAGTTTTCGATTCCGTTTCCGAATTCGATTCCGAGTGTTTTAAAATCACCCTGAAGGTCGCTGGATTGAGATCATAACGAGTTTTATTATGATATTCGTACTCGGATGCATACATTGAGACCTTTTAGTAGCACAGTCGGTTATGAGACGACAGAAAGTGAGATCCTTAGGTTAGTCGACAAACGGTTGATAAAACAATTTTATGCGCTAGGCCAAGAGTCCGCAACCTTTTGAGTCGGAAGAGCCGAAAATTACAATTAACAAAATTTCAAAGTTTTTAGAGAGCCACAATTTTTTTCTTGCCAACAATAAATAGTAGGTACTTGCATAAATAAAGTTTTTTGATAAAAAAAACAACAAAATTGAAATGGTGTCTAATACTCGTTAATCGATTCAGAACGATTTTTAATTATTTTTTTTATTAATTAAATATTTGTGTATATTGACGCGAAGATATTATTTTTGTATTGGCAAGACGCGCACGTCTTGACGCGTCAATGTGCCCGGGGCTTAAAGGGTCTGTCAGTGTAAGTTTAAACAACCAAGGGCCCAATTAGCACATGATCGACATAATCTCTATTCGAGATAGTCGAAAAAAAATAAAAAAATACAAACAATTTTTGATGGAAATTCTCGCATGATCGTACGACATAATCTCTAATTCGACATATGTGGAAACCAAAGGACAAAATATGACAATAAAAATACCATAAGTCCCGTAGGTTTGGAGATTTACAAGTCAACGAGTTATTCTCCACCGCCAAAATATCTTGCAGGAGGGAAACAACTAAATGCCGGCAACTACAAGTTCCATTTCAACTTCCGCATACCGGAGAGTTGTCCATCCTCATTCGAGGGCTCGGTGGGCCACATCCGGTACCGCGTCAAGGCAGTCATGCTCACTAAGGGAATGTTTTCGTCGAATAAGGAGTTATTCGCGCCCATCAGAGTAATAACCCCGTTGGATTTGAATGCTGACCCATATTGCAAGGTAAGATCCGCTATAATACAGTGTGTATCAGAAGTCCGAAAAAATATATTTGACGTGGGTGCACTACAGTGCACCTCTGCCTACCACTTCGGGGAATACAGGCGTGATGATGTATTATTATGATACATGAGTATAATAAAACAATTTCTTCACATCAATTATTTATTATTGCATATGCAAGACGTAAATTGACATACTTGTCGACAACGCTATTTGCTAGATCTATTAAATGATTTAAATCTTCGAAGTCAAATACTGTTAGTATTTGTGGTAAAGTAAATAAATATAATCAATGAAGATATAATAAAGATAATCAATAAATAAAATCATATTTAGAGTAGGTGTTAATAATAAAAATTCAGTTAATATCATATTTTGAACTTCATTTTTATCGATAGATATTATTAAAATGTTTATCACATCGGCTCATCTCTAGCTTACACGTGCCGGTGATAGTGCGAGACAACATTATGGGAATATGCATAAGAAAGAAAGGGATTTGAAATTAGACATCTAGGGGTGACTTGCGGTGTGTTCTTTCTGTGAATTTCATTTAGGATGGGTACCGTGACATTTGATACGTTCCAATACACTCTCACTATTTTCAAAAAATCTGATAAATATTTTTTTTTAAAATCACCAATTAATTTACAAAGCAGACAATTATGCTTGATTACATTGAAATAGTATTTAAATATGCGTTTTTACATTTTAAACACATTAAAAAAGGTACAGAAAAAATATTATCCTAAAATTAGAGGCATGAAACGAAACGTTTAATTATAGGGATTGACACGTACTAATCGGCAAAAACAAATAATCGTGTAATAATCGGCAAAAATAAATGCCGAAAAGAACAAAGAAGTCCGTTTTAAACAGTCAAGCCCAGGAGTTGGTTGTCCGCTTGCGGGAATAGTTTGAGCGGGAGCGAGAAAATGGCGGTCCACTAGTATCTGTCAATTATTATCTGCCTGATAATGGATCGAGTTGCACAGGCACTTGATATTGGGCGTAATACAGTGTCAAGAAGCTTTACATGTAGGATCGGAATCGGATGAGTCTTCCTGTTCAGACAGATAGCGAATAAATGTATGAATAATTGAATATATTTATTTTGTAATAATCGATTAAAGGTTAACCGCAATTGTACTCGATAATCGAATCACATAAATTAATTATGCATGGTCACCTCACTATAGAGTTTATTTGACATGTGTCGCCGTACCAATGCTTGGTGAAATTCATATTAATTTGTTATTATGTTTTATATTCATTAATAAATCAATAATAACTTACTAGTGAAAAAGAAGACATAAATTTTAAGGTTCGATGTTGTGCTACGCATTCCACACCACTTTATTGAACAGTAGGCATTGATTATATATAGATTTTATCAATATCTATACTAATATTATAAAGAGGAAAGATTTGTATTTTTGTATGTAACGAATAAACTAAAACTACTGGACCGATTTCAAAAATTCTTTTACCGTTCGAAAGCTACATTATCACTGAGTAACATAGGCTATATTTATTACTAGAAAAATAATAAAGATCCTTAGAAATCTTTACTAAAACCAACCCAAGGTTTAGGTGAAAAATGTAGCCGTAAAATGTCTTTCATCGCATACGATGCGGAAAGTATTGATGATAGAACAAAAAAAGGTTCTACAATATTATAGAACACATCAATATCTACAAAAAAGTTCGCGAGACCATATGTCCAACTACTGTAGTTATGTCACTATAACTACTTTTTAGGGTTCCGTACCCAAAGGGTAACGGGAACCCTATTACTGAGACTTCGCTGTCCGTCCGTCCGTCTGTCACCAGGCTGTATCTCATGAAACGTGATAGCTAGCGAGTTGAAAATTTCACAGATGATGTATTTCTGTTGCCGCTATAACAACAAATACTAAAATACAGAATAAAATAAATATTTAAGGGGGCTCCCATACAACAAACGTGTTTTTTTGCCGTTTTTATAGATAATGGTACGGAACCCTTCGTGCGCGAGTCCGACTCGCACTTGGCCGGTTTTTTACATTTTAAAAGTTGATAGAAATGCCGTTCAAAATCAGACCATGTTATCCATACCTTTGTATAAATTCTTATCCAAATAAAATAAAGTGAAGCTTTAAGGTAAAAATATTACAAAATAAAAATGTCCACCTGTGCGAAGTCGGGACGGGCCGCTAGTTTTTATAAAATTAAATAGTACGATGTTAGCCGTATGACTTTCGGCAGCGGTGTGAGGCGCCGCATGGGGGCGTGCCCGCCTAAACGCACGTGTAGTCCTAATGCTTGACGAACGCGGGGGTCGCCCTTGCGAGGTATATGGTATCTGGTATGTGGTATGTCCTGAGGCCACAACCACCTGTGACAATTACTCAAAGGCCTGTAACTCAAAAACTATGATAGTTTTATATAGTCTGCCTTCACTAAACATCTTTACATAAACTTCTGTATAAAATATACGGTAGCTAATGTGTTGATGATGTACGTTTAAAGTATTATTGATGTGAAACATCTAATGGCACGCTTGGCGAGTGAGAGCAACTGTTGATGCCGTGATGCGAAAACTTCGAGCAGCTGCGTGGCTCCTCGATTCAGTCCGCCGCTTAGACTCCGCCCACCGGCTGACTTCGCTCACTCGCCGCTACGACGAAAAAAGTAGCTTCTTAGGGTTCCGTACCCAAAGGGTAAAACGGGAACCCTATTACTAAGACTTCGCTGTGCGTCCGTGCGTTTGTCACCAGGCTGTATCTCATGAACCGTGATAGTAGTTGAAATTTTCACAGATTATGTGTTTCTGTGGCCGCTTTAACAACAAATACAAAAAAAACAGAATAAAATAAATATTAAAGGGGGCTCCCATACAGCAAGCATTTTTTGTTCGTTTTTAGTTTTAGGGTTCAAAATTTTTATAAAGTGTGTTTATTTTTTTTAAATTCTAAATTGACCATTGATACAATGGATAAATAATTTTCATAAATTGGGACTAAAATTTTGGTGTAGGTATATACAAACTGTGGTGCTGGAGGCGTTTACTACGAATAAAATGGACTGCTCACCGCACTAACGTTTCCATCCTGAAAGAGCTCCGCATCAAACAAAGACTTTCGTCGATTGTGCAAGCGCGAATCTTTAAGATGTTTGGTCATATCATTCGTAACGAAGACTCATTGGAACGACTAATGATACAAGGAAGAGTAGAGGGTGAACGCTCCCGCGGCAGATCACCAACAAGATGGACAGACCTCATCAAGTCCTCGACGAAGTGTACCCTTAATGAATGTGCACGTAATGCTACTGACAGAGAGAGATGGAGAAGTCTCACAAAAACCGCAACCAACCAACTAGACAATCCATGACCACGACCACTCCGCCAGGAGTGTACGACTAAGAAGAAGAATATACAAACTAAAAGGTTTTAACTCAAACCGAAAACACACTCGTAACTTGAAAAGCGACTTTGATACCTTGATTTTTCACGGGCAGTGCTTGGGTGGATCCTGAAAGGGACCCCCTTAAACGACCTAGTGTGGTAGCAGAAGTTGGTTTCATCCCAGTTTCTGGAAAATACAGAATTTTAAATCTCCAGAAACTAACCAACAACTACCGCCATTTAGCATGCGCTAAACGACAACTGGCGCCATCTAGCTCCAAATAGCTGGACTACTAGTCACGCAGAGGAACGCGGTTACTGGAGGCGAGTTAGATCCGCTTTCTGACACAGGGGGGCACCACTTGTAGGATTGAAATATTTTTATTTCATTGTTTTTATTTAATTTTAAGATACGTATTAGGGCTTTTGCCGATTATTATAAATAATGGTACGGAACCCTTCGTGCGCGAGTCCGACTCGTACTTGGCCGGTTTTCGGGCTTCGGAAACACCTTGTATAATTTGATACTTACCAGGAACCAATGGAAATTGAGATGTCCCAATCTTATTGCTGCTGGTGCATCCGCTCTGGGTTCTCGGAGGTGAAGGTGACGCTGCCCGCGGGAGGGTACTGCCTCGGACAGATTATACCCATCGAAGTCAGCTGCGAAAACAACAGCAGCGTTGAAATATCACGAATCGCGCTCGCTATTAAAAAGGTAGCTATACCTATTTACTTTTTATAAATACATCTTCATCAAAAGTCTTTTGCAATGCCACTGCAAATAGTATGTAAATTTCAATAAATTTAGAGGCACCTTTGTAGGTAGTGATAAATTACAATTGTGTGTGATTTTTATAAAATTTGGGCAATTATTAAATTGACACACAACTGCTTTGAATTCATAATATGTTGTTTTTAACCGACTTCAAAAAGGAAGAGGTTCTCAATTCGACCCGTATGTTTTTTTTTTTTTTTTTTTTTATGTATGATACCGCATATCTCCGGCGTCTGTCGACCGATTTCGAATATTTTTTTGAGGTTTGCTAGGGAATTCTTCAAGGTTGGTCCCAATTCCAAAATATTATCAGAAATCTAACCCCTTGGGGGTGAAATGGGGGGTTGAAATTTCACATAATTTCAAAAATATTTTTTGATCGACTTGAAACTTCTTTTGGCTGTAAATTTTTACTTTTTTAGGGCTGTTATAAGGTGATAATATTTGCAAATTTTCAACGATTATTGACACTAAAAATAGTGAAAAAAAATTATTTTTAACAAATTACAAAAACCGCCTTCAAAAACCTAGGTGCACTAAAAAGCTACAAATAACCTTACAATTCATTACATTTGGAGTCGGTGCCAATTCATGTGTGTATTTGCCTTGTCTGACGTTGATTGGCACCTAGGTTTTTGAAGTCGGTTTTTCTTTTTGTTAAAAATATTTTTTTAAAGCCTTTTACGTATGTAAGAAAGGTGCACTACAGTGTACCCATTTTTCTTGTTCCATTTTATTAGATTGCATATTGTATGTGGTTACAGAAGACCCGTTACATAGCGGAGTCCGAGCCCGATACGCGAGAAGACAAGGAAAAATTAGTGGAGATCAAGAAGGGGCCCGTGCCCCGGAACACCACCCGCCGCTGGACCGTGGAGATGGAACTGCCGCAGATGGACGTGCCCAACCTCAACCATTGTCGGTACATCGACGTCAACTATTATTTCAAGGCGAGTCCCAATTTCAAAGTCTATTGATTTCTAGTTGACTATAGCGACATTTTTTACCTAATACCATTTTTGTTTTTAGGGTTCCGTACCCAAAGGATAAAACGGGAACCCTATTATTGAGACTTCGCTGTCCGTCCGTCCGTCCGTCTGTCACCAGGTTGTATCTCATGAACCGTGATAGCTAGAGAGTTGAAATTTTCACAGATATGATGTATTTCTGTTGCCGCTATAACAACAAATAAAGAATAAAATAAATTACAGAAATTACACTAAAATACAGAATAAAATAAATATTTAAGTGGGCTCTCATACAAACGTGATTTTTTTGCCGTTTTTATAGATAATGGTACGGAACCCTTTGTGCGCGAGTCCGACTCGCACTTGGCCGGTTTTCGCCGCCAATTTTGAAAACTTAATGAATAACTCGAGTCATATGCAAGATTTTTTCTTCTGGGGGCAATTTTCGCAATGATCGGCATTGGATGCCCTCTGTTTTTTTTTCAATGTTAGATGTCAGCCCTTCTAAGCGTAGTTTACACTGTCAAATATGTTTATAGGTGTCCCACTTTCATTATATTTTCGTTCTTCGCGACATACGCGAGTCTTGCACAAGGATTAAGAGTACCAATAATACTTACTTATATCTCTTTTATACAATAAATATTTTTTATTTTTTTAGGTTACATCAGAAGTAGGCGGTTGCCACTCGAACCAAGATGATAGTCGACCGATAATCATCGGTACCATACCTCTGGAATACGGCGAAGGCAACACCTCGGAGGTTCAAGGGCCCAAACAAATAGAACAAGTGACCAGCTATCCAGCACCCATCATAAACCAACCCCTACCGAACTCCCCTTACCCTAATACCCAACCTTACCCGAACTCTACGCCTTACCCCGCAGTCAACGCGCCATACCCAAATACACCAAATATGAGCATTGTCCCCCCTTACCCCAACGCGACCCCGTACTCACCCGGTAATCAACCATATCCTGGTAACACATCCTATCCTCAAAACAACCAAGGATACCCTGGGAGCACTCCCAACCGTATGTCACCATACCCTCAAGGATACCCTGGTGCTCCTAACCCTGGTAACAGTCCTGTGCCATCTCGTGGACGGACCCCGAGCCCGGTGCCGCCTTATCCTGTAAATGGCGCTGCGATGACTTCGAGTCCGTTGAGGACGGGGACGTTTGGCTTCATGGTGCCTGGCGGGGATACAGTCCCAACGCCTTCACTGCCGCTGGGAGCTAATATACCTTATGTAAGTAAAACGAATACTTGTAGTCTCTTTAGCCCCTCTAAGCTAAATTGTTGTGCTATAAGTGGAAGTATAGGAAGAGGGTGCCCGAGAAGTACCTTTCACGGCTAGCTTAACAGTCTCTTCCAGAAAGGTCAAGTCCGTAGCAACGGAAGTCCATGAAAAGATGTATGACTGTGCATGAAGCGAAAGAAGTATGTCAGTATCGTAGCATATGGCATATGACTTCTTTCTTCCTACCACCTGTATGCAGATGACCTCCAAATTTATTCTCAAGCACCATTAGATCGTCTACCGGAAGCTGTTAATGCTGTAAATACAGACTTGGTCCAGATTTGCGAATGGAGCAGGTCTTACGGTCTTAAGGTTGTGGCGTACCCTATATCTCGCCACGAAACACAACTACCGCCAGTCGCTACTAGATGACGCGACTGTAGACACATCGCAATTCTACGCGTTCAAGAAATTATCCGCCATACAAAGATCTTCCCTTTACCGCCAAAAGGTTAATCCCTTAAAGACCCAAATCATTATTATTGGCAGCCTTAGGTTAATGTCACGAATCAACTGGCCGCAACTTCCCAAAGTTTACTTTGATGACACTACCTTACCCTATGCCCATACGGTTAAAAATTTAGGTATATTTATCGATGAAAACCTGTCCTAGAGACCCTAATTAAAGGAAGTCAGCCGTAAGGTATTTGCCTCAGCAGGATCTTTACGTAGATTACGTAACTTTCTACCAGTCCCCACTAAAATTCTGCTCGCACAATCTCTTCTTCTTCCTATTATAGACTATGCTGATGCCAGTTATCTCGATCTCACAGAGGATCAGGTAAACAAGCTTGAGCGGCTCCAAAACTTTTGCATCAGGTTCATATCTGGCTTACGCAAGTATGACCACGTTTCAGAATTTCGTAATAAGCTCCCAATTCGTCTTCGCCGTAATACTAACATTTTGTATCTTCTCTATACTATTCTTTTTCACCCCACTACCCCCTCTTATCTAAAGGAACGATTTAAGTTACTTCATGAATCACATTCCCGATCCTTGAGATCGTCGGAAAATTTGAGCCTAAAAATGCCAGCACACTCATCGGCTTACTATGGTAAGTCGTTTACAGTTCAGGCTGTCATCAAAATCCTCTCCATCCAAAGGTTGTCTGGAAGAGATCGCGGCTTGCGATAAGACCGCCCAATGTACACTACTATTTGTTCCCTGTTTTGTAAATATATTTTGTGTAATATCCATGTAACTATTGGTGTACAATAAAGAGTTTTCTATTCTATTCTAAATCGTTTTATGGCCAGGGTGGCAATTGAATCCTCTCGGTAGCGGGTTGCACGAATAACTACTAGGATATTGACGATATTTGTATTTTTATTGTTAATTCCAGCCTCTAAGTCCTGGCAACCCGTACGCCAGTGCGTCAGCCCCCGAGCCCTCTTCAACGGAAGGTGTAGACAGTGAGTAATCATCGTATGATCCCAAACAAACTAAGCAAAGTAGTATGGTTACCGTGCAATGGACTGGGGGCAACTCCAGTCACTCATACCAGGTCAAATACCGAAAAGGCCATATCCAGAATTGCTCTTAGCGTATCGAACCCGCAATAATTATTAATTATCATAAAAACATTAGTATTTTTCCATATTATAGGTTTATGTTTTACCTCAAGATTACTAGGCAACTTTGTGGGAAAGATATGTGTATGAAAGAATACAGGCCTGCGCAAATGTCAATGTGCGACCAATTTTTTAGCCAACCCAAAAACGAACTGTATTAACTCACACAAGAAACACATTTTTCAACGAAATGTCATTGATGACCCGAGCGATATTAGGCGTTGCTTGGCTTGTGCCAAAGACATTACAATCTTATACATATTGTCACAGAGTACATTTAAAAAATTGTAAAGTGAATTCTTTAGGGCACTTGTTCAGGAACGGGACAGTCCTTTTTGACTAAATTACGGATTAATTTCCAGAGAATCTGTCAGTGACGGCAGCAACATCAAATACGCCGTACAATCCTGACTTCATGAACGAACAGAGGAAAGACGAGAAATAAAGAACTATATGTATACACGGGTATTAGAAGTCCGAATTAGTATTTAAGGCACATATTCTATAGCTAATTTGTGGATGCTTAGTGAAGGACGACAATACCTAACTAACATAGCTTCTGGGTTACAGACTCTTGAGTGTTTCTCATGGTTGACAAATGGTTGGTGTGGGCACACACATATCCCTAAATATCTATATCTACGAGCGGGGACTATTAATATTTACAAAACAGAACATGAGAACCTCATAAGATTTTCTAGTAAAATTATAAAATATGCAATGAAAAAAAAAGAGATATCTTTTATACATTTTATTTATATTAAGATACTCGTGCAAATGTACAAATATTATTTTGGACTATATATATACCCTGTGCTTGCATAATATGAATATTTTTATACAATTTAGCAATCTCATTAATTACTGCTTCATGCTTGCGTCTTATACAGCGTGTGGGCAAAGTTGTATGTTATCATAATGCATTTTTTTTTTTACTTTTACACTTTACCACCAATGTTTTATAAGTACTTTTTAAATATTTATAAGTTTAATTATAGAATCTATAAATGTTCAATTCATTATAAAAAATGTGGGGCAACTCTCAGCCTTAAAATGGTGCTTACAAATTATAAACCTACCTCGTTTATACATATATACCTATCGTTATTTATTGTGTATGGAGTATGTAAAGGGCCGATTTTTAGATCCCCGAGAAGCTGCCACAGGTCTACCTAACAAATATAATAACTATGCGATTAAAATGAGAATAGGATCGACTCTGCGCCATATTGTGACTACCAAAAACGGATTATGACTTTAAATAATTAAATATTATACTAAGACAATTTACTACTAATTTAACCTTTTTATTTAAATTGGATGTAAGACTATTTTCATTGATATGCAAATAAGATTTTTGCAAACCATAGTTTTCAAGTGACATTTGACAGATACAGGTTATTGACATTCCTATTCTTATTTGAATCGCACTGTATTTTGTCGTTCACCGGTATATTATATTAATTCCTTAGGTAAAGTTATTCGTGGAATAAAGCTTATCTGACGCAAATCCCTTCAATTCGCTACTTTATCTATGATCTCACGATTGTAACATTCTATTATTTTCTATTCTACGAATAAAGTTCCATCGTTTTTTCTAACAATTAAAAAAAAAAATCTCAATTTATAATATTCATGTTATGTTTCGTTCTGTCTATACTTACTGTTTTTATTTTGTTTGTTATACTAGTCATTGATGAGTAATTTGGGCATTAAGTACAAGAAGGTCCAATAGTTATATAGAATATTCTTTATTGTACAGTGGGGGTACGAAAAGGTTCGTCAGTTTTTGAATTCATTCCTTTATCAAGTCGTATATTGTACTTAGTAGTACTATTTGAAACTAAAACACTAAGCAAACATCTGCATACAAAATTATACTTACTCTATATGGAAATAAGTGTCAATATAGTATACACCGTGGACCTATAATCTAGTTTCTTATCAACATCAAACCTTTTACTGGCCTAGACATTACGAAGTTCTCAAAATCCCTATATCTTCTATTGAATTGTCAGTGTGTCAGTATCCTATATTTTATCTTGCATTGCGATCAATAATAATAAACTAATAATAGATTCATCCGCCATCTTTATCGCTGTCATCATCCATTTTTTATTACAAGCTTTATATTAAATTGCAATGTTTGTCCGGGTGGAATCTTGCAACTGAATTTTAAATCATTTATCTTAAACCGATTGAGCTGAAATTTGGAATACATGTTTATTTTGAATGACAATGCATGCTTAGCTATGTGACCTCATTCTAATTTCAATATGGCGGATCATCCAAGATGGCGGAATAGTTATTTTTTCTGCACTACCTCAGTATGGGTATCTAATGAAAGGGCTTGCTGAGGAGAACACGAAAACTAAGGGCAATTAAATGAAAGCTTGTGTTCAAAAAGTTTTTTTTTATTATTATTATTTTTTTATTTTAATGTGTATTTATTGAATTTGTCCTTGTTATTAATTAGGTACTCGACATTGGCAATTTCCACTTTGAGGTGACGAATCTATTCTTACCCCGTCTTTACACAGAACTATGAGATTAAAAAGTCATTCTTAGGTCTAAATACAGTAGGTAGCTAGCAACAGTACAGTTGAAATTGGCCATATATTTTTTTACAACAATGTTTTTAATATAATGTTATACGTACAATACTGTGTCAAAAAAAAAAGCTGGTGTCTGTTCGGAAAGTACTTATAAGGCTTTTGTATGATATTTATGAGAATTATCTTAGATTAAGAACCAATTTTATGAAATATTTTACGTATATACTTTGAATTTATAAGTAAATTTACCATAAAGATATAATTATGTACTTTTGAACATTTTAAATAAAGACAGTTTTACACGAACTGATATATATGATCTTTAACAGACTCCAAAAAACCGGCCAAGTGCGAGTTGGACTCGTGCACGAAGGGTTCCGTACCATTATCTATAAAAACGGCAAAAAAAATTACGTTTGTTGTATGGGAGCCCCCTTAAATATTTATTTTGTACTGTTTTTTAGTATTTGTTGTTATAGCGGCAAACATCATCTGTGAAAATTTGAACTCTAGTTAGAGTTGAAATTTGGTGACTGACGAACGGACGGACAGCGAAGTCTTAGTAATAGGGTTCCCGTTTTACCCTTTAGGTACGGATTTGGTACAAGAAAGTTTCTTACAATTCTAATGAGTCTTGAGCATTAAAAGGTTTCCTTTATGACTCATAATATGGATAAACTTTTTTTTTCTTGGTAAAATAGTGTTGTGCCGTAACCGTGATTATGTTTTTGTTTTACAAATAAATAATTGAATTATGTATACCTTTTTATTTCCCCAACATTTGTATTATTTATAAGTATCTGTACAGTTAACCGGAAACCTATCTCACCAATATGATGCCAAAAATCGTTACTATTGATTCAGTAACCGATTATCTTTATAATCACATTAATACATTACCCAAACTAACGTATAGCAAAGCCGGCCTCATCAGTTTTTCAAAATGGGGCTGATTGTATACCTCTATCTCTTTCTTTCGTGTTGCGAAGTAAATTAGAAAGACACTATCGAGTATATAGCCACAGTTCATTTAAATGCGGATGCTCCATTATTCCTATCTCGATGGTCGCATTATACTTTATGGTCGCAGTATTGCAGTGTTTCCACTTTTAGGGAATTTTCCCTTTTTTAGGGAAAAAATGCTGATATTTTGGATAGTTAAAGACAATTAGAAAAAGTCAAGGATTTGGGGAATTTCGGGGGAAAATCAAAACCTATACTGGTAACCCTGTAGTAAAGTAAACCATAGACTGAACCAATTATTTTTTTCGTAGGGGATTCCCCAGAATCGTTATAAATTTGTATTTACCATATTATTGTACTATTATCGTTGATATAGATGTTGTTGTTATAGGAACTTGATTTGATATATTTGAGTTTATTTGACGTAAGAACAGCATCAATTTTCAATTAGTATTTTTGTTGTATACATTAAATTATTTGCTGTGGTTTATTTCCTGTATTTTTATTATGCTCCCTAAATAGAGGATTTATGAAAGTAGTTCAGGGAATTTTAGAGATAAATTCAAAAGAAACTAGGGAAAAATGGAAATCGTAAGTGGTAACACTGAGTAAATGGTTAGCAACCTGTGGACAATAAATCACAGCATATAGTGATTTATGTGGTGATTATACTCTGAGCTGTGGACCCTACCAAAGACTATTATTTTATACTCCCTAGTGACAGTAGTGATCTGTGCTAGTGATCGAGACCGTAGGTGAAGTTAGTGGCCAACCGCCAAAGTCTCATATAAAGTGTATTGTTTAAGCGGCAAAGAGTAAAATAAGTAATGGGAACTGGCCTGTGTCAGTGTAACTTGTTGCTTATTATATTTTTAGCGCGATCTAAAATTTAAGTTAAATTCTTAAAATGGGATTCACTAAAGGTTCCATAGTACTTGATAGTGAAAATAGAGCTTATTACGCCGGCCAAACAATTAGTGGACAGATTCAATTCGACCAAGGGAAGGATAAAACAATTCATGGTAAGTTTAAATGTCCTAAAAATAACCTTGGATGAACTCCGGACGCTAAAGTCTATGCACTCTTATCTACTATGTAGTTACGAAAAAAAACATTAGGTATGCATAATGTTTTCGACCCTCATTACTCATGTATATTACATTTTTAAATATATGTAAGAATAAATACATTTCAAAATATAAAAAATAAAAATCCCCTCCACTGCACCGGCATCTGGATTAGGGTCTTATTTACCAATGGTCAGGATTTCATATTAAGCATAATTATTATTATGTGGAGTAAGTAGGGAGGTTGCATACATCCCAATATTTTATTTGACTTTTATTTTACATACCTGAAGGTATAAACTTTTTATGTTTAGATTATTTAAAAACTGTTAGTGTAAATATACCTTAAAATAAGATGAAATAATACAGTGAAATAAGACCTGCATTATTGGTTCATGCTTGTAGGAGTATTTTATATTTTTGTACACCACTATGGTAATGGATTTAAAAAATGTAAACATCTATGCCAATTTCAAACTTTTTTAAATATAATATCACTGTTAGTACTTATCTATTTACACAATTTATGCCATGAAAAAATATGTATTGATAACCCTATTGCATTAAAACTGTAAATTTAATATTTAAGAAATGAATTTCTGAGATAAGGTTACATTAATTTAAAATACTACTGGCTGGTGTAGTGTAACACACTTAATGGTCTGGAAGTTGCTTTTTTAAAGTAATTTTTTATTGCTACAGGTATATATGTCAGCTTGAAAGGGTTCTGCAAGGTCCATTGGACTACTCGCAAGACCCGGCGGGTCAATGACCGTACTGAAGTCTACACAGTTGATCACTCCTCTTTTGAAGAGTATGTGAATAAGAAAATTTTCGTCTTTGGAAATTCTGACGGTAACTACCTTCTTCTTCTGCAGGCGTTTTCCACAACTCTATGACTATTGCACCTGTTTTGAGTAGTGGAGAATGGTGGGCTAGTCACTCCAGCCATCCAAGTTCTAACAGGAAGTTCCCGAACTTCTTGAAGTCGCCGAAAACTTCCCAGAGACTACCCGGTGAGCCCAGGCTGTGAGCCCAGTAGGTGGCCACTTTGGTGCGTTCCAGCAAGTGAGCGGCTGTTTCTTCCGCCTTTATGTTTCCTCTGCATAGGGGGCTGTCAGTGATACCTAGATTGAAAAGGTGTTTATCAAAGTTGCCATGACCAGTCAAAATGTGGACACAGGCATTTTTGTGGAAATTGAAAAGAAAAATTTTTTTTTTGTCTTGCATTTATAAATTTGGACTGATGATTGTTGTTTTAATATTTATTATTATTTTTTTTTTATTTTGTATTTTGCATGTTGCATTTTTGGCCTCTTTTAAAAAGCTAAAAAACATGCTAACTCAAAAATGGTTCACTTTTGCATGATGCTTATGGGCCTTAAAATTATCGCAAATATTATAAAAAATGGGTTAATATTGTTGAATGGGTCCAGGAAAATTCTCGCATGATCGACATCAACCCTAACTCGAAATATGTCGAAACCCAACGACAAAATATGACAATAAAAATACCATAACTCCCGTAGGTTTGTAGATTTACAAGTCAAGGAGTTATTCTGCACCGCTAAAATATCTTGCAGGAGGGAAACAATTAAATGCCGGCAACTACAAGTTCCATTTCAACTTCCACATACCGGAGAGTTGTCCATCCTCGTTCGAGGGCTCGGTGGGCCACATCCGGTACCGCGTCAAGGCAGTCATGCTCACTACGGAAATGTTTTCGTCGAATAAGGAGTTATTCTCGTTCATTAGAGTAGAATCCCCATTGGATTTGAATGCTGACCCATATTGCAAGGTAAGATCCGCCATAAAACAGTGTGTATCAGAAGTCCGAAAAGCAAAATTGTCCGTCTGCACCGCATTTATTTTCACGACTGACAACGTCAAATTTAAACTAAAAATCTAATTCAATGACAAACTTAAAATAGGAAAAGGCAACAACGGAGTAGGTATATTGTGTAAGGTTAACATACAAAATATAAAACTATAAATTAAAAATACACACGACGCGATAGCGTCGTTAGCAATCGTAATACATTCAATAAAATATGAGCGAAATTTAAACGGGAATTAAAAAAAAAAAAAAGTCCTTTGCTAAAACTTGTAAGTTTACAATGTTAAATAGGTTTATGGGTGTGTCCTAAGGCCTCAACCTGGTACCTGTGACAATTTCTCAAAGGCCTGTAACTCAGAAACTATGATAGTTTCGTAATAGTCTGCTGTCACTAAGCATATACGCGTTAACTACTGTATAAAATATACGGTAGCTAATGTGTAGATCAGGGCTGTCCAAACTACATACCTTCGCGGGCTAATTAATTTTATTACAAAAGCTGGAGAGCCGCAGAAAAAAATATCATCAGTTTTCAAGTAAAAAAAATACAGGGTAATCAGTTCCTTATACGTTCATTGGTTCTTCGTTAATTTATCATTAA
This sequence comes from Ptilodon capucinus, assembly GCA_914767695.1. Lineage (NCBI taxonomy): Eukaryota > Metazoa > Arthropoda > Insecta > Lepidoptera > Notodontidae > Ptilodon > Ptilodon capucinus. Next base: position 10,616,531 of record OU611823.1, on the reverse strand, counting down.
CAATCATATATAATCATATCAACGTCAACATTCGTTGTTGCCAGACGCATTGCATGAAGAAGTGACTTAACTTACAGTGAAGATCTATACTTAGATTTTATAAAGTTCATTGTTGAAAACGCACTTTCACATAAATAAATGCTGCCCATCATCGATCCCATTTTCAAGCCAAAATTTGTTAGTTTGAGGAAACGATCGCCAAACATAAAAAAAAAATCCATTCCAGTTTCTGTCAAAAACTATTTTGTTTGGACAGCCCTGGTGTAGATGATGTTCGTTTAAAGTATTATTTCGGGCTTCTGATACACCTTGTATAATTTGATACCTACCAGGAACCAATCGAAATTGAGATGTCCCAATCGTATTGCTGCTGGTGCTTCAGCTCTGGGTTCTCGGAGGTGAAGGTAACGCTGCCCGCGGGCGGGTACTGCCTCGGACAGGTCATACCCATCGAAGTCAGCTGCGAGAACAACAGCAGCGTTGAAATATCGCGAATCGCGCTCGCTATTAAAAAGGTACCTATTTACTTTCATCACGTATACGTACATCACGCCGGTTTTCCACATAGGGGTAGGCAGAGGTGCACTGAAATGCGCCCACACTTCTTGATTTACACTCTATTTTAGACCATATTCCACCACGCTGGTCCGGTGCGAGTTGGTGAACTTTGTATAGACGTGTGTGTGTTTGTCACACGCCCTTGTATAGACGTGCAGGTTGCTTTCACCATTCAGCAAGTGGTAATCATTATTGGAAATTACATGAGCACATAAAAATCTTAAGAGGTGTGGACCTGGGAGTCACCCCCATAGTAACACTTTATAGTCACAAAAAGAGCTTTCCAACGAACCTCTGCGGTGTCAGCACGCATGTCAAGACAAGACCACTGGCACGGATTGGCTTGGTCGCTTTCTGTCTTATTTCATACGAGAGAAAGAGATATAATCAACATATTATGTGACATAAGTCTAGTCTTGGCGCTCATGCTACAACTACTGGTCGTTATTGGTCGGTGGGGACATTTTGCCCATCCTCCTTTGGGCGATTATTTAATTGATACACAACTGCTAAGTAGGTACTCATAATATGCTGATTTTAAAGCAGTGGTAGCCGAGTGGTCGAACACACGCCTTGCAAATCAAAGTGTGCAGGTTCGAACCCCGGCTCGCACCTCTGGGATTTATGTGCGAATCTCATTTTCATCCGAGATTATCACTTGCTCTGAAACGGTGAAGGAAAACACCGTGAGGAAACCTGCACGTCTGAGGGAATTTGTCTAGTTCTCTATAGATGTGTGAAGTCTGCCAACCCGCACTGGGCCAGCGTGGTGGACTATGGCCCAAATCCCCCTCGCATTGAGGGGAGGCCCGTGCCCAGCAGTGGGACGTTAAATGGGCTGTAGTAGTAAAGCCTATGAAAGAAAGGTGTATATTCTTCGTATGAAAGAAAGGTGCACTACAGTGTACGCATATTTCTTGTTCCATTTTTATAGATTGCGTATTGTATGTGTTTACAGAAGACCCGTTACATAGCATTGTCCGTGGCTGGTATGAAAGAAGACAAGGAAAAAGTGTTGGAGATCAAGAAGGGCTCCGTGCCCCGGAACACCACCCGCCGTTGGACTGTGGAGATAGAACTGCCTCAGATAGACGTGCCCAACCTTAGCCAATGCCAGTACATCGACATGAAGTATTATTTCACGGCGAGTCCCAATTTCAAAGTCTATTCATTTCAAGGGGTGAAAGGCTAATGTGACCTAAGAGACATTTTATACTTTACAGGAGAGCATACTCATTCGACGCAGAAAAAATAGCTGATTCCAAATATGCATGTAAGTCAATATTGCCCAAAAGTGTTGCTTGAGTCAAATAGCCTTTCACTTTCGATTTATTTCGTACTAGCTTTTACCCGCGACTGCGTCCGCGCAATGACTTAAATTATATCTCTTATGTTATTCTGATGTACAAACACTAATACTGTAAAGTTTCATCAAAGTCCGTTCAGTAGTTTTTGCGTGAAAGAGTAACAAACATCCATCCTCACAAACTTTCACATTTATAATATTAGTAGGATAGGCCAAAGACAGTTACAAATCGTAGCATTTTTTTCCTCATAACAAAACGAACTCTATCAATATGCAGTAAGATTGAATTTCTTTGGTCAAAGCCAAGCTACCACGCGTAAAAATTTGCTCGCTTACGCTGAATAATGAACTTTTTCTGTGAGTCAATACAGTTCGTTTGGGATTGGCAATAAATGTGATGCGCGAACGTCGGAGAGTGCTTTATGCTTCTACCGGATCGAATCGCGAAATAATATTTAAGGTTTGCATCACTGTATGGTAACTGAACTTTATATCAATTTGTGTTCGCCGTCAATTTTGTAAACTTAATAAATCCCTGGAGTCATATGTTAAATTTTTTAAAGGTCTGTTTTATAAATATTAGTTTCTCCTTGAAAGCGTAGTTTACACTGTCAAATAGGCTTATAGTTGTCTCACTGTTATTGTCGTTAGTCAAAGTCAAATCATTTATTTTGTATAGGCCTATGGGGGCACTTACAAATTGTCAAGTTTAAATTTTATTCTTATATACTACTATACTACCACCGGATCGAAACGCGACCTGAGAAGATCCGGCAAGAAACTCAGTGGGCTGATCATTTTTTTATATCGCCAAAACTTATTACAAATACACAGGTACATAAAGCGTTCTCGCGTCATACGCGGATTAAGAGTATAAATACTACTTACTTGTGACTTATTTTATTTTTTTGTGTTTATCCTCTGCAATCAGTCCTTGGACTATAAGCGGATAGATGGTGTGAGAGTAGGCTTGATGAGTGAACCCTCCATTGAGAACACTGCTCTTTTTAGGGTTCCGTACCTAAAAAGGAAAAAATGGAAACCTTATAAGATCACTTTGTTGTCCATCTGTCTGTCTGTCAAGACCCTTTTTCTCAAAAACGCGTTGAGTTAAAATGTATAACGAAAACTCTAGTCTGCGCTCCCTTCGTGCCGGCCGTGCTCGGTTTTTTATGAGGGTTTTACACCCCCTCGTGTAGCTGTAGAACATCCTGCCTCTTTAGGCGTCTGGGATGGTTGTGGCTTTTTAGCTAATTGGTTAGGTTTAAGCCAAGCCGTTGTTGGTATACTACGAGTATGGTACCTACTTTTATACAATAAATATTTTTTAGGTCACAACAGAAGTAGGCGGTTGCCACTCGAACCAAGATGATAGTCGACGGATAATCATCGGTACCATACCTCTGGAATACAACGAAGACAAAACTTCAGGGGATCAAACGCCTAAAGAAATAGAACAAGTGACCAGCTATCCCGCACCCATCATGAACCAGCCCGTACACACCTCCCCTTACCCTAACAACCAACCTTACCCGAACTCTACGCCTTACCCCGCAGTTAACGCGCCATACCCAAATACACCAAATATGAGCATTGTCCCCCCTTACCCCAACGCGACCCCGTACTCACCGGGTAATCAATATCCTCAAAACAACCAAGGATACCCTGGGAGCACTCCCAACCGTATGTCACCATACCCTCAAGGATACCCTGGTGCTCCTAACCCTGGTAACAGTCCTGTGCCATCTCGTGGACGGACCCCGAGCCCGGTGCCGCCTTATCCTGTAAATGGCGCTGCGATGACTTCGAGTCCGTTGAGGACGGGGACGTTTGGCTTCATGGTGCCTGGCGGGGATACAGTCCCAACGCCTTCACTGCCGCCGGGAGCTAATATACCTTATGCAAGTAAAACAAATACTTTTAGTCTCGTTAGCCGCCCTAAGCTAAATTGTTGTGCTATAAGTGGGCTCACTAGTTTTATGGCCATGGTGGCAATTGAATCTGGAACCTCTTGGTTACGTGTTGCCCGCATAACAACCAGGATATTATAATTTTTTGAGTAGCATTTTTATCCTCTCCATCTAAATGCGTCTGCTAGAAGTAGACTCACATCAATAGATTTATGGCCAGGGTGGCAATTGAATTTGGAACCTCTCGGTTACGGGTCGCTCGAATAACCACTAGGATATTGACTCATTCATTTTTTATTAAGTAGATTTTGGCCATAAATCTGTTGATATAAGCCCACTTCTAGCGTACGCATTTAGACTAGTTAAAGATCGGCGATCGGCCATTCAATCTGGAACCCTTCGGTATCGGGTCTCCCGTATAACCACTGGGATATTGACGTTTAAAGTTATTTGTATTTTTTTGTTAATTCCAGCCTCTAACTCCCGGTAACCCGTACGCCAGTGCGTCAGCCCCCGAGCCCTCCACCCCGGACAGTGTAGACAGTGAGTAATCAATATCAATTTCGCCAGACAACGCATACCCATCGTATAATCCCAAACTAAGCAAAGCTTGTAGTATGGGTACCGTACAATGGACTGGGGGCGATTCCAGTTAGGTACACCCAGACCAAGGCAAATGCCGAAAAGACAATTTCTGAAATTTGCTCTTGGCGGGAGTAGCAGTGGTAGCCGAGTGGTCAAACGCACGCCTTGCAATCGAAGAGTGCAGGTTCAAACCCCGGCTCGCACCTCTGGGATTTATGTGCGAATCTCATTTTCATCCGAGATTATCACTTGCTATGAAAGGGTGAAGGAAAACATCGTGAGGAAACCTGCACGTCTGAGGAACTTGAACTAGTTTTCGATAGATGTGTGAAGTCTTCCAACCCGCACTGGGCCAGCGTGGTGGACTATGGCCCGAATCCTCCTCACATTGAGGGGAGGCTCGTGCCCCATAGTTATACCTAAAGTATAATAGGCAACTTTGTGGGAAAGATATAGTCAGAAATAGCTCTAGACAGATTTGTATCGGAGATTGAAATGCGCAAATGTCAAAGTGCTACCAATTTTTTGTCCAACCCAAAAACGAACTGTATTAACTCACACAAGAAGCACATTTTTCAACAAACTTCCATTGATGACCCGAGCGATATTAGGCGTTGCTTGGCTTGTGCCAAAGACATTACAATCTTATACATATTGTCATAGAGTACATTTAAAAAAATGTTAACTGAATTCTGTAGGGCTGTTGTTCAGGATTGGGACAGTCCTATAAGCTACATTACGGATTAATTTTCAGAGAATCTGTCAGTGATGTCGGCAGCAACATCAAATACGCCGTACAATCCTGACTTCATGAACGAACAGAGGAAAGACGAGAAATAAAAAAAAAAACTATATACGGGTATCAGAAGTCGCCGAATTAGTATTTTAGACACATATTCGATAGCTAAATATTCATTTTCTCGTAAAGTTATAAAATATGCAATGAAAAAAAAATCAGATTTTTTTAATACATTTTATTTATATTAAGATACTCGTGCAGATGATAAAATATTATTTCGGACTTCGATATACCCTGTACTTGCATAATATGAATATTTTTTATAGGATTTAGTAATCTCATTTAAAACTGCTTTGTGCTTGCGTTTTATAAAGCGTGTGGGCAAAGTTGTATGTTATCATAATGCATTTATTTTTTTAAACTTTTACACTTTACCACCGATGTTTTATAAGTACATTTTAAATAATTATAAGTTAAATTATAGAATCTATAAATGTTAATCTTATTATAAAAATGATAAGCTACTCTCAGCTTTAAAATGGTGCTTACACATTATAAAATAACCTTGTTTTTATATACCTATCGTTATTTATTGTGGATGGAGTATATAAAGGGCCCATTTTTAAATCCCCGACAAGATGTCACAGCTCTACCTAACTAATATAGTTACTTGATTATTTATTTGTATATTATATTAATTACTTAGGTAGACTTATTCTTGGAATTGAGCCTATCATACCTTCAATTTCGCTCCTTTATCTATGATCTCACGATTGTAACTCTATTATTTTCTATTCTACAAATAAAGTTCTGTCGGTTTTTCTAACAATTAAAAATAAGTCTCAATTAAAACAGGGTGTTTCAGAAGTCCGAAATAATACTTTCGACGTTTGCATCAGTATCGAGTATACTGATGGTATAAATATTTTATTTAATTTCGACCTTTTTTTTCCAACTTTTTTTGTCGTCAATTTCTATAACGCGTAATATCTCGAGTCCTATGTAAAATCTGCGTGTTATATTTTGTGAATGTTGGTAGTCGCCCCTCATAAGTGTAATTTACACTGCTGAATAGGGTTATGGATGTACCCAAAGGCCAACACGATACCTGTGACAAATATTCAAAGGTCTATATTTAAGAAAGTATGATAGTTAGGTATAAACTGTCTTCATTAAGCATTCACATATGAGCTACCGTATATGTACCCAAAGTATTATTTCGGACTTCTGATACAGCCTGTATGTTCATGTTATGTTTAATTATGTCTATACTTAATACTTTTATTTTGTGTATGTATACTAGTCATTGATAGATAATTTTGGTATTTTTCGTTTTGTTTCGAGATATGTCGAATTAGAGATGATGTCGATAATGCGAGAATTGTGTCCCAGTAGGTAGAGAGAGCTACAGTAGAGTTGGGATTGGCCATATATTTGTTTACAACAGGATTTTAATATTATACGTACAATACTTATTATGAAAGAGAGCTGGTTTCTCTTCACAAAGTACTTATAAGCCTTTTGTATGATTTTTATGAGAATTATTTTAGATTAAGATCCAATGTTAAGAAATATTTTACAATCATATAAAATAATGTTGACACTTTGAATTTTTAAGTAAATATTTTTACCGCAAAGATAAAACTATGAATATGTACTTTGAACATTTTAAATAAAGACATTTTTTACACGAACTGATTAATATGATCTTTAACAGACTCCAAAGAAGGAGGAGTTTCTCAATTCAACCCTTAAATGATTTTACCCTTACGTACCATACTGTTGATAAAAAAAAACAAATCGTAATAACAATATTTTATTTCTATAACATCGAGCGTATCAAAGATTATATAAAAAATAATTTTTAAATCTTAACGAAAACTAAGTAATAAGCTATAGCCACTATAATAGTGAGTGACATCTCGATTTTTAACCTTATTGTACAGAGATTAGCTTTGTATTCGCCGTAGCAAGCCTTTATTGTTTTTATTTTTATTATTAACTTTTGATTACATCAACATAATTATATTTTTACATACATACAGATACCATCACATCAAAGCCTCACTATTTATGGTTTTTTTTTTTATTCCTTTGTATGGTAGAGCTATTAAGACTGCCAATATATCTAATAGTGTAGGTCTAGTGCTGTGGTGGACAAACTTCCTTATTGAGGGGCCAGAAAGTTTAAGAAATGTCAGAGGGCCAGAATTATAGGAAAAAATCATTTTGTGTTGAACTGTACTAAATAGAATCTACTTTAGTAGCCCACCACAGGTCTAGTGTATACTTTTTACTCTTTTACCGTAATAGCAGCGCAATAATTCCTATCAAATTTCGCGTAAACGCGGTAACGTTAAAACTTAGAAGTCACATGTCGCACCCATAAATTTTAATATTCTAAAATGGCACTTGGACTTACACACTAACTCCTTGCCCCGGCTGCACTCGACTACAACTCCTTCACATTTAGTTAAACGAGGTACAAAATCTGCGCAATAAGTACATCGAGATAAATAACATACTTGGGCAGTCAGTAATAGTAAGTTAAATTTAAGTTTGTTACTTTGTTTTATAGTTTCACCAATACACCAAGCGTTTCCTCAAACTCAGTTACCTATTGACAAAATCATCGGTTAAGCAGGGGATGGAAGACAGATTTTTAAAAAATGAAGAGAATTTGTAACTTGTTTGAGACGTTATCTTCTGGTACTACTGATCTATTATTGTAAATTATTTCACATAAAAAAGAAGCTACATTGTATCTTTTTTTTTTATAGCCTAGTATATGTCCCACTGCTGGGCAAAGGCCTCCCCCTTTCGTCTCCACATGTCCCTATCCTGGGCCCGTTGTGGCCACGTTTCTCCCGCAAAGGTGACCAAATCGTCGCACCATCTTCTCCTTGGTCTGCCACGACGCCGGCAACCGCCTTCGGGCATCCAGGTGTTGACACGATTTGTCCATCCGTGCTACGTGACCGGCCCACTCCCACTTCAGCTTTGCCGTCTTCCCACCCACGTCAGTAATACGAGTAATGGAGCGTAGGGTGGTGTTTCTGACGCGGTCTGTCCGTTTAACACCTAATATGCTACTCTACTATTGTATCTTAGGCACAGATAAACAGTCCTTACTTAAAACTAGATATATTATGTATAATCTATGCAAATTAAGATCTAAGCTTTAAGTTTACTTGTACTTTAAGTTTATTAATTATCCATTTTATGAAGCACCAATAATTAAACAATCATACTTTCGAAAAATTGAAATGACTCCTAGACACGGATCTTGAACGATTGCCAGAATACGGATCTTCATCAATATCAGAATGAAAAGGGCTCCTATCGTCAAACAAAAACATCACTTGCTACCACGTCAACGACAAGACTCGTGTCTCGGATTTTGTCGCCCCGATTCGCATGTCACGTTATTTTCTCAAGTTGTGCCTAACTAACATTACTTACTGTTGACAATTTAATAATGGCGAAACCCAAAATACAGGCTAGGCCTCGTTTGGGTTCCATAGTACTTCGTGGACCCAAACGAATGTCCCTACTATCGAAGCAGAGGACTGGGGTCGTACCTCGAGCCGGATACCCTGACGGGAATCAAATCAAACCTGCATACCACTAATCCGAGCGATAATATTTGTACGCGTAAACAATATGTACAACATTTAAAAAACATTCGTGAATAAAGTTATATAGAGAAAGATATTGTATCAATATAATATAGTATCAATATAAAACTAAAATAAAAAGTTACATTGTACTTGTAAACTTATCAAAAAGGAAATGCAAAATATCAAAATATAACCTCCAAATATATAGAACGTTGTAATCCATTTACTGTGGCATTGTAAAACAAATTTCTATATATTTGACGGTGAATGTTTATACTGAGTGAAATATTTCTTACTCACTCTATCACGGCGGTGGCGCGGACGGAGTGAAAGAGCCGTTAGTTAAAGGCGGCGCATTCACTTGCGGCATCATGTTACCGGTAGGATACGGTGGTATAGAACTTGGCATCCTATTATCAGTAGGATAAGGTGGAATTTGATTTTGAACCGGATAAGGAGGATTATTAATCACAACAGTGTCCGGCGCTTTGAAGCCAATTTCATAATCCCTAAACGGCGTCTTCTGCGATTGAGTTTGTGCATTATTGTCAGCGGGGTAAGGTGGATTGTTGGTTGGGTGTGGGTACGGAGTACCGTAGTTCGGATACGGTATGGATTGTGGTGGACTGAAGTTGTTTACGCTTGATATTTGTGGTTGTATGGGGCTCCGACGAGCTGGTGAAGGGCTGCTTATTACCGGGATGGGGCTGTTGGGCAGTTGATCGGCTAAAGGGTGATAATAGTCGTCGTCTGTGATCTCCTTTATAGGCACCAATCCTAAGGCTATTTCGGATTCGTCTTGCATCGCGTCGTTACAGCCTGATACTTTTATTGTTATCTGAAATTTAGAAGAATATAATAAATATCGGCAGATAAAGTCAAATCATTTACTTTGTATAGGCCTATGGGGGCACTTACAAATTGTCAAGTTTACATTTTTTCTTATATACTACTATACTACCACCGGATCGAAAAGCGACCTAAACTGAGAAGATCCGGCAAGAAACTCATTGGGCTGATCATTTTTTTAACAACACCTATATATCACCTACTCATAGCATAATCCCAAAATAAGCAACCTCACTTACCCTGAAGAAGTATCTGACGTCGATGATGGTGCAGTTCTCCAGATAGGGGGCAATCATGTCCGGCACGAGCAGGTTACAGACGAAGTCGCAGCTGGAGTTGGGCAGCACGGCGCCGGTCTTGGCGGTCACCAGCACGCTCTCCGGCGACGTGAACTCCGAAGCCGGTTCGGTGCTGCGGTAATACTCCCTCTATAGAGATACAAATTATATTTTACTTTCCGATTAACAACACACAGTTGCACTAAAAGCTACAAATAACCTCGTATTTACATTTGGAGTAGGTGCCAATCTATGTCATAATAGGCAAATATATACAGGGTGTATCAGAAGTCCGAAATAATATCTCAAGTGCATATGTGCTTAGTGAAGACAGATTATACATAACTATCATAGTTTCTGAGTTATGGACCTTGGAATATTTGTCACAGGAATCGTGTTCTGGCCTTTGGGTACATCCACAACACTATTCAGCAGTGTAAACTACACTTATGAGTGATGACTACCAATATTCACAAAACAGAACATGCAAATTTTACATAGAACTAGATATAAATACGGGTTATTGAAATTGACGACGAAAATTTCGATTAATCGAATTTCGATTAAATTTTTATCCCATTCGGTTGTATACCCGTTATTGAAGCAAAAGTCAAAGTATTATTTTGGACTTCTGAAAAACCCTGTTAGAGACAAATCAACCAGTGGCGTTAGCACGCATGTCAACCCAAGACCTCTGTCACGGATTGGCTCGGTCGCTCTCTGTCTTATTTCATACGAGAGAAAGAGATAATCAACATATTCTGTGACATTAGTCTAGTCTTGGCGCTCATGCACGGGGGCAAATCTAGCATGATCGTTTTATTTCGACATATTTTGAATTGGAGATAAAATCGATCATACGACAATTGCCCCCAGATTTGTCGTTATATTTCGACATATTTTGAATTGGAGCAATTGCCCCCCATGGTCTAGTCTTGGCCCACATGCTACCGGTGTGACGTTACCGTGACGATTTCGCAATACATCTTGGTGATTTCGACGTTGCTCTCGTTCTGCACTTGGATCGCGACGGGCACGGCCTGCCCGGGGCAGAAGCCGGCGGCGGGCAGGCGCGCGCGCACCGCCACGGGCCGCGCGCCGCACACGCACATGCACCCGTACACCTCCTCGAACTCAAGGTTGATCGGTTGCTGTCGAACAAAACGTATAACATTATAACGACGGCAGTCGCCACGTCAAAACTGGCTCGACTAATTTTCATCCATACCAATACCGTATAAACCATAGAGTAACTAGAGAACCCATATCGACTGCGCCCTGCGTATGACTGCGGCAATATTTTTTTACGTTTATATGACTTACACCATTGTAGTTACCTGTAGTATATTGTTTGTCACCTTAGGTACTTACTTGATTCGGCAAATACATAGGGCAACTGCAATAACGGATGTCAGATACACGCCAGAAAAAATTGCCGCAGGGTGGAGTCGATAGGGCGTCTCCGTTTTACTTTATAGTATTATCTCATACAAGAAGCACATTTTTCAACGAAATGTCATCAGTGACGCTAGCGAGTTTTGACAAGTGATCGCGTGGCTTTTGCCACGGAAAAATTTAATCTATACATATAATACACTAGCTTCTACCCATCACTTCATCCGCGCAGACTTCAATCATTCAATATCGTTATAAATGATACACCCAGGGAATCATGGTCATCCAGTATTGGTCTTTACTCACCCTCAAAGCCGGGTCCCCCACATTCAAATCTAACGGTGCAACTACTTGAAAGCTCTGGTAAAGCTCATCATTCGCCGGCATTGGGTCCATATATGTCATGACTGCAGTAATATTGTATTGGATTTCACCCTTTTCTCCTTTGAAGGATGACGGAGATAATGTTGGTATACGGTATTGGAAGGGGATGGCATGAGACCCTGCTGGCAGCTGTGATGTACCTATAAATAGAAACATAGGAATATTACGTCCATGAGGGCTAGGACCTCGCTACTGGGTGTTCCAAGTCATTCCCCAACATCTGATTGAAGCATCCGGTGACCAGAATGCTAGAAACAAATCAGCATTACCATTCAATGTGGCAATGCTGCAAGAATTTTGAGCCTACTACCGCCAAACAGTGGGGGTTTTATATAAATCTTTAGTTTAAATTTGATAATTACTGTTTTTATAATAGTACATAAATATAAATTAAATTCTTGTGAACCAATTAGAGACCTGAATGTTAGTGTTATCTCACTGCATAGCCACTTGCTAATTGGATAATTTACTAATGGTGCTTATCAAAACATGTTTTAGTTTTATGAAATCACTTTAAATGTTTACATCAATTAAAATAATTAAATCGAATGTTGAATTTATGATGAGCCATCGAGGCCTGATTTTTTTTGCCAACATAAAAATTAAATGTCATGACTCCATTCTTCAATCAAATCATACTGACAGGGCAAGCGAATTTCACTTATACCGTAATTGACGCGCGGCGTTTGACGCCCCAGTGCGGGCATCATTATTGTATCTCATATTATTGTTTAGTCAAAGGAGGAAATTTTAGCCATTCTCAGAAATATGAAGCAGTATTTATATTTAAGCATTATATGAATGTGTCACCTACAGTTAGTAAAAAACAGGCATTGCAATGTTACAATAATCAGTGAATCCATTTTGGGTAATTTTTTAGACTCACCGGCACCACCGATGAGATTCTCGGTGTAATTGAAGTAGTCCTCGTGTCCAACGTAATTTACTGTATACTCCCGTTCCATGTCGTTGACAACCTCCGTCTCAGTCTCAGTCCACAGCACATCTGCCTCTCCATGGTAAGTGATTGATAAAACTGAAATCACCATTGTAATATTTCAAATTTATATCCCATACTAAAAATGTATGTTTTGCAAATTCATATAAATTTCACAGGGGTACCTTGCAGTTTTTTAAATATTGCAACATTCATAAAAAACATACAAGTGCTAGGTATTAGTTACTCGGTTATATCTATAGGTAGCTAAGTCTGGATATGTTCAGATTAATTGTTTACCTACTTCAATAATACACCCTTCGGCACAAACATCATCAACATAGACATAATATTAAAGTAGGTACTAGTAAGCTACGTAGAAATAACATTTGTCTTACCTGAAAAAGTTAAGGGTTGCTCCAAGACGAAAACTACCGAGCCAGATATCACTTGGCCGGAATAATACACACCGGATTTATCAGTCAGCCTTATCCTACCATTTCTGAAGCCGGTAGACATGGTTCTTACAATTATAAGTAAGGAACAGTTCCCAAATTAGATGGGAGTTACCCACTGGAATTTTAATGTGTCATTATAAATGGGCGCCGTACCGTACTGTATATCCCAGGCACATAGCTGTCTGATTATGTTCAAGGCTATGTAAGAATAATTTACAAGTTTAATAAAAAATAAAAGTCGCAATTTCGTTCGAATAATCACTATTTATATCACATGTCACTACTTCACCAACTTTTCTGATTATTGAATCAATTTGTGATTGATTTGTTCTTTTTCTTCCTTTTGGACGAAGCTAATTAAATTATGAAACTTAATAGAATATGAGAAATGCCTAAACCAGCAATAAGCATGTATTTATCAATCTCAGTATTTAATGTATGGACAAATTCGTTCAATAAATCAAATAAAAATGTGTAATGAAGGTGATAAAGAGAGCGGTGAAACTGATTGATTTGATTCGTTCTGTTTGTGTCAGATTTGACATTTTCTATTTCGGCACGGATTCTGTTCCAGTTTTTATTCTATGAATTTTAGCATCATTTTATTTGCACGATATTAGTAAAAGACAAAGATGGAGAAACAACAGATGTATTTGACACTTTACAATCTTCCTTTTGATGACGTTGCGTGAGTCATCCGCCATCTTTATCGCTGTCATCATTCATTTTTATTCTGTATTTATTCAATTTGTCCTTGCTATAATTACTCGACATTGCCATAAATACTGCATATTCCTCATCTTATTCCATCAAAATATCATTATTTCACTCTTTCGTAAAAAAAGAAGAAGAAGACGTTGCGTCGCTACTGTTATAAACTTATAATGCCCAGACTCGGGGTCATATTCAACATTATGTTATGTTTTGAAAATATTAGTAGTCGCTTCTCGAAAATATTGTTGGCAGTGTTTAATAGGTTTTTGGATGCGCTGTAAGACTTCAACACGATACTTTTAACGAACAATAAAAGGTCTTATCTCCTTCAACTGTCAGATTCGCCGAGAAAATGACGTCACACCAAGCCATGTCCAGTACAAACAGCTCGATGTGACGTCATTTTCCCGACAAATCTGATAGTTGAAGGAGTTAAGACTTATGTCTATACGGTCATGCTAAGGGTGCAGATATGTAGACGATATAATATGACGAAATTACCTTTAATTCGTTGTTTTATCTATGATCTCTAGATTAAAATATTCTAATAATTTCTATTCGACCAATAAAATTATATCGGCTTTTCTAACAATTAAAAATAAGTCTATTTTATTAAATATCCATGTTATGTTTAATTCTGTCTATTCTTATCTATTTTAATTTTGTTTGTGTATATTAGTGTTTGAAGGAATATTTTGGAATTAATACAAGGTTTTGTTGTAGATAGATACCTACTCTTTATTGTACATCGAACATTGAGAAAAATATATAACATTATTATGTCTAAATACAGTAAGTAGCTAGCTACAGTACAGTTAAAATTGGCCATTTTTTTACAACAGATTTAAATGTTGTACAATATTTATTATAATAAAATAGAGCTGGTTTCTCTTCACAAAGTAGGTACTTATAAGAATTTTGTATTTTTTCTGAGAATTATTTTGGTATATGATATGCAATTTTATGAAATATTTTTATATACATAATATAAAATAATTCTTACGGCAGCGATCAAATCATGAATATGTACTTTTGAACATTTCAAATAGACATTTTTTACACAATCTGATTAATATGATATTTTCTAACCGACTCCAAAAAAGGAGATTTCCAATTCGACACTTTAATGGTTTTACACTTACGTACCATACTGTATGTTTATAAAAAATAACTAATCGTAACAATAATATTTCGTTTCCATGACATCGAGCGTCTCAAATAAATGTACAAAAAATTAGTTTAAATCTTGATTAACGAAAATAAAAAACTTTGTGTGACTTTCGATTTTTAACCAATAAGATTAACAGATAAGATTAACGTTGAATTCGCCGTAGCAATCTTTTATGGATTTTTATTATTATCTATATATACCTTATACCTAATATTATAAAGCTGAAGAGTTTGTTCGTTTGGTTGAACGCGCTAATCTCAGGAATTACTGGTCCGATTTCAAAAAATATTTTTGCACTGTATTGCCTATTCGTTGAGAAAGGTTATAGACTTATATCAGCACGCTACGACACAGTAGGTAACCATAAACGCGGGTGTAACCGCGGGCACATCTTGTTATTATTACCTAATTGATTACATCGAAGGGGTGAACACATAGGGGTATATTTGTATACACATAGAGATATCACATCAAAGCCTCACTACTTACAATAAAAACATTTATTTATTTGTTTGGTTGATATATTAACACTACAAATATATCAAAGAGTGCCAAGCGTATATTTTTACCTGTATTTTTTACTCTTTTACCTTCTTAAATTGTACGGTCAACTCATACAGCGCCTCTACTACTACTACAGCCCTTTTAACGTCCCACTGCTGGGCACGGGCCTCCCCTCAATGCGAGGGGGATTTCAGGCCATAGTCCACCACGCTGGCCCAGTGCGGGTTGGCAGACTTCACACATCTATCGAGAACTAGACAAGTTCCCTCAGACGTGCAGGTTTCCTCACGATGTTATCCTTCACCGTTTCATAGCAAGTGATAATCTCGGATGAAAATGAGATAGCAAGTGATAATCTCACACAGCGCCTCTATCGGCGAAATAATAGATAGATAACTATTCATTGTTCCACCTCTCAAAGAAATACAAACTATACATATACGATAAAAGTGCAACAACAATGAGCGGCCTTATCACTAAAAGAGATCTGTACCAGGCAACCTTTGGATGGAAAGGAATTAAAATACTAATAAGGACGAGGTGTACTAAATAAATAACATAGACTAATAATGTACCACACTTTCCATAAGATTTCGCGTTTACGCGTTATAGTAATTACTTTGAAGTCACACCATGTCCGAAACTATAAATTTTAATATCCTAAATTGGCACCTGAACTTACACACTAACTCCTTGCACCGGCTGCACTCGAGTACAACACCTTCACATTTAGTTACTACTACTACTATAGCTCTTTTTAACGTCCCACTCCTGGGGACTCCTCTCAATGCGAGGGGGATTCAGTTAAAGGAAGTATATTATAATCTACACAGTAAGTACATCGAGATAAATAACATGCTTCACTACTACATTTATATGGTAATTAATTATTTATGACACCGACTAATAGGTAAGTTAAATTTATTATTTTGTTTAATAGTTTCACCAATAGACCAAGTGTTTCCTCATCGGTTAAGCACGGGATGGAAGACATAGATTTAAAAAAATGAGAAGTTGTAACATGTTTGATACGTTAACTCTGGTAATATTGATCCACATTTATTTATTGTAAATTATTTCATTGATAAAATAAGTTAAATTCTGAGGCGCAGATAAACAGTCCTTACTTAAAACTAGTATGTATATATCATGTATAATCTAAACATATAGAGATCTCAAGTTAAAGTCCTTTAAATTTAATGTAATATCCATTCTACGAAGCACCAATAACTCACAAATAAAGCTTTAGAAATAACTAAAAGACTCCTAGACACGGATCTTGAGCTATTGCCAGAATAGGGAAGATGAATGCATCTGTAGTTGTAGCATGTGCGCCAAGACTAGATGTATGTCACAGAATATGTTGATTATATCTTTTTCTTTCGTATGAAATAAGACAGAGAGCGACGGATCCAATCCGTGACAGAGGTCTTGTCACGAAATGCGTGTTAACACCACTACAGTCAATATCAAAATAAAAAAGGGCTCTTATCGTTAAAAATAAAAGTCACTTGCTGTGAGCTACATGACTCGTGTTGCGGAATTTGTCGCCCCGATTCGTATCGTAAGATAATAAGACATAGGTACTTTTGTCAGATTTTCTTTTGGCGGTAAAGGGAAGATCTTCCTACCAGGCCAGGCCTAGTTTGGGTTCCACAGTAAATATAACTTCTTTTGTTAGTTACTATTTTGGTAAATAAACTTTATTTTATTATACCACTTAAGGCGCTCAAGATCCATGCCCTCGAAGTTCGTTTCATTGCACAAAATTACACTTAAAATATATGAAAGTCTTTCAACAACCAGTCTTTTGTTTCCCTTCCTAATAGCGGGGCTTCAACTGAAATTCATTCCTACCGTCTCGTCATGTTTTACAAATGGTACAGCACGTAGCACGTGGGCCAAGGCTAGACTTATGTCACGGAATATGTCAATTTTATCTCAATATCTCCTATGCAATAAGACAGTGAATGAGCGATTCGGCGCGACACAGGTGCAGTCTTAGCATGCGTGCTAATCGCACAGAAACGTGATGTAATAAAATAATTAGATTTGAGACTAGGTAACCCCAAAATATATACTAAGTAATTTCATTTCCACCTTGAATTTTCATTTTTAGTGTAAAAGTATTCTACAGTTGCATAACTGCAGTGTAGATGGTGGATAACTTTTTGGATACATTATTTAGTATCTATGTATATACTTTTAGGAGCTGTACGGGTATTTTAATGCCGCTAATAGTATAAATATCGGTAGGAATGAAAGACGTCCCGCTAATCTACCTCATAATAATCATTCTTATACTCGTATTCGATCATAAAATTTTAATAAAGTCCAATTAATTAATTATATGAAAACAATATAAAATCACATTTTTAATTGTCTTGCATTGAGCTATAAAGCAAATAGTGTGAATAATCAACTGCAGTACACCTCTCTGCCTGCCCCTTTCGGGAATACAGATATAGGTACAATTAAGCAAAAATGCTTGTAAATAATGGGCTCACGTCAAAAGGCCGGTGTAGGGAAAGAACCCGGAACCACTTGATAATGTGGCCTCACTAAGTCATTGACGCTAATATAGTAATAATAATTTATATCATCAGATAAAGATAACTTTGTGGACCCAAACGTACGCCCCTACTATCGAAATAGAGGACTGGGGTCCAAGCTCGAGCCAGATACCCTGACGGGAATCGAACCCGCATACCACTAATCCGAGCGATCCTAACGTAATATTTGTACGCGTAAACAATATTGAGTAAAAAAAAATATAGAAAACATTCCGTGAATAAAGTAATATAGAAATTTTCTTATCAATATAAAAGTAAAATTCAAAGGTTCCATTTGTAAACTTATCAAAAAATAAATGCAAAATGTCAAAATTTTACCACCAAATTTATAGCAAGTTGTGGTCCATATATGGTGTGTACATTGTAAAACAATCATTTCACAAATTTCTATAAATTTGGGGGTGAATGTTTATACTGAGTGAAATGTATCTTACTCACTCTATCACAGACGTTGGCGTAGATGTCGAAAGAGAGCCGTTATCATACGGCGTCATGGAGCCGTTATCATACGCCGTAATGGAGCCGTTGTCATACGGCGTAATGGAGCCGTTATCATACGGCGTAATGGAGCCGTTGTCATACGGCGTAAGAGAACCGTTACCATACGGCGCAGCATCCACTTGCGGTATCATGTTCATGGCAGGGTACGGTGGCATATAACTTGGCACCCTATTATCAGTAGGATAAGGTGGATTTTGATTTCGAACCGGATAAGGCGGATTATGAATCTTAACAGTGTCCGGCGCTTTGAAGCCAATTTCATAATCCCTAAACGGCTTGTTATGCGATCGAGTTTGTGCATTATTCTCAGCGAGGTAAGCGGTGTTAGTCGGATACGCATACGGAGTATCGTAGTCCGGGTCAGATCGTGGTAGACTGAGGTTGTTTACGCTTGATATTTCTTGTTGTATGGGGCTACCACGAGCTGGTGAAGGGCTGCTCAGTGCCGGGATGGGGCTGTTGGGCAGTTGTTCGGCTAAAGGGTGATAATAGTTGTCGTCTGTGATCTCCTTTATAGGCACCAATCCTAAGAATATTTCGCATTCATCTTGCATCGGTTCGTTACAATCCGATACTTTTATTGTTATCTGTAATTGAGCAAAATATAATAAATTTCGGCACACAACACCTACTCATGGTATAATCATAAACTGAACATGCATGGATACGATATAATGGGCTAGGACCCGATTGAAATTTTCCCCATAACATAATTAGTATTTTCGAGCCCTACTGTCAGGTATGAAGAATGAAGAGTATCCGTAGCAAAGGAGTCAGAGTAGTACATAATATGGAGGATTGAAAGGCTATTTGACTTAAGCGACACTTTTGGGTGCTAATTACATAAATACACATTTGGAATCAGCATTTTTTTCTATCCTCTGACTTTACTGACTATTTTCTGAAAAAACTGACTTTTACTGACCGTGTTTCAAAAAACTCACTTTTTCTGAATTTACTGACCGGTTTCGAATGTTATATTGATAAAAGATGTTGTTTTCGAGGCTTCTGTACATAAACTATGAAAGCACAGAGCATTGCTCAAACGAAAAGATAAACTGGATAGAGAGACAAACTTAACTTTGCCGTTGGTAAACTGTTGTCCCCATACAAACTCACTACAAATAAGTTTGAAATCGTAAAAAAAAAAATTCTTTGGAACTAAAAAAAATGTTTTTTTTAGATGTTTCCCTTTACTTGTGCTATAAGGCATTGCTTCTATCAAATTTTCATGATTCTAGGTCAACGAGAAGTAATCTATAGGTTTTTGATTCCCTTAAAAATGTACTAAATACGTAACTTAAACTGCCGTATATTTTGATTGCGTTAACTTAGAACTTTGATTTACAGCTTCAAGGTACCGCAGACTTGTCTTGGTTATTAATTTCAACTTGATGCCTCCACGCATTACTGAGTAAAAGGGTCTACACAGACAGGCAGACTGACACATGAACAGACAGACGGAGAACAAATTGATCCTATAAGGGTTCCTTTTTTCCTTATTAGACCCTAAAAATTAAGTCATAGCAACTCAAAAATAATAGTTTTAGACGACTTGAGGTCCCACACTTACCCTGAAGAAGTATCTGACATCGATGATGCTGCAGTTCTCCAGATAGGGGGCAATTATGTCCGGCACGAGCAGGTTGCAGACGAACTCGCAGCTGGACTTGGGCAGCACCGCGGGGGTCTTGGCGACCACCAGCACGGTATTAGGCGGCGTAAACTCCGACACCGGCTCGGTGCTGCGGTAACACTCCCTCTATATGAATACAAATTATATTTGAAAATAGCTGTCCGCGGGACTCTGTACCCCCGAAATTTACTTTCCGATTTACAAAAATAAAAAACTGACTTCAAAAATCTACGTGCACTAAAAAGCTACAAATCTATACTTAATACTAATATATAAAGCTGAAGTTTGTTTGTTTGGTTGAACGCGCTAATCTCTGGAACTACTGGTTCGAATTGATAAAATAATTTTTGTGTTGAATAGTCCATTTATCGAGGAAGGCTATAGGCTATATAATATCACGCTACGACCAATAGCAGCGGAGCAGCAACAGGGGTCGAAACAGATTGTATGCTCAAAAATACTGATTTTACTGACTGTGAGACTCGAAAATACTGACTTTACTGACCTAACTTTAAAGGGGAACCCCAAAATTTACAGAACTTTAAATCCACCTCCAAATTCCTAACAGATATTTTAAGAAAAAAAGTGTCTAATAATGCCACTATAAAGCCCCGCACACACTGGGGCGTCCAAGATACGCGTCTTTTTTGCCAATACCAATATATAACATCATAAAACGTCACGACGCTCACTATACACCGTCACGACGATCGCTACACGGCATTGTTACGCTGACTATACGGCGTCGCGACAATTGCTACACGGCATCGCCCACCCCACGATAAGGCATCGTGACGTTCATTATGACGCGTCGCGGCGCTCAATACAAGGCGTCGCAACGCTCATTATAAGGCATCGCGACACTAGCTATATGGCGTCGCGGCGCTCAATACAAGGCGTCGCAACGCTCATTATAAGGCATCGCGACACTAGCTATATGGCGTCGCGACGCTCATGATAAAGCGTCGCGACGTTCAATACAAGGCGTGGCGACGCTCACTATACTGCGTCGCGAAGTCCAATGAAGAAAGAATATGCGCAGTAAAAGGAGCGTGCGCGTGTAACTCATTGAAGGCGCAGACATTTTACACGAAAATTTGTTTTTCCTAGTCTAAAATACTGACTTTACTGACTATTTTCAGAAAAAACTGACTGTTACTAACAACCGTTCAAATAACTTTACAGGACCAGTTTCGACCCCTCCTGCAGCAATGAAAAATGTGGAAAAAACGGGAAATAAATTCCTTTTGAGAGCTTCCGTTGTGTACGCTGCGAAAACGGTAAATGTTACGCAAAAATACGCAAGAATTGCGCACCTGTTCCGCTATATAAGTCTAGTCTTGGCGCACATGCTACCGATGATGTGAAGTTACCGTGATAATTTCGCAATACATCTTGGTGAGTATGACGTTGCTCTCGTTCTGTACTTCGATCGCCACGGGCACGGTCTGGCCGGGGCAGAAACCGACGGCGGGCAGGCCCACGCGCACCGACACCGGCCGCGCGGAGCACGCACATGTACACGAGTACATCTCCTCGAACTCAATGTTGATAGGTTCCTGTCGTGCAAAATGTATAACATCACATTCAAAATCGATGTTATCTTTATTCATCTAGATAAATAATGTAAGCACTTACTTACAAACAGTCAGATTCTACCACTATCAGTTACGATTTTTTTACAGGGTTTTTCAAAAGTCCGAAATAATACTTGGCCGTTTGCATGAGTATCGGGTATACAAATGGATAGTATAAAAATTTGATCGAAATTCGAACATGATATTTCAATATTTTTTATATTTGACCATGAATTTTACAAGCTTTAAAATACCTCTATTCCTAAGCGACATTTTCAAGTTCTGTTTTCTGAATAATTGTAGTCGCCCCTCGTTGATGTAGTATTCACTATTAAATAGGGTTTTGGGTGTGCCCTAAGGCCACAACACGATACCTGTGACAAATATTCAAAGGTCTGTAACTCAGAAACTATGATAGTTAGGTATGATCTACCTTCATTACATATTAGCTACCGTACATGTACCTAAAATATTATTTCGGACTTCTGATACACCCTGTTCACAGAGTACATGTTCGCCCTCGTGACCGAGGCTTTTAAATTGTATGTGATACACCACCGGGTCATCTGTAGTCTAATAAAATCGACGAAACTTCAGAAATGTACAGTTTGGGACACCATATCCTATGCTTTACAAAATTTAGGTGGTATTTGAATATTTTCTTGTTTTGAGCACAAGTCATCTACTAGCAGTCTTTACTCACCTTTAAAGCTGGATCCCCTAGATTCAAATCAAATGGTGCAACCACTTTAAACTCCTTGTGAAGCTCATCATTCGTCGCCATCGGGTCCATATAAGTCATTACCGCAGTAATATTGTATTTAATTTCACCCTTTTCTCCTTTGAAGGATGACGGAGATAATGTTGGTATACGGTACTGGAAGGGGATAACATGAGACCCTGCTGGCAGCTGTGATGTACCTATAAATATAAACATAGAAACATTAGATATATTGAGGCCAGGATCTCACTGGGTGTTCTAAGACATAAAACATATTATGATTGAAGCATCCAGTGACCAGAATGCTACAAAAAAAGTCAGCATTACCATTCAATGTGGCAATGCTCAGTGGCAGCCCTAGGGCAGTGCAAGCGGTGTGACCGCACGGGCGACGTTGTAGGGGGGGGCGCCAAAATCAACTAAAAGACGACCACCGCACATAATGAATTAATTGGCGGTTAATATTAAGAAAGTCATTGGGGAACCTAAGAATAAAAAAAAGGTCGTGCATGAAAATATTCGGGTATTTTTTTATTATTTTTAGTATCTTGCACCTTCCAAAAAATGTGCAAGGGCCGCCCCTGGCAATGCTGACAGAAGGCGGCAAAAAGATCACGTTTGTTGTATGGGAGCCTCCTTAAATATTCATTATATTCTGTTTTTTAGTATTATAGCGGCAACAGAAATACATCATCTGTGAAAATTTCAACTCTCTAACTATCACGGTTCATGAGATACAGCCCGGTGAGTGTTCTGGGCACTGCCCAACAGTGGTGGGGAATTATATGGTGAAGGCTATTTCACTCAAGCTACACTTTGGGAGATGTTGACTTATATACATATTTGGAATCAGCTAATGTTTCTCCATCGAATGAGTATCTCCTGTAAAGTAAAAAATAATGGTTGCTTAAGTCAAATAGCCATTTACTGCTCGATATCTAAAAGCCTACCTCCCACCTAAGCACATGTGTCGAATTTTTTGGCAATATCAAAACAAACTGTATTGACTAATAATAAAAGTTAATTTATCTAGACGCATGGCAGTGCGTCCAGAGCCAAGTTATTATTTACACATATGGTTGTTCAGTCATATAAGGAAATTTTTGCCATTTTCAGGAATCATCGAATATGTACTGTGTTATTTTATAGACGCACCGGCACCACCAATGAGATTCTCGGTGTGATGGAAGTAGTCCTCATGCCCAATGTAATTCACTGTATACTTCTGCGCCACATGGTTGACAACCCCTGACTCTGTCTTGGTCCACAGCACATGTGCCTCTCCATAGTAAGTGATTGATAAAACTGAAATATTCAGATGTCATTGTAACTATTTACATTTTTATCCTATACGTAAATTGTATCAGTATGACAGAAAAGCAAGATGAATGGAAGAAAAGGACATACTGCGCTGACCCAAATATGGATAAGGATATTGCTACCTACCCTTACTCAGATAGTAGTTGTGTAGGTGGTAGGTCTGGATATGTTCAGGCTAATTGTTTATCTACTTCAATAAGTTTTTACGCCCTTAGACAGTCGTAAACATCAACATACACAAATATATAAGTAGGTAACTAATACGCCTTGTACTTGTTGAAATAATATTTTCTTACCTGAAAAAGTTAAGGGTTGCTCCAGGACGAAAACTACTGAGCCTGATATCACTTGCCCGGAATAATACACACCGGGTTTATAAGTCAGCTTTATCCTACCATTTCTGAAGCCGGCAGACATGGTTCTCTAAACTTTATATAAGGAACAGTTCCTAAATTAGATGGGAGTCACCCGCTGGAACTGTGTATTTGTAAATGGGCGTCGTACTATGTATCCCAGGCACATAGCTGTCCGATTATGTTCAAGGATAGGTAACAATAATTTACAAGAATAATAAAAAATAAAAGTCGCGATTTCGTTCGATTATTCACAATTTTTCTCTTTTTCACTAATATCACTACTTCACCAACTTTTCTGAATAATCAATAGATTTGTGATTGATTTTTTCTTCCCATCGAGATAGAGAAAACAGTTCTTCCTTCCTCTTCTTTTTGGACCACAGATAACTACTATACTTTTTGGATGAAGCGAATTAAAATTTTGAAACATTATAGAAGATGAGAAATGCAGCAATTAGCATTAGTATGTATTTATGCCAATCTCAAGTAGGTAATTAATAGTAAGGACAAATTAATTCAATAAATACAAATTATGAATAAAAAATTGGTAGCCCAGTGGTCGAACGCACGTCTTACAAATCAAAGTGTGCAGGTACAAATCCCGGCTCGCACCTCTGGGTTCCATGTGCGAATCTCATTTTCATCCGAGACACTTGCTATGAAACGGTGAAGGATAACATCGTGAGGAAACCTGCACGTCTGAGGGAACTTGTCTAGTTCTCGACAGATGTGTGAAGTCTGCCAACCCGCACTGGGCCAGCGTGGTGGACTATGGCCTGAAATCCCCCTCGCATTGAGGGGAGGCCCGTGCCCAGCAGTGGGACGTTAAAAGGGCTGTAGTAGTAGTAGTAGTAGTAGTAGTAGTAATGAATAAAAATGGGTAAAGTTAGCGGTGAATCCGATTGATTAGATTCTTTCTGTTTTGTCAGATTGACATTCACATTTTCTATTCCAGCATGGATTTTGTTCCAGCTATTTTTCTATGTATTGTAGCATCAATATACTTGCCTCCTCCACGATATTAGGTTAAAAAGACGAGGATGGAGAAACAACATATGTATTTGACACTTAACGAAGAGTTCAATCTTTCTTTTGATCACGTTGGCCTGCTA
The DNA here is from genome assembly GCA_914767695.1 of Ptilodon capucinus. Classification (NCBI taxonomy): domain Eukaryota; kingdom Metazoa; phylum Arthropoda; class Insecta; order Lepidoptera; family Notodontidae; genus Ptilodon; species Ptilodon capucinus. The sequence continues at coordinate 10,591,327 of OU611823.1, read as the reverse complement.
TGAAAACATTGTAAAATTGTGTAAGGATAACTAAAACTCCTCAACATGGGAAAACTCGACGTAGCTATTTTACGTTACCTAACTGGTGAAGACTTCAGAGTGTTGACCGCCGTGAGTGCTAATATTTAATAACAAACAAAATACATTCTGTAACCTCAACATAATGTAAATTGTTCACGTATTTTAGGTGGAAATGGGTATGAAAAACCACGAGCTGGTGCCAGGGTCGCTGGTGGCGTCTATAGCCAACCTGCGTCACGGCGGTGTCCACAAACTTATGAAGGACTTATGCAAACATAGGTTGTTGACGTATGAACGCGGAAAGCACTGTAAGTACATGAACCATTCGTTATGCTACGGTCACACGCGCGCCGTGCAGCCCGGCGGGCTGCCTGGCGGGCTGCACGGCATGCAGCCCGTCCCGGGCCGGCGGACATTCAAGCTGTTCACACGCACGCCGTCGTGTCAGTCAGTGCCAGAATGGCGAGCAGTGAGGATCTCGGTGTTGTTGCTGCCATATCCTTTGGCTTAACTTATTTTTATTGTTTTATTATGAACGGCGGAGAAAAAGACTGCAAAGAAGGTGGTGGATGATAACGTAGCGACTTTCTTAGCAACGTTGAATGAAGATCCACTCGTCGCGAAAGCGCGGGAGAGACTAACTGCCCGCGCGCGTGTAAACAGTCACCGGGCGCCCGCACATTCATCCTTTGAACTTTGCCAAAAAACCGACACTTGCCCGATTCGCGGCATTCACGTTCACAGGCGCGTTCACGGGCTCGGGCGTACCGTTTACACTCTCGTGAATGTAAATGTGCACGTTGAATGGTTGAATGTAGAGTTGAACACGCGCGTGTGAACCTACCATTACTCTTGAGAATTTGAGATCCCTTACCCAGTCTAAATGTTCTAATTTTTTTATTCACTTAGCAAAAATGTTTTTTTTTTAGATGATGGTTATCGACTCACAAATGCTGGTTATGATTACTTGGCTCTCAAAGCGCTTACCAACAGGAAAGTGATTGCGTCGTTTGGCAACCAGATTGGAGTCGGCAAGGAGTCCAACATTTACACCGTCGGTGACGAGGACCGGAACCCATTGTGCTTGAAGCTTCACAGGTACCTAATACCAGCTGATATAGAACACAGACTAAATAGAATATTAATAAATTGGCCAAGGTTATTTTTATGATTACAAAAACAAAAATATTTCTTGTGATGTAACTACAAATTTTTAGGGTTCCCTACCCAAAGGGGAAAACACAACCCTATTACTATGACTCTGTTGTCTGTCCGTCTGTCTGTTTGTCCCCTTGTCACAAGGCTGTATCTCATGAATCGCGATAGTTAGACAGTTGAAATTTTCACAGATGATGTATTTTTGTTGCCGCTATGACAACAAACACTAAAAAAACATAATAAAATAAATATTTAAGTGGACTTCCATACAACAGACATGAAGTTTTGATAGGTAATGGTACGGTACCCTTCGTGTGCGAGTCTGACTCGCACTTGGCTGGTTTTTAGTTAGTTTTTTTTTATTCTTGCATTGAGTGTTTTATATTAATTTCAACTTCATACCTCTTTATGTTTATGATAAAAAGAGTCTTGGCAGATACACAGTTATCCTAAAAGGATTACTTTTATCCTTTAGAGGTATGAAACCCAAAAAAAAAATTAATATTTTTCCAGACTGGGTCGCACATGTTTCCGTAATATAAAAGACAAGCGAGATTACCACGCGCATCGCAACCGCGCCTCGTGGCTGTACCTGTCTCGTATCTCTGCCACCAAGGAGTTCGCATACATGAAGGCGCTGTACGACCGTGGCTTTCCTGTGCCCCGGCCTATCGACTTCAACAGGCACTGTGTGGTCATGCAGCTGGTGCATGGAGGACCATTGTGAGTGTATATGCATCCTTTTCAGGTTTCCCAGACCTTACAAGACTAGAAGGCCATATAATAACCCAGCATTGTGGTCAAAAAAAATTTGAGATAGGACAATTCTACTGAAGTTAATCATACCTCTTAAGTATGTGCTTGAGTAGAAGTCCAAGTGCCAATGATGTATGGTTGTTGAAAAAAAATACTTCAAAGTTTATCTTATTTTGATAGAGAAAAAGAGCAAAAATCTAGATTTGTTATAAAAAAAAAGTTTAATAAACATTTTTTATAAGTACAGTGTTGTAGCACTGAAAGCAATAATAAAACTGTATTGCCAAGTATAGTTGGTGGTTAGAAGTCAATGTTTTGGCCCAGCAGACTGGGGCGGCAAGACGCGCACTGCAAAAGTTTTGCTGTCACCAGTGGGGTTAGCACGCAAGTCAAGACAAGAACTATATATATAACTAATAATAATATATATAACTAATAGATACGCTCACTCGCTCTCCGTCTTATTTCATTTGAGAAAAAGAGAGAAAGTCGACATATTCTGTGACATAAGTGTAGTCTTGGCGCTCATGCTACAACTGCAGAACTCCATATCAAATGTCAATATACATAAAGATTGAATTTCTGTGGTAAAACCCACACTCGTGACCACGCTGCAAATTTAATTCGCTCAATGACATTTCGTTGAATGATGAACTTTTTCTATGAGTGAATACAGTTCTTTTTGGTATTGGAAAAAAAATGCATATCTTAGTCAGTATTATGCAGTGGTAGCAGAGTGGTCGAACGCACGCCTGGTAATCAAAGTGTGCAGGTTCAAACCCCGGCTCAGACCTCTGGGTTTCATGTGCGAATCTCATTTTCATCCGAGATTATTATAAGAAAGTCAGTCACTGGCACGTCTATAGAAAGGCGTGTGAAGTTCACCAATCCGCACTGGGCCAGCATGGTGCACTATGACCCAAAAAACTCCCTCGAATCAACGGAGAATGTGCCCGGTATAATGGCAATAGGCTCGCTCCCTATTACATTGGGATCAAAATACATCGGCGAAGCGTGGGCGCACTGCAGTGCACCTCTGCCTACTCCTTCGGGGAATACAGGCGTGATGATGTGTAGTATTATTATCTTGAAGTCGCGTCCCAATCTGCCAAGGGTATTTATGGCAATGTTTCCATCCCCAGGACGCACGTGACGTCAGTGGCGGACGCGGAGGGCCTGTACGACGAGCTGATGAACCTGATCGTGCGGCTCGGCAACTGCGGAGTCATCCACGGGGACTTCAACGAGTTCAACATCATGATCAACGAGGACAACCACCCCATCATCATTGACTTCCCGCAGATGGTGTCCACGTCACACCCTAATGCTCAACTGTGAGTGTTGCTTACTTTAGTAATAGTTTTCATTCATTTGGAACAAAAAACAGCAGTACATTGTGTATTAAGTTGATTTTTTTTTTTAAACGTCGGAAAATCTTTTATGGGGTACCCTGCAACGTCGGGGGAAGTAGAAGGGTTATGTGGGAGTCCCGGCAGAAGGCCATATACCCACTAAAAACCGACGGTGTACCATCTTCCGCTTATATCGGGGCGCCACGGGATCGCTTTGGCATGCACCGCGACGAAGTTGCACTGCCGCCCACAACAAGATTCATTTTTTTTTTATGAATTTTTTTTTTATTTTTACTAATTAATTATAATAATAATAATTTTCCTGCTTCCCATAAAACAGGCTCACGCCTATTTTGGTACCGCAGTAGACCAATTTGTAATAAACATTATTGTTTTTTTTTTTTTGACTAAACATATTGCAACAAAAACATATTTGTTTTAGTTTTGTCTGTCCATCTGTTTGGCTGTATGTCTGCCTGTCTGTTTGTTCCTAGTAATCATATCAATATCAAATTTCAAACATCAAACATGAGCGCACGTTTTAATGCTCCAGTGTACCCAGGGATTAATTAGTTGGTTTGCTTTTGTCCAGTTACTTCGACCGCGACGTGAAGTGCGTCCGCGAGTTCTTCAAGAAGCGGTTCGGATTCGAGGGCGCGCAGTTCCCGCGGTTCGAGGAGCTGGAGCGCGACGACCAGCTCGACACCGAGGTGGCCTGCTCCGGGTACAAGCGCACCAGGGACGTCGACAATGAACTGCTACAGGTTAACACCATACCACTAAACCTATAAATCCGACCAAGTGCGAGTTGTAATCAAACACCGAGTGTTCCGTACACATTTGTAGGTTTGTAAATAGTTCGTCCATCACGGGAATCGAGTCTCCAAGATTTTGTTACAAAACTGTTTTTTTTTTTGTGACGTATTACAAATTTATGGATTTAAGATTTTTCCCTTTACTTAGGCTCTGTAAGACATTGCTTCTTGCCAAATTCCATGTTTGTCGGTCGACGGGAAGGACTTTATAAGTTTTTTTTTTGTGAGTTTCAAAATATGCGGCATTGACTCATATCTATTAATTTGCTGACAATATTGCTGGTATCTCTTTGTTAGTCCCAATGTAGCTGCTTTAGTACGACGTCTGATATTTTTGTATGTAAAGTTAAATTTGAAATATGTTTTCTATGAAACGGTGAAGGAAAACATCGTGAGGAAACCTGCACGTCTATAGAGAGGCGTGTGAAGTTCACCAACCTGCACTGGGCTAGCGTGGTGCACTATAGCCCAAAAATCTCCCTCGCATTGAGGGAGAATGTGCCCAGTATAATGGCAATAGGCTCGCCCCTATTATATTGGAACCAAAATACATTGGCGAAGTGTGGGCACGCTGCAGTGCACCTCTGCCTACCCCTTCGGGGAATACAGGCGTGATGATGATGATGTATTTATATTTCCTTAGGAAATGGGCATCGGCCTCCAAGTGAGTGATGACGAGGTATCCGACGATGAGGTGTATGAAGACAGCGAGAGCACAAACACCAAATACGCTGAGAATGAAGTAGAAGAACTTCGGAAGGAGGTAATAATGATATAATTTCTTGGTAACTTTGCTGTAATGACTACTAAACAAAATTAGACAATAGTACTATAAATATTTCTGTCTTGCTCATACATTACAACCATGAAAAGGTTGGCGACACATTTAGTTTGCTGCTAACAAAATCAATACCATTGTAGAACTAATAGTGATTAATTTAAGGAACATATGTATATCATTAATTCTACATTTAAAATGCCTTTATAAGGTACCTGCATTACATAAGGGTCTTACAGTAGTTAAATGCCATAAGAAATGTCTTACGATGTTCTATAAAATTCCAGGTAGACGAATCAATAAAGAATGACGAACGCACAATCCAACAGCTCACATCCAAGACAATGACACTCAACATAGCCGACAAGGAAACCGAACCAGAAGATACCGCAGAAGAAATACCCACACTTGTAGCAGCAGAAGAGAATGTAGCAGAACTAGACAGAAATTCGCAGAAGTACAGACTAGCGATGATTGAAAAGGCGTTATCCGATGTTAGATCGATGAGGTCGTACACTTCTGCGAGCACAATAGCCCCAGAAGTAATAAAACAGCAGGTTAAGAAGAATCTTGAGCAGAAGCAGAAGAAGTTGGATAGGAAGAAGGCGATAGTGAAGGGAGAAGCGAGTGCGGTCACCAGACAGAGAAGAGACAACACCGAGACGATAAGGGAGAGTCATGGCTTGTGGGGATGGGATGAATAAATGTTTATATATTTGAGTTAGTAGTTTTAATTTCCTGTAGAAAATAAAACTGTGGGGGTAGTCTCTTGAAGCCGTAGTCGTATTAAAATGATTGATAGTAAACTTACCCAGCACCCTTAGCATGACCGTGTAGACATGGCTCGAAGTGAAGTCATTTTCTCGACAAATCTGACAGTTGAAAGAGATAAAACTTATGTCTACACTATCATGCTAAGCCTGCTGGCGTGATGTATTAGAAGCGCGTCGGGATATACATGTCCCATTAAAAAGCGATTTTAGTATTCGTCGCTGCCAGAGGTCGCGAGGCTGCCGGTGTCATCTTTATCGCTGTCCTCGGTCCGCGCGGTGGTTAGCGGGACATCAGAGTTCTCAATCCAGTCGTGCTCTCTCATGTATAGTAGCTGCAAATACGCTTCCACGCAGAATATCTGAAATATACGCTCAATAATAGCGTGCTATCCACTACCGTTAACATCAGAATGAATCAACGACGTCAGTGGGTTTGCTTGCACTACTAATATAAACCTGCGACCACAGGCTCGTGAAAATGCGCGCGATAAGTCTCTGCCAATACCAAAATGAACTGTATTAACTCAAAATAAAAGCACATTTTTCATTGAAATGTCATCGATGATACCTGTGTGATCGTATACCTTTTGCCACAGAAAATTAATCTTTATTTATATGGTAACAGAGTAACGTAGAAACGTATGTAGCCCGATATTTTCATGTCGTATAACTATAAACAAGCCATTTGTCATTTTGAGACGATTGTGTTAAGCTTCGACGAACCCGTATCTGCTACCCACCTTCCGATGGTCCACAGTGAATCCGTCCAATCTGAAAGTATACCCAAATACGCTCGTGGATATCTTGGACTCGTGCACAGTGAGATAATTGTCCTCCGTGAAGAATGGATAGTTCAGTATCTTGTAGTTGCCCGCTTGTATCGGGCACTCTAATCTGCAGCAAGCAGTCTAGTAAAGCCTTGCGCCTACACGCACATCCAAACTTACATCAATAAAACGTAACTAGAGCCTTAGTAATAGTTTTGAAAACATCAAATACCGAATCGAGTGATTGAATTTTCCTATAGATTTCACAGGAGCGCCCATAGTGGAAACGTGACGCGTCACTGGTAATAGTAGAGACACATTTGATTATTCATATTCGATAATCGAATACTTCCCAAATGTTTTCTGCTTGGAGTGGAAGCACAGAGTATTATAATATATAGTGGGAGTACGACAATAGTTTGTAGCGAACCCTATTATCTGGCCACAAAAACAGTACTTCTACAATACACTAATAGATGGCGCACCAAGAAATACATAGTGTAAAAAACTAATCCTAAAGCAATCCTGAATCGCGATAAAAGAGTTCTCAACCATAGCTATATATTCCAGATCTCAAGCCTCCTGGTGAAGTTTTAAAAGCCACATTCGGTCAACAGCATAGTCATTTAAAAAATAAATGGTAACCGCCAGGCACATCACCCGTCTGTCTGAATAAACTCTCCTGTTCAAAGTTGGACCATCTCCATTATTTAAGCTCTAATAGGCACATGATACCTAGAGGTAGGGGTACTAAATTTGAGGCACAGAATCCTAAAATAGTGGTGTAAGCCAAGGTAACAGACATGGGGTTGGCGTAGTGGAACAGCATACTGTACATCTCCTGCTCGTCGTCGTTCTGGTCGCCGCAGCCGTCGCGCACCACCGGGAACGACTTGAAGTAGTCGCACGAGTTGATGTTGCGAATGTCCACGCACTTCTGCATGGTCGCCTGGACATAACGCATTTATTTATTATTTATTTATATAACTAGGACGATACAATTACAATTACACTAGTTAAGTATACAATTTCTATGAACCATCATGCATCTTGCTCGCAGAATCTCATACATAATGACAAAATCTTCACCCACTCATCCGCAAACAAATCCAACCCAGGGTGGAGGTCGTAGAGCGCGGTGAGGGTGCGCGTCACCGGTGACATAGCTCGCGCAACTGTACGGCAAGCGGGGACAGAGAATAACAAGTGTTTTCTGCCGCGAGAGTAATTATTTGGGGCGTTCAAGCGACAGAAAATACTGAGCAGATCTGGCGCATTAATTTTCCCACTGATAATTTTGCAACCCGTGACTATTTGATCAAAAGCTCTCCTGCATTTTTAACGTGTTCAAAAAAGAAACTAGGGCCCCAAGTACCTAAACTATTTAAAATCGTTTGTTCGTCGTGTTCCGAATCCTAATTAAGTAGAGATTTTTCAGCTTAAGAATACAGGAGGGTTCCTTGCAAGTTTCAAACAAATATGTTCGAGACTTGTTGGGAATACCCCTGTATTTTTTCAAATAAGTTGTCATTATTAAAGTCGCGTTTCTGGAATCTGGTTTATTTATATTCCGGATGACGGAGAAATGTTCACTATAGTTCAATTTATAGTTTGTAAGTCAGAGTCCGAGGTGCCCCCTTAGCTTGGGGGCCCCGGGGCACTGCCCCGTCTAGTCCTCCAGTAGCTACGCCACTGAACGTGTGACAAAAGAAAATTAAGCGTTAGCCCTCCCGCACTCTGCTGGGGCGTCGTCGACACGCTCGTAATGTTTTAATACTACCTAAACGAACTGTATTGATACATAGAAAACGTTCATTCTTCAACGAAATGACACTGACAGCGCGAGCGAATTTTGGCGCGTGAGGCATGACTTTTACCGTCTATTTTTTACCACAGAAATTCAATCTTTATGCATATAGACACAGAGTTCAATTTGTTATTGGCAAAAAATTTGACGCGCGGCTTTTGCCAGTGTGCCTAAGGGTTATGAAATATGACCAGCACTTGTAGCATGAGCGCCAAGATTATACGTAAGTCACGAAATATCTTGATGTTGTCTCTTTCTCTCGTATGAAATTAGACAGAGAGCGACCGAGCCAACCCGTGACAGAGGTCTTGTCTTGACATGCGTGCTGACACCACAGTAATAGATAGTACATGCCTAGGAAGTACTTACCTATTGATCCCAGCACACGTCATGTAAAATATGTGAAATAGTTGAAGTTTATTTTGTTCTGTTGGTTCAGAGCAGATAATATTGATGCAAACTATTTCTGTAGGTATCGAACTAATCGAGGAAACAAATTGACCACGTACTTTAATATTCCATCCGTTTCGCACACCTTCAGAAATATTGAGTTCGCCGCTCAACGAGGAGTCGTATGTCTGCGTGGTGATGCTCAGCTCGGAGACTGTTACCGAGGTCTTGGGGCCATCATAGCAGGGCCCCACCCTCGTCACGGACAGATGAGTAGGCGCCAGGGAACTGTGCGCTGGCAACGCGTAAGATAGAAACAACATTGTTGTGTACATCACTGGTTCTTTACCATCACATGTCTTGCAGCAATGGATTTAACTTTTAGTTTTGGACAGATAACACAGTCAAACATTTACAGCTATTATTGAAATATTAATACTTTATGGGGAGGCGAGGCCCCTGATGAGTGTATGAGGAAACGTAATGTTTGGCTGTAATTTTAAATGCATAGTGTATGTTATTATTCAATGGTTTAATCACATAGAGGGTGTTTCAGTAGTCCGAAATAATACTTGACCGTTTGTATGGGAACAACCGAATTGTATAAAGATTGAATCGAAATTCGATCATGGAATTTTCAATTATTTTTTCGCCACCCGTTTTAAAAACTTAAAATTATCTCGACTCCTATGCGAAATCTTCAAGTACTGTTTTATAAATATTAGTAGTCGTCTGTCGTTGATGTACTTTGCACTATTAAATAGGGTTATGGGTGTGCCCTAAGGCCAAAACATTATACTTATGAAAAATATTCAAAGGTCTGTAACTATGATAGTACCTAATTATTATTTGATCTATCTTCACTAAGCATCTACATATTAGCTACCGTATATGTACCTAAAATATTATTTCGGACGTCTGATACACCGTGTAAATATGTATCGATGTTGGTGATCTGCGCACATAATGATATTTTAATATCATTATAATGAGAGATTTGTGGATTACCCAGTATCATTCTATCTTATCAGATTGTAGTACGTTGAAAGTTGAAAAATAAAGAAAATCAAATAAAACGGTTTTTATTGTGTGCACATTAAGGACAGGCATACTTAGGATGAGTGTTCAGACGTGCCGGATTGGTAATCCATGGGTTCCGGTGGTAGGTAGGGTCATCAACACGACGCCGCCGTCCGCGGCACGTGTTGATTGATCCTCCCGACACTATCACTGCTCTCCTCGACCCGGGCGTCGAGAGGGCCACTAACACACAAACATCAGCCTCAAACAGACACAGACCTCGCCGGCGAGGTCGAGGAACCCCCTCTTCCGCTCGTAGGTGTATCTTTGCACCTAGGAGTGAAGTCACTTCCTGTCCCCTCACGGTAACTGCCCAAGCCGAGGTCGTGCCCTCTGTGGCGCCCTGCAGCTAGTTGCCACCCCTTTTCCGTCCCTAAGGCCTTGGTTGGAGTCGCACTCTGCACTCGCCACTCCTCCGGTGAAGCTGTAAAGGCCACCTAACGGCCAACAGCGTAGTGCTTTCAAAAAAGAAAAGGTAGGTAGGTATGGTTATATGGAACTTGAGCACACTTCTATCACAAGCGTTGAGTATAATTCGCGTATCTAACTGGACTACTTACTTACTAGTAGTAGGTAACAAGAAGATAACCCATTATTAGGAAGGTATCTACTGGAATATATTAGTAGGTAAGTAACTAAGAAATAACACCAACCCTGAAATCAAACATTTAATAACAAACACAATGTTATATAACAATAAAACACAGTCATACCGGCAGCGTTACACAAACATTACCTACCTACCTACACGAGAGAATTTTGTCTAAATTACCTACACTTAAATTACGTAAAACAGCAATTATCATAAGATAAGATTGTATTAAAGTGGAAAATAACACCGCTTGGGAGCTTATAGTATTACGACTGAGTGATAAGTTATATTGTAATCGAGATAGAACAGCAGATAGGTAGGTGCCTACGTCAGACGTAGCACGAGCTATTGGCCGAAATTAATTAGGTAATTATCGTCTATCAAGGTACCATTATTATTATAAACCCTACGCTGGTAACACTTTAAACTTTGTAATAAAGTCTATAGGTAACAGCACCATTGCACAAGCTGCAAATTGCTGAAAGCTGCAAATTGCAAGCACAATTTGTATGTGCCCCTCATGAGCTTAGACACACTAGACTCTAACATACGTATTTATAAATAACAGTAGGTACGTAACAGGTACCTTTTATAAGTGGGTACCTATAGGACAATGAAAACTTCATAATTTTTTTGTCTGTAATTAAAACTGGTAGCTGGTAGCCAAATCTACGTGCTGCTGCAATGCACAAGTTTGGTTGCGTAAGATAATATCCGAACTTTAGTCATGCAAAAATAAAAAGTAGATAGGTACCTTGGTAGGTACAGTCGACAATACAAATGTCGTCGGGGCAAAAACGATCGATAAAATCAATTTTATTCAAATTATATCAGTTAATATATAGATGATGATTTATCTTAATTAATATTATCACACAATCTACCACACTAAAATATCAACACACAAAAATTATTAGAACTTAAAACAACAAAACTTTGAAGGGATACCTTTTGTTTTACTTACGGCAGTTTTTACGACCAAAACATTACCTACGCGACCAACTTGCGCGTACGAACAGACAGACACACCTCCCTGTAGTATTTAGTGGCAGTTGCGTGTTCATTAATTCCTATCAGCGAATTCTTACCGCAGCTGACAGCTCAGTTGTACAGAGGCGACCGAGCAAAACGCACGCCGACAAAATGGCCACAGATAATTTAACCGCTCTTTTATACAAACCTAAGGATTTGCAGCTGGTAAGTACAGAAAAATATATTATCTACTACACGTTAAAGTCCATAGACATTACTCTTACTTTAGAATTCGTTCTTTTTTTTTAAATTTCTCTTTTCATATTGTCACGTCACGCGAAGTAGTTCCTTACCTACAATTTCGTTAATTTTAGATTAACTCTGGAGACCCACGATCGATAAGTCTGTCGCAGTGTAATATAATATTTTCCTCTCTATGTTTATGACTGTTTTCACTTATATTAAGCAGTAATTAGTATAAACATTAACATTACGACATTAATTGTTTTCTTATATTTACGCGAATACTACACATTGAAATAAAACTATTTTACGGATTCTATCGCGTTTATTTACTTTTTTATGTTACCCAACATTATGTTTGTATGTTTGTTATGTTTCGACATTAAATAAAGGAGTCAACGTGTCACAATTTGTTCTAAAAATAATTGATTCACTTTTATAGACAGGTATGCATGTCGATATAATTAGTTCGGTATTTCAATGATATTCAAAATACTCAAAACTTGTTTAAATATCCGAATAATATCATGATACGCCCCGTTTTGCGTCACGTAAATACGTAACGCAACGTAACATTTGTCAATTTTGCTTCTTCTTCTTCTTTTTTTAAAAGTGTTTGGCTTCCATCGTCAATTTGTCGATGATTTTGCCAATAACTGAGTTTGCCAGAGACTTGGACGGTGAGGCTTATAAAAGTATAATAAAAGGAGGACTAACGATTTTGAGATATGGTACGGTTGAGCAAACAGAATTTCGGTGGTCAATTTTGCTAACAACGTCCGTAACGCAATATTGTCATTGTGACGTAAGCCTTTGTTCCTGTAAAAAAAGTTTTGTAAACACCCCCGATGTCTAAGTATTATTTTCGGCTCATACCGCACTAAAAGAATCGTTGATTTTAACGAAAGCCTATTAGTTTTTGAAGGACCCCAATATAAAACTGATAATATGTTTCAATACTATCTCACACTAAGTGCTCTTACACACGAGCGGCATGTTACCAAAGGCATAGGCAACCTGCAGCCGTCGACACGCGTCGGCGGCAACCGACGGCAGCCGTCGACATCTCAACTATAGAGATCAGCGGCAGCCGTCGGCGGCTTTCATAGTATAAAAGTCGGTTGCAAAATGGATTCCGAAGAAGAAACACTGTTATTATTTTTACTTCATCGGCGCCGACAGAAACGAAAAATAAAAACACGTTCTTTGTGGATTCAAGAAATATTATAAAAAATATATATACATCATCACGCCTGTATTCCCCGAAGGGGTAGGCAGAGATGCACTGTAGTGCGCCCACTCTTCGCCGATGTATTTTGGTCCCAATGTAATAGGGGGCGAGCCTATTGCCATTATACCGGGCACATTCCCCCTCAGTACGAGGGAGATTTGGGCCATAGTCCACCACGCTGGCCCAGTGCGGGTTGGTGAACTTCACACGCCTTTCTATAGACGTGCAGGTTTCCTCACGATGTTATCCTTCACCGTTCAGCAAGTGGTAATCATTGTTGAAAATGACATTCGCACATGAGAATTATCTCAGAGGTGCAGGCCTGGGATTTGAACTTGCACCCCTTACGTTCAAGGGCGTTCTTGCCCACGAGGCTACCATAATTCCAAATACACGTATTTTTCTTTACTGCCACAATTAGCAATTCAATTAGCAATTCAATATCAATTTCGTCACTGGAACTCATTTTACAAATTTGCAACGCATGCGCACTCTTAAACTATTTGCTGTCGAGTGACAAAATGGCGGGCGCGGCACGCTACAACTGCAGCCGTCGGCACGCGTCGACGGCTGCAGTTGCCTATGCCGTTGGTAACATGCCGCTCGTCTGTAAGAGCACTATGTCTCAGGTCGATTATGTTATACCTACATAAATTACTACTACTACTACTACAGCCCTTTTAACGTCCCACTGCTGGGCACGGGCCTCCCCTCAATGCGAGGGGGATTCAGGTCATAGTCCACCACGCTGGCCCAGTGCGGGTTGGCAGACTTCACACATCTATCGAGAACTAGACAAGTTCCCTCAGACGTGCAGGTTTTCTCACGATGTTTTCCTTCACCGTTTCATAGCAAGTGATAATCTCGGATGAAAATGAGATTCACACATAAACCCAGAGGTGCGAGCCGGGGTTTGAACCTGCACACTTTGATTTGCAAGGCGTGCGTTCGACCACTCGGCTACCACTTGCCTTTGCAAATTACAACTAAACAATATTTGTCAGTATTAAAAATCTTGATATCTTGATCTTACTTTACGGCCCGTAAGATGGACGGCAATACACTTAGTTTAGCGTAGTTTGACGCCGACACAATTGACTAACTAATCAGTTAAAACCATAGATAAATAATTGGTCTCGCGGCACTTGAGCGCAGCGCAGACCAATTAATTATTATCTATGGTTAAAACTAAGTACATGAATTATCAAGATCAACTTGTTGTTTGTATTTTAAACATGATTGATCAAAGTAAAATCATCATCACGTGAAGCAAACTACCGCGTACAAGCAAACAGACACCCAATCAAGCTTGATTGATATGATGATAAAATATTCTACTTATCGAAATTTTAACACCTTTTCAATATATCGTAGGTACCTATAGCTGTGATTAGGCATCCACCGAAACGATAACCAATAGATAGGTTTATTATCAGTCGAATTTAAACGATTACATAATAAAAGATAAACTTGAACTTGCACGAGCGAAGGTCAGACGTTGAACTAAATTAAAATAACATAATGAATATTCTGTTCGCAGGTACAAACGCCGATACCAGAAATAGCCGACGATGGCGAGTATTCTATTTAAATATTTTAATAACGCCATCACAGCTCATTATGTGTTATTGGTTTTGGCCCCAACCATCATTCAAAATATCTAACATACAAATTTGTTATGTGACTAGACATAATATAAAAAATTGTTTTCTTAGGACTGGGTGGCAATTGTCGCAAAATCGATTATCTCTACTTCCGACATATCTACGTCGAACGAAACAAAGCAGATAAAGAAACGACCGATTTGTCGTTTTGTTTTGACATAGGTATGTAGAATTAGAGATAATGTCGATCATGCGAGAATTGGGGCCCAGATTTTCCAAATGACGAATACTGTCAATTCTCATTCTTAATTTTTTTTTACAAAATGAATGTATTTTTGACTAGTTCTCGATAGATGTGTGAAGTCTGGACCAACCCGGACTGGGCCAGCGTGGTGGACTATGGCCTGAATCCCCCTCGCATTGAGGGGAGGCCAGTGCCCAGCAGTGGGACGTTAAAAGGGCTGTAAAATGAATTTTTAATGGATTAAGATGAGGAATGGCTCCACCTGCGCTTAGCGAGTAGGTATGCCAGTGTCAAGTAATGAACAGCAAGGATAAATTATATAAATTCACATTATACTTATTAATAAAATGGGTAAATGTATGCTTTTAAATTAAATGGGAATTAACTCTGTAACAGTAAAGAAGCATTTGTTTATCGAAATTCGTAACCGTAGTGTGTCTCTTATCAAAATTTTAGTTTGCTTTACTGATAAAACTCAGTTGGATTTATTTATTAACAATCATTTAGGTAATTCGTAGGCAAGTGTCATGTGAGTTGCATAACATTTTAGCTTACTTTTCTCAATAATTTATAACAATAACACACCCTACTAATAACTTTACACACAACCTTTCAAGGGCGAAAGTTGAATGAAACTATAACGTCCTAATTTTACATTTAGGTTTGAAAACTTTGAAATTTCATATTAGTAGCAATATCCGCCGTCTTTATCACTGTCATCACCCACTTTTATTTGTAATGTGTATATATAGGATCTGTCCTTGCTATTAATTACTCGACATTGCCATAAATACCCGCTAATCGCAGGTACCTATAGGCGTTGTTCCTCATCCATTAATATTTCGCAATTTCACTCATTTCGCAAAAAAAGAAGTAGCAACATGAAGATTGATCGACAATGCACATATACAACACAAAACCGTTCCACAATTGTAAAGTAATATTAAAACAATACTAAGAAAAGATGTGTTAGTAAGGCTTAGGGTCTGATTGAAGTGTGTGTGTGTGTAGAGGTCCTCCTGCAAATGGATTCCGTGGGCATCTGCGGCTCCGACGTGCACTACTGGCAGACCGGCGCGTGCGGACACTTCGTCATGAAGGAGCCCATGGTCATGGGTCACGAAGCCTCAGGAGTTGTGGCCAAGGTGCGTACCCTTTAGTACACTCAACTGCCCAATAATCATCAGTATCTCTGTATCTCTGTATCTCCAGAAGACTCCTTCTCATTTCCTGCAGCTTCCATCGCCGTCTACTCAGACAGAGAAGCAGCTGTGTTGCTGTGTAGGTTGGAAAAATTCTTTCGGCAAGGTTCTCTTGGGGCTGCAGTTTTCTTCATGCTATCCTTCACCGTTAAATAATATTATTTGGTGATGGTAACAACGTCAGTAGCTACTTGAGATTTAAGCCTCCCATAAACTTTAACGTTTCTTAAGATTATCGAGACAAACTGATGTTCAATTTTATAAATGTAGTGATTGTGTTAATATGAACAATAAGGTGTCAATTATAGTTGACGAGAGCTCCGTAATAGCAAAACAATTGTATTGTTAACAAGGCATTGTGAAAAGCCGTACCTATGTGTTGTTTGGTTCTATAATGAAATGTACACATCCGATAATCGATAATTAGATAGTTTGCTGTATGTATTGTATGTATTTAATGCTCTTCATGGGTTGAGACTAGAGTCTATCACGACCGTTTAAGTCTTAAACAGAGTTGGTTTAAGAACTTGTCCACGAGTCAATTCTATGAGGTCCATATAAGAATTGACTATAATTTTGAAAGCCAGTGTTAGGTCGTTTACTTATTTACACGCAATCATTCATATACATATCTACTTTAAAGAAGTTTTAATCTTGTAGCGACCTCTTTAATCGCGCTGCAAAACAGAACTACTGTATGACATAGAAGATGGCGCTAAACACCACGCAGCATACAATCTACGATACCATGTAGAAACCGGAATCGCGATAGAAGACTTTATGACCATATTTTATCTAAACTAAACACTAAGTATCTAAAACACACAAAGGTACTTTTTAAGTGTCGTTCTACGGAACTCATGTGAGTTAATGATATCGTCGGGTGACGGGAAAAACTCAATAAGTAACAAAAGAAAACAATGCAGTAATTTTAATAGTTTTTTTAATGTGATTTAGTGACTTTTGCTTCATGGAATTCTGTAAAGTACCTAATGCACTTATGGATACGATGACTTTTTCCTGATGAAGTTGTTCATATTTTAGGGAACTTAGTTTAAAAAAACATCTTTCCTGTTTTTTGTAAGTACTTATTGAGTTTTTCCTGTCACCAGACGATATAAATTCAAAGTTGAAATATAACACGGTATCAACAATTACTGAAAAGCGTGGCGTAAACTGTTACCGCGAAACATATTTAACTTTCCATCTATCCGCCGGCGGCAACTCGGTAAACATGAGCTGGATCATTCAAATTAGCATATGAAAAATGTTTTTTTAATGTTCGATTCGTTTCGGCCACATTGTGAAAATATTCTCTTATCTAAACCATGGTATGGCCACAAAAATTACACGCAAGAGTCGATGCCCCATTGTGCGGGAGGCTTAAGACTTACCTAAATTATGAATCACTGTATAGTTTGCATATGAAACAACTAAATGAGTACCTATTAATTTGGCGCAAAGCAAGATTGCGCATCTCGATTAATTTCGAAATGGCCATTTTCGAAAAATAACGTTGACAGGAATCGAACCCGCAGCCTCCCGGTGTAGTAAACCAAACGACCTACCCTCAAACCAACCAACCAACTGTCATAACACTGCATTAATAGATAGTGTTCAAGTAGTACGTAACGCAATTTTTGGAGATTTTTGACCCCACCTCCCCCCATGTATCGCACCGTAATGTTTTTCTTTGACCCCCTCCCCCCTAGTAAAACGTCACGTAACCACCACCAAGTGACCATTTTTATCACCGTTGACCGATCCATTTGAAATTTTGAGAAAAAAAAACATTTTATAAAATGCGTGAGAAAAAAAACGTTTTAAAAAATGCGTGAGAAAACAAACTACGCAAGGGTTAGCTCAAACCACACCTCCCTGCCCCTGTAACGAATCGTAACGTTTCAGAAGCCCCCCTCTCCCCCCACTCAAATTCGTTACGTAATACTTGAACGCTACCTTGTCGAAAATTTACCAAAAACTATCTGTCTGATGGAAAATGCTCCTCATCAATAAAATGTCCATGACAACGCGAACGAATTTTGACGCATGGACGCGTAGCTTTTACCACAGAAATTAAATCTTTACGGATGTTGACACAGAGTCCGTTTTGATATTGGCAAAAAGTCTGACGCGCGCTTCTTGCTAGTAAATGGCTAATGAAAAACTGCACACATTCCAACCCCTGTAAATATTAGATAGTTCGCAACCAGTCAAGGTTGGCCACATTCTCATTGAGGTCCGGTTATTTGACATTTCGTAATCAAGTTTCACACGTACAAGTACGTTCGGGGGCGTATTATCGACTGCGCGGTAGGTACCGACAGTGTGTGGTGTGGACACACCCGCCGTGACGTGACGCTCCCGCCGGCCTGACCGCTCGACAATGACCTTGAACTTCGGTTAAACTCTGTTGTGTTCGCGCGCCGCCGCAAATAATACTAACGTATCTACCTAGGTAGGTACTTCGGTAATATTTAAGTAGAGGTATCGTAATAAATTCGCGTTCACTTTCATTTAGATTTTTTCCATCGTGGCAGACTATTGCAGGCGCTTAGGTTACGATACACAAGTAGATAGGTAGTTTTACTTCAGTTATCAACGCTAATATACACGAATCTTGAACTTAAACGAAGGTTAGAGATTTCTGACCTTTTGACATTTCAGTTTAAAAAGATCATCATTAATTTAATAATTAATTTAATTAGTGCTCAGTAATATAATAGTAGGTAATTATGATCACGTGAAATGATTGGCAGTTAGCACGATAAGTGTTGGTGGTCATTTACGAACGTTCTTGGTTTTACGACATTCATCACGCTTGTCTTTTCCAATGAGGTAGGCTGAATGGCACTACAGCGCCATGCACATTTCGCTGATGTATTTTGGCCCCATTGTACCTAATAGGCAACCATATTTTTTATTAGATATCTACTTCAAAAATCCAAATAAAACGACAACTTACACATAAACTTAGACGTAAACTGAAAAATAACCTTAAAGTCACTGAATAAATAATCTGCCATATCATATCCCATTATTTGAGTTTGGGGCTAGATGTCTTCCATTCATCCCGCTTTTCATACTGAAATCCACACATTTTAGCTCAATCGGTTAAAGATAACTGTTTTAAAATTCAGTTGCAAGATTCCACTGACATAAATTGCAAGTTAATATAAAGCTTAATAGGTAAATGAAATAAAAGAGTATCGCCAAACAACGCATACTCATCGTATGATCCCAAACTGAGCAGAGCTTGTACTATGTACCACCCAGTGCAGTGAGGCGAGCGGCCTACCCTGAGACCACTAGACCAACCCGTCGACATTTCTTCTTCTTGCGGGCTTTTTCCACAAATCGACGACAACGTCGACATTTCAATCTCATTCAAATCACTCTTAATTATAACACTCCATCCATCGTTTCTTGGGTCTTCCTCCAGCTCTGTCCATATCAATTCACATGACTATGCATAGTTATCACTCTTTTAGTTAAGGGCTATTGATCTCTCCTCATCACAGGCCCAAATCATTCCATTCTCCAAGGACCCAAGTTCTCTAACACTATCGTTGTGGAGTAGATAGCTATGACTTAATTTTTCAGCCATGAAAACCACATATTTTATCAATGATAGCTAGAATATGAATAGTCTAATGGCTTCAAGGTCTAATGTCCGCAGTCATATTCTAGGTACCTACCATTGATAAAACATGTTACTTTCATGCCTTAAAAAATGAAGTCATAGCAACTCCACAAAGCACGACTTGGGACCCACATATAAGAGACTGTACTTTCTCTGTTACAGGCGCTACGTTTGATACCTCAATAACTAACATGCATCATTACTTTATTTTGCAAACTTCCTCTTGATAATTCAAGATCACATTGCATATTTAATTAATTAACGATGTGGGTATCGGTCCAACGTACATTATCGCTGCAAGATTGTTGTTTGACCTTAATCAGTCTTATCGGACAACGCGCAGACGGTTACCGCTCGTTCTACAGACACCACTGAACGGTAAAGTTTACGTGCGTTATACGAAACAATAAAGTTATATCTGCAACGAAAACAGTTTGCAAATATGACTCTTGGGACTGCAGAAAACAAAGTTTTATTTGCAATGTTACCAGTTTATCAATTATGACATTTAAGACTATTCGTGGGACCCGGTGATAATAAAATTGTACTGAAATAAATGTAACCACTCTTATAGTATTATATCCTTAGCGTAGTTTGTGTAATATCATAGTTTGAGTCTCTAATTCGACATAATGTCGAAACAAAACGAAAATACACGACCAATTTGACATTTTGTTTTGAGATATGTGGAATTAGAGATGATGTCGATTATGCGGGAAACGGGTCCCTGTTAGTATGTTTGTGAAAGTTATAACTAGTGTTTGTGAAAGATTTCTGAAAGAATAACATTGACGTGAATACTAATTTTGTAAATGGATGTCATAATTATTCAATTTAAACCACACAACCTTAACTAGTATCATCTTCCCAGTTAATTGACACAATTAACCACTTATTTACTCAACGATGTCATAAAATGAGATACTTATTAACTTACGTATAATACTGAAAAATAATTTAGTTATCATAATTGATAATTAAACGAAATAACAGTCGTCAGACGATTAGCAGCTGACGCACTCAAACATTGTTGCGTAGACGCACGAAAGATAAAAATAATGAAGTTGGTATAAACCTACAAACATTTTTTAAATGTAGGCGCCTATAAACAATATACCTACTTCCTACAAAAAAAAAAACAAAGGTGTCATATCTCAGTAGTCAAACGCACACTTGGCACCAAGGAGCCCCAGGCCATCAACAATCTCAGATTTCATGTGAGTTGTTCACCGAAATTTTCATCACTTGTTAACCAGTGAACGAAAACATTCGTGGAGAAATGTTTATGTCCAAGAGAACCAAATCTAGTTCTTGAAAGATGTGCGAAGTTTGCTAACCCTCATTAGGCTAACATTGAGGGGAAATGTGCTCGGGACTATTAACAACTGCCTCGTTTACTGTTACAACCATTTTTAGGGTTCCGTACCCAAAGGGTAAAACGGGAACCCTATTACTAAGACTTCGCTGTCCGTCCGTCCGTCCGTCCGCCCGTCCGTCTGTCCGTCAGTCCGTCTGTCACCAGGCTGTATCTCATGAACCGTGATAGTTGAGAAATTGAGAGAATTGAGAGAGTTGAAATTTTCTCAGATGATGTATTTCTATTGCTCCTATAACAACAAATATTAAAAATCAGAATAAAATAAATATTTACGGAGGCTCCCATACAACAAACGTTTTATAGATAATGGTACGGAACCCTTAATGTGCGAGTTCGACTCGCACTTGGCCGGTTTTTACTAAAATGTAACGTCTAAATGTGAGTGCACTCACTCAAGTGCCTGATTACAAAAAAGTGGGCTGGGTTATTTCGTACGCAAGACACACTTAAATATTCTGTGGTGTACCTACATCTATTCTACCTATCATTATGCAGAACATGGTTGCAATCTAGTTTGTTCAGGTGATTCTTGTCGCTTGTCAATGCTTGCCAACCAGCCACCAAGGTTATGGTCACGGCCAATTAAATAAATAAATAGGTACATACATGCTAAAATATTAAATCTAGAATATAAAAAAGTGTTTGGTATTTATATCGCGCGGTTTGTTTATTGTTGAGTTAGCGATGTAATATTACCTATGCTTGGGTTAGATAATACGATAGGTAACATATCAAATTCATACAAATAAAGTTTTATGATGTTGACAAGAGTTTTACAATATACAAGTAGGTATATAAAGATAGTGGAAATATGACCACCTAAGTAAATAGGTACATTATTAATAAGAAGCAAGGTATCTAGGTATTATTATATTCAAACGTAATATCAATATATTTGTACCTACGAATAATTGTTTCAGCTCAGATTTTAATTAAAATTGTATTGCATTGATATCTCCAAATAATACCCCAATCATTAAAAGAAGCAATAAGAAAGAACATTTCAATTATAGAGAGATAAGCGGGTAGGTAGGTAAGTGCATGGCGACCTGGTAACGTAGCAAGGTCGTTTATTATTGGAAACTATCGACTTTGTTTATAAAACCTGCTTTCAGTATTGCGCTCAATCTTATCGACAGTTTATAATGGTTCGATGCCATTTATTATGATTTGTCTACCGCTGGCGCAGGAACCCCATAGAGGAATTTTCATTAATCCGCGCACAATAGCATGTTCTTTCCAATACCTAGGTACTTAATTATTTACGACTTAGTAGTGAAGTTCATTAAGTCGCACTGGGCCAGCGTGATGGACTATGGCCCTAATCTCCCTCGTATTGAGGTGGAATGTGCCCGGTATAATGGCAATATGGCCACTTCTTAATGCATTGGAACCAAAATACATCGGCGAAGTGTTGGGTGCCCTGCAGTATACCTCTGTCTACCCCTTCGGCATGGCAGGCATGAGGATGTATATATTTATATTAAATTTCTTTAATAGGTAAATTATTATTTTTAAAATTTTGCACCTGTGCCATTTCTACATTTAAATGCTAAAGTGTTTAAGCAAAGTCTCTGTGTCACTACAACTCTACACCCAACTAGCTCTAGGTAACCCTTCGGTAACTGATTCATCTTTCGTTCCAGGCTGGAGCCAAGGTGACCAACGTGAAGGTGGGTGACCGCGTGGCCATCGAGCCTGGTATCCCCTGCCGTTACTGCGAGTTCTGCAAGACGGGCCGCTACCACCTCTGCCCCGACATGGCCTTCTGCGCCACGCCACCCTTCCACGGCAACCTGGTCAGATACTACAAACACGCTGCCGACTTCTGCTACAAGTAAGTTCTAGGGTGATTTTAAAATACTCGGAATCGAATTCGGAAACGGATTCGAAAACTTCGAGTTGTCGATTCCGTTTCCGACGGCATGTCAAAACGCGATTTTGAATAGCGGACGGAAGGGCCAATTGGAAAGTTCCGACGTCGGAAAGATTGTGTGCGTTTACAAAGAACGTTTAAAAATGGTAGAAATAAAATTCGATTACAAAACAGTTATTAATACGAATTTTTTGGGCCAAAAAGTCTTATATAAACACACTTATCATAATTATAAAAATGGAAATTGATTACTTATTTAAATTATCGATTTAAAACTTACTCTCCTTTATTATTTTTGGTTATAACGAACCTCGAAAATTTTTACTGATACGTCAAAGTGAAAGTGAAGGGTAACATCACGCCTTTGTAACCACGAAGTTTCAGAGCTACGTCATAGATGGCGCATGGCGCACGGCATTTCGGTACATAAAAACACAACCACGAAGTGAATAATGCAGCACGATTTTTTGCCGGCGCTGCACAGCAGCCGCCCTATGTTGTCTCCTATAAGATAATATTCCATCCTATCGAAGGTTGAAGGGAATAATTTTCACAATAATGTAAAGGGCCATAAAACAACGTTAATGGGTTTATTTTAAACACTCTTTAGTACTGACTTACCTTAAATATTATGCAAGTATTTAGATAACACTTAAATTTGTTATTTTATTTATGTTTTTGTTCAATTTCGGAAGCTTTCCGCGAGGAAAAAGGTGTCGGAAACTTTCCGTCGATTCGGATGGGTTTATCCGACGAGAAATGTCAAAAATCGTCGGGTACGGAAATCAAAATAGCGATGGCTGGAATCCGTGACGGAAAGTTCCGATTCCGTTTCCGAATTCGATTCCGAGTGTTTTAAAATCACCCTGCAGATGTCGAGTAATTAATAGCAAGGACAAATTCAATAGAACACATTGTAAATAGAACTGGATGATTTATGTGATAAAGATGGCTCCATGTATGACTCCCTCCATAAAATGTGAACCCTATGATGCAATATTTCACATTAACTGATGATAAGTAGATCATGTGACGTATGTCGTGCCCATAGACTTAACGATTTGTAGAAACGCTTCTAAACTTGGTCTTAACGAAATCAGGTATAAGGGGTTGATCAATTGCGTCTACTGAATACGTGGAGTATTTGGTCAGAGTCCACCATGTTGTTAACCAATATAAATAGGGGTCAATCAAAGGTTGAGAGCCAAATGACAGCGCACCATCTAGAATACGTACACTGCGTCCAGTACTACGTTTTGCCGTGCAAATAATAAACGAGATATGAATATAAATTAACAGAAATCTTGGACGCATCTCATTGGGTTATTTAATTCAACGTATGTGTATACCAAACAAATACATAACTTACCTTATTTTAACGTTTATACAGTTTATTTTTCTAAAACTGTGTCCTGCTTGAAGTACCTATAGATAAAAGAAAATACGAAAGCAACCCCCATGACGCGGTTGGATTTCAAGTTTATTATTACATCAACTATTTCGGTCCAATCAACGATGTTTGCTATTTTTGTCGCCTCAACCGGAGCAAAACAAAATGTTGGTAAAAATAGATGCGGTAGACACACGCAACAGGAACGACTGAAAGAAAATTTCAAAACGCAATTTTATTCCGAATCTTAAAACCGTTGCAGTTCCTATTAACATTCCCATGAAAGGGCTAGTTTCATGACAGGTATCTCAAAATACCATAAACATATCTATTGCCATAAAGGATGGATAATGATACATAAGTATAACGGATAACACCAAAGGGTAATAATTATTATCAGTAACTATCGTAAGTTTTAATTGTTATTATACGTGTATAGTATTGGTAAGTATGAAATTTCTAGTACGTACTTTGGAAGGTCGATAAAATAGCTATATAACTGTAACGTATAAATATTTAACGTAGTGGTTGACGTATAGCGATGGTAGGTAACATGTGGTTTCACTGTCGAATTCATGCTAGGGTCCCTAATCCCTATAGTATGTAGGTATTATCCCTACATAATACCTATGTGTAAAACATCGTTGCGATGAAAGAAATTAACCCCAAAATCTATAGAAACTGCAATCCTTCTACAAACAAAAGGTCATCCGTAATACTTCTTATAAATTCGAAAACAATTGGGCGTTATGTCTTGCGTACCATTAAAGATATTATGTAATATGAGGCACAGATAGACGAGTTACCAACGATGTCTTGTATAGATTGCCGGACCACGTGACGATGGAGGAAGGCGCCCTCCTGGAGCCGCTGTCGGTGGCGGTGCACGCGTGCCGGCGCGGGGGCGTGTCCGCCGGAGACGTGGTGCTGGTGCTGGGCGCGGGGCCCATCGGCCTCCTCATCATGCTCACCGCCAAAGCCATGGGCGCTAGCAAGGTTCTCATCACAGGTAACAACAATACAACTATTCAAGGACATGCGTCAAAGTTAAATAATTTATTTGGTATTGTCCTACGGGGACACTTACAAATTATCAAGTTTTAATTTTTCTTCTTGTATCTACTACCCAATGACGAAAGAAGAGAGCTACTACCAGATCGATATTAGGAGAATGTCATTTTCAATAATTACCACTTGCTGATATGTGAAGGAAAACATCGTGAGAACACCTGCAGGTCTATAGAAGTGCGTGTGAAGTTCATCAACCCGTACTGGGCCAGGGTGGTGGACTATGATCCAAATTTCTTCCTCGTTTTGAGGGTAATGTGCCCGGTATAAGGGCAAATAGGCTCGCCCCCTATTTATTACATTGTGACCTAAATACATCGGTGAAGTGTGGGTGCACTGCAGGATACCTCTGCCTACTCCTTCAGGGATCCAAGGATCCAAGTGCTATGATGTATAAACAAAAATACCACTTGGAGAGTGTTCCAACATTATAAAATATCAAGTGATTTAACAGGAGTTTAAAAGCAGTTGCAATGCCTCCCAGATGTGCTCCAGTCGCGGCTGGACTTCGCGAAGGGTATCGGCGCGGACTTCACGCTGCTGGTGAGCCGCGAGTCCAACGAGGCCGAGCTGGTGCAGAAGGTGCACGAGCTGCTCGGCACACACCCCGACGTGTCCTTCGACGCCAGCGGCGCGCAGGCCACCGTCAGGCTCTCCTTATTGGTAAGACTGATGGCCCAACGCTCCAATGTTGGACATAACGAAGCTATGTCACAGGTCCCGCGCTCAACGACCTCCAGAATTCTCATCCTAGGTTGAATTTTTTTGCGCATGAGAGGGTGAAGATTTTGCGAATAACAGCTGTATCCAGTAAACGAATAAGGTGTATTGTATGTGTGCAGGCCACGAAGTCAGGCGGCGTGGCGGTGCTGGTGGGGATGGGCGCGATGGAGCAGACCGTGCCGCTGGCCGGCGCGCTCGCCCGCGAGGTCGACATCCGCGGCATCTTCCGATACGTCAACGAGTGAGTTAGCCAACTATTAACCACTCTATAGATATACTCGTATACACCAACCCTATAGATATATACACTTGCCTATCTTCTCTATTTTTGCGTCCGCATGTGAATTTACCTTTTAACAAGTACCTACAGGGTGTTTCAGAAGTCCAAAATAATGCTTTGACGTGTGCATCAGTATCGGGTATACATCTGAATGGTATAAAAATTTTAATCACTAGGCTGTATCTCATGAACCGTGATAGTTAGACAGTTGAAATTTTTACAGGTTATGTATTTCTGTTGCCGCTATATTAACAAATACTAAAAATCTGAATAAAATAAATATTTAAAGGGGCTCCCATACAACAAACGTGATTTTTTGCTCGTTTAATAGATAATGGTACGGACCCCGTTCGTGCGCGAGTCCGATTCGCACTTGGCCGGTTTTTTATTGAGATTTAAATCTTTTACAGATACCCAATCGCATTAGCGATGGTGGCGAGCGGTAAGATCAACGTGAAGCCGCTGGTGTCGCACCACTACATCATGGAGGAGACCCTCGAGGCGTACGAGGTGGCGCGGCAGGGCGCCGGCATCAAGGTCATCATACACGTGCAGCCCAGGGACACCAACAACCCGCAGAAGTTCTAGAAAGTTCCTTGTAATACCGTTCGACAACCCGGTGACATTCTAGACAGTTCCTTGTAGTCAAACCGTTCGACAACCCGGTGACAATCTAGAAAGTTCCTCGTAGTTAAACCGTTCGATAACCCGGTGACATTCTAGAAAGTTCCTTGTAGTTAAACTGTTCGACAACCCATAGAACTTCTAGAAAGTTCCTTGTAGTTAAACCGTTCGTCAACCCGGTGACATTCTAGATAGTTCCTTGTACAAAAATGTTGAACACCCAGAGTAATTCTAGAACATTCCTTGTAGAAAAACAGTTCGACTATAAAGTTTCTTAAAGAAAAATCGTTGATCACCAACTAGAGACATTCTAGAAAGTTCCTTTTAGAAAACAACGATGACAATTCGCACAAACCTAGAAAGTTCTTTCTTGAAAACCCAGTGAAGTTATAAAACCCGGATAAAAGTCCTAAATTTGGCGAAATGATTTATGAACACACTAAGTACGATATTACAGATTTTTGCAACATAGGAATGCTATCAATTGATTTAACTATGAATCAACCATAGAGCTAAAAAACGGCAAACCTCCGAATTTCACAGGCAAATGGTGTAGATTCTAATTTCACACAACTAAATAACTAAATGTATCGCCATCCGTTTCATTGTCGTAATGATTGAGCTAGACAGTAATGTGTTTGGTTTCAAATGTAGTAACCGTATCATGCGATACACGAGAATTAGCACCATACAATTTCATTATACGACGATAACGATACTTAAAATTTCGATCTAAAATAGTTGTATTATTTCCACTGCGTAAAAAAAACATATTTCATATATTTTCGATTGAACTAAGTAAAAGTATTATGCACGAGTTAGTATATGCTTTATCTAGTTGTACTGAGATAAAATCTTCATTATAAATGTTATCTTCAATATTAAAGTAGGTAATAATATCTTTAGCATGAGTTACATAAAAGTAAAAACTGCATAACCACTGTTTGCCCGTAACTGCGTGCAAGTACGTCGGCATGAGACGAGTTGGTCGCAATTATATATATTAAGATTAGGATCTCTTCGGCGATTTCTTGAAATCTTAAGTAGGTACGTAACGGTATGTAACGAATTATACCTACCAAGTTGTACATTTATTATATTAAGCGCCAAAATATTATTAGAAAACGTCAATGCTACATGTATCTTCTGAACAATAATATGTATTTTTAATACTATATTGTATTCCTACACCGAATTTAGCTGCATGTTTATGTGTTTTATTGAAATGTTTAAATTTTAATAAGTTTGTTGTTATTATTTTTAGTTATTAAGGTTCAAGAGAAATGTAAACATTGTTTTTAAAATGTACCAGCTTGCTATTTGTTTACCACATTATTATTGAAATGT
The DNA here is from genome assembly GCA_914767695.1 of Ptilodon capucinus. Taxonomy (NCBI): domain Eukaryota; kingdom Metazoa; phylum Arthropoda; class Insecta; order Lepidoptera; family Notodontidae; genus Ptilodon; species Ptilodon capucinus. The sequence continues at coordinate 10,563,213 of OU611823.1, read as the reverse complement.
ACAATTTATTTAAGTATATACAAAATAGGTAAGTTATTTTTATATTTAAAAAATAAAAGAAATTATTTTTTATCTGGATGCGTATTTTTATGACAAACTAGCCATTACCCGCGACTTTGTTCGCGCTAACTTCGATGCTCAATATCGATTCAAAGTATAGCCTTATTCTGACGTACAAACAATAATACCTAGGTACTGTAAGTTTCATCAAAGTCCGTTCGTAGTATTTCAGTGAAAGAGTAACAAACATCCATCCATCCATGCTCACAATCTTTCACATTTATAATATTAGTAGGAATAGATAACTAAATATAAACTAATATAATAGATAATTCCTTGGTATAGGAGTGATTTCAAAATACTCATATCAAAATCAAAAATAAAATTTATTTTATTCGTGTAGGCCAAAAAGCACTTACAAATAGTCAGATTCTACCACCGGTTCGGAATGCTGCTTCCACTGAGAAGAGCCGGTAAGAAACTCAATGGTTACTCTTTTCAAAATGATAATTGCGAGTAATACATTCTCAGGAGCAGCAATGCCATGAGAGCAGACCGCACCTTTGCCACAATATTAGAGAAGAATTACAATCACAAGAAGAATCACATAACCACATGAAGCCCTGTCCCTACAGAAGCGTCAAATCACGCGCCACCATATACTTGGCAATACCAAAACGACATGTACCCGCTGAACTGAGTCATAGAAGAAGCAGATTATTCAATGGCATCGATGTAGAGTGATCGCGTGACTTTTGCCACAGAATTATGAAAAATTACAGCAAACTCTTTTTTGATTCGAAAATCTACATACATTTTTTTTTTAATGTGATAGGGAGACAAACGAGCAGACGTTTAAGTATAAATATATAGTTATACATACTTAAGTAAATATGTAATTGATTCTAATATGAATACTTTATTGAATCTTTGGACATGTATAGGTTAGTCACTTAACTGTACCCCAAGTCCCCTAACACTATCGCTGTGAAGTTGCTTTAACTTAATTTTTAAGGCAATTAAATAACATGTTTTAGGGTTCCGTACCCAAAGGGTAAAACGGAAACCCTATTACTGAGACTTCGCTGTCCGTCCAGCCGTCTGTCACCAGGCTGTATCTCATGAACCGTGATAGCTACTGAGTTGAAATTTTCACAGATGATGTATTTCTGTTGCCGCTATAACAACAAAAACTGAAATACAGGATAAAATAAATATTTAAGGGGGCTCCCATTCAAAAAACTTGATTTTTTTGCCGTTTTTATAGATAATGGTACGGAACCCTTTGTGCGCGAGTCCGACTCGCACTTGGCCGGTTTTATCAATGGCAGTTAAAATATGTCTAGTGAAGACATTAGAAAATGACACTTCGAAGCATTAGATATGACTATTCTAGCTAAAATTTATAAAAGATCTTATTTTCATCATAGAATAACATAGAAGGATAGTCTTCATACAAGCGCTCTGTCAAAATTGAAGCACTAAACCGGTTCACACAGGCGTGCCGATTACGTGCTTACGCCCGGCGACACGCACACATACACTTGTGTAATGTTGCCAGTGAAGGTCCAGTTTTCCGAAAGTGGGGTAATGACTCGGCCGCTGATAACCATTTGTTTTTGGCAATCATGCATAAATAGCTATGTGTGGTAAAGTGTGGATATGGTAATGTAATGTTGTTATAATACGGGAATGTTTATTTTTATGAAACGAATAAAAGAAAACAACAACACGTAAAAATATATATATTTTAATTATTGTATACAATTATGAATTTTTATACTGTGTAACTAAAGTAAACCAATCAAGTCAACAAATATTTCTAATCGAATAGTCTTCGAAAAAGAAAAAAATAATTATTAAAAAATAATCAGTTTAGAAACCTATAAAATATCGTTCGTATAGATATCGTATAGATATCGTTAAATCACACAAACACCTACATTAAAGAACAACAACAGTAAGTAACAGTAGCAAATGTTTTAAAATTAATTAGTCGGAGCAATAAATTCAGTTAAAATGGGAAAATATTTTAACAATCGGGCAACACTGTGCATTGAATTAAAACGTTTCTATTTTGTTCTATTTTGACTTAATTAACTACAAGATACTATGAAATACTGAAAGCTTACCTGTGAAAAGTGATGTTATCACATTTCTTTTGTTTTTCAGATGTGTTGTGACACAATTTAACTGCACAAATCGTCATAATAATTTTTTTTTCGCGAGACACGTTCGGCGTGCACTGACATTGAACACTGCGGAGCGGCCCGGCGTTTGGAGCCATTTATGGCTCCAATTAAGGTGCTTCAAAATCGGCGCGCGGACTTGGTTTCTATGTGTAATAATTCTATGTATTTTCATGCCTTAAGAAATCATAGCAACTCCACATAATCAAAATAATTAATGTTCTTTAATTATGGGATGTGCATCACATATGGCTGTGAAACATGGTCTCTTTCAAAACACCACCGAGACAAGTTTCAATGCTGTCAAAGAGCGATGGAGAGCAGGAAACGAAACACCTTTATAAGAGCCAAGACAAGAGTTATGGATGTACTTACGAAGATAGACCAACTAAAGTGGAGGTGGACCGGCCACATGTTAAGGAGTACTCAGGAAAGGTGGAGTAGAATTGTGACAGACTGGTACCCCAGAGATAGAAAAAGGAAGCGGAGAAGACAACTTAAGAGATGGGAAGATGAGTTAAATATTACAGCGGGCCCTTACTGGAGAAGTGTTGCCAGAGATAGAACACAATGGAAAATGTTAGAGGAGGCCTTCGCCAAAAGGCACACTGAACTTAGAGATATCCTCTAAATGAGGAAAATAAACATTATTGATTGATTGAATAATGGGACGTATAGGTACATCCCGCAAAGGAAGTCCCGTAGTTGCAGCATGTGCGCCAAGACTACACTTATATCACGGCATATCTTGATGTTGTCTCTTTTTCTCGTATGAAATTAGACAGAGAGCGAGCGAGCGAATCCGTGACAAAGGTCTTGTCTTGACATGCTTGCTAACCCCACTGGTACCTACCTAGTAGGTACCTACCTACTGATTTAAGTCCACCATTCTTTCCATTTTATAGCTTTGTCATAGTATCTTTATTTTTGGATGACGATATCATATTACAACTACAAACATCACATTACGACCTATGGCAGTTTTATCTCACTTTGTTTGTAATCATTATTATTAAATAATTATACTGCAATTGTCCGCTGTTTAGGAGATGTTTACTTTATCATGAAAAATTGACATCATTAGGTAGGTAAGTATTATGTATATAAGTCTAAGTTGTGCAAATAATTATTATTATTTATATTATAAGAAGACCTAACTAATACATAAGTGAAATAAATAATGTGAAGTAACTACTTATTTACGTACATCAATATACGGTAAACATGATCACAGAATCCCTAATAGTGCCTAGCTATTCAAGTAGGTATCTCTTTTAGATACGAGAGTTCTAAACAGAGGGGACAAACAGACAAACCTATCTACCTACATTTTATCTACAAAGAAATAATTGTAGGTAACTGTGTACTATTATCTACACTTATTTATTTACTTGATCTTTTAAATACATTATCGGGGATGTTTACATTACAGAGATGTATGAAACAAGATTTACAGCGGAATAATGAGTGTTATATAATGTATTGTGTGTAGGTATCTAGTTACGACTACAATCAGTCCCATCCAGACACATTCACACACGAACCGGACGAAATGACTGACAACCGCGCAGCTGTGCTTCATGGGCCCTACGATGTTAGAATTGTAAGTTACTTTTTTTAATTAAAAACTATACTACATGATCCGGGGAAATTCGCATCATCTATTTCCATTTATTTTCATTTCCATTTTTTTATATTAAACTAATCAAATCAAACCTTACTTTTAGAATAGGAACAGCTGAAATAGTGTTTTCATTTTGTATTTGCGACTATTAAGACACGGTTCTGCCTCTCCCCCCAAGGGGTAAAGAATTTTTATATTCGACAAAATATCAGGTTTTTTTTTTTTGCACAATTATACAGAAGTAAAAAATGTACAAGGTAAGCTTAATGCCTCAGGCATTTTCTACCAGCCAACCTTAGAGTGATGTAGAGAGAGAGAAAAAAATCAAACAAAGTGGGTGCAACAAATAAAAAAGGTTTATTTTATTTCAGGAAAAATGGCCGATACCGGATATCGATGATAACGGTAAGTTTATATACTTTTAATCTCGCACTTTTTTGCATTGAAGTCAAATACTTTTGGAAAATGTAAGACAAATAAAAAAATACGCAGAACGGCTAATAAGATCGTTTACGTAGACGACAGCGATAATATAATGTATAAATTTTTTAGCGAGTATAGATATCCAAGTATTATTTTGAAAAATAGTATTTTTTTGAAGTCGGTTAAAAACAGACAAGCTCAGTGAGTATTTTACTATATCTTCTTAGTCGAGGTCGCGTTCGGGTCAAGCCGTAGCATATCGCATATTTAAAAGTATAGAGACCCATTTAGAAATGTTAGGATTTCGACTATAAATCTTAAAGGGTCGTTCTAACGACTATTTTGCAACAACATTATTTTTGAGTTAGGTCTCTATACTTTTAAAGATGCGATATGAGGAAAAAAAAAACGTAAGTGCCCCCGTACGGATAAACAAAATAAATGATTTGCATTTGATTCTAGAGTTCTACCAGTTTAACAGCATACAAGTTATAGAAGTGCTACTGAACTAAGGCAGAGCAGTAGGCTTAGCATGACCGCGTAGTTTTATCTCTTTCAACTGTCAGATTTGTCGAAAAAATTACGTCACACCGAGTCATGTCCTGACAGTTTAAAGTGATAAAACTTATGTCTACACGTTCATGCTTAGTCTACTGAAGTGGTTGCGTGTCTACAGATGTCCTGATAGAGGTCAAGTGTGTGGGTATCTGCGGGTCCGACGTGAAGATGTACAGCACGGGGACCTGCGGCGCGGACGTCGTCACCGAGCCGATCGTCATCGGACACGAGGGCGCTGGCGTCGTTGCCAAGGTACCACACTACAATATCTAAAGTCTACTCTCACTCGAATCATTACACGACAGCAGGAAGCGGAAATGTCGTATTTCGAAAAAAAATCTCTTATAAGGACACTTTTATGTCCTACTATCGACTTCGTCCGCGCAGAATTCGATTATTCAATATCGTTAATTAAGTTAATTAGCCTATATGAATAGCAGTGGTAGCCGCACGCCTTGCAATCAAAGTGTGCAGGTTCAAACCCCGGCTCGCACCTCTGGGATTAATGTGCGAATCTCATTTTTATCCGAGATTATCACTTGCTACGAAACGGTAAAGGAAACCTGCACGTCTGAGGGAACTTGACTAGTTCTCGATAGATGTGTGAAGTCTGCCAAGTGCCAAACCGCACTGGACCAGCGTGGTGGACTATGGCTTGAATCCCCCTCGCATTGAGGGGAGACCCGTGCCCAGCAGTGGGACGTTAAAAGGGCTGTAGTAGTAGCCTATATGATATTCTGATGTAATCAAAAGTTCATCAAAATCCATTCAGTAGTTTTTGCGTGAAAGAGTAACAAACATCCATCCTCACAAACTTTTACATTTTTAATATTAATACGAATATTTTATGTGACTAGGTGGGATCAAGAGTGACAAATCTGAAAGTGGGCGATCGTGTGGCTATCGAGCCGACGCAACCATGTCGCGGCTGCGAGTACTGCAAGTCGGGCCGATACAACCTGTGCGTGGCTCCACACTACTGCTCGTCCATGGGCGCGCCCGGGAACATCTGCCGATATTACAAACACGTCGCCGACTTCTGCCACAAGTACGTTCCTATGATAACTGTAAGACACCCTTTAATCAATTAATTTAATTTGACGTTATATTCTATCTCCATTCTTTGCTCGGCCGCATCGCCACGAAACGCATGTCTCCTTTTAATTGTGTGATTTGATCAAGCAGCTACGAAGTTCTCCACTACCTGGTTGAATTGTGCCATTACACACCTTGTATAGAGTAAAATTAATAAATTAAAAAAACTTATCAAATATTAAGTTCGTCATCAACGGCGAAGATCACCCCAAACCCCGAACGATGTTTCCAATAAAAGCAGGCAGTCCACAACCGGAGGACAGTCCGATGGAGACGAAGGTGTTATCTGGCATCCCGCGCGTTGCGGTCACCACCACGATCAACGCTCCCGTTCACATCGTCGTTGGTGGAATGATATACACGTCTTCGCTGGAAACCCTGACAGCGTACCCGGAGTCTCGGCTCGCCAAGATGTTAAACGGGAGTATCCCCATAGTGCTGGATACACTCAAGCAACATTACTTCATTGATCGCGACATTCGACTCCAACGAGAATGAACGACGAACTTCCTCTTCAATGTCGTGTAATAATTGTTCGTTACTCATCTGTAATGTTGTAGCTTCATCAGCGATGAGACACGTCATGCTGCGAGGTGTCACAGTTGTTTGGACGTGTGCCCTGTCGTGGACACACCACCCCAGTGGAGTAAGGGTAGCACACGGCTCATAAAGTTTACCAATCATTGTTTTCAGAGGTATCATTAAGTGATAGTTGTCCTGTCCAATTAGTATTTGCGGCTTCAATTGCCCCAGGTAAAGGATTTGTTTTATGTCATTCAAATGTGCATATTTTTTATAATTGACCTTATGTATATTTTGTTCAGGTATATTCAACTCCGTTACGCTCCGCATTTGAACTTTAAACATCTCGCCTTCTTTGTTCGATACTTGCAGATTAATTATTTGTGTATCGCAAACTATTTCACTGTTATTCCATGCGCCGGCAGCACGTATTGTTTGTCGGCGACCGCTCGCTCCCAGCTTACTGGAGGCGAGTTAGTTCCGCATTCTGACACAGGAGGGCACCACTTGTAGGACTGAAATATTTTTATTTCATTGTTTTTATTTAATTTTAAGATACGTATTAGGGCTTTTGCCGATTATTATAGATAATGGTACGGAACCCTTCGTGTGCGAGTCCGACTCGTACTTGGCCGGTTTTTTATTTCAAAAGGAACTTCGTTCCATCCGTTCGTTCGTCAATAAACACCTCTCAAGTTTTTTATATTTATTTATAGGTACGCAATGTTACAGGATACCTGATAACCTAACGATGGAGGAGGGTGCGGCGGTCCAGCCGCTCGCTATTGCCATACACGCGTGCAACCGCGCCGGCATTAAGCTGGGCGCCAACCTGGTGATCCTGGGCGCGGGGCCCGTCGGCATCCTGTGCGCCATGACCGCGCGGGCCATGGGCGCTAGCAAGATACTCATCACCGGTAAGACAACCATGATAGCCAATGGGGGATCCAACAGACGCAAGTTTCAAAGCGGACGCCACAGTCGCCTTCTATTGGAGCTGGTTCATATATCCATGAAACGCTGGTTCATAAAATTGGAAAGGATTGAGGTTTTAAAATCCATCGTAGCTCTTATATGTAGGTATGTAGATTAGAGGCTATGTCAGTTGTATTTTATCTCTTTAGGTTTATTTAAGTATCAATGTGTAACAGTGCCCGCTTTCAAAAGAAACTTCGAAGAAGCACATTTTGACAATGAATTATCATCGATGACGCGAGCGAAATTGTTCGCGTGATGGCGTCCCTTTTGCCACAGACATTTAGTCTTTATGAATATTATCATGGTCAAAGCTTTAAATTGTTTCTGAATAGATACTTAGTTATATTATGTTTACAGACGTGGTTCAGTCGAGATTGAGCATTGCCCGGGAGCTGGCCGCGGACTACACGCTGCTCATCAAGAAGGAGTACTCGGACCAAGAGGTGGTGGACAGCATCCTGGCGCAGCTGGGCGCGCAGCCCGACGTCGCCATCGACGCGTGCGGGTACGCGAGCGCGCAACGAATCGCGATGACGGTACGACCAATACGACCTTTTAGATAATTCATCGAAATATGTTCGAATAGGGATAAAGAAAAGTCGAACAAGAAAAGAACGGTAGTAATGAGAGTATTGAATGGGTTTCCTACGCACGCAACCATCCAATTCAAGTGGACCGACACAGACAATTAACTTCTTTTTTTACGAATATATGTGAAACGATGAAATTTAATGGAATAAGATGAGGAAAGACTTCACCTGCGACTAGAGCGGGTATTTCGCCAATGCTAACGCGACGCACCTATACCACACCACTCTAACGACTTCTAATGTTTATGGTTTTAGTAAAAAAATGCGAACTTTAAATCTACATTTTTAATTGGCTAAACATGAGATATGGAAAAAAATCCCAAGATAGACGACATCTTATTCAAAGTAGTCCGCGTGCGCAGCTGCAGTCATAGCACGTGCGCCCAGACTAGACTTATGTCACGGAATATGTTGATGTTGTCTCTTTCTCTCGTATGAAATAAGACAGAGAGCGGGCGAGCGTATCCGTGACAGAGGTCTTGTCTCGACATGCGTGCTAACCCCACTGGTATATCTACAGGCTGTATCAGAAGGGTGAAATAATACTTTGAGTACATATAAGGTAGCTCATATGTGGATGCTTAGTAAAGACAGATTATACCTAACGATCATAGTTTCTGAGTTAAAGACCTTTCAATATTTATCACAGGTATCGTGTTTTGGCCTTTGGGTACATCCATAACCCTATTCAGCAGTGTAAACTACACTTATGTGGGCCGACTACCAATATTCACAAAACAAAACATACAAATTTTACATAGGACGCGAGATATAACGAGTTATAGAAATTGAAGACGAAAAAAAATTTGAAAAAACATTGTCGAATTTCGATCTAATTTTTATTCTATTCAGTTGTATACCCGATACTGATGCAAACGTCAAAGTGTTATTTCGGATTACTGAAACACCTTGTATACTGAATGTATCCACTGACTTGTGATGTGTGGCAAGGTGACGAAGACGGGCGGCGTGGTGCTGGTGGTGGGCATCGGCGGGAGCACGGTGGAGGTGCCGCTGTCGCAGGCGCTGCTGCGCGAGGTGGACGTGCGTGGCTCCTTCAGGATTAACAACACGTGAGCAACGCCTTCCACCACCATACAGGGATGTATCAACATCCCGAAATTATATTTTAGGTACATTATACTGTACCTGGAGGGCAACTCTCGCATGATCGACATTATCTCTAATTCGACAAATGTCAAGACAAAACGACAAAATTGGTCGTATTTATTTCGACATATGTCGAATTAGAGTTAGTGTCGATCATGCGAGAATTGCCTCCTGATATGTACATGAATAGTAAATGCAGAATATACCAAACTTTCATAGTTTACGAGTTACAGGGATCTAATGCTCGGACAATCGACGTCATCTCTAATTCGACATTTATGTCGAAACGAAAGTCAAATTGGACGTTGTTAAACAAAAAGGATCCAATCCACATCAAGTCAGTTTTGAGATATAACAGCTTGAAGTTTGATTATTACCAAACTTCAAGCTGTTATATCATGTGGGACACGTCGTTATGTAACCTAGGTGGTAAAAATTAAATTTTCTTTTATTTTTCGATGGGGACCTTTTTTGTTCATTGAAAAGGTCTCTTTTAGGCACCGTTGGGTGAACTAAACTCATTTTTGTAAATTTTGTGGCTTGGATTCTTTTTGCTTATCTACATCCAATTGGTCGTATTTTTTATTTTGTTTCGACATTATATGTCGAATTAGAGATAATGTCGATTTTGCGAGAATTGACCTTTGAATATTTGTCACAAGTTTACGAGAAAGATTGATAAGATCGTAAGTATAGACTGTTAGCCCGCTGAACATGAATAAGCGTAAACACATAATAACGACTCGCTAAGCATCCAACATTTTTGAGTAAACAAAGTCATAGTAGATAAACGCCCAAATACATAAAAAATCCGATTCACATTTGTTATGCCGTTGTAAACAGGCTAAAAATCTTGGTATATATTCTTTGAAAAGTATTTTCCAATTGCGTAAAATGACTTAGGACGCTCTGTACATTACAAAGATCGTATACTTTCAAATACCCAGGTACCCGCCCGCCCTGGCGGCGGTAGCGACCGGCGCCATACCCCTGAAGAAGTTCATCACCCACCACTTCCCGCTCGCCGACACCAAGGAAGCCCTCGACCTCGCCAAGAGCGGCGACGCGATGAAGATCATTATACACGTTCAAAAGTAGTCGTGTTTTATTTTATACCTGACTACCCTAGAGCAGCGTTTCCCAGTAGCCGGGCCGCGACCCGGTACCGGGCCATCAAAATAAAATACGGGGTACATTCCCGCCTTTGGTAAAAAATAAGCAGCAGCTCCATCGCACTAAAATTTAGTGACTAAATAGGCGATACCAAAATATGTAGTATTAATAAATTAATAAAACATTTTTACTATTTATAAATGTGTATTATTTTTAACAATGTTTGGGAAACACTGCCCTAGGGAAAATTTTCTTTGCTCAAGATAGAGATGCCAGTATCTAGATAGAGATCCCAATATAAATTTAACACCTAAAATAGACTTTAAAATCCATTCACAATGTCTATGCAAGAAGTTTTAGTTTAGTGAAGATATAAAGTAATTGAAAAGAAATTTTAGAAAAATAAACCTCTTTGTGGGTAGGCCGTTAAATAAATATTGGTAGTTATTCCTATTTATGATTTGTAAATCCAAGTAAGCAACTGAATATACACATGATTACTATTTAGGTTACGAATAAATGGACAACATTCAAAAGTTCTATCATATTTAACCCATATATGCCACGTGACCCCGTCATGTTCGCAATAAAAGCATTTTCTGATAATTTTGTCAGGGGTGTAGAAATGGTCGTCCGTTTGTTATTTGTATAGAAGCAAATGCACCGCAAGATATAATATGATAATAAGGAATAGTACAAACCTCCATGTGCGTTTTTCCAACAAGTCTGGATCACACGTCACCAACCCAACACACTTTTCACATAACACTATCACAGGAAAATATTTTTTTTAACAACTCTTCACAATGCACTAAACACAAAATTAAATCCAAGCACGGAGCACGTTCGCATTCGCGCGAGACTCGGATGGAACTGAGCGGGGAAGGAGAGTGCAACTAAACAGCAATAGGAGGGTAGATGGGGATCAATTTGTGGGATTGTGAAACTACCCACAAAAAATATTAAAAACTATTAGTCAGTCATAGCCACAGAGTAACTTTTTATGTCATAGCAGTGGTAGCCGAGTCGGCGAACGCACGCCTTGCAATCAAAGTGTGCAGGTTCAAACCCCGGCTCGCACCTCTGGGATTTATGTGCGAATCTCATTTTCATCCGATATTATCACTTGCTATGAAACGGTGAAGGAAAACATCGTGAGGAAACCTGCACGTCTGAGGGAACTTGGCTAGTTCTCGATAGATGTGTGAAGTCTGCCAAACCGCACTGGGCCAGCGTGATGGACTATGGCCTGTATCCCCCTCGCATTGAGGGGAGGCCCGTGCGCAGCAGTGGGACGTTAAAAGGGCTGTAGTAGTAGTAGTAGTATTAGTCATATTTCGATCCCGATTAAGAAAATATTCCATAAATTTATCAACAAATCAATTTATTAACAATATCAAAATTAGTTTTACGCACACTAAATTAATTACAACACTACATAACCTACCTATTTACTTATTATTGCTTCGTATAGAAATCATAAGGTGGGTTCTCACGTTGACTTCTCCCTACATTATAACAAGTATGAACTACTGTATTAACTTTAATCTAGTTACTATGCGATTCAAATGAGAATAGGATCGACCGTGCGCCATATTGTGACAAACGCAAATGAATTATGACATTAAATAATTAAATATTATACTAAAACAATTTACTACTAATTAAACCTTTTTATTTAAATTTGATGTAAGACTTTTATTATTGATATGCAAATAAGTTTTTTGCAAACCATAGTTTGTGAGTGACATTTGACAGATATAGGTTATTGACATTCCTATTCTTTTTTTTTTTTTTTGAAAGACTTACACTGTTGGCCGTGAAGTGGCCTTTACAGCTTTACCGGAAGAGTGGCGAGCGCAGAGTGCACTCCAACCAAATTCCTATTCTTATTTGGATCGCACTGTACAATGGTATCTTTCAGAACAAAGCGTCTTGCAATATCCTATTAATATAATACATAAATGTCAAAGTTTGTGAGGATGGATGTTTGTTACTTTCACAAGCAAAAACTATTGAACAGATATTGATGAAACTTTACAGCATATTTATATATCACAATAACATATTTTTTTTTTTTTTTATATAGTGACCTGCGATCAGTCTCACAACTATAATCAGGTTGGTTGGAGTAGTAGGGGTTTAATCACAATAACATATAGCTAACAATTTATAAACACATCATCATCATCATCACGCCTGTATTCCCCGAAGGGGTAGGCAGAGGTGCACTGTAGCGCGCCCACACTTCGCCGATGTATTATTGGTCCCAATGTAATAGGGGGCGAGCCTATTGCCATTATACCGGGCACATTCTCCCTCAATACGAGGGAGATTTTTGGGCTATAGTTCACCACGCTGGCCCAGTGCGGGTTGGTGAACTTCACACGCCTTTCTATAGACGTGCAGGTTTCCTCACGATGTTTTCCTTCACCGTTACAATTTATAACGATATTGAATTAACGAAGTCTGTGCAGTAGAAGCTAGTCACTGTATATCGAGGGTTGAAAGGCTTTTTGACTTCAGCGACACCTTGAGCGATATTGACTTATATAAATACTGGGAATCGGCGACTTTTTCTGCGTCGAATGAACATGCTCTCCTGTAAAGTAACGCTCCTGTAAAGTTATGCTCTCAAGTAATAGCAAAATTAATATTCCGATGCAGGATTTAGTTCGTATGTGGCGAGATAGATGTCGCTACAAGTTCTTAAAATGTCGCTTAGGTCAAATAGCTTTTCGCCCATCGTCTTAAAATATGTCGTAAGTAGCTGTTTTATTATGATCACAGTATTAATGGTGGGTGGTTTAGGTTCAGAAGAGGTTGTGTTTGTCTTGTCTGTAGACGCCGGGCCGGGAGTTGAGCTGTGCGCTGGCGGCGCGCGGGACCGGCATGCTGCCCAGCTTGCTGCCGCCGCGAGCTGGTGAAACATACAAACTAAATACAGATTGCCGAGCGTATTGTACCACATTCTACACATGCAACCTGTGGGCTAGAAAAACCCTGAAATCGTACAGCGACCTCCGCATTCAATACAGGGTGTATCAGAAGTCCGAAATAATAATAAGATGCTTAGTAAAGACGGTTTAAACCTAACTATCATAGCTTCTGAGTTATAGACCTTTGAATATTTGTCACAGGTATCGTGTTCTGGCCTTTGGGTACATCCATAACCCTATTCAGCAGTGTAAACTACACTTACGAGGGGCGACTACCAATATTCACAACACGAAAATTTTGCATAGGACTCGAGATATTACTAGTTATAGAAATTGACGACGAAAAATAAGTTGGAAAAACAATAACAAAAATATTTTTATACTATTCAGTTGTATACCCGATACTGATGCAGAGGTCAAAGTATTATTTCGGACTTCAGAAACATCCTGTATAATAACGCATTCAGAAAGCTGGTGGGGCTGCCTCGTTCCTGTAGCGCATCTGGGATGTTTTCCGATGCTCATGTAGACTGTTTTTACGCAACGGTGCGAAAACGGTGTGCTTCCTTGGTGCGCAGGGTGCGGAGCAGCTCCAACAGCGTTTTAAATGTGATAGCCAGTAGGTTAGACTGTGTAATCGTAAGTTGCTGCTGTGCTATCGCACACGGAATGGACCCCTAGGGGTTATTTAGAATAGGTAATACTAACGTTAGTCTTAAGTCTACTAACGTGTATGTATGAGTCTTAGTTACTTGAATAAAAAGTTTATATTCTATTTACAGAAGTTTGTCCTTGTATGATAACTGTTAACAGCTGGAACTGACAGCTTAAAGTCCTAAGAACGAACTTAATCGCTCCATTGTAAATGCACTAACGGTCACTTATTAAGTCGATTGCAACGAGCGATCTTTCATATAGATCTTTTTTAGGGTTTTGTACCCAAAGGGTGAAACGGAACCCTATTACTAAGACTCCGCTGTTCGTCCGTCTGTCTGTCCGTCTGTCACCAGTAGGCTAATTCTCGTATTTACAAATAGTCCAAGCGTCGCCGCAGTTCCGACCCCGCTCTATCGTAGATCTATCCAAAATTGGTATTCTCGTAATATCAAAACAATGTCTTTTGCACTAAATATCGTGATTTTCGTCGAAAAAATTAAATAAATTACACTTAAAATCATTAAAACAAAAAAAAAATATAAATTGAAATTCAAAAAGTACTATTTGTCATGATTAAGCAGAAAGATGCTAAATGGATGCTAAATTGATTCTCGTATAATGTTTATATTAGATTTAAGCGTAAGCGGTGGTAGCCTAGTTGGTAAAATGCCCGCCTTGAACGTATAGTTGCAAGTTCAAACCCCGGGCCCGCACTTATTTTATTTCTTTATTTTGTATTTTTTTATAATTTCCTTAAAAAACATTATTTTTATTTTTCCTATTTTTGTCACCTCTACAACAATAGATGGCCTTTAATAACAATAGATTGCCTTTGGCAAACAAACATTGCATAAAATAATAATAGATGGGGGTATAGTTCGTAACATATTTTAATTTAAGTTTTAAAATTTCCCTAACGTATTTTAGGACTCGGAGCTCTTTTTAGGCTTCGAGTCTTCGAAATCGTAAAAACAGCTTAAACTGGAGCACATCTAATATATATAAATCTCCTGTCACGATGTTTGACCGCGATGGATTCCTAAACTACTTAACCGATTTTAAATTAAATTGGCACACCGTGAGCAGTCTGGTCCAACTTGAGACATAGGATAGCTTAGATCTTTAATTATAGTCGCAATTTTATTTTATTGCAAATTATTTGTCTATATTTAATTGACAGTCACAATTATCTGTTAACTCCAAAAGATTCTAACAGATGTCGATACTTTTCGATTGGATTGAGTAAGTAATCAATAGATGGCACTGCTATGGTAAACCGACAAACGTGTCATATAAGCTACAATTCAATAGCATGATTACCACGTGTTATTGAGGCTAAAGTATATAATTAAATTATTTTGTAGTAAACGAAATACCGTGAAATTCAATTATTTCTACTTTTTTAATTTTTGGTGTTAGCATAGCCAACCACGTGTTACTTAGACCGAAAATTAAAAAAAATTAAGAAAAGAAAGAAAATTGACAATGTAATTTAAATGAATAATAGTGTAAGAAAATTCTAATCAATCGTGTTCAACGTCCTTCCCTTCAAATCCCAATCCCGTGAATTAGTGTACCAACTTCAACATTTCCGTCTTGGTTCGTAAATAATTTCATTGTACTAAAGGGTTATAGTCGTAGAAATAGTCGTAGAGGTCACCATATTTTTTTACAAATACCATCTATGTAAAAAGCATGGTGGTCCCCGTGACTGATGTTCTCCTACCGTTCCTCTTAAATTGTATACTACAATGTAATATAACAATAACTTTAGCCACAGCAACGCGTGGCCGGGTCTGCTAGTTAATTATATTTTTTACGGGAAAAATACATGTAATCGTCGCAAATAACCTACGAGTGTCCAACGGCATTTTGATTGCGAAATTTGACAGATTCCCGCTAGAAAGTAATTTTGTTGAGCTATGAAAATACCATCATGTCAACGTGGTGGAACGATTAGAAGACGATCAACGTTTTTGCGAACAAATTCAACGACACTTCGACGAAAGTAATAAAAAATCGGTGCCGTTCAAGCTCGATAGACGGATGAGAATACCAAAAGGGCTTGAACGACTAATTCGCTACGATATCGTTACGATTTTTATTACGAGAATCAGGGCACAGGCTGTATCTCGTGAACCGTAATAGTTGGACAGTTGAAATGTTCACAGATGATGTATTTCTGTTGCCGCTATAACAACAAATACTAAAAAAACAATAAAATAAATATGTAAGGGACTCCCATACAACAAACGTGTTTTTTTTTTTTATATTGATAACGGCAACAGGTAGACACTTGAAATATTCACAGAATATTTAGTTATATATATAAAAAAAAATCATACGGGTCGAATTGAGAATTTTTTTTGAAGTCTTTTAAAAATAAAACGGACCAGATTTTTTTTCCGTTTTTATAGATAATGGTACGCGGAACCCTTCGTGCTCGAGTCTAACTCGCACTTGGACGGTTTTTAATTGACCATGCTCACCAAAGGGTTCAAACGTGCGTCCTTGGGATCGCAAGATGGAGAAGTTATAATTATTTTGATACTTCCTTGGTTCTCTAAACGTTTGGCATGTATGTTAGTGTGTAGATCAAGAATGTTACCGGTGGCGGCGGTGCGCGCAGTCCCGCGGCTGGCGGCGGCGGGCGCGCCGCGGCCGCGCGCTGCGTACGCGCCGCGAGCCGCCTTCTTCGTCGCCGAACTAGTTTTACGCCTCTTAAACCTAGTATTAAAGACAACTTTTAATGTAAACTACTCTGTCTAGAAAGAGACGCTAAATACATTCTGCTTTGGAGTCAAATCTAAATAAGAAAACTATTGCATTGGCTCATATAAAATATCTAATAATACTACTACTACAGCCCTTTTAATGTCCCACTGCTGGGCACGGGCCTCCCCTCAATGCGAGGGGGGTTCGGGCCATAGTCCACCACGCTGGTCCAGTGCGGGTTGGCAGACTTCACACATCTATCGAGAACTAGACAACTTCTCTCAGACGTGCAGGTTTCCTCACGATGTTTTCCTTCACCGTTTCATAGCAAGTGATAATCTCGGATGAATAATTTCATTTATTTGTTTCAAATATCATGTCTTCTCCCACAGTTGGTTAATTATTAAAGCAATATTTATCTGCATTATTTTCTTTAAACCAATTTCATAGTAACACTAAAGGCTACATCTTATTAGGACAAATTTCGTTGGTGGCATGACATGTTTTGCCGTCCCTGGTATATGAGACATAGCCTTTATAGTTGCGCTTACTGCACGCAGCTATAAGTGTCACTATGAAAACAGCTTAACAAAATTCCGAAAGTTCAAAGGGCCCCAAGTCCACCAACACTATCGTCGTGGAGTTGCTCTGACTCCATTTTTTAATTCGAAGTTTTGGGATCACGGCATCGCTCTACTCCGGTAAAGCTGTAAAGGCCACCTCACGGCCAACAGCGTAGTCCATTAACAAAAAAAAAAAAGATCACGGCATCGCGGCATCAACAGTCGCTGTCACTCGCCAAGCGCGCCATTAGAAGTTTCACATCAAAAAGATGTAGTCATAGCATCTCCAAGACGATAGTGTTAGTAGAGTTGGGGCCCAGGTAATTGACCTCTTCTTAACCCCTCCCCTGTGAGAGTTCCTGCCCCGGGGCGTGCCCGTGCCGGCGTGGCGGTGCGCGGCGCGCGCCAGCGAGCCCCAGTCCGTGTCGGAGCCCGACCCATCCCCGGACTCCTGGAAGTCGTTCTCCTGGCCCTGCGTCTTCGCCTGCTCTTGCTCCACCTCGTCCTGGTACTGCATCAGGAGACCTGAACATATTTTGTTGTATTACTATATGTAGTTATTATCTTACATCAATGTTCTTAGAAATTATAGATACCTAAACATGGTAAATGTATTATTTACATTAAAAACAAAATATTTACATAGTTAACAATTTACAAAGAGTACCTAAGAGAGAGAAAAAAATAAAATAATAATAAATAATTATATATCCCACAGTCCCCCATCACTGTCGGGCGGTAGGGTGCCCAGAACGCTGGCAGCATTGCCACGTTGAATGGCAATGCTGATGTGCTGTGCGAAATAGTTTCCAGCGTTCTGATCACCGGATGTTTCGATCAGACGTTTCGCAATGTCTCGAAAATGGTGAATACCTAAATGTATCAATTAGACGTCTAATTTTTTTTACCACGTCTACCAAGTCTAGTATTATACGTCTTGACCATAAAGTATTTAGAGTAGCCATTACTACTCCACTCTTCGTATAGCTCTGCGGCGATTGTGCAACTATATGGGAAAACAACAATGGCGGAGACAAATAAACCAGACAAATGTAACGCAGCGCGGGTTCGAAATGCCATCTCCGTTATAATATCTCCATGGTCTTGACATAGACGATCTGACGGAGCGTGGACGTCAAAGTCACACACAAAACTTTTTTTTTATTCAGGCATCAAACAGTCGTTTGCTTACAAAGTATTAATACTTACAAGTAAACTTAACAAATAGACCTACAGTGCCGAAAGAGTATAACTGTTTGAATGTTAGGAATTGCTCTCTCTTTATTATAATACTCGTTGTATTATATGGAGTCCCGTTAGCGTTTATATCGAAATTTAACGCCTGTGCTGTAGGAGTGAGTTCGTGTCAATAACTGAATGGTTTGTATGGAAATCGACTAGCTGCTATCAAATGGAGAAATCGTATTTGATTGGTATACAATACAGGGGTGTCAGAAGTGTATCCCAATATGGTGTATCACAAGTCCGAAACAATATTAACTGTTTGCATGAGCATTAGGCATACAACGGAGTGGCATATTTTTTTTTACAAATTACATCATACATCATCACGCCTGTATTCCCCGAAGGGGTAGGCAGAGGTGCACTGTAGTGCGCCCACACTTCGCCGATGTATTTTGGTCCCAATGTAATAGGGGGCGAGCCTATTGCCATTATACCGGGCACATTCCCCCTCAATACGAGGGAGACTTGGGCCATATCCACCACGCTGGCCCAGTGCGGGTTGGTGAACTTCACACGCTTTTCTATAGACGTGCGTGCAGGTTTCCTCATGATGTTTTCCTTCACCGTTCAGCAAGTGGTATTCATTGTTGAAAATGACATTCGCACATGAAAATTATCTCAGAGGTGCGGGCCTGGGATTTGAACTTGCACCCCTTACGTTCAAGGCGGGCGTTCTTGCCCACGAGGCTACCACTGCTTATTATTACAACATGATGATACTAAGGCTCCACTGTGACAAACACTCAAACATATTAAAACTATGATAGTTAGATGTAGAAAAGGATAGAAATGTAAACTTAACATTGTAAGTGCTTCCATAGGCCTATATTGCCTTCACTAAGCATGTACATATAATTTTCTTTCTCTGTATTTGGTGTACAATAAAGAGTACTTTATGTCAGTTTATCTATACACCCTTTAAAAAAAAACTGAGCCTATGCGGGACACCTGGCAGATGTTTCACATAAAACATAGTAGTCTAGGCGGCGAGTGAGCGGAGTCAGCCGGTGGGCGGAGTCAAGCGGCGGAAAGAACCGAGGAGTACGAAGCGTGGCCGCATTTAAAACTGGACTTTATGCGTTAAGTCATAAGGTTGATTTCATTTTGTTGTGGCGAAGCGCTCGCAACAATCAGGTATACCCCTCGCCTATAGACGTTTCACATCAAAAGTAATAGTGACTGACCCATCTTCTCCACAGCGTATGCGGCGGTGATGTTGAGCAAGCCGGCGCCGTACTTGTCGTAGTTGGCGCGCGTGACGTGCGGCATGGCCAGCAGCTCGCCCGCGCTCTCCGGCAGCCGCGCGGCCAGCGCGCGCAGCGCCGCCTGCGGGAGCACCGCCGCCAGCGACGCGCCGCGCGCCGCCGCCATCTCGCTGCAACACACACACCACTTTTTTTAGGGTTCCGTACCCAAAGGGTAAGACGGGAACCCTATTACTGAGACTTCGCTGTCCGTCCGTCTGTCACCAGGGTGTATCTCATGAATCGTGATAGTTAGAGAGTTGAAAATTTCACAGATGATGTATTTCTGTTGTCGCTTGTTCGGGCTTATCAACCGAACAGCACCGCGTTTGCATGCGCGTGTATATTTGTTATGCAGAGGTATAGTGAAACCCGTTTTGAGTTAACACGCGAACAACCACCTACCGAACCACACTAACCAATTGGCCGCGTATTCGCAACCATTTACCATAAACCAACCAACCCTTTGTTAATAGTTATATTTAATTAATGAACTGTGTTGTGAACTTTAATAAACTATACTTGAACCATTAAGTGTTGAACGTTATTTGCTACACCAAGAATAGCATAATTTAGCGGTGTGTCCGAACGAAAGCGAGTGCACACTGCTACACCGCTATTACAACAAATACTAAAAAACAGAATAAAATAAATATTTAAGGGGGCTCCCATACAACAAATGTGATTATTTTGCCGTTTTATATAGATAATGGTACGGAACTCATTGTGCGCGAGTCCGACTCGCACTTGGCCGGTTTTTTTTACCGATTTGGGGTCAGAGTCCATAAGGACTACGTCTACTATACGTCTACTATAAAGTAGACGTGGGCGTTATTTCACGTCACTGGTTACATTAACTAGCTTCGCAGCATGTAACCGAGTCACTTGTTTCAAGTCAAATCACAAGTAGTGATTTCTGTAACGCGTTATTTCTGTTAACTGTGAGCGAGAAACGTCACGTCGTCACTCGTCAGGCGGTTGATGTCTCGGTTCGGTTCGGTGGGGCGCGTTACATTTCTTTCGCATCGGCCCTACCGGCCGGCTGAGTAAGCGAAAACGGGTGACACGAATAAAAACGAAGTAATCCGAACGCACATGTACCGTGGTACTGGTATACAACAAAAAACGAAACAGCGTAACAGTCAATAAGTTTAATTTTCATACATAACTCTATAGACATACTCATTGGATGTTTGCTATTTGTCCCGTTTTCCTCCTCCTTCCTACCTTTAAATCTTTCACTGACACAGCTTGTAATTTGTATTGCTGATTAAATTTGTGTTTTGAGAATGTATAGCCTCATTAATTTTATATTATATAATTGTTAATTAAGAAAAACACATTGTAATGCAAATAACATGTAAATCCTTACTGGAAAAAAGCAACCATGGAGTTTCTTTTTGCCCATTCTTCTCCATAGGAATTGCATTCCGAATGGGTGGTAGAGATACTATTAATATTATTAATTTTTTACTGACGATTCATAAGTGCCTGTATTGGTTTACATGAATAAAAAAAATCTGATTCTGATTCTTTGATAGATGTGTGAAGTCCAGTATTGGGTATACAACTGAATGGTATAAAGATTTGAGCGAAATTCGACCATGTTTTTCCAACATTTTTTTCGTCGCCTATTTCTTTATCGTGTTATATCTCGGGTACTATGTAAAATTTTCATGTTCTGTTTTGTGAATATTGGTAGTCGATAGATGTTTGAAGTCTGCCAACCCACACTGGGCCAGCGTGGCCCGAATCCCCCTCGCATTGAGGGGAGGCCCGTGCCCAGCAGTGGGACGTTAAAAAGAGCTGTAATAGTAAGGTGAGGAATGGCTCCAGCTGCGGTTAGCGGATTTACATATAATAATTAGTATGTGGTACCGGCAAGCCTCGACGAGGTCGGCGTAGCAGCGCTCCTCGATGCGCTTGAGCAGCGCGACGATGGGCGAGCGCGAGTCCGCGGCCGCGGCCGGCGCCGGCACCACGCTCAGCCTCGTCTTGCGCTCCTCCACCTTCATCGGGAACACTATCTTCAGCCCGCCGCACATCAACCTACGTTACATAAAATATACATCATCACGCCTGTATTCCCCGAAGGGGTAGACAGAGCTGAAAAAAAATGCGTGTACATCTTCAGTATTCGCCTTCTTCAGCTTAGCGAATTACATCATTTCCATGTCAAACAGTTGCGTAGTGTTTTAGTTTGCTTGTGAATTTCTATAAAACTTAAAGACCAGTCACGTACAATAGTGGAAAAAGACAAGAAGAATGAATGTGAGCAGATTTATGTAGGTATACAGGCTGTTTCAGAAGACCGAAATTTTACTTTGACGTTTGCATCAGTATTGGGTATACAACTGAATGATATAAAAGTTTGATCAGAATTCGACCATATTTTTCCAACTTAATTATCGTCTTCAATTTCTATAACTCGTAATATCTCGAGTGCTATGTAAGTTTGATGTCCTGTTTAATTAATATTGGTAGTCGCCACTCATATGTGTAGTTTACACTGCTGAATAGGGTTATGGATGTACACAGAAACCAGAACACGATACCTGTGACAAATATACAAAGTTCTATAACTCAGAGACTATGATAGTAAGGTATAAACTGTCTTCATTAAGCATCTACATAATATGAGATACCGTATATGTACCTAAAGTAACATTACGGACTTCTGATACAGCCTGTATAGTACTAACTTGTCAACGTGTGGTCCGAGAATGACGTACGCGCTGGCGATGTCGTTGGTGACGACCAGCTTCTCCGCCAGCAGCCCACGCACCACCAGCTGCCGCAGCAGCCGCGTCGGGTCCCCGCGGTGCCACGACTTGCATCTGCACACACCACACATACAATACTCCAACGCGACTTGCATCTGCATACACCACACATACAATGCTCTAACGCGACTTGCACCTGCACACACCACACATACAACACGACTTGTAACTGCACACAACACACATTCAACACGACTTGTAACTGCACACGCCACGCATTCAACACGACTTGCCTCTGCACACGCCACACGGTCAACACGACTTGCAAATACACATACCACACATTCTAACGTGACTTGCATCTGCACACGCCACACATTCAACACGACTTGCAAATACACATACCACACATTCTAACGTGACTTGCATCTGCACACGCCACACATTCAACACGACTTGTATCTGCACACGCCACACGGTCAACACGACTTGCAAATACACATACCACACATTCTAACGTGACTTGCATCTGCACACTCCACACGGTCAACACGACTTGCAAATACACATACCACACATTCTAACGTGACTTGCATCTGCACATACCACCAGTCAACACGACTTGCAAATACACATACCACACATTCTAACGTGACTTGCATCTGCACACGCCACACGGTCAACACGACTTGCAAATACACATACCACACATTCTAACGTGACTTGCATCTGCACACTCCACACGGTCAACACGACTAGCAAATACACATACCACACATTCTAACGCGACTTGCAAATAAACATTCCACACATTCTAACGTGACTTGCAGTTGCACACACTACACATTAAACACGACTTGCAAATACACCCACGACACGGTCAACACGACTTGCATCTGCACACACTACAATCAACACTCCATCGCGACATACATTGCCATAAGTCTAGTTTGGTTCGCCCGCGAACAATGAGCTAAGCTGCCCTGTAAAGAACTATTTTCAATGATTTTTCATACTCACATTTTTAAATCTCGGATTATTTGGATGACAAATAAGCTATGGACTGTACAGCTCAAGTACAAAAAAAACATACATTGTTAAAAGCAACAACAAATCAACAACGAAGCAACAAGATCTAAAGACAACTGGAGCTACCTATGTATTTAAAGTAAGGTTTGGCGACTTAAAAAAGTCCACTAAGTTTCTCTGATCTTTTCAGTCGATGTCGCGATACGTACGATCGGTAGTAGCATATAAGATAAAAAATGAAAATTTGACAATTCGACATGCCTAAATAAATAATCCTTATTTGGATTTTTTTATGACAAAAAAAACAAAAATCGAAAAAAAGTGATTACAAAAGAGTTACAATAGAAACACTCAAAATATGGAACAGTTTCGATACTAGATGCATGAGAAGGTGTTTTGTACTTACAGTCCGTGTATGCTGGATTTCTGCAGCGCCTGCAGCCGCTGCTGCATGCTGCCGCGCAGCGCGTCCGCCACGTGCAGCAGCGTGTACGCGGCGCGCGACCCGCTGTTTGACTCGCGGATGCAGCGCACTATCTGCTTGCACTGCTCCGTCACGTCCACCGGCTGCACGGCGAGAAAGAGACAAACACATCGATACAATATCTACTTTCAAATTGAACGTCATTTACAAATGCTATCAGAAGAAATCATGTCGGTGCATACTTAGATGTGTTTAAAGTCAAGTCGATGTCGATTCTAAAAAACTAATTTGTTCATGGGTTTGTGACTATGTACTGCGCCCTTTCATTCACTGTCCTTATATTAGCAGTGGCGTGCATTGTATTTATGCAATGCCTACCTCACAAGAAACGATCGATCCTGGCGTCTAATCTTTAATTAATTTCAATAGTCAATTCATGTTTGTAACGGTCTCGAACCTTTTCAAAGACGTATTCTATTGAAAAGACGAGCATATCTTTTTTTTTAGGAAATATACTTAGGTATGTATGTACTTATCTGTCTGGAACGTAACGTGAATAAAAAGTGGACGTAAGTAGGTACTTATATAGTTAAGTTTAGTTAGAGTTAGTCTTCAAACAAGCAGGTATCTAACTACTCGTTTGAAGACCAACATGTGGAGGAGAGAGGGGCAGGCCTTTGCCCAGCAGTGGGACATTCTATAGGCTATTAAAAAAAAAGTATCTCCTTAATCATATGATTATCTCGCTTCATTTGTCTAATACCTATCTATTCCAAAAAGCAATGCACACCACGGTTCATATATCTATCACACTATCGCATATCGACGTTTGAAAGGAAATCCATACTAAGCGACAAAAAAACTAACTAACTACAGCCCTTTTAACGTCCCACTGCTGGGCACGGGCCTCCCCTCAATGCGAGGGGGATTCAGGCCATACTCCTCCACGCTGGCCCAGTGCGGGTTGGCAGACTTCACACATCTTTCGAGAACTAGTCAAGTTCCCTCAGACGTGCAGGTTTCCTGACGATGTTTTCCTTCACCGTTTCATAGCAAGTGATAATCTCGGATGAAAATGAGATTCGCACATAAACCCAGAGGTGCGAGCCGGGGTTTAAACTTGCATACTTTGATTGCAAGGCGTGCGTTCGACCACTTGGCTACCACTGCCACTAAGCGACAAAATATCTAAAAAAATAGTGATATACACCATTCGAACAGCTAGATTTTTCTGCATCGTTTGGTATATATAACTCATTTTACGATTTTTTGTCGCTCAGTAAGGACTGACTTTCAATCATCGATATGTTTTCGCGAGCGGGAGTTGTCGATGCTACTGCCATCTCCCTCAGACCTAATACTACTACTCCTGTACTAATTTAATTTGACATTATATAATTTTAATTTGACATAATATAATCGGTTATGTCATGGTGTTTTGACAATAATTGACTTTTAATATTCTTCTATTATTCTAGTTTGACATCATTAATTTTCTTGTACTCATTATGTAAGCAGAAACTGAACTTTAACTGTATTCCTATTAAATATAGTTGACATGTAAATGAATATTTACCAAAATAAATGAATATGAATATGACCTTGTACTCGTGCGAGTTGAGACAGTTGTCGCAGGCGGTGGGTTTGGCCTTGCGGCAGTGGTCGCGGTGGAAGCGCTCGCCGAGGTAGGCCAGCACCTGCGCGCGCCGGCACTCCGTCACGCTCTCGCACACCTCCACCATGCGCAGCAGGTTCTCCACGTGCACGCGCTTCGCCTCCGGAGTTGCGTTTCGTTCCACTGCGAGTACGGTCCAAGCGAACTTGCGTTCAATTAACAGATCACACGTAAAATGGAACACGTAGCAAAATAAGGGTTGGCTAGCTACACCTATAAATCTATGTATATGCATATATAAAAATCATTTGCTGTACGCTAGTCTCGCTAAAACTCATAAACGGCTTGACTTTGTCAACAAAAATAAATAAATAGGGAAATGAAATAAAAATAAATTTTCGGTAATTTCTAATCAATTTATCAAATACTCATAATCTGTCCTTTCCTGTTGAACACAAACTAATTGATTAATTTTGTATTAAAAATGTTAAAATTCACGGTCTTCCTTTTATTTCTGACACTATGTTATTTAGCAAAAAGTAATCCTTATGATGAAGCCTTTCGATCGGTATGAGAAAGCTACAGGGTGATTATTTTTTTCCTATAACGGGTTCAATTATAAAATTATTTTAATATCTATGAAGGCAGTTTAAATTGTTTTTAAAATTCAAATAATGTCTTCTTTCAGTAAAATGTTCCATCTACAATATTCAGGGTACTTGCCCTTCATGTGGCATATCTGTGCGACGCCGTGTTTAAATAAAATGCTTTGTCCTGAATCACTAACTAGGGCAGCCTAAACCGCTGATCGTAGAGATATGAAACTTAGAGGGTGTGTTCTTTGTATGACGTAGGCACCCGATAACAAATGATATTCCAAAATTCTACCCCTAAGGGGGTGAAAAAGGGGGGTTTGTGATTCCTTGGTAACAATCAAAGACTACGCGGACAAAGTCGCTGGTTGAAGGTAGTCGTTATATGAGTGTGTATACTGACTGTCGAGCAGCCGGCGGTACCTGACGACGTCGCAGTAGGAGTAGTAGAGCAGGCAGTCGGTCGTTATATGAGTGTGTATACTGACTGTCGAGCAGCCGGCGGTATCTGACGACGTCGCAGTAGGAGTAGTAGAGCAGGCAGTCGGTCGTTATATGAGTGTGTATACTGACTGTCGAGCAGCCGGCGGTATCTGACGACGTCGCAGTAGGAGTAGTAGAGCAGGCAGTCGGTCGTTATATGAGTGTGTATACTGACTGTCGAGCAGCCGGCGGTATCTGACGACGTCGCAGTAGGAGTAGTAGAGCAGGCAGTCGGTCGTTATATGAGTGTGTATACTGACTGTCGAGCAGCCGGCGGTATCTGACGACGTCGCAGTAGGAGTAGTAGAGCAGGCAGTCGGTCGTTATATGAGTGTGTATACTGACTGTCGAGCAGCCGGCGGTATCTGACGACGTCGCAGTAGGAGTAGTAGAGCAGGCAGTCGGTCGTTATATGAGTGTGTATACTGACTGTCGAGCAGCCGGCGGTATCTGACGACGTCGCAGTAGGAGTAGTAGAGCAGGCAGTCGGTCGTTATATGAGTGTGTATACTGACTGTCGAGCAGCCGGCGGTATCTGACGACGTCGCAGTAGGAGTAGTAGAGCAGGCAGTCGGTCGTTATATGAGTGTGTATACTGACTGTCGAGCAGCCGGCGGTATCTGACGACGTCGCAGTAGGAGTAGTAGAGCAGGCAGTCGGTCGTTATATGAGTGTGTATACTGACTGTCGAGCAGCCGGCGGTATCTGACGACGTCGCAGTAGGAGTAGTAGAGCAGGCAGTCGGTCGTTATATGAGTGTGTATACTGACTGTCGAGCAGCCGGCGGTATCTGACGACGTCGCAGTAGGAGTAGTAGAGCAGGCAGTCGGTCGTTATATGAGTGTGTATACTGACTGTCGAGCAGCCGGCGGTATCTGACGACGTCGCAGTAGGAGTAGTAGAGCAGGCAGTCGGTCGTTATATGAGTGTGTATACTGACTGTCGAGCAGCCGGCGGTATCTGACGACGTCGCAGTAGGAGTAGTAGAGCAGGCAGTCGGTCGTTATATGAGTGTGTATACTGACTGTCGAGCAGCCGGCGGTATCTGACGACGTCGCAGTAGGAGTAGTAGAGCAGGCAGTCGGTCGTTATATGAGTGTGTATACTGACTGTCGAGCAGCCGGCGGTATCTGACGACGTCGCAGTAGGAGTAGTAGAGCAGGCAGTCGGTCGTTATATGAGTGTGTATACTGACTGTCGAGCAGCCGGCGGTATCTGACGACGTCGCAGTAGGAGTAGTAGAGCAGGCAGTCGGTCGTTATATGAGTGTGTATACTGACTGTCGAGCAGCCGGCGGTATCTGACGACGTCGCAGTAGGAGTAGTAGAGCAGGCAGTCGGTCGTTATATGAGTGTGTATACTGACTGTCGAGCAGCCGGCGGTATCTGACGACGTCGCAGTAGGAGTAGTAGAGCAGGCAGTCGGTCGTTATATGAGTGTGTATACTGACTGTCGAGCAGCCGGCGGTATCTGACGACGTCGCAGTAGGAGTAGTAGAGCAGGCAGTCGGTCGTTATATGAGTGTGTATACTGACTGTCGAGCAGCCGGCGGTATCTGACGACGTCGCAGTAGGAGTAGTAGAGCAGGCAGTCGGTCGTTATATGAGTGTGTATACTGACTGTCGAGCAGCCGGCGGTATCTGACGACGTCGCAGTAGGAGTAGTAGAGCAGGCAGTCGGTCGTTATATGAGTGTGTATACTGACTGTCGAGCAGCCGGCGGTATCTGACGACGTCGCAGTAGGAGTAGTAGAGCAGGCAGTCGGTCGTTATATGAGTGTGTATACTGACTGTCGAGCAGCCGGCGGTATCTGACGACGTCGCAGTAGGAGTAGTAGAGCAGGCAGTCGGTCGTTATATGAGTGTGTATACTGACTGTCGAGCAGCCGGCGGTATCTGACGACGTCGCAGTAGGAGTAGTAGAGCAGGCAGTCGGTCGTTATATGAGTGTGTATACTGACTGTCGAGCAGCCGGCGGTATCTGACGACGTCGCAGTAGGAGTAGTAGAGCAGGCAGTCGGTCGTTATATGAGTGTGTATACTGACTGTCGAGCAGCCGGCGGTATCTGACGACGTCGCAGTAGGAGTAGTAGAGCAGGCAGTCGGTCGTTATATGAGTGTGTATACTGACTGTCGAGCAGCCGGCGGTATCTGACGACGTCGCAGTAGGAGTAGTAGAGCAGGCAGACGGCGGGCTGGCCGTCGCGGCCGGCGCGGCCCGCCTCCTGGTAGTAGCCCTCCACGGACTTGGGCATGCTGTGGTGGATCACGTAGCGCACGTCCGCCTTGTCCACGCCCATGCCGAACGCTATCGTCGCGCATATCTGACGGACACCATATCGAGGGATCAAAGCCCATTTTGAGCGAAATTCTTTTAACCATACAAGAGAGCATACTTATGTCATGATTAGCATAGTGGTTACTACGCGATACTGTGTATGCGAGAATTGGGTCCCAGTGTAGACTACTACTACAGCCCTTTTAACGTCCCACTGCTGGGCACGGGCATCCCTTCAATGCGAGGGGATTCGGGCCATAGTCCACCACGCTGGCCCAGTGCAGATTGGCAGACTTCACACATCTATCGAAAACTAGTCAAGTTCCCTCAGACGTGCAGGTTTCCTCACGATGTTTTCCTTCACCGTTTATTTATTTATTTATTAAGACTTTAGCACAAAGATGTACAAAGGCGGACTTAATGCCAAAGGCATTCTCTACCAGTCAACCTTAGGGTGATGCAGAGAAAACAAGCATAGCAAGTGATAATCTCGGATCAAAATGAGATTCGCACATAAATTCCAGAGGTGCGAGCCGGGGTTTTGAACCCGCATACTTCTATTGCAAGGCGTGCGTTCGACCACTGGGCTAACAGTGTAGACACTGGGGCCCAATTCTCGCATGAACGGAAAGGTACCTTTCCGTTCATGCGAGAATCGTCTTTGTCGAAACAAAACGTCAAATTAGTTGTATTTTTCGTTTGGTTTCGATACTTTGTCGAATTAACGTCAATCTTGACCCCTAATCGACCCCCCCCCCCCCATTATATTTTACTAACCATTGATAAAATATTTTGTTTTCATACCTTCAAGTATGAAGTCACACACACACAGCAATATCTATAGAGGACTTGGGGCCCTGTGGAAGATACTGACCACTTTATACCTGTCGGCGACCCAGCCGGCCTGGACCTCTTCACGCTTCTTATCGGAGAGGCCAGCGTGGTAGGCCGCGGCCTGGATGCCGGCCTTGCGCAAGTCCATGGCTAGAGTCTCACACTCTTTGCGCGACAGGCAGTATACTATGCCGGACTCCCTGTTATAATACCATAGCCTATTCATATGACATGAAAAAAAAAAACCGAAACGAATTTATAACAAACAGATTTTTAAAATGTTTAAGCTGTTACCACTTCAAGAGTGTCGATAATATGAGAGTACAGAAAGAAAATTCCATAGCCTATTATTGATATCCGTATTTTTATTAGGGTTCCGTGTACCTCAAACGGAAAAAAATAACCCTTATAGGATCACTTCCTTTGTTGTACGTCTGTCTGTCTGTCAAGGTCCTTTTTCTAGGGAACGCGAGAAGGTCAATATCAAATACTGTAATCGTGTGTAATCCCTTAGAATTTTAAAAAGAAGCAACCTTCTAAGTAAACATAATCAAAAGATATAGCAATTCATGATGCATACTACTACTTGATACTCGCAAGGGAATCTTAACCTATAAAGTACTTCCCGTTTGCCTGGAATCATGAATTTTAGCAAGAACCAATAGTAACAATGAGTAACATCACTGATTTTCAATACATTTAGACAGAAAGTAATTGAAACTCGTTTTGCAATAGATGTACGTGATCTCCCTACCGAATAACACATTATAACAGGTGATCAGACTCACCTAAAGAACTTCTCCTTGATGATATTGGCGACATCCTGATTGATGCCCTTCGGTTTCTTCTCCAGGATCCTGTAGGCGAGGTTGGGCCGGTTGAAGCTGCTCAGGAACCAGCGGCACTCCCGCACGCGCAGCTGGTGCAGGATGTCCATGCGCACGCGCGGCGTGGCGGTGGCCGTGAGCGCCATGATGGCGGTGTCGGGGCAGCGCGCGCGCAGCACGGCCAGCCGCTTGTAGTCGGGCCGGAAGTCGTGGCCCCACTGCGACACGCAGTGCGCTTCGTCAATTACGAACCTGGGAGGTTTTATTTTTCTTTTAAGTCGCATGTTTATTTTTTTCCAAGATTCCAAGATTTCCAAGATTTAAAATTCAGTTCCAAAATTCCAATCTTGGAACTGAATTTTAAATCAGTTATTTTTAACCGATTGAGCTGAAATTTGGTGTACACGCTTATTTTGAATGACAATGCATGCTTAGCTAAGTGACGTCATTCTAATTCCAATATGGCGGATCATCCAAGATGGCGGAAAGTTTAAGTTTTTCTTCACTACCACAGTATGGGGATACCCAGCAAGCCCTTTCATTTGATAAAATGAAAAAAAAAGAGCTTGCTGAGAAGAACTCGAAAACTAAGGGCAATTAAATAAAAGCTTGTTTTTAAAAAGTTTTTTACTTGTCATTTATAGTTCTATCGGCCACACCATCCACTTGAAAGATCTGACTTCGAATTACTGACTAATATTAAGTTCAAACATATTAGAAATGTTAATGCTTTAAGCATACATGTTGTTTTTCCTAACCACTGTGCTTTATACACAGTTGTCCGTCTGCCACTTCTCTTGTGACAAAATCAGACACCTTGTTTTTCGTCGGTTTTGTTTTAAAGAATTTAAGTTCCCTACAAGTTTTACAGTTTGTATTTTGTTAAGTATTTTTAATTCTCATTTAATAACCATACACATTACAACACTATAAGTAGGACCATCTTTTCACGCGTCGTAATTTAAGCCGCTGTGTAATGTTGTCTGCATCTTAATTCAAGCCGCTGTGTTATTTGAGCCGCGAATCTACTCACCTAGCGATCTTGCCGCGCGAGTACAGCGTGTCCAGCATGGACTGAAACTTGGCCGAGCTGCATATCTTCTCCGGGGTCACGTACAGCAGCTTGAGGAGTGGTTCCTTCATGGATAACTTGTGGTATACTTCGTCACAAGCCGCGAGAGACATCTCGCCCGAGAGATTGGCCGCTGGTATCTAGAGATTAAAACATTATGAGGATTTCAATATCCTAACACAGTGACAATTGCCGTAAAACAAAAGATAGCAACTGTGGCGTAGTGAGCTGAGCGTAGGCCGCTCGGATCACTGCACCGGGTCGTTGCGGGTTTTATTCCCGCGCGGGGCAAATTTCGGAAATGGATTTTTTGGAATTTGCTTTGGTCTGGGTGTGACTGGGATTGCCCCGAGTCTATTACCCACTGTACTATGCGATTCAATAGAGAATAGGATCGACTTTGCGCCATATTGTGACGTGAAAAAAGGAATTGACTTTAAATAATTAAATATTCTATTAAGAAAATTTACTACTAATTTAACCTTTTTATTTACATTTGATGTAGGTACTATTATTATTGATATGCAAATAAGTTTTTTGCAAACCATACTTTTCATGTGACATTTGACAGATAGAGCTTATTGACATTCCTATTCTTATTTGGATCGCATAGTACAAGCTTTGCTTAGTCATGTGTTGTCTGGCGATATTTATGATATTTAATGACTATCACTTACTCGCTCACTCATAACCTTATGGGCTCATATGAATATAGTAGTGTATTAATATTTAGATATCACGTGTATTTTCAATAATGACTACCACTTGTTGAACGGTGAAGGAACACATCGTGAGGAAACCTGCACGTCTATAGAAGGGCGTGTGAAATTGCTCTTTATAGCAGTGGTAGCCGAGCCGAGTAATAGCAGTGGTAGCCGAGTGGTCGAACGCACGCCTTGCAATCAAAGTGTGCAGGTTCAAACCCCGGCTCGCACCTCTGGGATTTATGTGCGAATCTCATTTTCATCCGAGATTATCACTTACGGTGAAGGAAAACATCGTGAGGAAACCTGCACGTCTGAAGGAACTTCGACTCGTTCTCGATAGATGTGTGAAGTCTGCCAACCCGCACTGGGCCAGTGTGGTGGACTTTGGCCCGAATCCCTCTCGCATTGAGGGGAGGCCCGTGCCCAAAAAGGGCTGTAGTAGTATAATATTAGTAGAGACTTACATCGAGTGACAGCAACTTGTTGACTTGGTCCAATATGAGCGATTTGAGAGGTGATATGACGATAGTTACGCCCGGAGTAAGCAGCGCTGGTAACTGGTAGCATAGAGATTTACCTGATAACACACAAACAACAGATTGTTATTGCCAATATCAATCAATCAAAATCAATTGATCAAATATTTTTTCATTCGTGTAGGCCAAAAAGCACTTACAAATAGTCAGATTCTACCACCAGTTCGGAATGCTGCTTCCACTGAGAAGAGCCGGTAAGAAACTCAATGGTTACTCTTTACAAGATGATAATTGCGAGTAATACATTCTCAGGAGTAGCAATGCCATGTGAGCAGACAGCACCATTGCCACAATACTAGAGAAGAATTATACTTTACGCTTAGGAAGCTAGTAAAGTAAGGTGCGTCTATTCCCATTTACAATGAAGGGATTAAAACCACAGATGGTTATAGAAATAATAGCTTTGAAATATAATATCAAATGTTACGGACAAATGTCAGAACGTAAGTGGAAGTGTAGGAAGAGGGCGTCTGAGAAGGACCTTTCACGACCAGATTATCGGTCTCGTCCAGAAAGGTCAACTTAGTAGTCAACAACGTAGTACCTTCAACCGACGGAAGTGCATGAAAAGATGTATGACTGTGGATGAAGCGAAAGAGGTATGTCAGGATCGTAGCATGTGGCCAACGGTAGTCTCTGCCTACTCCCGTGGGATACAGCCGTGACTATATGTATGTATGTAATATCAAATGTTGTCTTACTGAATGTGATCACTGGTAAAGCTCCAGGCCACACTCAATTTGTTTTGCCAATGCCAAGCAATCAGTATTGGCTCACTTCGTTGTCGGCTTGTCTGTCTGTCTGTCAAGACCCTTTTTCTCAGGACGGCGTGGAGATATTGACATTAATATCAAACACTCTAGTCTGCAATTCCTAGGAGATGTATAAAAATCAAACATCCAATTCAACTTAATCAAATGATACGGCCGTTTATGTCGCATGTTTGACCCTCGCAAGGGAATCAAAACTTTATAAGGTACTTTCTGTTAGCCAAGAAACAATGTCTTATAACAACCAGTAAAGGGAAAATTGCGGCCACCCCTAACGCGATTGTTGTGGCTAAATTTCTACAGAATAAAGTGTGGACCAAGAGCCATTGACACGAAAATAAGAAGAAAAATCAAAATCCGGTTATTATAGTTACTTATAAATAAAAACTGCTAGTTAGTACGGAACCCTGTGCGCTAGGCCGATTCGGACTTGGCTGGTTTTTATTTATATTCAATTTGATTGTTTCTTAAATTGTCCATACTCAATTCTAATTTTGATCACTCTGAAATGACAGTAGCCTAGCAGCAAATAAATAATACGTATCATTTTGAACCTTATCTGTATAGCAAAAAAGACTCACCGCCTCCCGTGGGCATGAGTACAAAACAGTCGTGTCCCAGTAGCGTCGCGTTGATGACTTGCAGCTGGTTGGGGCGGAACGACTTCAGACCAAACTTCTCCTTGAAAACCTCCATCATGGGAATGGAATGCGGGTAGTCCATGCCGTCGAATTCACCTGTTGTGACAAGACAAAATGTGAGATATGTTGATTATGTCTCTTTCTTGTTGAAGACTTGATCTGTCAATTTGTTTTTTTTTTGTGAATACCAAAACATACTCTGTGTTAATAAACATAAAGATTGAATTTCTGTAGCAAAAGCCACGCAAACACGGTGCACAATTCGGTCGCGTTCTATGACATTTCGTTGAAGAATAAGCTTTATTCATGAGACAATACAGTTTCTTTAGGTATAGGCAAACATTTTACAGAGTGGGTCTTATCGGCCCAGTCTAGCCGAAGCTTAATACTATTAATTATTTGACTTGACACATACTAATTGTGGGTGAAGCCATCTTGTTCCATTATTTTACATCATTAATTCATTCATATTCATTTCATGGTGAAGGAAAACATCTTGAGGAAACCTGCACGTCTATAGAAAGGCGTGTGTAGTTTACCAATCCGCACTAGGACAGCATGCTGGACTATGGCCCAAATGTCCTCGTATTGAGGTAGAATGTGCCCGGTATAATGGCAATAGGTTCTCCCCCTATTACATTGGGACCAAAATACATCAGCGTAGTGTGTGCGCACTGCAGTGCACCTCTGCCTACCCCTCAGGAAAACAGGCGTCATGATGTATTTTTAATTCACATCATTTCGTAAAAGAAGTCTCTTACCTGTAATCCCATCATTCTTAGTACCCGCGTGAAAATCTCCCATACCCTCGTATTTTGGGGTCTTGTCTTTCAAAATCGACTGTTCCATCAAATTGATTACTTCAGGGTCTTTCGACTCCTCTACATTATCTTCAAAATCTTCCATCCTATACTCCGGCCAGCCGTCCTCATCAATGGATATATCTTTACTTTTAACAACATCACTAGAACTAGGTATTGAGTCACTGATGTTTATAACTTGAGTGTCTGCAAGCAAGTCAGCGTCTTCATCCATGTCTATAGGTACCTCGTAATCGTATGGCTCACTATCTTCTTCGTTATTTTTAACGATAGGTGACACCACTGTGCATGGCTTATTGAAGTTAATCATAGAACTCTTGCTCAATTGTGGCGGTTGGAAATCTACGGAACTATTTTCCATTGGCGCTATTTTGGGGGGCTCTTTAACTAACAAAGGCTTCAGTTTATCTGATGCATTTCTTATTCTCTCAGCTGTACCAGATTGTATATCTCTTACTGGTGTTTTGTTTTCCTCCATAGTAAGCCTCGAAGGCTTCTTAAATACAAATTTGCCTTTACTCTTGGCTGATGTATCTAAATTGTCTGTATCTGATTGATTTAATTCTTTAGATGAATCGTTGAGTGGTGAAAACGCGTCGAAAGAAAGGGATTTCTTGGATACAAGGTTTGAGTATATATTTTTCGTTGGGCCGTTTTTTAAGTAATCCGGTGTTGATGTTTCTAGATTTGACAACCTATTTATATCAATATCAGGCATTTTGTGAGTAATACCACTAGATTCAAGATCAAAGCCATCCAGATCAGTATTGTTGTTATTAAGCAGTGAAGGACTTACTGAATTATCTCTGTCTATGCTATCAATATTAAGAGTTTCTGACACTAATGCACTTAAACTATGAGGTTTTTCATCTATAACATTTTTTAATTTACATTTCATTTGTTTAACTTTAGCATACACCTTTTTGTCGTAACCCGGGAATTTTTCTTTTATACAATTCGGTATTCTGTCAAATGAATCGAATATTTTTTCCAGTAGTTCCATGTACAGGTTTTTACATTGCTCCCTGTCTTTTGATTCCAATGTCGAATCCTTAAAAATAATTAGCTATAGCATTATTTTCATGTTCATTATATGCTACTTCATTGGTTAAAGATGATTTGTTTCTAGAGAAAATTGCAATAATTGTAATTATGCATATAGGAGTTAACATAGGAAATAAAGACTGTATTATGTCTTACCTTTTTCAAAGCAGGATGTTTGGCCACCTTATTCAAGAATCCTGTCAATGACTCATCCAACCTGATACTCTTCAATGGATCCTTATCTTTCCTGGGGCTACACTTCTCTGGTGTTTCTAACTTCCTAGTAATTGTGGTACCTGAGTGTTTGTGAGGCGGACTTGGTGTGGAACTTATTCTAATTGATTTATTGGACTTCTCCGTTTTACACACTTCATCGAATGCCGATGGGAAGTCATGCATATCATCCTAAAATAAAAGTTCACGATAAATAATATTTTACAAATACCAATCATGGTACCAATAGGCTTAGCATGACAGCGTAGACATAAGTTGTATCTCTTTCAACTGTCAGATTTGTAGAGAAAATTACATCACACGGTGTCATGTCCAGTACAAAAAGCTTGAAGTGACATAATTTTCTCGTCAAATCTGACAGTTAAAAGAGATAACACTTATGTCTACACGATTATGCTAAACCTAAAGCCTTAGGGATTATAGAATTAAGGTGCAGATACACATGAGCAAAACATCAGCTATATTCAGATATTTTTAAATGAGCGTGTGAAAATTCTTCGTTTTGCCTACATTGCACATTAGGTATTGGTACCCTTATGAGTGAAGTACAATGAACTGAAGGCTATCCTAATAAAAGTCTGAAAAGTGCGAATTATAGAAACTCTATTTGATTGTGAGCCAAGTGCAACCATTTGATTGTGAGCCAGTGGGCAATAAACCTGTATGGTACATATTATTAAGTTCATTTTAGCAAAGCAATACTTTGTCTCAGAATCAAAACCTGCCACAACCCCTATACTTTTAATACTTTGACACACATCTATCGAGGACTATTTAAGTTCCCTCAGACGTGCATGTTTCCTCACAATGTTTGCCTTCACCGCTTCATAGCAAGTGATAATCACGGTTGAAAATGAGATTCGCACATGAAACTCAGAGGTGCGAGCCAGGGTTTGAACATGCACACTTTGATTGCAAGGCATGCGTTCGACCACTCAGCTACCACTGCATCCATCATTTAATGACAGACAACATTGAAAGCAATATTTTTTTTTTGTTTGTAACCTGCAATCAGTCTCATGAATATAATCAGTGATTGGAGCATGAGCGCCAAGACTAAACGTATGTCACTTGATTTTTCACATGAGCGCCAAGACTAAACGTATGTCACTTCATCTTGATGTTGTCTCTTTCTCACATATGAAATTAGACAGAGGACAAGCGAGCAAATCCATGACAAAGGACTTGTCTTGACATGCGTGCTAACACCACTGGTTGGTTGAGGTAGTATGGGTTTTCAGAGAGATAGAACCACTGCCCCAAATCTCTTCAGTCATCAAGCATATGAGTTCTTTTAAGGCGATTTATGGTATTTCCATGTAGCAGTACATTCGTCAGTTGTTCATCGAAACAATTCATTTTAATCTGTTATGGGACCTATAAGTCTTGATTGGAGATTTTTGTGTTTTGTTAGTATGGGTCTTTTTTGCACTTACCACATCCATATCAAACATGTCATTACTTTGGTTGTCTGCCAGGCAAGCATGACTCCGAGTTACAGATCCAAGCTTACTATTTGATGGTTTGTTCAAATGGGGTAGCACTGATGGTGATCTTTTATAGGTTGCAGCATTGGTCACCTGGAATAAAATGTATGTTTAAAATAAAATCTCAAATTAGTTTTTAGCGGGAAAACCTTTGGATGTAGGTGGTTTGGCATAGAATTTCCATAGTTAATAAATTATATAAATGTTTATTGATAGTAAGTAGTGTAGTAACTGACGGATTCTCTCTGGCCTGGAATGGTTTCCTCATTTTTCTTAAATGGTGGTGTCCCTAAAAAGAAAAGAAACAAAATATATTATCAACTAGGTAACCACTTAATCATGTCTTTACACAAATAAAGAATAGTACTCACATGAAGTAGAATTATTAGATTTAGATTTGAATACGAATTTAGATTTTTTTTCTTCAGGATTGATGTTTTTGTTTTCACTGAAAAAAAACGCAAGTATAGTCATTATTCAGGAATGGAGGGCTATGTGTACGTTTTCTATTGAATACTATTGATATATATTGCTGCAAAGATTTATGTCGAACGTAACACACATAATATTTATATGGGACTTTTGAAACGTATGTAGGTACTGACCTAATACCAGGCGAGCTTCTACCAGGTTTATTGAAAAAGTTCAGCAACGACGATTGTTTGTTGGACGTCGACATGATGATAATTTATTTGTGAGTTACCTTACATCTATTTCTCAAACTTAAAGGTTTAAAAATCAAATAAATTCGAATAAAAATTACGCGGGTTTGCGAGTATTTCAAGAGTATCTGGCGATTTACAACTAGACATGCGTTCGATATATCAAAACGTAACTCATATCGGATATGTGTTAGTTATCATAACATATCGATATGCCATCCCACATAACCGATATGACAAAAACGTTATTGTATCGATTTATTCAAAAAACCTATCCATCCATTCGGTTATAGTTATATCAAAACTTAAAACTGCAACGCATCGATGCGAACTTCACAAACGGTCATAACGGTAACTTATTCGCTACCACTCTTTCTAACAACATATTCTTTCACTGGTGTAAAAGGGATGAAGCGAATAAGAGATAACTTTAGTTATGAGCGTGTTCGCGTAGCTACCGGCGTGGACCTTATCTGACTAGCAATAAAGTTTAGTTTCTATTGTCTAGTTACGATAACGTTTTTCGAGTCCATCGTTTGGCGGCTAGTGGCTACGGCTACTGGATATTAGTGAGACACCTACTCTACAAAATAGAACTACATGAGGAAGTAATAAGGTTGAATTTGAGTTATTACAATACAGATACATATTATAAAAGGGCTGTAATAATTTTTTTTGTTGTTTTGTGCGTTCGACTTTATTTTGATTAGTGTTTTTATGATAGTTGCAACGTTGCAATTACGTAAAAGGAATTCTTTTCGTATTTCAATTTTTTAATGTGTGTATTTAATTATTAGAGTATAATATTTAGTTTGTGAATAAAAATATATTAAAGATAAATTTGAATTTTTCATAGAAAATGTCGCGCAAAGCTAGTGAGATATATGGACTCATTTTGATAAAAAGGACAATGCCGTCGGTCTGGCTGTGTGTAAATATTGCAATCAAAAGTTTTCGTACAAATTTAAATTCCACCGGGAATTTCAAATTCTCATTTAAAAAGAGCGCTTAAGTCTAATAAAAAGTAATGTATATGTATTGATAGATTCATAAATAAATAACTTTAAATAAGAACATAGCTGTACAGTGTACGTTTGCGTTCGTTGTTAGTTTTCGCATATAAATATAATGTTTACGTTTGCAAACCGTTCTGCTGATATCGATATATGAAAACGGTTTTCTATATCGATATGGAAACTGTATATCGGTTAGATAACCGTTTGCGGAAAAAACTGAAAACGCCCATGTCTATTTACAACACAGATTTACAAAACATAATATTGACATATGGTTGACAGACTACTATTATACTCTGTGAATTTTTATCTATGGTTTGTTTCGAATGTGCTATGGAGACCCTCCATAACTCATTATCTCTATCTCGATGGTGCATTGCGTTGAGACTTGAGTGTAACTTTATCTCGATGATTGGTACTATGTTATTGTGTAATTTAATGAGTATCGTGCAATGACGAAAGAATATTATATATTATAATCTATAATCATCGAGTACCATGCAACCAAGAGCAATACTGATATGCTTAACAAATATAATAATAATAACATAGATTTCTACTATAAATAAATAGATGTATCATGGATTCTGTCCTATAGTCTATGATTCTGTGTGTCAGACATTGTGTCAGTAAGCCGCATAGGGTAATAATGTCAGTAAAATGTCAGAGTTTGCAGATGGTTTGCAGCATTGGTGTTTGTTCAATTGTTGTGAAATAATTATAGTGAATGTGATTTTTCTAATTAAAATAAATAATGTCTCTTAGAAAAATATTATTTCTTACAAAAGCTGTGTGTTGTAAAACCGCTAATCTTCATTCAAAAAATTTCTCAAGACAGAAAATATGGTTATTGACTGCGAGCTCGCATAGATTTTATTCAGCCGAAAATATAGGTTAGTTTTTACTTTTTAAGTCTCGTTGTCCTGCGAATAATTAAGATTATAACCGGGAAGTCCATGACGAATTCTCATCTCTTACTGTTTATATACAAAGACGTATTACCACAATAAATTTTAGCTATCGTACCAAATATAATTTTAGTATGATAGCCTCCTACTGGTTATGTCTAGATCTTCGCAGAAGTTCTGAGCGTGTTTTTCTTGCTATTAATATCTTTACAGGAGATAAAAACAAAGATGTAAAGGCCGGTGAGAAAGTGGACATCCTCGGCCGCTTCTTCCCACAGGGCCCCACAAACACAGACGACGCACAAGCCATCAAGAAGGAGCAGGAGAAGTTTGAGAAAGAAAATAAAGAAAAGACAGAAGAGAATGAAAAAAGTTGGAGACGGATGAAGATGGGGTATGACTATGATTTGAGTTATTAAAAGAAAATATCAAATTCAGAAAAGAAGGTTCTATAAAAATCACTCTTTGACTTGTCAGTCTGCAAAGATCTTAGGCCTCCCCAAATTACCATCAGTTCATCTTGGTACAATGGCCTGCTAACACTACCTCTTGTGGCCTATAGTTATTGTTATAGAAAATTTTAATAGCACAGCTATCAGTTTCGCAAGCTATATTTGCATTAAAATTTGTTTGTGCATTTTGGGAGTTGTGCAAGTATAATGAATGGATCTAGTTTTGCTGTTTTTGGCGGCGCGTTGGTGGCAGCGGGCGGGTGCATGGTGTACGAGATGGGCGCACCACGGCGCGACGACAACGGTGAGATCATTGAAGACGAGTTCTCCCAACTGCCCACAGTTCTGCAGTACCTCAGACGCACCTGGAAAGAACTTACCTTCTACGAAAAGGTTACGCCCTTATTATTTCCTTAAAGACAAAGAATATCCCTTATTGTTATTAAGTTTTAATTTCTATTATACAAGTGTTTCATTTCCCAAAGAACCAAAAAACACCATGGTTCTGCAATTTTTAAACACTACTTTTTTTTGTAAATTTTAAGTGTTAATTGCAGATGATAAAAGAGCCATCCCGTGAGAAGCTGCTGCCAGATCCGCTGCCACCACCATATCAGCCCGCCTACACCCTCGTTCTGGAGTTCACTGATGTGCTAGTCCACCCTGACTGGTCCTACCAGACTGGCTGGAGGTAAGCATAAACTGTTTGGTTTATAGTTATAAACTGCGATTGTTGTGGCTCAATTCCTACAGAATAAGGTGTAGACATAAGAACCATTGACACGAAAAGAAGTGTACACAAAATAGTAATTAGATTTAATTTAAATTTTTCAAAATCCATTCACATGGAGTGGTGGACTCACTCTACGCCACATTGAAGCATGTATTGTCAGAAAAATTTCAGTTATGACTTAGTGTATTGCTTAAACCACCATAAAAATTACACTTAGTAGTAATCCACAACTTTACTCTTGTCCTTTGTCCTGCAGTTGATTTTAACAATTCTGGCTCGAAAATACATACAGATTTTTGGTTACAAATTGGTCTCAGTTAGGTTCTATCCAAAAACACGCTCAGTAACCTGACATTATAAAAACCTTACTAAAAAATGTTACAGGTTCAAAAAGCGTCCCGGCGTGGACCAGTTCCTGCAGACAGTTGCCAACTCCAATTACGAGGTGGTGATCTTCACTGGCGAAAACGCGTTCATGATCTGGCCCGTGCTGGACAAGCTAGACCCTGAGAACAAGTTCATTACATACCGCCTCTTCAGGGATTCCACACACTTCATTGATGGAGTACACGTTAAGAACCTTGAGGGACTTAATAGGGATCTTTCAAAGGTATGGTACTGAGGGTTTGCTACCATTTTCTTTTTCGGCACTCATTAGATATACTGACCGATATACAGGTGTTTCAGAAGTCCGAAATAATACTTTGACGTTTGAATTAGTAATGGGTATACTACTGAATGGTATAAAAATTTGATCAAAATTCGACCAAACT
Source organism: Ptilodon capucinus (assembly GCA_914767695.1). Taxonomy (NCBI): domain Eukaryota; kingdom Metazoa; phylum Arthropoda; class Insecta; order Lepidoptera; family Notodontidae; genus Ptilodon; species Ptilodon capucinus. The sequence continues at coordinate 10,520,987 of OU611823.1, read as the reverse complement.
AAAATATATCCTTGTGTCCATTTCCAACCATTTGCGCATGTTTCAACCTACGTACATAAATACTCACGAATTTATTGCATGGTGTGGTAGAGAGTGGTGCTACATTCTGACACATTTCCTTAATTGCTGACCATTTGTAATTAAATTGTAAAGCCACTACAAAAAAAATGCTGTGTCATGCATAAGTACAACAGTACAGTTGTGCATATTCAGAAATGGAATCCTTTAAACCCGAAGCTCCTACAGAAAAGTTTCCTGACAAACAAAAAAATTAAAAATCTCCATACTTTACAGGTAATTGTAGTGGACTGGAACAAAGCTGCGACGAAGTTCCACCCACAGAATTCTCTCATACTCAAGAAATGGAAAGGTGCCGACGACGACACAGCACTACTAGACTTGGCTAACCTACTGCAGAGTAAGTTTTACCTCTTACTAAAATTGTCCCTTATTTCATCTGTTCACACATGAAATAAGGGTCACAAAATGAAGACGTCTTCAAATTCTTCAAGGCTACTTTAACACAGGAATAGGATCTAATGAAGGCAAAAATTATCAGGATAATCCTGGTTATAAATTGTAGAATGAATATATTGAGTTTTAAATGCATATTTTAAGTGCATGCTAATGAGGGATTGGAGCGTGTCTGATATTATTGCAATATTGTGAGATTTGAAAGCATTGCAATTTACCTATGTCGGTCACATCGCAGAGTATAGGCGTGATGATTGTGTTATAAAACGGCACACGCAAACAGGGGTGAATCGTTTTGTAGTTTAAATAACATCAACAGTACTAACATAACCGTTATCTCGATCAGCGATAGCGATGTCCGACGTGATCGACGTGCGCGAGGTGCTGACGTACTACAGCCAGTTCGACGACCCCATCGCCGCCTTCCGCGAGAACCAGCGCAAGCTCATGGAGCAGCTCGAGGAGCGCGAGCGGGACTCGCGCGCGCCGGACCTGCCGCTCACCACCAGCTGGCTGCGCTCCTTCACCAGGCGCTAAACACACCACCACCACCACCACCACCACCGCCGCCACACAGTACGCATCCACCACACAATTAACCACACTGGAGTGTCGCAAGGAGCCCGTCAACATTTTTGCCAATACCAAAACGAACCATGTGTCAATATAAATAAAAATTGAATTTCTGTGATAGATTCCACACGTTTGAAAATTCGCTCGCGCTGTCGATGTAATTTCGTTCAATAATTAACTTTTTTTACATGTAACTTCTTCTTTTTCAACGAAATGAGTGAAATGATGATATTTTGATGGAATAAGATGAGGAATGCCTGCACCTGCGATATGCGGTATTTATGGCAAAGTCGAGTAATTATAGCAAGGACAAATTCAATAAATACACATCTATACAAATAAATAAAATTGGAGTGTCTGTTTGTAATATCAATATAACACTTTTTTACCAAATGCGTTTGAAAGTATATACGATACCTATAACGAAAACGCAATTTTAAATTTTTTTGTCTGTCTGTCTGTCTGTTTGTTTGAGGTAAACTTCTAAACGGCTGAACCGAATTCAATGGGACTTTCACTGACAGATAGCTGACGTTCCAAGGCGTAACTTAGGCTACTTTAATTTTAGAAAAAGCATTAGGGTTCCGCGGGAAAAACATAATACTCATATTTCCGGGTAATCTCCCTAAAGTCCACGCGGGCGAAGTCGCGGGCACAGCTAGTTATAAATAAAAATGGATGATGACAGTGATAAAGATGGCGGATGAATCCTACATGTAACTTACTGTATTATTGTTTCATTATTAACTGTCCATTTTAGACAGAATTTGTGCTGAGTAAACTGTCAAAATTTTTAAGTAATATATAAAACATTGCTGCAAGAGAGAGCCGCAAGTCACCTAACACTATCATTTGTGGAGTTCCTATGACTTCATGTTTTAAGGCATAAATACAACATCTTTCGTCAATAGTAGCTAGAATATGACTAGTCTAATAGCTTCAAGGTGACAATGTGTAATATCTACACTGGTCATATTTTAGCTATCACTGATATGTTTTCAAGCCTTAAAAAATTAGGCAACTTCACAGCCGTAGTGTTAGGGGACTCGGGGCCCTGGTTGTGGTAAAGGGGCAGTTGGTTATGGTGTTGGAAAAAATGTGACACGCGGCTTTCGACGCCCCTGTGAGCATCGCCCCATGCATATACTACACCTCAATACTGGTAATTCGATTAGAATCAAACTAAACTATGGCTCGTTTTCACTAACAGTAGTAGATAACTCTGTAATGACTAAATTTAAAGTACCACTACTGTGAATGAAAACGGGCATAAGTGTATTACCGTCCTTCTCGCGTCTGTAATAGATGAGTGAGACGACAATACTCTTTTGTGCTATCGTATTTTGTTTATTCATAGTTTGTGTATTATTAAATTCTCAAAATGTTTTTGTAAGTAGCAATGCAATCTATATGTCTATATTAATGTTAAAAAATGAGGTACAGTGGTTAAGTTTTATATGTTGAGAATAGTATCTGGTACTACTGAATTGATATGTTTTAAACTTGTCTTGCAAAATTGTTATAAACTTGTCGAAATCCATAAAATTGAAACAATTGATAAAACATCTTAAATTGACCCATGCCATATCCATTAAGTTCCAAAGTTACGTTACCCAAATATTAATGTATAATATACCCACCACTTCCGCATCTGCCATCAAAAAGTACTGACAAAATGTTGTATACTAACTTACTGTGTTTTTGGGAGGTAAATGTCCTTTACGTACTGTTTTATCCTTGCAGTTGAGGACGTAATCATCGGAAGACTGAACATACCTCGGCAAATTACCTTCAGATGCTATTTTATTGTCAAAAGTTAAGCTTTAATAAAACTTGTATTTATCTGCATTGTAAGCAGAATATGTAATAACAATTAGAGCTTGTATAATATCTTGGATGATTTATTTGAAGACCGATTTCAATACAAAATTCATATTTAGAATGGCGGATCATATGCATTGAAGATCTCCTCGCTCCCGGTGAAAAGTTCCCTACTTGTTTCCTGTAAACGTTATTTTAAACTTGACTGTACTTAACGTTGCGAAGGTTTAAGATTGCGTCCCTGTTATGTTAATGAATTAATTTTAATGTGTATATGTTTGCGCGTTTGATTGAATGTATGCGAGGCCATTTGTAAAAACTCAGTCATATAGATAGTAAATATAGTTGTTTATAATTAAAATAATTTGTTTTATTTTAATCGTCGTCGTAATCGCAGAAAAACTGATTTAATGTTGATTCATCTTTAGTATTCGTGTCTTCAGTTGACGTTTTAGTCCAAATATCCAGAAGCCCCGATTCTAACTCCTCGTTCTCAAAGGTCGCATATATTTCAGTTTCATTAAATTTGTGAGCTCTCCTCACTACATTATTGTCACCGAACTTGTAATCTTCGGGTATTCTCTTCAGCTGTCTCCAAAACTTACTGATGTCAATGATTGAGGACACTTCCAAGTCCTTTACTTTCTTCTTGTAACCTTTACTCCACTCGTTCAAGAGTTCCGCGCTTGTATCAACAAAGAAAGCGGTCATGTGCTGCGGACACAGCGTATGCGTCGATATATCGCCCAGAGAGTTTAACATGAGTATATGATACTTGTCATTTTCCTCAACGACTGATAAGCCAGTGATCGAAGTGCATAACCTATTATCAATAGGATTTTGTAAATCGCAGCAGAGGATTTTTTGTTTGGCGTCATTCAAAGCTTGTAAAATATTTGGCGGTCTGTAAGGCATCGCTACGCTTCGTACGTCATAATCGCTAGTCGGTCTTTCTGCGTAGTTGCTGACCACACACATATCCTCACACCACTGACTGCTCAAACAGATCAGATCTTTACCGTAATCAAACTTATCACATATTGTCATGTACGTAGGTAGACACTGCATACCATGAGTCCATCTTTGCACAGCTCTCAGCTTATTATCCTTATTTTTGTTATAGCGCATATCCATTAGAAATAAGTGATGATCTGTTCCCAAATATAAGAAAGGTTTGTCTTTACAGTGTCTGGCCACACTGATGTCGTTGCATTCTCTGTCGTCAGTTATTCTTCTAAGCGTTTTCCATCTCTGGAAGGCTTTATTTGTTCTCTTATCGTATAGTGTTAGAGCCTGTTTCGTAACATGAGTAAAGTAACCCCTTTCGGTGCCAATAACAGTGCTCCAATTGTCTACTAAACTGGGAACATTTCCTTTCAACTGTCTGCTACGACCGGCCATCCTGTCTATATTCACGATAGTCAACTTGTAATCCAATGTCATTACATACAAAATATTTTTATGGTACTCATCAAAGTATATACTGGTGAATGGTAGCTTTGATTCTAATTCTTTGAGTTTGTCTATGTGTAAAGTAGTATCAGATTCGTATAGTTTTAAAATATACACTTTATTCTTGGTCCTGAGGGCGATTATGTTTTGCATTACAGTCGTTTCGAAAATATCATTGTCGCACTCAAATTTCGCAGCAATGTTGTCATAATCTATTGTTAAGTTGTATTTCGCAAAGTGTAACACATCTGTAAAGAAATATCAGTCGAAATGAGAAGTTGAACTGAATATTTTTAGGACTAAACTGCTACTGCTCTGCACAATGTCTCACTCACACATACTTGTTAAAGATGGTCCCTTGTGTCATTTTCTTTAGTTGCCTTTATCGTCACAAATAGGAAATAAATCTGTTACCACCCAGAACCACATAATAATATTTAGCCCTGAGGCTGCAGGTTCAAATTCTACTATGAAATTTTCGAATTTCATTTGTGATTCTCATTTTCATCTAAAATTACCACTTTGCTAAGACAGTGAAGGAAACATTGTGAGGAATCCTGCACATGTGAGGGAATCTAACTAGTTCTCAATAGCCATGTGAAGTCTTTGAACTGGCACAGGGTCAGCATGAAGGACTATAGCCTGAATCCCTTCTCATTGAGGGGAGTCTCCTGCTTAGTAGTGGGACATTTAAAGGGCTACAGATTATTAATTTTATCAGCAATGAATACTTACGTAAATAATTAAATTCACTTTGCAATAAATAATTCATTCCATCCATTTCAATCAACTGCATGTTTCCATTGCCTGCATAGTACCAGTTGTAACTGCTGTCAAAGTAAGGGTCTGGGTTCTGTTCGTACAACTTGGCAATATTGACCAGTTGCATTGGACAATACAACACTTCATCATTAATCCATTTGTATGTTCTTTTTCTACTCATTAATGCTAGAAAAAATAAATTGTAATAATAATAATACAACATCACGCCAGTATTCCCTGAAGGGGAAGGCAGAGGTGCACTGCAGTGCACCCACACTTCGCCTATGTATTTCGGTCCTAATGCAATAGGAGCGAAGCCTATTGCCATTATACTGGGCCACCACGCTGGCCCAGTGCAGGTTGGTGAACTTCACACACCTTTCTATAGATGTGCATGTTGGCTCATGATGTTTACGTTCACCGTTCAGCAAGTGGTAATCATAATTTAAAATGATATTTGCACATGAAAATGATCTCAGTGGTGCGGGCCCGGGATTTGAACTTGCTCCCCTTACATTCAAGGCTACCACTGCTGCATATAAATTTTAGGTTTAATTAAATATAACCATTGTTTCATGGTGAAGACAAGAAGCAGTGGTAGCCTAGTAGTTAGAACACCTGCCTTGAATGCAAGGAGTACAAGTTCAATGTCTGGCCCCCACTTTTGGGATAAATTTGATGTGCGAGTGCCATATTCAGTCACAATTACCTGCCACCTGCACATCTATAAAACAGTGGGTAAAGTTCACCAACGCACATTGAGCCAGCATGATGGACTAAGGCATGAATCTCCCTGTTGAAGGGGATTGTGCTTATTATAATGGCAACTATTTTATTCCATTCAAATATTTTTAGATAGTACACCAGTTAATTAGAAAAGAAAGAATAATAGCTCCCTATTTATAAAGTGATACTCACCTGTTATCCTCCTATAATCAGTCAAAGTATCTTTCCACACCATCTTATTATTCATGTACTCAGTGACAGGATCTTTCATCTCTATATTCCTTACATTAGATATCATTTTTGGCAACATACTCCTGTGGGAGAATTCCTCCAAGTACCCGGACTGGAGACCACCATCCCAATCTTCACTAAATGCGTTCAGGGGATGTCCAACAACTAAATAATGTTTATTATTAAGATTTCTGTGGATTTTAGTTTGCCTTTGTCGTACAGTTTGGCAATACAATGTAGCCACTTTGTTCTTTCTGTGCGTGGCTTGTAGAAATTCAACGATTTTCTGTGGTGTTTCCGTGTTGTCGAGGTTATCGGCAATAAATGTTGCTTCCTTTCTTTTCTATAATAAATAAGATAGATAACTCTTTATTGTTACACCTCTTAATGTATTAACTATATATGTATGAATAAATAATTTAATGTTACAATGGGGTCCATAAAAGTATAAGTTTTAATTATTGTATTGTTTGGGACAGTATTTATGTTGAAGGGACCTGCTTGAACAGCGCAAAGTATTACTGCTTACCTTAATTATTTCCATTTTACTATCTTCATCGTCCATATTTAAAGTGAGTATTATATTATTTATTACAAATAACTGTAGCACTACCAACTACGTTTTAAGTCGAAAGCTAAGAATTTAGATTATCGACTACCTGTGCGAAACACAAAATAAACAGGCGAAAATGAAAATCGGCGTAATTCCCAAAATGAATAAACTGTCACTGACAGCAGTCTGGCGTTAATTAATGACATATTAAGTCACAACTTTTACACCATATTTTTTTTAAAGACGCCAAATAAACTTTGATTATGCCAATATAAGTAAAAAAAAAACAATATACAGACTGGCATAAAGAAATTGTAGACTTATTACGTACTCCTAGTGATCTGTGACGTACTCTTGCTTGAAGACAAATGTTGCATGAGTATTGTTTCGATCTTCGTTTCGCTATTTAAATAATATTACGGTTCACTAACAAGAGATGGTGCCAGCAGTATAAGAGGTTGTACATGACTATAGTATTGAATATTTAATTAGCGGAATAAAAAAAACAAAATGAGTTTTAAGCAATTATAATTTCTGATAAAAATATAAATAACACTTCACACCAAATATATAACAAAACCACTTTAGAATTCTACATAAAACAGACTTTACAAAATGACACTGGTACAGTGACTAAAATAACGCGAAACAAAACTTAGATATGATACCAAACCTCGGGGAACGACAATGCTGCAAATACCGTAAATACTAAAAGAGAATACACAGTGACTAAGATGTCCCTTTTCATTTTCAATATAGGATCGAAATCTGTAGTCAGCAAACAGCGATCACTACGGATTACTTTTAGTTTATTTTGAACCATAGAACCTTTGGTAATGATTTCAATTTTCTTAGTCACCAATTGTTTTCCAACTGTGCCTCTTTCTACTTCCATATTATCAAGATGCTTGGGCTCTTTTAAATTTTCGGTAGCGATTTGCAATTCGATGATATTTTTGTGTGCGTTCAGAGCTGACGACTTCGAATATACTGTATGGTATTCGGTAAAAGAAAACAGAGATTGCGTGGACGGCTCGCTTAAGACTCCGATGAGGGAACTGGTGACATTGGTGCCGTGGTTCACGCCGATTGGCAGGAACTTGGAAGGGACATCGGTGGACGTGTTGACCAACTCGCGCCCTAATAAATCCACGCCGACTTCTTTATCCACGTAAACCGGTTTGGCACAAGGGAGCGCAATACTTCGCGGAATTTCTGTATGCAGATTGATGGTACTGAAACACCTCTCTTGGTCTTCGTCGTCGGACAAATAGAACGAGTAAATGCTCGGATTCGATTCCAGCTGACGAAGTTTGTCGAGGGACGTTATTGAAACGATATCTTGGGGACTGCTACGCGCAGAGTCTTCTACGGCGGCAGCATTGTTGAGAATGGTCTCAAGCTCTTTGCAATCGGGATTAGTTGTATTATTTTCATTGGTGGCGGTCATGTGAGTTTGGCATGTCGTGATTTTTTTTATCTCGTTCAAGAGACCGACGAGCACGTCAAGGGATGTCGTGTAATCAATCGCTTCAGAATTGTGCGTGACATCCATGTTCTTACTGTCTACTGTAATGATCGGCGTTATTTCATCTTCAGATGGTTTTTCTATTAGTTCCTTTATAAGTGCATGTGCAATGTATTCATTTTCTACGTGCTTAACTTCATCGATTTTGTGTATTTCTGTCTTGGTTTCTTCGGGTTGTTGATGGACAGCGTCCGAGTTATCTGTGTCTTTAGGAACTATGATATTAGTGACTTCAGGTATTACGATATCAGTGATTTCAGATAGTGGCTTTGGGTCAACGGTCTGTGCAACTTGTAATCGCGATCGATGTTCGCCTTTAAAGCATTGACTGTCTTTGTCATTCTTCAAATGATAATTTGCCGAGTCTATATTTTCTGTAGAAATAGAAACTGCATCTAACAATTTAATAGTATTAGGTCTAAAGGGTGCCGATTGATATTGAGGGAAGGCGTAGCCAACGGTCGCCACCTGCATGGGAAATTTGGCGAAGCCCCAATCTAACTGAGACCTCGATAGCACGGGCAAAGCTTTAAAATGCTGTAATGTGTCCGCGTCCGTGGTATTGATCTTAAGAGCCGGCGGCGAGACGCTGGACTGAATGACGAGCGAACCAACGTCGCCAGACTGCAATACCACAACTTGCTGCATTGATTCCTTCGGCGTCAATGTCAACTTTTTGATCCGCAAACGTTTATGGAACGCACCCACGGACATGTGGCTATACAGCGCGTTCTCCAAGGTTTCCAACTGCGTGGTGGAATCGATCGTGTTTACATCGTGGTATGAACCACTTCCTTCATCAACATCTTCGTAGATATCTCTCCTGGTGACATTTTCAACATACTCGACGGCCGTATGTACATTTTTGTCTTCGAATATATCGACGTTGTATTCAGAGTCTGTGGATATATGTTCGTCACACCTGGATAAGTTGTCGGTGAGGGAGTTGTCGTCCATGCTATCTTTCATGATCTTGGAGTTGGATTCCGGACACTCTTTGAGCACGCCCAGGCCGTGCGGCGTGGTGTTGATCATCGAGTCGATGATGTGATGCAGCTTGCTGCCGAGTATCGTAGCCTCTTCGGTTGGGGACGGTGATGATGTCAGCGACGCTGAGAATGAAGTCATGCATTACGGTACCAATATTTATAAAGATATAAAAGACACGTGGCACAGACTTAGCTACCCAATTCGAGATCGTTCGGCAAGAGAGGGCACCGCGACAACTGCATGCTCTGCAGCGACCCACCCATAGCCGCCGGGCCAGCGGGGCTTCCAAAATGACTGTTGACGTACGTTTCAACTGCCACCATTTTCTTCCTATATAACATCAAGAAACAATTAAGACATATTTAATCATAAGATGATGAAAAAGTATTTTAGTTTCGTACAATGTTTCGGGCGTATCAGGCACGTTTTGTTTACAGGAGGGCCCCCGCCCGGGCGACAACGCTGACTTCTCCATGGGACCGCTACTTGTTGAATGTCGAAGTTTCGCACCTCTATCTGGAAACAAAAGTCATGTAGACACTGAGAACCAATCGAATTAGCCTAAGATGAGTGGTGACACCAATTTATCTGTATTGCGTAATCATTTGGTATTGCTACAGTAGTTGGGAGTGATAAAGGGCATGTAATAGAGAATACTATAGATCTTTTATCAAAAAATTGGCGTCAACATTGTTTGTGTCTGAGAAGCAACTGCAATTCAGAGAAGAGAAACAAAATTCACCTTTACACACCTATAGGTGGCACTGTTGGCGGCGAGAGTTTTAGAGACACGGCCGATATTGGTTCGGGTAGGGGGCGCTTCGCCCTGCTCTTGATGATCGGGGGAACAGTCTTCTCGACGGCCGCCGGAGGCTGAGCTGCGGCTAGCCGCTGCAGCCTATCAGCCATCAGATTCTTCCCATACTTGTATTGATATTCCTCACTATGAGCTTGGACGTACGTTCTCTTCGGCTGTGCCAGCGAGTTCAATCTAGAGTTTATCTTCGAAGGTCCCCGCACTGCCTCACCTCTCGCTTCTTTAACTTCATCTATTATATCAACTATCTTTTTCTTGGTAATTTTATCAATGTGCTTATCATCAATGATAGGTTGTTGGTAGTTAATTTTCGCGACGTCTGCGGGAGTTTTAGGCTTTTTCTGCACTGTAGAGTTTTTAGGAGACTTGTCCTTTTGCACAGCGCTCTCTTTTATGTGCTGATCTAATCGCGAACGTCTTTTTGTGATATTCTGACGGGATGTATTCTTCACCTCCGAGCTCACAATAACCTCGGGTTTCTTAGGTTTTTGTTCCGCCGCAGACTTTTGTCTTGTCTTCTGTACGTTCTCAAACTCTTGCAGCAGTTGCGATATTGCTTGCAATGGGTTATCTTGTACCTTATGCAAGTTATTAATTATCATCCTTTTGTGCTCCTTTTTATTCTTTTCCGTGTCAATCTTAGGTATTTGTGACTTTGAACTGATTATCACTTTAGGCACAACAGCTAATGGAGTGTCAGTCTGCGTGTCCTGCGTAATCGGAACTTTAACTCCGTTGATGTTGTTCTCGAAGCTGAAGCAACTGGGATTGGATGATATGAGATGATGTTTCAAACTCGTGCCGCTGTCGCTGCCCTGGATCGTTGAACTACCTCGGCCTCCAGCTATATTAAACTTCTCTAAACCACCCAACAATCTGATTTTCGACCTTTTTGTTTCAGGGCTCAACGCAGGGGAAGCTTTTTTCCCTTTCTGCTTGCCGAGGGTCTCCATCAAGTCGTATATCTTGTCAATACTTCGCCTGCATTCAACTGATGACGAAGATTTTTTGGGATCAATAATATCTTGATTATTAATCACCGGGGTGGCTGAAGGAACCATGTTGTTTGTGCTCTGAGATGTAGTTAAATCTTTAGAATTATTGCCAGTTTTATCTTCAAAGCGAACTATATCCATCAATCTAAACAGAAGGTATAAAAAATATTATTTCTACTACTAAATATTCACGAATTCCTACTATGCTAGGAATAATTTTGTGGGTGTAATCTTACCTTTCGGGCTTACTTTCAATTTTGACTTCCGGTTCCTTAGCATTACCAAAGTCAGTGACCGAAGGACCAATCAATTGCGACAACAAACTCAAATTAGCACGAAAATCGTTAGACACTTCTGAAGTGGACGCCGAAAAGCCTTCATCCTTCTTATCGCTTTTCATTTCCATATACATCATTTCGGTCACAGCGTCGTCTAGATAGTAGCTTCTGTTGGTATACTTCTTGCTGTCCAGATCCGGCGTCATCGGCTCACTGTCACCCTCAGCATCCCCGGTTTCAATTTCAAGAACATCTTTCTTTACCCCTTTACGGTTTTTACCTTTGCCTTGCTTATCCATGTTAATACTTTGTCCGTAGATGGAATTGTAAAAAGATTTGTTAGTTATTGACAGCTTGGTAACAGAACTAGATGGTTGTGGCATTATAGCGCTTTTGGCGAATTTGTGTTTAGTTATTTTACAGTTCTCCGCTAGAGCCATCTTCTTCTTCTCGCGTCTTTCTCTAATTTCAAGCAATTTCTTTCTCTTCTTCTCTTCTATAACGTGGGATTTGTTCTCGTATGGTGACTTTATTCTGACTCTTGTGGGCGATTTTCTTTTGGTCGCACTCGGTGACAAATCGTCTCCGCTCTCTTCTGGCAAAGAGCTCTGCATGTTTAACCTTTGCATACTTATCCTTAATTCGTCAGGCGACACGATACTGAAGGACGCCTCGTTCTGGATGACCTGCTTGTCTATAATGTCTCTTAGAGCGCAACTAGATTCGGTGGAATCCTGACAGCTGTGTTCTACTTGCGACATATTGCCAAACTCGCTGCACGGATAGTCAAGGCTATCTACAAAAGATTCCTCTGTACCTAAGTCATCGGAAGTGTAATCTTTGGCGAAGATACATTCCCCATTTGGTGATAAAGGCGTAATGTTAGCAACGTTCTGATCATTTTCCAACTCAATAATTTTGATACTCTTCTCGGGAAGGCTCGTCTTGGTCGCTACTTGGTACTGTAGAGGTAGTGAATCTGTTAATAATGAATCTGAAAAATAATAAACAAGTTAATCATACATCATTTGTTGTGAGAAGTTCAATGTTTGTAATGAAATTAGGTAACTCACCAGATTGCGCTGTTGAAGTCGTTTGTAGAATCATGATGGAACTAATGTTGCTCATCACTTGACCCGAATCAGAGCGCTGCAGCTGAAAAACAACGTTGACACGAGACCCTGCATTCGCTTTCTCAACTGGCAACTTTTCCTTCTGACAACTTATTATCACGTTTTCAGCGCAACATTTACTCAACAATTTATACGAGCCGCAAATGAGTTTCGGCACTTCTACAATAATTTTCTTTTCTAATATTTTGGACAACGATCTGAGATCGACCTCCGAGTGTACCAAATCGTCCCATGTCGAGAGGAAGCCGCCCGCTTTGTGTTCTACGTGCAACGGGATGCTAGTCGACGTAGCAAGAATTCTAGTATCATTGCTATCGTCGATATCTTGATTGCTTTCGACTTCCCTCCACTTCTGCTTGGCTTTATCTGTTAAATAATCACCATTGCTTATACGTTTCAGTTGCTCTATAGTATGTTTCACGTATCGTATGATATTGTCCATGTAGAAATTGTAATTGTCCTCCAAACGTTTGCAGCAAATGTAATCGAGCAGAGACGCGGGCAGCACGGTGCCTTCGAATTCATTGGACTGAGTAATTAAATTTAAACTTTTAAGTTGTTCCTTTATGTATGGATCTTTGAACAAAAAGTGCTTATCATATTCCGTATTTAACTCAGAAGACTGTATTTCTAAATCACCCAGTTTATGGCAGAGAGTGTTCTCTAAAGACGGTTGGTTAATCAGATCTATGCGTTCCTTGTTGATTAATACAACGTTGTGCAAGTCCTCGTTGCTGTAAACTTCGCTGAGGTCGGAGCCATCCGACTCGGGATCTTCGTTATAAACGACAGTCTCTACGTACTGGTTGGATCTGGGCAATTTGAATTCGTTGGCGTCGCTCATCAGTTTCGTGCCTAGATCGATGTTCTTGTACAGGAGCACCAGGTCTCTGGTCGTGAGTGATTCCACATCTGGGAAAACAAGGTTTAACACGCGTTGGTCAATGTGTACCCTTCGGGGCTTAGGAAGATTTCGTTCATAAAAAAGTTCGTATATCTACATTTAAGCAAACATTTTTCTTAATATGGGTAAGACGCACGGAAGACACACCACACTGCCTTATAAATAATATTGTCATTCATGGAATGGTAGATATGGTACTCACCACTAGAATTAAAGTTTTGATTCTTGGCCATCAGTTCGAAGAGTTCGCTGGCGGTCTGGTACTCATGGGAGTGGTCCTGAGCCTCCGCCACCTCACGCCCCGCCCCCACCCCCGCCCCCCCTTCACTATCAGGTACATGACTTATTAACATGACTGCTATCACATAAATTTAACTTCAAACAAACCGAATTAAATATTGATAAGTTTAATATGCAAAAACAGTATAAATTAAATGCCTACAAAAACAGAAATGACAAAATAGCTTTTAAATTGTAAATTTATGTCGCCATTTCCAAAAGACAAGGATCGGAAAATAATTTAGACGTCAAATGGTTTGAAATTGGAAGTGATTGTCGAGGAGGTCGCGGCCGCGGCCAGCTGCTTACTTCGCAAAGTAGTTTAGAGCGGAATTATTACTGGAAATAGGTTTTACGTATTTACTAAGGTTTTTGTATCCCCTATAGTGGAGACCGGACGTCCAACGTAAGTATGGAGTGTAGAAGTAAAGGAGAATTATCTCCTATCGGAAAAAATGAAAGTGTCCAGCTGTATCTTATAAATAATAGTTTAAAAACCTTCCACAATGGCGCTGGTGTGGACAAAGGGTATAGTATGAATATAGCAATTGTAGTTAAAAATATATCGACGCCCCCTGGAATAAGTCGGTAGCGTTATTATGGACTTTTTGCTGTTATGTCAGATTCGGAATCAGCGATATTTCCGTACCGTAGATATTATCATTGTCAAAATAATGCCACCTGATGCGATAGTGGCGCCACCCTTATTTAATGCATTTCAACGGACACTTTTTCAATAAACAGATGACTCTCCTTTACTTCTACACTCCATACACGTGAGGTAATAAGTTTTTTCGTTATATCATTATATTTAGCATGAGAAGACTTTTTTTAAATGAAATTAGGCATAGATTTATTCTAGCAACGCCGACCGGAACACAGTGAGAATTAGAAAAATTAAAACAACATTTTAATTGTTATAATTTATTACAATAAAACAATAACATTAAGCATTTAAGTACATCGTGCATAATGAGAATACTGTAGCATTTCGGAATGTTAAACATAATTAAATTGGTCTAAAAATTTCAGTCTTAAAATTAATTCGTAGCATAACATTGCAAAGCTATGCGAAACGACCAATAGGAGTGCTTCATTTATACTGCACTCTATTGGTGGATTTTGTCAGGGGGTTTAAAATAGCCACTTTAAGAAATACATCTTAGGTAAACCAATTCATGTTTTTAGCAGATCCATAATAATAAATGAATTAGTTTTAATTTAAAGGAAAAGTTCAATGGCCATTTTAGACACCCTTACGAGCACATTTTGAAAGCAAACTGTTACATTTTAAATAAATTCATAATAAAAAGCCTAGTTTAACTAGTTCACGCATTTCGCTGATTAATAAATATTTAAAAAAATTCGATATACAGATCTTACGTACTAAATATATTTTCATTAAACAGGAGAACCTAAGGTCTAACCTACTGCGGTTAGACCTTTGAAATAAACAGGAGTTTTCTTTATACCCACAAACTTCACAGCTCTTAATGTGAAGAGTTGACCTTAGCCCAGGTGCAGATATAACTATTATCAAGACCACCCTAGTTACATATACCAAGTCACTAAGAAAATAATATAAATTTAAGCATGCAATGTTCTATGTAAACTGAATTGCACTTTATTGCGTCCTGTCAAGGGTCGCTATTTATTTATGTGATTATAGAGTGATCCTTCTGTAATATCAAATATTTTGTGGCCGCTCGTTTGTGTCATGTACCTTTAAGCGGGTGTTTTAAACAAGGACTCCAATAACTCCGGTTCGGTCAAATCCTTCTTGTATTGCTGCGCCAGCTCCTGGATCAAGTGGCGCCTACGCACATGTGGCGGCTGGTATCTACAAACATAAAGAAATATTAAAGCAAGTAATGTTTCGATTACAGTTACATAAAGAGTCCTTGTTATCCCGCCGGCGAGAGGGTTCCAGCCCCTTACCGCCACCAGTCTTGCAGCAATATTTTTAATATTACTTTCCGTTTCTGACAGTTAATTAAGTACAAAATATTTCAATAATTAACAGTCACTATTAAAAGAACAATACTTTAAGGGCTATATTCCACCGGGACACCATGGCGGCGCAACCAGTCACCGCTACTAACGACGGCAGCACAGAATGTTACTGGTCGCGCATCCACGCTGGTCGCGCCACCACTAATTACTATAGCGCTATATGGTGTCTCACTCACTCAGCCGCCAGTGACGCTCTCTCTCTTTTTCTACGTATATACAGCAGTAGTGCTATCTCTTTCGAAGCCCATTTTGGTACTGTCGTAGTGTGGTGTGGCGACTTTGGTGTCTGTATGGTGTCTAGTTTGGTAGCGGTAGATACGGACACCACGGTGGCGCGACTGGTTGCCCCGCCATGGTGTCCCGGTGAAATATAGCCCTAAGAGGTGATGGCAAGGCCCCTGATAGTCACAGGTCAGTGTTGAGCAGTCGGGCAGCAGGCGCGGCGCCAGCAGGGCCCCGTCGGCCAGCACGCCGCCGGCGGGAGGGTTCAGGTACTCACAGGTCAGTGTTGAGCCGGCTGCGCCTGGCGGCGTCGAGCGCGGCCCGGCGCAGGCAGTCGGGCAGCAGGCGCGGCGCCAGCAGGGCCCCGTCGGCCAGCACGCCGCCGGCGGGAGGGTTCAGGTACTCACAGGTCAGTGTTGAGCCGGCTGCGCCTGGCGGCGTCGAGCGCGGCCCGGCGCAGGCAGTCGGGCAGCAGGCGCGGCGCCAGCAGGGCCCCGTCGGCCAGCACGCCGCCGGCGGGAGGGTTCAGGTACTCACAGGTCAGTGTTGAGCCGGCTGCGCCTGGCGGCGTCGAGCGCGGCCCGGCGCAGGCAGTCGGGCAGCAGGCGCGGCGCCAGCAGGGCCCCGTCGGCCAGCACGCCGCCGGCGGGAGGGTTCAGGTACTCACAGGTCAGTGTTGAGCCGGCTGCGCCTGGCGGCGTCGAGCGCGGCCCGGCGCAGGCAGTCGGGCAGCAGGCGCGGCGCCAGCAGGGCCCCGTCGGCCAGCACGCCGCCGGCGGGAGGGTTCAGGTACTCACAGGTCAGTGTTGAGCCGGCTGCGCCTGGCGGCGTCGAGCGCGGCCCGGCGCAGGCAGTCGGGCAGCAGGCGCGGCGCCAGCAGGGCCCCGTCGGCCAGCACGCCGCCGGCGGGAGGGTTCAGGTACTCACAGGTCAGTGTTGAGCCGGCTGCGCCTGGCGGCGTCGAGCGCGGCCCGGCGCAGGCAGTCGGGCAGCAGGCGCGGCGCCAGCAGGGCCCCGTCGGCCAGCACGCCGCCGGCGGCCGCGGGCGCGCAGTGCACGCGCAGCAGCCCGCTGCGCCGCGCGCTCACGCACAGCGCCGTCACCTCGTGCCGCCGCCACGGCAGGCCCGTCTCGCAGTACCGCAGGAGATCGTCTAAACACACAAATACAGCGAATAAATCGCTTTTCTAACCTTTCGATGACAAATCATCCTATGACTACATTGAACCAAAACAATTCTAAAACAAAAAATACGTGACGTTTTTATATTGCTAATTAAGAAGAATGCCATTCAATTAAACGAGCAATAATCTTAGTTGAATAAAGTTGAATAGTTTTGCCAAAACAAAATAAATTCAAAATCAGTAGCAAATAAAACACCTTTTTACGCAACCTTATACTATAAAGTTGGAAGTAGGTATGCTATGGCTAGTTGGAAGTAGGTATGTATGGTAGCTATGTACATAGTAATGGATGTACTCACCGATTGGCAAATTAAGATGATCCTCAAAGTCCTCCAGCCATATGATGAGTATTTTTGTGGTAAAGTCTCTATTCCGCCTACCACTGCCTGTTGACAACGTTAAAATTCATAGAAACTCCTTCAATGTTTTGATCTCCTGGTACGTGTTTCTTACACGTTCCACAGAAAAAGTTCTGTGTATGGTAAAATCATGGCTAAATTGATGTACCTGTAAGCCCACCAGTGGGCTGTTTGTCCAGCTCCAGCGACAAGGCCCGTACTTTCTCATTGAGGCTGGCGCGGGCTCGCTCACCCTTGTCCGACTCGCTGATACTCCTCTCGTAGGACGGCGCGCCCGAGCTATTGCTGGACACGTCCCAACACGAACCCACCGCCTTCTCTGAACTCCTAGTACACGGGATGAACACGCCTTTCATATTTAGCATCGTATCTTGAGAACGGTTGAACCAATACTGAATAAACATTGCTAAGTACCATCACACCGATACCAGTTATCGAATCAATAAAACCGCATCAAAATCGGTTAACTAATTCGTGATGTAAGAAGTCAGAGAGAGACAAAGGGATGTTACACTCCCATTATAATACGTCGGACTATATACACTATTTAAAGGTTTATAAAAAAATCGAGCTGCATTTACGTTTATTTCTGTCTCTTTCTATCATATGAGGAAGTAATAAGGAGGTAAGTTAACATAAGCAATACATGGATGCCAGTACATCATGTTTCTCAGCACAATAGACGCTCTTACTACTCTCTGTACTCCTAGTACAATTACAATTATTAGTCTCTACGATATAGTTTTATTCCACTCTGAATAGCATTATAGTTGTGGAAAATGCTTTGTATTATACTATATAATGGAACCATTAAATTAATTGACTCATGTGGGAAATTAACAAACTGAACTAAAATTGGCTAAATAGATAATAAAAGAACTAATAGTATTGTTTTCTTATATTTACGCGAATACTATACATTGAAATAAAACTATTTTACGGATTACCAACATTACTACTTTACTATTTTATATTAGAACTAATAGTGTTTAGATTACCTGGCGGACATGCAAGAGCCGTCGACGTCCGACTTGATGCTGTCGTTCTGTCGGTCCTCGGTGTCGGTCACCTCGTAGCCCGACGGTACCACAAACGCGATCTCATTGGTAGAGTCCGACCAGTATAGAACCTAAATTTAAGCTTATAATAACTCCCTAGACTAACCAAATGCTGCACCATTAAATATATTTTATTGGAAATTCGAACCAAATTGATCATAGAATTTGTAAATGTGCAACGCTTACTTTAACTATTCAAAAATGATTGAACATTCGATTACAACAATCGATTTCACAAGTTGATAATCGAAAAATCGTCATTAATGAAGACAGAGGTTATTCTAGGGACTGTAGTCTGTATTATTTCATCAGAACGCATTCCTAACCTAATGCAGGTTAGGAATGCGTTCTCATATTAATTCTACATTCTATAGTCGTATTTTTAAATAGACGAAGCCAACTGACAGTAGCTTATGTCACTTTGTAAAATAATGTTGCCATATTTAAAGTAATAGTTATGCGTTCAGTTCTCTGAATGAATCAGATGAATGAACAATGAGTGTGAATACTTAATAATTTCAAACTATAAAATACAATCGAGGAAATTTCATTCATTCAGAAGTTTTTCCAATCATTCACTTTGTCACAACACTATTTTTATTTCATCAAAAACTGACAACACAGCCAACGTCAGTTGACTTCGTCTAATTAAAAATACGACTGGATTCATCCGCCATCTTTATCACTGTCATCATTCATTTTTATTTATTGAATTTGTCCTTGCTATTAATTACTTGACATTGGCGAAATACTCGCGCTAGTCGCAGGTGATGCCATTCCTCATCTTATTCCATTAAATATCATCATTTCGCTCATTTCGTTAAAATAAAAAAAAAATACGACTATAGGTAAAGAAATTGTTCGATCGTAAATGTTCTGCGTTCCGAGATTACAATTTTCACTTTAAAATTGATTGGACAATATAGCGTAATAATGACGACGGCTTGATCTAGATGTTTGAGCGTGGGCTCTTCGGCATTTGCCCTGGTCTGGGTGTAAATGGGATCGCCCCCAGTTCACCATACGATGAGTACGTGTTAAGCTGGCTTCCCACGGTCCGCGATTCTACGGATCATCACGCACAGCCGACGACCACAAGCTCTTTCCACGGTGCGTGACGGTCTGTGTAGATCTTTTGATAGCTTCATTTCAAAATGCAAAGTGAAAGAGATACGTTCTCTTTCACTTTTTCACCGCACCTTTGAAGTTACCGCCTCACGACGGATACCGGCGCACCGCCTGTGCTACCACGGACGAAACCTTTCCAACGGTGTGTCGTGCGAGCTGGTCCGCGTCCGTCCGCGATATCACGGACCGTGGGAATCTAGCTTAAGCTGGCATTATATAAAGTTACCTGCTCTCTTCCATCGTAAATGGCGGGTCCCCTGTCGGTGGTAGGCGGCGGCGGGTGTTCAGGGTAAGTGTGGGTGTCGTAGCTGGTGTCCACGTGGCCCGACCAGCCGGGGTGGCCGCGGACTCGAACTGGCGTACCGAGCCTACAGGCGGGGACTGAGCGTTAGTCGGACACGAAGATTACTAAGAATCTTGGAAGAGATAAAACGGAGTCGGTAACACGATCGATCCGTGTACGTTATTTTCTGTCGTTTGTAGTGCGTCGTGATAAACGAATTTTGTTTCTAATAACGCACAATTTTTTTTTTCTGGCGATAAAAAAATACATATATTGTAAAAAAAAACAAAGTAAACACAACAGTGCTATAAGTGGTGGTGTTACTGCGCCTAATTTTATATCATTATAATATTTGGGCAACAAATTTAATAAACGCAAATATTGATGTCGAGTCTATCGTACACTATGACTATGACTATACTATGACAGCAATGAAAATACTGTCATCTCGCTCACACACGCTTGATACGCTTATTACAATTCGGTGCTAACTGAAGTGTTCGGTAAAGCCGAACTTACATTACGAATCAAGTTTCTTGCATAATGAAATTAGTTACACAACACTACTTTCAGTACCTGTGAAACTAGTTTAATTGAAAATAATAGTGTCGTGAAATCCACAGTATGTCTGTTTTCATGGCTCCGCCGACATTAGAGCTGTTATTGTATAAAATTACGAAAAGGTTGTCTCGAAAGTAGATTCGAGTGTGGATTGATAATTTTTTTATTATGATCAGTTGGTTTGACATTTTTAATTAAATTTTTCGACTAACACCGCCCACACCACGACCAAAAAACCCACGTTCTATCAGCGCAGGTGCTTTCGCGTCATTAGTTTCACGTCACGTTTACACGATGAGATCAGTTGCATGACATTAGTTTTGTGTCGTGAAATCGATGCATGCATTGTGATTTTTTTTTATCCGGGCTCTAATTCAGCCCGGCCCGCGTCCTAACCTCTGATATGGGGTGCCAGTCCTTAATTAAGCCTTATAATTAATGTGTGAAATTATTTTTCCAGTCTTAATATGTCACGAAACTACTTTCACGCCACTAGTGTCGTAATGTAAGTTCAGCTTTAGGGTAGAGCTAGTTCAGCTTTTAACGCACTTGCGATGCCCCTGGTGTTGCAGGTGTCCATGGGCGGCGTCGATCACTTACCATCAGGTGAAACGTCTGCTCGTTTGCATCCCTATCTCGTAAAAAAAAGAGCGTCATACCCCCGGAGCATGCGTATGAAGGCGGGCGGCACGGCGCCGGCGGCGGCGTTGGCCACCACGTCGCGGGCGGCCAGCTGGCCGGCGCGCGCGCAGAACACGTGCACGGTGACCGCGCCGCGCGCGCCGCACGCGTCCACGCGCCGCAGCGCGCCGCTGAACCCCGCCGCCGTACAGTCCAGGCTTATCAGCCGGGGGAGCGCGCCCGGCTACACCCACATCATTCACCTTACCACTTACTCTCTCATTTATTACCGTTCTAACACATCTACAAACGATCTACAAGGATTGTTGGCAACATCGCCACCAATGGTAATTTGATTTTAATGTTACAACACTTGTATCTTGTATGTGGCTATCTCTCTCTCTCACCACGCTCACCGAAAGGTGGACGTGCGATTGCTGTACTACTATAATTACAAAAATATACGTGAAAGTGATATAAAGGCTATTTAATTGCACCCGAGAGCAACTACTGTGTCCCACGAACTATAGGGGCACACAAGGATATTACTCAAGTGTTTTGTAATGCCAATAGAAATACCTCAAAAAGTTATTTAAATTGGAGTTTAAATTAATATTAGGTTGTCTCATTAGTGTTGTAATATTGGCGCCATGATCGAGGCAAAATTTTGATGAAAATAAAATTTAACATATTAAACTCAATTACACTATGTTTAAAAGAGGATTACCAACCTTTTTATCGCCGCCAATGTTCAAGTATCCAAAGTGTGACAGGAACAGTCTTGCAGTCTGGAATTCGGTGACCGGTTCGGGAGGGACATATTCTTCGGGTACCTAACATCGATTACAGATCATAAAACAACGTTCCATATTATCTTAAAATACAAGCGTAAGTAGATATATCAAGGCGTGAAAGATCATTTGACTTAAGGGACATTTTTTTTAACTTTACATTTATTTATTTATTTAGGAAACACAGTATTTTACTACTCTAGTTACATACACAATAGACCAAAATTGTTTCATTACTTATAAACAAACATCTACCCAAAAACCATACCAAAACCAGAACTAAAACCAAACCAGATGTACTTACTAGACAAATTACTACATCCAAACTAAACCACAACTCCTAAAGATTAAGTCATACTCAGAGCATACTCGAGCATACTCATTCGACGCCGAAAAATTAGCTGATTCCAAATATGTAGGGTAACCATACCCACTGTTGTCATCCCCCCACTTATTGGCACCCATCACTTTAAGTTAAAATAACAAGAAAACCATAACTTTAACAGAACTTGTACAACAAACTAACTACTTTAACCTCAAACTCAGACTTAATTAGTACCAACTTTAAGTTTGTTTGGGACATACACTAAAAATGGCCATTTTTACGCATTTTCTTAAGGACCGGTACTTGTGCCAGTAACCGGGTAATCGGAAAATTTCGGAACAAATATAAAAAACTTATGTTTCTAGTATTCTTTTTTACAAAAATCTCGAAAAATTAAAAAACGAGTGGATATTCTATAATCTGATGGCTTTTTTAGCGGAATAACGGGTCATAAAGCGTTTTGGTGACTGATTTTCTCCGAGTAGCCGCTTAAGGTGCCAATAGCTGGGTGCTTTACCCTATATAACTTAATATCGCCCAAGTGTCGCTTAAGTTTAATGGCTTTTGTGATAATGTGATACTAACTACATTGTCTTCGCTTTCTCGTACGCGTTTCTCGATGACTGCCTGTTGTTCGAGGAGTTTAAACAGTGTCGGAGCCTCGGGGTCGTTCAGCTGTCGCAGCACTGCGTCCAACGTAGGGAACGCCGAGTCACTGTGCGAGCGATACGTCATATGCCACAGTCACAAGTTATGTTTAGTATTAGCAGCTATATTATCGGAAAACAAATATAAACTTAGTAGTAGTAGTGGTAGCCGAGTGGTCGAACGCACGCTTTGCAATCAAAGTGCGCAGGTTCTATCCCCGGCTCGCACCTCTGGGTTCCATGTGCGAATCTCATTTTCATCTGAGATTATCACTTGCTAAGAAACGGTGACGGAAAACATCGTGAGGAAACCTGTGTGCCCGGTATAATGGCAATAGGCTCGCCCCCTATTACATTGGGACCAAAAATACATCGGCGAAGTGTGGGCGCACTGCAGTGCACCTCTGCCTACCCCTTCGGGGAATACAGGCGTGATGATGTATTATTATTATTATTAAATATAAACTTATCGACAAGATAAATTCACAAACTTGTACTGTGTATCAGAAACCCGAAATAATATTTTAACGTTAGCATAGTATCGTGTAAATAACCGAATAATGGTATAAACTTTTTCCAAATTAAAAATTAATTATTAAAATTCTTCTGTGACGACTTATTTCATCAACTTGTAATATGGCCGTATACGATTTTGTTTCATTTATTTCTTATCTTTCTTATAAATTACATTTTTAAATATATATATAAAAAATACATTTAAAAAAATAAAAAAACAGTTCCCCACCTGCATCTGGAACAGGGTCCTAATTAACAGTGGTTAGGGATCCAGAGAGAGGAACTTCCTCAAAATACGCGCCGTCTCCAGAAGTACCGCCTTCTGAATCTATCCCTTGATCCAGCCGCCTAACGCGAGCCTCTTTAGGTGTTTGTCGAGGCTCTTGGCTAATAGCGGATTAGCCAAGAGCCTCTTAGCCATGGGCGGAAACGACTATCGGTACAATGATTGCCGTATCAATGTCCCACATGTCGACAACCTCGTGAGCAAGATCAAGATACTTGCTTTCTTTATCTTTCTCTGCTTTCACGAGATTCTCGTCATGGGGGACAGTGATATCGACAATCATTGCACGGCGCTCTTGGCGATCTACCAGCACAATTCACAGGCTTATTGGCTACAATAGTCCTATCTGTGATGATAGATCGGTCCCAATACAATGTGATATGACCCTCTTCGAGAACTGGTTGTGGCTCATACCTGTAGTACGGTACCTCGGATGTCACAAGGCGATATTTAAGGACAAGTTGCTGGTGGACAATCCTGGCTACTTGATTGTGTCTGTGTAAATATTGACCATTTGCGAGACGCGTACAACCGGAGATGACATGCCTCAGGGATTATAATGTATTTATTATTGTGTTTCATACGTGTAGCTGATAGTCTTCCTAGGATGTAATAAATAAGTAATAAATGAATAAATAATTTCTGAGTTTAGGACACGCTTAATTATATTTAACAGTGTAAACAATATCGTACAGGGGTGAACTTGAAAAATCGTATACGGCTCGAGATATATAATTTTATTATCACTATCAGAGAGCCATTTAAAAGTATCTTATGACAGGTATAGTCTTCCCTCACTGTATGTACATATTATTAGCTAACGTATATGTATTAAAAAATACTTTTTTCTGATTTATATATACACTGTGTGTAGTAAAGTAATATTATAATATGGTCTCACACAGCGCAGGGCGGCGCGTGCGGCAGCGCGCGGCAGACGGGCGCGTGCGCGGCGCGCGGCTCGCGCATGTCGACGGGCCGCGCGCACGCACCGCACGCACCGCGCGTCGCGCTGCGGGCGGCGCCGCGGCTGCTCAGGGACCACGCGAACCGGCCCCAGCCGCAACGGATTATCACTGCGACGATACGTACTCTATCACTTAACCCCTATTTACATTACGATACTAGTGGCATCACGACACTATTATTTTCGATGACACTAGTTTCACAGGTAGTGAAAGTAATATAGTGAAACTAATTTAATTATGCATGAAACTTAGTGTCGTAATATAAATTCAGCTTTAACCATGGAGTTTCTTGCCCATTCTTCTCCATAGGAAAGAGTGTTTGAACGTAACGAATATGGGGGGGGAAGAGGGGGGTCTTCTGAAAAGTTACGATGCGTTACAGGGACGGGGGCGGGGGTTTCGAAAACGTTTTCTTTCTCAATTTTCTTTACTAGGGGGGAGGGGCGGGGGATAAAGAAAAATGTTAAGAGCGTTACATGTGGGGGGGGTGGTTCAAAAATCTCCAAAAATTGCGTTACGTAATACTTGAACACTCCCAAATGCATTCCTAATGGGTGATAGAGATACTATTATTATTATTTATAGACGATTCATAAGTGCCTGTATTGGTTTACATCAATAAAAATATCTGATTCTGATTGTAACAAGCTAGCTATATTATTAACTACTAGCTGAGTCCACGACTTCGTGAGTGCGGAATTTAGAAACACTAATTATTTTCCAAAATTAAAGGAGCCTTAATTACTCCTTGTAACATCAGCTATCTGTCAGTGAAAGTCTTGTCAAAATCGGTCAGACCGTTTGGGACAAACAATTAAAAAAATGCGTTCTCGTTATAAATAGCGTACCTATATGCTTTCATATGAATTTAGTATAAAGCTCGTATTTAGACAATACAAACTTCATTTATTTGTACCTATAGTTAATCCGAAGTAACTAATATAGCATCTGAAGAACTCACCGACGACAGTGGGTTGCGGTTCCTGGCTATTACTAAGCGGCTCTTCCAACAGAGACAGCAGTATATTGCCATCGGCTACAAAATGACGCAGTCGACCGTGTCCCAGCGCCGCGAGCCACCGCTCGTCGAGACGACACCACGACGACCCGTTACCGCCTTCGCCCACTTGCTGCTGTGCAAAAACACCCTTAAAGTGTACCAAAATCAAGCATGTTTAGGATTAAAATAGTTTAGCAATAAACTACCTGTTCCAAAATAAGCATGAGCAATGATTCGGCTGCATCGCGAACCCTCATGGAAACTGGTTTCAATTCTTTTTCGTCCTTCATTTTAGGCAGATCCCCCGGTTTACCTAAAACAATTTTTTTTTTATACTGAGAAGAAGTATGTGGCCGACGTTAGAGCTGAAGTACCAGGTTGTCATGGCTATCAAGAGCTTCATAGTTTGATAATTTGATTCGAAAAACACTTAAAACTTTTTAAACCATATCCAAAAAACACTTTTGTACTGAAAAATTGTATTGTAAAAGGTTTATAAAAAAAAAACTATAAATTATATTATAATTTCTATAAATTAGGGAATGTTATTAAAAGTACCAGGCTGTCATAAGTCGCAAGGAGTTTACCTTGACTCTTGCTCCCGGATATACCGAGTTCGACGACCTCCAACAGTGTGGCAATACATTCCTGATCGGCTAGTAAAGCAGGACACAGCCACGACGCGAGGCAAGAGTACGCGGCCACCACGCAGGAGTGAAGGTCCCGGGAGTGGGCTTGAGGGGGGCGACTGCACTGCACCGTGATATAATCGCAGATCCAACGTACGGCGCGTTTGCGTTCTATAGCCTCTGAAAACACAATTAATGTTAATGGCATCCCCAAAAGAGAACCCAGATTTTTGGAGTACCTATTATATTACTTCGAGGTTTATGTCAATTATAAGACGTGATATTATATGATATAGATCCGAATTTATACATTATTTTACGTCCAATTCTATAAAAAGTTGTGATTAATTTTCATCGGTATTTTAGAAAATTTATGTACTGAAAAAATTTAATTATTGTAAATGGTTTGTGTAGATGCATTGAAATTTCAATATATTTGAGGGTTAATCTATGGTCTTACTCACCAATGACAAATTCTAGGAAGCATGAAAATGAAACAAATTGTCAATTGTTTACATCTAATTTATAAATGCGAACTTTATGGAATTTCGAGGATTAATGCGCCATCTTTAACAACTTATATTAGAGCATTTAAAGGGCATAGGCAAATGACAGGGAATGTCCTAATTAATGATTTTTGAGAAAAAACAATTTGACAGTTTAAATGTATATTATTTTTATTGAGATCAATGCATGCAATAACTTCAGCTTAGAACTAACGACATGGACATTCCCAGTTCTTTTCGTTTTGGCCATAAACAAAACTGCATTTTTGGCGCCATAAGTTAAAGTTTTTTTTTTAAATTCTAATGATTAGAATTCAAAATACCACTGACAAATTTGATTCTTTAAAAATTAACGGTAAAAAAAACTTTTTAAAAACAAGCTCTTATTTAATTGCCATTAATTTTCGTGTTCTCCTCAGCAAATTGCCGCCATATTGGAATTAGAATGACGTCACATAGCTAAGCATGCATTGTCATCCAAAATAAGCGTGTATACCAAATGTCAGCTCAATCGGTTTAAGATAAATGATTTAAAGTTCAGTTGCAAGAGTCCACCCCGACATACATTGCAAGTTAATATAAAGCTTGTAATAATAAAGCTTGTAAAAAATAAAATTTGTGACATTCCCTGTTATTTGCCCGTGCCCATCATTTGTTCTTGCTATTCATTACTTGACGCTGTCAGAATACCCACTAATCGCAGGTGCAATCATTCCTCATCTTACTTCATTCATTTCGTAAAAAAAGGTTTTTCTGAACTCACCTGGCTTAGATGAATGCAACTTAGCTAGGCCAGAAAGCAGTTCAAGGGCAGCCAGGGACACTTGCAAGTCGCCCTTCCACGAGGATATCAGCCGGTGGCACACCAGGTACGTGGCTCGCACGACCAGCGCCGCACCTATTTCACACACTCCAAGGTGATAGCAACGTTTTGCATACAGCTTTAGAGTCTAATTTTGCATTAGTAAAGGGAAGACAGAATAAAGAATACTATTATTTTAATACTTATTTTTATCCACTTAAGTTTCAAAATTTATAATTACATGGAACTCATTCTTCAACGAAATGTGGTCGCGTAGCCTTTACCACACAAATTTAATCTTTATATATATAGGGATAGAGTTCGTTTTGATATTGGAAAAAAAAATACGAACGCGTCTTGGTAACACAGGGCTTTACACCTATAGATATTATAGAAATAGATAATGTTACAGATAAGAATTAGATTATTTTTAGTAAATGACAGAAATGAAATGAAAAGTGAAACAACAAAGTAAAACGGCAAGCAAACAACAATTAACATATAAAACAGGAAGCAATGGCACACGCTGCAAGATTTATCAATAATATTGAATTAATGATAATAATATTACACACATCAACCATCTCTAGGAATAAACACAAAAATCAAATTAGCTGTCTAGATGAGCACATTTTTTCGTATTAAATACATTTATTATATTTTTTCTGAATTGTGCCATTTTTTTTTTTTAATATTGCCTAGTTAAGTCCCACTGCTGGGCAAAGGCCTCCCCCTTTCGTCCAATATATATCCAATACAATTCAGAAAAAATATTTGTGCATCAATTTAAGTATATAAAAATCAATGCCACTTTTCGTTGTAAGCTAACTCCTCCTAAACGGCTGGACCGATTTGAATGATTTTTTTCTATGTGTTTAGGTGGCGCCCTGGATGGTTTAGATTCACAATTGAACCCGGTAGGTGGCGCTGCTTTCGTATGTCACTCATTCTAAGGCGGTACGAAGTTCGCCCGGTCAGCTCGTTATGAATAGAAAAATATCCCTATTATTATTTCATTATTTGTCTTCGGAAATATCATTTGAAACATAATTTAATGTCAATAAATTATACTCATTAACAGTGTTGAACTTATAACTCTTAAATAAAAAAATAAAAACTTATAAATCTTACAACGTGTTTGTTAAATGGTAATATGTTGGCAATCTTGTCTATTAAACCCATAGACATATATAAACATGTCAATGATTAAACCACATGATAAGGCAATCATTGTCTATTTATAACCGACTTCCAAAAGGAGGAGGTTCTCAATTCGATTGTTTTTTTTTTAAATTATTTAAAAACCATGTGTCGCACAACATATTGCCGATTAATAATAGCAAAACAACAAAACCTGTAATTACCGAAAACAGCCGAGGATGGGTCTAGCTCCCTAACGTCCGCGGCGAAGTCGTCGAGCGAGTGGCCCTCCGCGCTGCCGCTCTCCGAGCGAGCTACAATACAACCGACCGACACGAGGCGCCGCCTTTACATACCATATCACATCGACCATATATCAACCATAGACGACAACCACTATCCCATAGAGGCCATAGACAAGAAGAATAAGTTTAGACAGTTATATCGACAGTTCTGTATGTAAACCAGCGTCCCCAGTTGCACCTACATAAAGAGTAAGGCACTCATTCGTTTTAGATGTCATAAATGCCTTTCGTAACTTTCAAATAAGGTGGTGGTTTTCTATGCAACCATTAAGAACACGCGTTAACAGAAGGACAGATATAAATTGATACCGTTTACCGTTTGGTGAGAGGTATTTGACGTTTTATTTGACACTAATGTTATCGACATTAATCTATCCTATAGTGCATCCTTTCCCAAAGTAGGCGATAACGCCCCCTTGTGGGCGCTGCAGGCCTAAAGGGGGGCGGTAAGACACCCAGAAAAAAATGGGGGCGTTGTGTAGAGGCTGTAGGTGAATACATAGGGGCGCAAAAAAATAATTTATTCTCAAAGTGGGCAGTTTACACAATAAGTTTGGGAACCACTGCTATAGTGCATAGAGATGGGCCACCGGGCTATCGATACTGGACTAGTGATATTATATGGTAAAGTATTTAAAACCATCATACTCGAACCATATTAAAACAAAGAGTGTCAGCTATTAGGAAAGTGCTGAAATTTTTAATCGCTACCACACATTATTCATGTGTGCTTGCTTGTGTATTTCCATCTCTTGGTAAGTAAATGCAGATTCGGTATCTAGAGAACCAAAACTAACTATTTCCAATTAGTTATATCAGCCAATCAAAAAACTTTCTTTAAACATTATTGACTGTAAATAAATATGTATATTTAGTGAGACGTAACGTGAGAACACGTTACAGTAATTTCCAAATTAGAACAATTAACACTTTTCGCAATGTGATTGAATATGTTAGACTGGATTCAATGAACAAAGACGAACTGAAAGCGGCAGGTCGACGTTAAGTATATGGTTATAAAGATGATAATCCCGTAGCCGGGGCCGTCCGCAGTCGATCTTAATTACATTGAATCCGGTCTATGGCATAGCAAATTAAATGTAGCGTGTATGGACTGTGCTAAACTCGTGTGTGTGTGACAGCGGAGTGACACTTTGAATTCACGAAGCAGGGGCCCGATTTTCGTGCGATCGACATTAATCTCGATTCGAGATATCCCAAAACGAAACGTCAAATCGTACGTATTTTTTTCATTTGTTTCGACATATCTCGAATCGAGATGAATGTCGATCGCACGACAATCGGGCCCCTGTTGGCTTAGCATGACCGCGTAGACATAAGTTTTGTCTCTTTCAACTGTCATGATTTGTCGAAAAAAATACGTCACACCGAGCCATTTCCAGTACAAAAAAATCGAAGTGAAGTCATTTTCTCGACAAATCTGACAGTTGAAAGAGATAAAACTGATGTCAACACGGTCATGCTAGGCCTACTGGTGGTGGCATCAGCCGTTGATGTAATGTTTTATGGCAGACGCTTAATAGTACATAGTAACATCTATTGCACTTATTACAAGTGCTACTTTAATCGCCAAAACCAATATTAATTTTTAACAGGAATAACCAGTAGACAGTGAACTACCGGTATAAGTTAGAAGTTTTTGTGAATAACCAAAATGTCAGTTGATTACAAATTAATATGAAGGGTACAAGCAAATAACAGGGAATGTCCTAATTAATGAATTTTGAGAAAAACAATATGAAAGTTCAACTTTTCTAACAATTCTATAGTTTGGCCATAAACAAAACTGCATTTGTTGGCGCCGTCTGTTAACTTTTTTTTAAATTCTAATGATTAGAATTCAAAATACCTTACACAAAATATGAAAAAAAATAGTTGTGACTGTACCTTTTATCCCTAGTAAGGCAAATTAATGTATTAATATATTACTTTAGTTTTTTTCGAATGTCAACTTTATCAGAGTCGCAACTAAAAGTTACTTATAGAAAATTAATATGCGATATTTATTTTTAAAGTATTCTAACAGTATTGTTTTCTTATATTTACCCGAATACTATACATTGAAATTAAACTATTTTACGGATTTTATCGCGTTTATTTACTATTAAATTAACGTCGTTTATTGACTATTATTAAACGTCGTAAAAATAAAATAGTAAATAAACGCGATAAAATCCGTAAAATAGTTTAATTTCAATATTCTAACAGTAGTCAATAATTTAACTACCCATCCCAAACATTAGATGAGACGATCCGGTGAATAGCTCAAGTACCTTTGGAAACAATTTTATATCATGTACTATTAACGTCCACACAATTATATACCTTTAAAAAACACAATACACACAATTTTAGTCACACAACGGTGTTGATTCTATTAACACCATGCCATTGCCGTCCCTATTGCGGCTGTTATGTGTGAGTAAGACAGCAATATTTTAAATGCTATCAAATTTGATTTGGTGCTAATAGAACCAGCATCAATACCGACTCACCCCACCCCTCCACAAACACATAGCCTGATATGATCTATAGCAGTGTTTTTCAACCTGAGGGCCGCGAAGCCTCTTTAGGGGGGTCACGAAGCTTCTATAGGGGAATTGCAAAAGGTTGGGAAAGCTACTGCAGTAAAAAAAAAACGATACAGTTTGAATTAAATATGTATTTATCCGAACCCCAATTATGAAAATGAATAAATTGTTTTGATTGAATATTAGTCACAAAATAAAATACATGAAAAAAAGGAACGGGTAGGGGGGTCGCGAAATGTTTCTTCATACTAAAGGGGACGTGTTATGAAAAAGATTGAAAAACACTGATCTATAGGAACATGGCTATATGAGAATACAGAAATATGATAGTGCATCCTTGTTGTTCGTATAGCGTTGTCCCATATCAGATGAGTTACCACGCGTGCTAAGACTGCACCCTTAGCATGACCGCGTAGACATAAGTTTTATCTCTTTCAACTGTCAGATTGTTCGTGAAAAAAATCGAGCTTTTTATACTGGACATGGCTCGGTGTGATGTCATTTTCTCGACAAATCTGACAGTTGAAAGAGATAAAACTCATGTCTACGCGGTCATGCTACTGGGCCAGGACTCGTGGAACAGTGTCCCATCTACCCACTGTTCTATTTTATGGCAAAGAAAGAGACAACATCGACATATTTTGTGACATATGCCCAGTCTTGGCGTGCACCGTGTATACAGAATGTATCAGAGGTCCGAAATACGTTATAGTAAATTTGCCTTTGAACCGTCGATATACAGGATGTTTCAGAAGTACGTAATAATAATTTGACTTTTGCATCAGTATCGGGTATACAACTGAAAGGTATAAAAATTTGATCGAAATTCGACCATGTTCTTCCAACTATATTTTCGTCGTCAATTTCTATAACTTGTAATATTACGAGTCCTATGTTAAATGTGCATGTTCTGTTTTGTGAATATTGGCAATAGTCTCTCATAAGTGTAGTTTACACTGCTGAGTAAGGTCATGGATGTACCCAAAAGCCAAAACACGTTACCTCAAACGTTACCTTCGTTACCTTTCAAAGATCTATAAATAAATAAGTAAATATAATAGTTAGGTATAAACGGTCTTCACTAAGCTTCCACATATGAGCTACTGTACATGTAGCCAAAGTATTATTTCGGACTTCTAATACACCCTGTAGATTTCGGATTTCTGATTGAGTCTGGATGGAACGCACCTTTATAATCTGTGGAGTGTGACATGGTGGAGCCAGGCGGCGCGCTGTGGGCCTTGCCGCTGCCGCCGCCGCCGGCATGCGCGTTGTGCCGCACGCACAGGTACAGCGCGCTCAGCAGCGGCACCGCTAACGCGTCTGAACATTCCACTTGCACCGCCGATACGCATATCAGAGAGATTTTGCCTCTAGTGTAGTCACCTAGAGTCATTCCCGCGCTGAAAGGATTTTCAACCTTGAATTTTAGTGGTAGAGTTCAATTTTATTTGATATACTGGCGGGTATCCACCGGCGTATGCTACTACGCTAAAAATATAAATATATTTTGTTTATTTTGTGGTCTAAAACCATCTTCGCATTATTGCCTTTCTAATGTATCCGGTTTGGGGCGCATCTATTGGTCTATTACGGATATCCATAGGTAGAATGTTTTTTGGGTTTTATATATACTATAGATAGATTAGGCACCTAAATAATTTTAAGTGTCTAACTACGCTATTAAAATACACTTACTACTCATTGCATCCAGGGAACTCGGGTACGGGCAACCCTTTGTAATGGTACGGGAACGCGACCAGAGACAATAGAGCGCTGATGGCCGCCTTCCTCAACTCTCGCTTGTCTATGGAACCGCATTCCAATTTTGGCTCTCGTTCCGATAGGATATGGTCCAGCGCTGTTATGAAGTCCGGGACTAGGACTAGTACGCCATCAAGATCCAATCTAAAACGAGTATTAAGACGAAGATAAAACAAACACCTGCTATTTTTCTCCAAAACTTGTATCCTTTTAGAAAAATTTAAAAAACAGATTAATATAGTAAATACTAAATAGTAATAATCGCAACGCAATATGCCAGATGGTTCGAATATTCAAATAACGTGTTACAGACTTCCGATTTTCAGTAGAACAGGAAAAGATTGAATTTCGCGCTACATCCGAGCGCTTCTGCCTTAACCATAGTTCCTGGTGAAAAAGAGATGTAGCTACCTGAATATGTCAGGTGCGTTGAGCACGACGGCGGCGGCCGTGGCGGGGTCCCGCAGGCCGCGCCGGATGGCCGCGTAACACCGCGCCAGGTACGGGGCCAGCACCTCCTCGCGGCACTGCTTCGAGCACAGCACGCGGCACACCGTGCCCAGCGCCTCCGCGCGACCTACACCACACACACATTACAGGCACCACTTCCAGCCAAGCACGCGGCACTCCGAGCCCAGCGCCTCCGCGCGACCTACACCACACACACATTACAGGCACCACTTCCAGCACAGCACGCGGCACACCGTGCCCAGCGCCTCCACGCGACCTACACCACACACACATTACAGGCACCGCTTCCAGCACAGCACGCGGCACACCGTGCCCAGCGCCTCCGCGCGACCTACACCACACACACATTACAGGCACCACTTCCAGCCAAGCACGCGGCACTCCGAGCCCAGCGCCTCCGCGCGACCTACACCACACACACATTACAGGCACCACTTCCAGCACAGCACGCGGCACACCGTGCCCAGCGCCTCCGCGCGACCTACACCACACACACATTACAGGCACCGCTTCCAGCACAGCACGCGGCACACCGTGCCCAGCGCCTCGGCGCGACCTACACCACACACACATTACAGGCACCGCTTCCAGCACAGCACGCGGCACACCGTGCCCAGCGCCTCCGGGCGCCCTACACCACACACACATTACAGGCACCGTTTCCAGCACAGCACGCGGCACACCGTGCCCGGCGCCTCCGCGCGACCTACACCACACACACATTACAGGCACCGCTTCCAGCACAGCACGCGGCACACCGTGCCCAGCGCCTCCGCGCGACCTACACCACACACACATTACAGGCACCGCTTCCAGCACAGCACGCGGCACACCGTGCCCAGCGCCTCCGCGCGACCTACACCACACACACATTACAGGCACCACTTCCAGCCAAGCACGCGGCACTCCGAGCCCAGCGCCTCCGCGCGACCTACACCACACACACATTACAGGCACCACTTCCAGCACAGCACGCGGCACACCGTGCCCAGCGCCTCCGCGCGACCTACACCACACACACATTACAGGCACCGCTTCCAGCACAGCACGCGGCACACCGTGCCCAGCGCCTCCGCGCGACCTACACCACACACACATTACAGGCACCACTTCCAGCCAAGCACGCGGCACTCCGAGCCCAGCGCCTCCGCGCGACCTACACCACACACACATTACAGGCACCACTTCCAGCACAGCACGCGGCACACCGTGCCCAGCGCCTCCGCGCGACCTACACCACACACACATTACAGGCACCGCTTCCAGCACAGCACGCGGCACACCGTGCCCAGCGCCTCCGCGCGACCTACACCACACACACATTACAGGCACCGCTTCCAGCACAGCACGCGGCACACCGTGCCCAGCGCCTCCGGGCGCCCTACACCACACACACATTACAGGCACCGTTTCCAGCACAGCACGCGGCACACCGTGCCCAGCGCCTCCACGCGCCCTACACCACACACACATTACAGGCACCGCTTCCAGCACAGCACGCGGCACACCGTGCCCAGCGCCTCCACGCGCCCTACACCACACACACATTACAGGCACCGCTTCCAGCACAGCACGCGGCACACCGTGCCCAGCGCCTCCGGGCGCCCTACACCACACACACATTACAGGCACCGTTTCCAGCACAGCACGCGGCACACCGTGCCCAGCGCCTCCGCGCGCCCTACACCACACACACATTACAGGCACCGCTTCCAGCACAGCACGCGGCACACCGTGCCCAGCGCCTCCGCGCGCCCTACACCACACACACATTACAGGCACCGCTTCCAGCACAGCACGCGGCACTCCGAGCCCAGCGCCTCCGCGCGACCTACACCACACACACATTACAGGCACCACTTCCAGCACAGCACGCGGCACACCGTGCCCAGCGCCTCCGCGCGACCTACACCACACATACATTACAGGCACCGCTTCCAGCACAGCACGCGGCACACCGTGCCCAGCGCCTCCGCGCGACCTACACCACACACACATTACAGGCACCGCTTCCAGCACAGCACGCGGCACACCGTGCCCAGCGCCTCCGCGCGCCCTACACCACACACACATTACAGGCACCGCTTCCAGCACAGCACGCGGCACACCGTGCCCAGCGCCTCCACGCGCCCTACACCACACACACATTACAGGCACCGCTTCCAGCACAGCACGCGGCACACCGTGCCCAGCGCCTCCGGGCGCCCTACACCACACACACATTACAGGCACCGTTTCCAGCACAGCAGGCGGCACACCGTGCCCAGCGCCTCCGCGCGACCTACACCACACACACATTACAGGCACCGCTTCCAGCACAGCACGCGGCACACCGTGCCCAGCGCCTCCGCGCGACCTACACCACACACACATTACAGGCACCGCTTCCAGCACAGCACGCGGCACACCGTGCCCAGCGCCTCCGCGCGACCTACACCACACACACATTACAGGCACCACTTCCAGCCAAGCACGCGGCACTCCGAGCCCAGCGCCTCCGCGCGACCTACACCACACACACATTACAGGCACCACTTCCAGCACAGCACGCGGCACACCGTGCCCAGCGCCTCCGCGCGACCTACACCACACACACATTACAGGCACCGCTTCCAGCACAGCACGCGGCACACCGTGCCCAGCGCCTCCGCGCGACCTACACCACACACACATTACAGGCACCGCTTCCAGCACAGCACGCGGCACACCGTGCCCAGCGCCTCCGCGCGCCCTACACCACACACACATTACAGGCACCGCTTCCA
Source organism: Ptilodon capucinus (assembly GCA_914767695.1). Taxonomy (NCBI): domain Eukaryota; kingdom Metazoa; phylum Arthropoda; class Insecta; order Lepidoptera; family Notodontidae; genus Ptilodon; species Ptilodon capucinus. The sequence continues at coordinate 10,484,575 of OU611823.1, read as the reverse complement.
GCACAGCACGCGGCACACCGTGCCCAGCGCCTCCACGCGCCCTACACCACACACACATTACAGGCACCGCTTCCAGCACAGCACGCGGCACACCGTGCCCAGCGCCTCCACGCGCCCTACACCACACACACATTACAGGCACCGCTTCCAGCACAGCACGCGGCACACCGTGCCCAGCGCCTCCGGGCGCCCTACACCACACACACATTACAGGCACCGTTTCCAGCACAGCACGCGGCACACCGTGCCCAGCGCCTCCGCGCGCCCTACACCACACACACATTACAGGCACCGCTTCCAGCACAGCACGCGGCACACCGTGCCCAGCGCCTCCACGCGCCCTACACCACACACACATTACAGGCACCGCTTCCAGCACAGCACGCGGCACACCGTGCCCAGCGCCTCCACGCGCCCTACACCACACACACATTACAGGCACCGCTTCCAGCACAGCACGCGGCACACCGTGCCCAGCGCCTCCGGGCGCCCTACACCACACACACATTACAGGCACCGTTTCCAGCACAGCACGCGGCACACCGTGCCCAGCGCCTCCGCGCGACCTACACCACACACACATTACAGGCACCGCTTCCAGCACAGCACGCGGCACACCGTGCCCAGCGCCTCCGCGCGACCTACACCACACACACATTACAGGCACCGCTTCCAGCACAGCACGCGGCACACCGTGCCCAGCGCCTCCGCGCGACCTACACCACACACACATTACAGGCAACGCTTTCAGCACAGCACGCATGTGCTTTAAATATTATTTTAGACTTCTGACACATCCTGTATTTAGTACACATCAATTACGATTAGCTAGAGGAAAAAAACATAATAATACTACTGTAACGTTATTATTTAATAAAGAAGATGAAAGCTAGCTAGAATTATATATAAATCATGTTTATTACCTGGCTGATAACTCAACATGTTGAGTTTATACGCAGCGTCGGACAAAGATGGAGGCGGAGGGGTGCCTTCGGCGCGCTCTACAATAATAATAAATCACACTTGAAAAAAAAAACAGTAGCCAAAACTGTATCCTATCCCATCTATACTATATTCCCTTTTGAGATTGTCACTACAAAACGTATAATGGGATATAGTCACATGAAACATATTTTTTTTATTCGATTTTTAACTGGATCAAAAAGGAGGAGGTTCTCAATTCGACCCGTATGTTTGTAAAAGTAATGTTAGCATAATTACTAGGCTTCCATAAACGTATGGCGTGGTCATTATGTCCATTTGATGGCATTATGATATAAATACTTACGTTGGTTAGTGTAGGCAGGCGCGGTACCAATGAGCGCCGCCTCGAACAGCCACTCGCCGAACAAATGGAATATCGAATTGACTTTTGGACGTAGCGGCGTCAGTGGGGGCTTCTCCGACTCACCCACTGTGTAAAATAAAATACTCAACTTTTTATTAGATACTTTTTATAAGTACCCAAAATTAATTCGCGGTACCAGGATGACAGAAAAGTAAGTTGTAGATACAAAAGACTTTAGATGCGAAATATTTTTTGTTATTATATGAAACATGTTATTTTTTGAGTGACCATTGAGTTTCCTGCCGGCTCTTATCAGCGAAAGCAGCATTCCGAATCTGTGGTAGTATCTGTCTATTAATAAGTTTTTTGTTGGTCACATGATTTTTTGCTTTTAATTGTGTTGATGGATTGGAAATTTAATGAAGGGGATGACATATTACTGGCAAATTTAAAAAAGTAAATTTTAAAAATGATTAGCCCACTGAGTTTTTTTCCGGATGTTCTCAGTTGGGTGGCACTTCGATCCGCTAGTAGTAATAGTTCTTTAATTCCTCTCCATCCAAAGGTTGCCTGGTGGAGATCACTTTTAGTGATAAGGCCGCCATGTTTTATCATATGTTTAGTTTGTATTTCATTATGAGGTGGAACAATAAAGAGTTATCTATCTAAGAAAAAACTTAAAATAAGTGCCCTATAGGCCTATACAAAATAAATGATTCGACTTTGAGTAATAGCGTACTTGAAAGTTTATGGCTAGTTGTCCAGCCACATCAGCACATGTGGAGGTAGGCACAAATTTGAAATTAACTAATAAATTAGAATGTGGAATGTTACCTTGCGATGTGATGGAGTTGGGCGGGGTGGTGGGCGCCACGCTCGGCGGCCGGCTGCTCGTCAAACCGATCAACGACGTGCGAGGCGTACCTAGACATTCACGCTTGCATATTTTTCATACTATTACTATATAAATATCCAACCGACCCGTTGTGACAACTCAGCAAAAAAACAATAGACTGCAATTTTGAATTAAATCAAGGGGACGATTATTAAAAATATATTACCCGCTAGGCCACACTGGGGAGCAATTGATTTGTCTATGCCAAAACAAACTCTGTGTCATAGTGATTGAATTTACGTGATAAAAGCCAAACGATCACGGCTAAAATTTCGACGTGCGCTACTGGACGACCGAGTGTGCGCGGTATTTCAAACTTAGATAAAGCTCAATTTATTAATAACTACTCGATTATCGGTTTCATTGATTTAAATCAAAAATAAAATTTATTGTTTCTCTTAGGTGACAAAACGGGTCTATTTAATTGTGATTTACATCCTATAGGAACAACCAAAAATGAATGCTAATAACGAATAATTAAGGTTCAAATATGCTGTAAGATTAACACTATATAATGGCAACCCGCTCTGGGCCAGCGGGCTATGGCCTGAATCCCCCTCGCATTGAGGGGAGGCCCATGCCCAGCAGTGGGACGTTAAAAGGGCTGTAGTAGTAATGGCAAACATGAAGATAGCATAAAAAAAAATCAAAATGAATTTTACCAGATTTAAAGAAGTACATTTTAAACAGTGAATCAATGGAACAGACACAATTTATTAGTGCAGTGTACACACGTGCGAGTGACTACTTCCTCTAACTACACTATCAACACTACACACTTCACAATACAAAACTCAAACCAATAAACACAGTGTTAAAATAAGCCTACAATAACGTGCCTCCAAATATTTTGTCATGTGACTATTAACAACAAAATAAACCATATAATTACATAAGAATCGATAAGTAAAAAAGAGGATAATTGTCTATGTTTAGTTTAAATACCAGAATATACATAACAATATGATGAATGGGAGTGTTTTAGAACAGAAAAGATTTATCAGAACGTGCAAAGAGCTTTGAAATAGTTGGAAATTGGCTACAAATAACGCCGGTACATTTGCCAAATTAGCCTTCGCGTGCATGCATACAGTTACGTTATATATCATGTGTAAAACTGCGACGTAAAAATATTACTTGAAAACAAAATCTAAGCAATAATTAATTTCAGGAAAAAAGAATTCTATTGCATTTTGAAACATTGATTGATTCGATATTATCCCGATTATAAAATAAAAATGTCATATTAAATTAATTATAATTTAAAAAGAAAATGTTTTCGAATTTTTAACAAGTAATCTTTTATATTTTCTTTAAAACCAACTGAGCACAGACAGTGGGCTTATAAATTACACATTTATTTCTTAACATTGTTTATTTTCTTTGCAAAGTTCTCCAATAATTTATCGATTCTGAAAAATCTTTTACAGATAGAAAGCTACACGAGCCAATTTTTATCACAGGGATCAATTTATATTTTAACTCCATTTTACGTATCGATTCCGAGTCCCCACTTACTTCTCTCGGGCACCTTGTCCCTTGGCCTGGAGGCGGAGACGCTGAAGGACTTGGCGAGTCGCCTGTGCGCGGGCGGCGTCAGCTCGCCGTCCTCCGCGTCGGGGGCGGGCGCGCTCGCCGCCGACGCCCACCACCGCTCGCACCCGCGCCCTACGGCCCGCCCGCCCGTTACACTACGCGCTACTTACAACTACGCTCCATTGGGAAGGGGACGGAAGTGAGGATATGGTACTGTTTGAGGAACAAGCTAATGAAAAAAGTCTGCAAACCGGAAAATTACGCCAAAAACTACTAAATTTGTACACGATATCGCGACATGTTCGCGCATATTGCAACAATATAAAATGATGAAAAGTTTCACAATAATATCTGCTACACATGAACTGATTACATAATGGCTGGAGATATATAAAGAAAAAGGGTGAGTTGTGATCAAAATATATTTTTCTATAAATTGTATCTTTCTAAACTGGATGTTAAATTACGCTATTACACGCTTTACATCTTGTGGTAGATAATATCAGATTTTTCATAGTACTCCTAATAGATTTTATTTAAAATCAGGAGTTTCATAACAAAATAAACTTCCTGGAAATTAAGGGAGTAATAAAGTTCCCAGTAAGGGAGTACTCTAAATATAAGGAATTTCTGCAATGAGAGGGATGGGAGGAACCCTGCTTACAGCTATGTACAGTACAGACATGGATACAGGATCCACTGCCATGTGTACAAGACCCAATACGTTAGACAATAATACGTCCAACTTAAAAAAAAACTGGATGTCAATATGAAATACTTTAAGCCAATAGTCAGATCTTATCTCTCAAGTTGGAAGTATTATAAATCTAATGTAACATAATAAGTGCACACGTATATCTCCACACTACACTTCCACGCAAAACACCCCCAAAGTATCCCAAAAGACTTGTGCATAGGAAATGATAGATAACCGCTAGGGAGATAGCAATAACACCATCTCTATCCCGTAATATCTTAATTTTATTGCCCTGACAAACTGATTATCCAACAAGCTAACCCTCTATTGACAATGATTACCAGAAAAATAGGTCACCGGCCATTTTTATCACGTTCATCATCCATTTTTAACCAACTTCAAAAAGGACCTTCTCAATTCGACCCATATGTTTTTTTTTAATAATGTAAATATATTTATTAAATTTGATCTTGTTATTAATTACTTGACGCTGTCAAGAACAGAAATCGTTAGTGTCAACAAGTGTCGAAAATGTCTAAACAATATTAAAGCAATCCTGCTAAAAGATGATGGCAAGGGGCGGCAAGTTATCTGTTTATATTGGTTTAGCTCGTTGGATATAATTATTGTGTTGTATATTATGATTATCTATTTATACAAGAGAAGTTCACTAAACATAGACCAACACCCCCCCTTCTTTATAGAAAGTATACCATCTATTAACAGCGCAGTAGAAATCACTACAAAACGCCACTGTGAATAGTTTGTAGATGGATTAAAAATTCTATAAATCTTGGGGGAAGACTGTATGCTTCCAATGTCATGATTGCTAGACCACATGAGTACAAAACAAAAAAATGCCACTGCATTATGCAAATATGTACCTTACAACTCATTCTTAAATCACAAAATCGAACGAATACAGTGTCAGTCTCACCACTAATTTACACAAAATTACCCACACCACTGACCTCAATAAAAGCGATCAGTGCCCAAACCACACAAGTATTTTTTTTATAGGTACGTACCTAGGAAAGCGTCAACGTGCGCGGCTATGCCCTTCATAGCTTTATGGAAGATAGCGGGAAGGGCCTGCAGGCAGGGGTGCTGGCTGGGGTCGCGCCCGCCGTCTTCTTGCGTGATCGAGTACTAGGAGATAATAAAGTCAATGGAGTTTGTGTACTCTCTTTGTTCATGATCTTCACATGTTTCTGTATTCCTGTTCTACAATAATTTTCTCTTGTGTTACTCGCCCTAATTAAAGTTACGATTAATTTGCTGTGACAAATATTCAAAGGTCTATTGCTCAGAAACTCTGACAGTTAGGTATAAACTGTCTTCACTAAGCATCCACATTTGAGTTACCGTACATGTACCCAAAGTATTTTTTCGGACTTCTGAAACATCCTGTATAAAGTACGTTTTAGGATTGGCAAAAATGTTGACACCTCATGTGACTTTATGGACTTAAGGTCTCTCGGCTGGTGGGAGTAGTTTCCACCTACCTGTAGGAAGGCGGGCGTCTGGCTGATGACGTGGGGCCGGCACAGGTCGACCGGGTTGCCGATAGTGTGCAGGATGCGGTACCAGCTCTGCATCACCGCCTCAGGGCTCATGTCCGCCGGGATCAGGTTCGCGTCCTCGTCACCTGGGCGGTAACAACATATTGGGCTATGTGTCCCCAGTAACTCAAACATATATCTATGTAAACGTTAAAATAGCATACTATTGGCAAGTGGAGAATTATCTGAATGCTAAATGCGCTGAAGATGAGACATTTCTGATGAGCGGCCTTTTTCTTTTTGCAAGCAATATTAACTTGCAATGTATGCCCGGGTGGAATCTTGCAACTTAATTTTAAATCAGTTATCTATAAGCGATTGAGCTGAAATTTGGTATACACGCTTATTTTGGATGTCAATGCATTCTTAGCTATGTCACGTCATTCTGATTCCAATAGTGCGGATCATCCAAGATGCCGGAATAGTTATTTTTTTCTGCACTACTACAGTATGGGTATCAAATGAAAGGGCTTGCTGAGGAGAACACGAAAACTAAGGGCAATTAAATATAATCTTTTTTTTTTTTAAATATTTTTTTACAATTAATTATTTACATGTAAACCAGAGAAAGAAAATATTGTCGAAAAAAAAAACACTAAAAAAAATAGTTAGCAGACCTATATCCCACAGGAAAACACTTAATATAATCTTCTTAGAAAAGAGTTACCATGGAATTTCTTGCAGATTCTTCTACATAAGAAATGAATTCTAAATGGATGTAAAAGTCAGTTTGTTATGTTGATAAAGATTCACAAATACTTTAAATAAATAAAATCCAATTTTGATTCTGAATTGGCTGTAACAAAATTATATACATAGGTTAGGTAGTAGGTACATACTGACAGTGACATAACAAGCTACAATATGACTACTGATCTCAGAGTAGATAGAGGACCCTAAGGACCCCTAAGGAATCTTCGTAATGCTCTTCGGCGATTTTTTTGAAGGTTGGCAATAATGGTTTATCTGATATTCGCCATCTTAGTCTTAAGATCAAGTAAGTACGTAAGTGTCAAACAATATAAGCAATCAAAACTATTATAGCGGATAATTTACCGCGGCGCGGGCTCCTTAAGCCGGCTCCTTTTTACTATACTACCTCCATGCTACTGACTGATAGCTGACGTTGTTGGACTAAAATAAATGTAGCCCAAGGTACTCCACCTTGGGCTACATTTATTTTAGTTTAAAAAAAAAATCTTCTTTCAGCCTGTATCCACCCACTGCTATATGTAGGCATAAGACAGATAGGAAAATGAATTAGGGTTCATAATTCCACGCGGTCAAAGTCACGGGTACAGCTAGTAAGCGATTATAATATAAATATAGTATGTGTGTACTGACTGATGGGCATGGCCGGGAAGAGCGGGCCGTACATGTGAGTGAGCAGGCGCGCGGTGAGACAGAGAGAGGCGCGCGTCCACTGCTCCGCCAGCGGCGCGCGGTGCCGCCAGCGCACGCACTGCTCGCGCAGCGTGCGCCACAGCGGCGGCGACGGGAAACATCTACACCAACAATTACCGACATGTCACACACCTCTGATCAACGATCTCTTTTAATACATGAAGTCCTAGTACTTGCGAAGCTTACACGGCCTGTTCAAAATGACTGCATATTCATGGTACCAAATTATATTGACTGAAATGTGGTGTTGGAGGCGGATGTTACGTATTCCATGGACCGCACGCCGAACCAACTTATCCATTCTAAAGAAACTTGGTATAACCACAAGGATGTCCGCTATCTGCTCCATGCGGATACTCAAATATTTTGGACATGTCGCTCGTAGAAACCCTGACAGCCTAGAGACACAGGTCGACAGGAAAAGACCACGAGGTCGCTCACCTACACAATGGTCAGACCTAGTAAAGACGCTCACTGGCCTACCAATAATCCAAGCTATTAAAACCGCCGAGGACAGAAACCCGTGGAAGAAAATAGTTCATCAAGTGACCAACACTTTAGAGTAGACACCACCTTCAGTAATAAAGATGGCGACTAAGAATAAGAATGTCGGATGAAAATGAGATTCGAACATACAACCTAGATGTGCCAGATGGAGTTTGAACCTGCACACATTCGGCTACCAGTTACCACTGCTTTTAATAAGATGTGAGTGAAGTGTTGGCAGTGACCTGTGACAGGCGAGTATCCAAACTTCGAAGAGCACGCAGAGCACGCGCTCGCAGAGCTGGTCGGCGGCGGAGTGGTGCGGGGCGGGCGGCGCCAGAAGGGCCGCGGCGGCCGCGAGCAGCAGCTGCAGCAGCGCGCGCCACTCGCGCGGGCCCAGCGCGCCGCCCGCCGCCAGCGCGCGCCCCAACCGCAGCACGCGGTGGCACAGCACGCCCTGCTTGCTGATTAAGTCACCGCCTGACACAATAATACATCATCATCACGCCTATATTCCCGTAAGGGGTAGGCAGAGGTGCACTGCAGTGCGCCCCACTTCGCCAATGTATTTTTGGTCCCAATATAATAGGAGGCGAGCCTATTGCTATTATACCAGGCACATTCACAGTGCGGGTTGGTAAACTTCACACGCCTTTTCTATGGACTTACAGGTAAGTTTCCTCACGATGTTTTCCTTCACCGTTTCATAGCAAGCGGTAATCTCGGATGAAAATGAGATTCGCACATAAACCTAGAGGTGCGAGCCGGGGTTTGAACCTGAACACTTTTATTGCAAGGCGTGCATTTGACTACTCGGCTATCTCTGCTTTTTTTTGCCCCCTGACACACACCACACAATATATATAAATGTATGTACACATTAGCACGTCTGTATTCCCCTAAGGGGTAGGCAGAAGTCCATTACAGTGCACCCACAGTTTGTTTGTTTGTATTTTCGTCCCAATGTTCCCAACTGTTCATTGATGACTTTAGATCCTAGAGTTGTTTAAAGTTGCCTTTGGGACTGTACACTCTAAGGTCGCCCCTAAACGAAGACAGGTACCAGGCACCAGGTCATTAGGCAAGTAACTGTGATGATGATAGACATGCCAAAATCCTATATTTCTTTATGTGTTTCCAAACTCCGTTGTTGGCAAAATCATTGGCTAAGCTGGATGGAAGCTTTTAAAAAGTGAAGTGAACTTTCCATCATACAATTGAAATTGAAGTTATATTTTACGTAAAAACAAACCCAGCCAAGTTGTAGTCTAAACACACAATATTAACTCACCCAACTCCATTTGATAAATAAATGGTAGTGCTTGTAAAAGAAAATGTAATTATTTAATAAATAAGCATCATCTGCATCCCCATAAGACGATAGTGATTCTATTGGCACCAAACTGAGGCTTAGTTTTTCAGCAAATATAATATTGCTGTCTTGCTCATAAATTAATGGTGATCTTACATACTCTATTTAGGTAATAGTATAATTTTGTTAGTTGGCAATCAACCTAGCTAAACATTGAGTAAAGCACTCTTAAAAAGTCAGCTCACTTGAATGTATGTCATACATATATTTCACCATAGTAAGTGTCGCCACACAGCGCTTATTGGTTAGTATGTCTCCAATGCATGGACACATGAATGGATACTTTGCTTATTCCCAACATGAGCTGTTTAGTCCACCTTTTTTATGCATCTGTGGTGGCAATATAGTATAAAAAAATAAGTGACTCACTCTCATTGGGCCTAGGCAGGAACAGGTTGTGGAGATGGCTGAGTATTCTCCTGGCGTACTTGTGCGGCGCGGCGGCAACGGGCGGTGGCACGGCGGGCGGCGGCGGTATGGCTGGCGGCGCGGGCGGCAGCAGCGGGGCCAGCCACGCGCAGCACACGCGCACGCAGTCTCGCAGTGCCTCGTGCTCCGCCAGCGGCAGCGCCAGTCCAAACCTTATCACTTCTAGCACCCATTCGACCTGATACACACCAATATTGTCTTATAGGCTATTTTGCATCAAGACAATTTGTCGATTATTTGACAATTGTTATCTTAAGACTCTAAAACAGTGGTGGGCAAACTTTCTTAATGGGAGACCAGAAAGTTTTAAAAATTTCAGAGGGCCAAATTTATAGCAAATATGAATTTTGTGCTGAAGTGTACCTACTAAGTAAATTCTACATTACACTTCTGGTCCGTCAAAATGTAATTATTGTGAGCCGTATGCTATTCATGTCGAAGGACCATCGGCGGGCCGGAGCTGGCCCGCAGGCCACACTTTGCCCCTCGCTGCTCTATAATAACTATTTGATATTGATCTTATCATAGTTGAACATAGTGTAAACTCTATATAACGACACTGAAGGGACTGTGCATATTATGGCGATCCAGAGAGTTGTTGTTAAATGGAGAGAAGAAAAATCTTTACTAGAAAAAAATAAAAGTTTATTTCAGACTAGTGTCAGTAGTTACATACATAAAAAAAAATCTTATTTGTTGAACACTATTGCGTATAGTCTGTTATTTTTGTCTGACATCTTGGCGGCAACAGTAATTTTGTTGTATTTTTTACCAGTTCCTAAAAAGAGCCCATTCTCGATGGTCTTGTGGGTATAAATAAAAAGTATGAGTTCCTCCAAAGGTTTATGTATTTGACAGCAATTATAGTGTGTCTTGTTGTCATACATTATGATAGTGAGCAGAACGAATTATATCAGCTTAGTCAAGCTCAGTTTGTGTGCCAATGTCAGCTTCATTACCTCAGCATCAGTAGTGAGGGGGCTGGGCTCAGGAGATGCCAGCTGCTTCACGACAGCCAGCACCACATCCCGGCCGCCCACCGCGCCCAGCACTCCCCGCCCCCCGCCCTCCAGAGGCAGTGAGCTCCACTCCGAATACATGCCGCCACCGTCCTTGTTCTACAAAAACAAATAAAGAGTACTCGTTGCTACATTTCAATTTGTTTTTGAGCGATACTAAGTTTAATTTACCTTGTGGTTTACTATGTTGAAGATGCTCACATTCATATATATTAACGGTACCCTATATAACGGGTCACTGTTTACTTCCAAAGAATATTATCGGGTTTATTGGTTCATTTATTATACCAACACACAGCAAACAAGCAGTAGGTAACCACGTATTTCTATAACGACACTAACTGCCAACTGCTAGATATCTAAATATCTGCATTAATCATAAGTCCGTTTTCATGCTATCAGCAATCAAAATATTTTATTTTCACAATATTAAGATTATTACACGTAAAAACTTTAAAATGCAATTCTGAAAAAAGAGGCGTATTTTATTTATTTTCATGTAATCGGCAAAGAGTATAGTAGGTATCTCTTTCTATTTCACTTGAAATGGGTATGTGTGAAGTAATAGACACTATTCAGTCGTTACGACACCACGATATAAATGCTTAAAATAGGTGCCGTATTGGACATGGAATGAAACGTTTTGACGTTTCATTTTATTTTGCGCATGCACTTTTTTCGTAAAACTACTATAACAAAAACTACAAAAAAAAATTAAAAACTTGTCAATTCTGGCTATTATATCATGTTTTATAAAATGTTGACGGTAGAAATTCCAACTTTAAGTGTTTCGCGCATACATTACACCTATGAAAAGGATGGCTAATAATAAGACCAAATAGGGTCCAATTTTGTGTGACAACTTTTTGTCTGAAGCTGTAAAGGCCAACTCACGGCCAACAGCGTAGTCCATTTTTGTCACTTAGCTTAGGCATTACTTATACTTTCTAATATCATAGTTTTTAGGGTTCCGTACCCAATGGGTAAAACGGGAACCCTATTACTGAGACGTCGCTGTCCGTCCGTACGTTTGTCACCAGGCTGTATCTCATGAACCGTGATAGCTAGAGTTGAAATTTTTACAGATGATGTATTTCTGTTGCCGCTATAACAACAAATACTAAAATACAGAATGAAATAAATATTTAAGAGGGCTCCCATACAACAAACGTAATTTTTTTGCTGTTTTTATAGATAATGGTACGGAACCCTTTGTACGCGAGTCCGACTCGCACTTGGCCGGTTTTAGCATTCCTGTCATACCATATCACTTGTATGCTTTCGATCAAGAAAACATCAACAAATCATAATAATTATTTTTATTAGTAAAAACTTATGATTAGATCCTTATTATCGCAAGGGATACGTTTATTACACTTTCACACAATAATTAAGAACTTGTATTATTTTGTATTACACAGCGTAACTAACACAGTAAATAGTGAAAAAACAAATCATTATAACAAAAAAAAAGTTAAGTTATTATTTATGTATACACAGGATTTATTTTGTATATAAAAAAAAAAAAAAACAATAAAAGTGTCTTCTTAACTGTAGTATAAAAATATTGTTTTCTTAATCTACGCCTTACACATAATAAAAGAGATCTTATATAATAACATGAGTAATCTTTTGGTGAGACAACTAATTAGTGTTCTCAATCAATCTCTTTCAAATAAGATATCTAATCACAGGGAAGATGCAAACATTTTGCCCAACTTAAATAGCCACTATCTATAGTAATGGAACATATCAGTATTTCCTTATTTATAATAAAAGCAATATGCATTTTCCACAAGTATGTACTGCATACTAAAACAATTCATTTTTAACCGACTTCAAAAAGGAGGATGTTCTCAATTCGACCCGTATGTTTTTTATTTTTTTATGTATGTTACCGCATATCTCCGGCGTCTGTCGACCGATTTCGAAATTTTTTTTTAGGTTTGCTAGGGAATTCTTCAAGGTTGGTCCCATTTCCAAAATATTATCAGAAATCTAACCCCTTGGGGGTGAAATGGGGGGTTGAATTCATGTGTGTATTTGCCTTGTCCGACGTTGATTGGCACCTACTCCAAATGTAATGAATTGTAAGGTTATTTGTAGCTTTTTAGTGCACCTAGGTTTTTGAAGTCGGTTTTTGTTTTTGTTAATCTTTTATAACAACACATAAGTCCCATATGGGGCTCAACATATTAAATTTGTTTTAGGGCAGATTTCTGAATCCTCCATGAAGATGTCAAATGACTACCTAATTAATAAAGTTATATGGTTATTTATATATTCATAATTTTCCGTTATCCATCAAATATAGCCCATGAAAAAAAAAAGAAATTGAAAAAATCAAAGACCCTAAGAATGTTATTTGAACTATTAGAGGATCAACAACAGAATAAGGTCCTAAATGTGTGAAACAAATTATCTTTGTCCTTGTTGTTGAGGGCAAAGTCCTGCGCACAGTGGCATACAAAACGCGCAATTAAAACTTTTTGCCAAAACCAAAACATACTGTATTAACTTTAACAAAACATACTCTATTAACTGCTTTTACCGCAGTTTTAAACAATGTATAGGTATTGATTATTAAATTTTAGCATTGGCGAACATTTAGACACAACTTTTGATGCCCCAGTAGGCTTAGCATGACCGTGATGTTTTATCTCTTTCAACTGTATTTGTTGAGAAAATGATATCACTTCAAGCTTTTTGTACTGGACATGGCTTGGTGTGAGGTAATTTTCTTGACAAATTTGACAGTCTAAAGAGATAAAACATGTCTACGTGGTCATACAGTATGTGGGGTTCTTAACTCTTTTTGTTAAAGATGACTTGACTAGACATGTTTATGCATTTTACAAATGAGTAGCAAGATATTTTCATGCTTCAATTTAATTATTATTCATCCCCTTTGCCAATGCTACCAGTAGCATTAACTTCTTCATACTTTGATTTCCATAACTTGACTTCGTCTTCCAGATCTTTCACCGCAGTCTTTTCCTTGATCAATAAATCTTCAGTTGATTCCAATTGCATTTTCAATGTTTCATAATCACTTTGCTCCTTAGCACTCAGTGCGTTCTTCAATAATGTAGCTTTAGCATACTTCACTGTGTTTTCTGCTTCCCTAATAACCATTTCCGCCTTCTCGCTTAATTGATCTTGAACTATAAGCATGGAAATAATCCTCCGGATTACAAATGTCAGGAATATTGAAAATCCAGTGATGTAAAAGTTCCTTTGTGCACGAAACAGTTTAATGTGCCCTTTCATCTCAGCATGTAAGTCTACATGGGTGACAGTGGAACTGGAAGAGCATTTCCTCATTTCCCTTACAGCATCAATCAGAAGCAGACACAAAACAGATAAAAATACGTAGAAGTATACAGCGGCGTGTTCTTTAAACATGCCGAATATTCGCGATCTGAAGAACTGGTGCCATCTTTTGGGGCTTATTATCGGTAGCATCATGATTATTACCAGGACTATCTCGCAGTACAGGTAACTGGCGAGGAGAGTCCATTGGAAAGACATGATTGATTTCGCCCTTACCAGGTTCAGATATTTCGAACTGATGCACTTCTTTGACAACTTATATTGTTTATTTATAACGTAATGTATTAATTTTCCGCTTACCCAGAGATAGTCAATATTAATTTATCGACGAATTTAAAGATAGAAAGGAGGTAATCCCAATTTTTATTGATCTCCAAATCATTATAGGTACCGACTACCGGTACCACATATTACTATTTTTAGATTTATTTTCTGCTTATGTAGGGAGGGGGAGGGGGTGACAGATAGATAGAAAGGAGAGGCGCAAGGACAGCGGAGTTATTGATTTTCTTTGCAGTCATCCTCCATCTTTATCACCTCCTTGACCCATTGTTTAACGTGTATTTAATATTAACAACCACTTGACATTGACAGAATACGCGCTATAATAATCGCATGTGGAACTATTTCTTACCCTTTTCATTTAATTCGTAAAAGATATGTTCTTCTTTTACCAAATAAATGAAAAGGGTAAGTTTGTTGCAACTTGATATGACTACCGAGAACTCGAAAAACTCACTTGCCTTCTTTTTTTACGGAATTTTAAAATTTTATTGGGCCAGACTCAATGGAAAGAGGACATTTAAAAAAATACTAAAAATTGCTGCATGTGCGATTAGCAGGTATTATGCCAATATGAAGTAAATATAGTATTACTTGCTATTGCCTGAACAAATACAATAAATACACATTACAAATAAAAATGGGTAATAAATATGGAGTTACAATAAAATGCAGGTGAAGATAGTAATATGTCATATAATGACTGAATGTTTACTCTATGGGATGATAGCACAGAGTAATAGAAGAAGCCCTTTAATGACTCCATCTGTGCTCCACCTCCACCCATCGAGTTAGTATTTAAGGTACTCCACCCCACGGCAATTTTTTTGACGTTTATTTAACATCCGCCATTGTAGAAGAATGTAGTTGTCGGATCAAGTAAGTCAAACATGCTGCATATTTATTAATTTCTTACTGGGAAAATGGTATTGAAACGCATGTAATTCAATAAAAACGTAGCTCGTTTATATTGTTTGATGACACCTTATGGTACTTGATCCGGCAACTACAATGGCGGATGTCAGATAAACGTCGAAAAATTTGCCGCGGGGCCCATACGGATTCGATATAACTTCTCTGTTTACTCCATGAAGTTCACAAATGTCATAAATTGATTGCTTGACATTAGTTGACATTTGTCATGTAAATTCATTTCAGTAGTCGATGTCACGAAATTTTAGAAGAATATTGCTCAATAATTTAAAAAATCACATGAAGTAATGGCTAACATAGAATTGGATATTTGGCGAGGGGAATGGGGGCTCGCCTCAATTGATTTAGAATGCCTTAAAGTTTTGGTAAGGAGTTGATAACCTAAAAGTATCATACCGGTGATATTTTTCTATGTGAATTTTGTCGTTTACAGACTTATATGAAATTTATCGGAGTGCCGGTGCGAGTTCGGGAAGCGAACAACCCGTTTTTTACACCTAAAGGGCGGCTTCCAGTCATGAAGGATGGCCGCAAGCTGCTTACAAATTTCGAGGAAGTTGTGGATCATTTAAAGTCTTTGGTGAGGTTTCTTTCGGTTATATGATGTTACTTCTTTTATTTTTAACTTTATCATAGACAAAGGTTGTCTGGAAGAGATCGCAGCTTGCGATAAGACCGCCCAATGTACACTACTATTTGTTTCTTCTTGTTTTGTCAATATATTTTGTATAATATCCATGTAACTATTGGTGTACAAAGGTATCTTCAAGAAACGAGCCTACTCATTCCTTAAAGGCCAGCAACGCACTTGCAATGCCCCTGGTGTTGCAGGTGTCCATGTGTGGCGTTGATCACTTACCGTCAGGTGAAATGTCTGCTTGTTTGCCTCCCTATCTCATAAAAAGAAAACAATAAAGAGTTTTCTATTGAGAGAGACACTGGATATTTTTTGTATAATTAAGTAAATAGTCAGATAATGTCAATTTCTTCAGCATTACAGTACTGATGTCCATCTTGACACGAAGCAGGCTGCCGAAGCGAGTGCATTCACCCAATATTTGGGAGAGAAACTCTACCCAGCATTTCAGTATGCATGGTGGGTGGACGAGAAGAATTACAGTGAATTAACACGGCCCACTTACGCTAAAGCTCTTAGTATTCCATTCAATTTCTACTATCCATCTCGGTATCAGAATGCAGCTAAAGAAATGGTTGACGCTTTGTATGGAGAGCATACAGACCTGAGGGAGATAGAAAAGACTGTAAGTGTCCCCATGTTGGCTGAATTCTCAGGTTTCAACAACTACTAGGTATATTTGGTAGTTCAAATAAAGTCCAATGTATTAGTTGAGCATTTATTTTGTGCTTTGGTGTTTTTTAAATTTTCTACTTTATGTAATTCTAGAATCACCACCTGGCTAATATCACACCCATAATATAAACTTAGAGCTATTTAAAAATTGGACAATCATTCTAAGCAATAGTATGCCGACCATAATAATACAAAATGGTAGTTGAGTTGCCTCTTCCCTTCATATCACTAATGAAAGTGTGACTTTGCAACATAACCAGTGACTTAAGTCCTGTCCTGGTGCACTGGCTGGCCATGCAGCTAGATACACAAGGCATAACCATAAATTGTAATATTTTACAGATATATAATGAAGCAGAAAAGTGCCTTAAAACTCTATCAGACAGACTCGGGGAGAGTGAATACTTCTTTGGTAACAGACCTTCGTCATTCGACGCCACTGTGTTTGCATACCTGGCACCATTGGTCAAAGCCCCGTTCCCGAATGCCACATTAGCCAATCATGTGAAAGGAATCGCAAACTTGACGAGATTTGTCGGAAGAATCACACAGAAGAACTTTAGGCACGTAACAGAAGGTAAGATATGAAATTTTATAATAATAACACTAGGTAACTGATAGATGGAGGAGCCCTGTAGTTATTAACACAAAACAAGTAATAAAATTTTACAGGATTATTAATTAAAAGATTCCATTTCAAAATTGACATATTCCCTTCCATCTACAATTTCATTTTTCAGTTCAATTTTTGTACAATGCTCCAAAATTATTCAAGTCCAATCATTTATTCTGTATAGGCCTATGGGGCACTTACAAATTGTCAAGTTTACATATTTTTTTTCCTTATTATCGACTATACTATTGGGTAACACGATTCCCATGGGTCCTGATATAAGAACAAACTTGTGAAAACTTAGTAGCAGTATTGATTTCCATATGTAGCATTCTTAACCAAGGTTGTCATATTTTTTTGATATGAAACATGTAATGGCGCGCTTGGCGAGTGACAGCGACTGTTGACCGCGATGCCGTGATCCCAAAACTTCGAGCGGCTTCGTGGCACCTCGGTTCTTCCCACCGGCTGACTCCGCTCACTCGCCGCTACGACGTTTATGTTTTACATCTGCCAGGGGTCCCGCGACGGCTCAGTTTTCTGGTTTTTTTTTCAGAATATAATAAACAAAATGCAAAGAAGCACTCGACAGGCACACAATCAGAACGGGAAGCGGCCAACTTCCCGAACCAGACGCGGAACAAAATCCTGGCGGCGCTGTTCGCAGCCATTGCCATGACCGGGTATGCGGTCGCCAACGGCATGTTCCAAGTGAGTATATTACACACTTTATGTACTAGAAAGATAGGTATTTGTCTCCAATGAGACACGCAAAGAGATCTAAAACCATTGTATTACAATTCTAAAGGTCAATTATACAGTAAACCCTGTAATCTGGGATTTAAGACATGCAAATTAGGGCTACGATGCAATAGCTTTAGGGTTGTCATTATCGAAATAAAGAGTATACTAGAGTATGTACAACTGAAGCCTAAGGTTTGAAAATTACCAAAAATATTTCACTAACATTCTTAATATGATTCATGATATAAAATATAATAAGTATTTCCTTGAAATTGATCATTTATTGTTCAGAATGAGCCCATGTCCAGAAAAAAACTATTTTGGATACTTAGTGATTGAATATACAGTATTATGTTTAGTTAGATTATTAGAATGCATGGTCTTGAAGATTTGTGGTAACTAGTGTTATAATGTTTGATTCGCACTGAAGCGGTAAGCATTTAGCTTTCCATCTCGCTTCCTCAAGTTGTATTCTTATTCATTCTCACAACATATCCATTTTCTGTTCAGGATCTCAAAGATTACGAACATTCAAGTGATTACAACGACATGTTTGAGAATGACGAGGAGGACAACTGACGCCGCTGGCTCCCTCTGGCGCCGGGACCGCGAGACTGCGACTGGGGACCGCCAACCTGCCCCCTTACCATTAATGTCGTTAACCTTACCTTCAGTTTATGACAGAACCATGGAGGTAGTATAGTAATAAGGAGCCGGCTATTCGAGCCCGCGCTACAGTAAATGATCACTTACCATCAGGTGAAACGTCTGCTCGTTTGCCTCCCTATCTCATAAAAAAAAAAAATATCCGCTATATTAGGTTTGATTAGTGGCACCTAGGTGCTTACTTGGTTGTAAGACTAAGATGATCTCAGGTAAACCATTGAAGGTTGTTCTAAAAAATCGCCGCAGAGCATTACGACGAACAGTGGGGTCATTAAGGGTTCTCTATCTACTCTGAGGAGTTAACTCAGTACAATATCTGTCAAAAATGTATAGTTACGATTGAAACAGGTGGTGGTAGGCCCCCTGTTGATTGTTCTGCTGTTTTTACACAGCCTTGGCACCGACCTGACTTTCTGGCTGTCTGCTATCTGTAAAAACCCTAAAAGTCTCTACGCGCCTTATACAAATGTGACTGTATGAAGTGTCGCGTTTCCTCCGCAGCTAATATAATACTAAAATTTATAGCGCGAGGTTGCTCTTACACTCACACTTACACATTTAATGCATAAGATAAAGAGAGACAAAACGAGGTTACCTACTTCAATCTGGCCATCGACGTCCTATATCCAATTTTTCATACTATCTATGGCATTTCATAAAATGGGATTGAAACAATTTATTTCTGAAAAATTCTGAATATAAAGTAATTTTCTCCTCTGGTGAAGCTGTAAAGGCCAACTCACGGCCAACAGCGTAGTCCAATAAAAAATAACAAAAAATGTAATTTTCTTCAAATGTTGGCGGTCTTCGTTGTCGTTTAGTATATTTATTATAAGTAGGCTAGTTGTTATTTACATGGCTTATAGTGACTTGTAGAGACTGTATCGTGTTCCTATTAGTATGAAGGTGAAAGGAACACCTTAGCATTAAACAC
Organism: Ptilodon capucinus; assembly: GCA_914767695.1. NCBI lineage: Eukaryota > Metazoa > Arthropoda > Insecta > Lepidoptera > Notodontidae > Ptilodon > Ptilodon capucinus. Next base: position 10,465,070 of record OU611823.1, on the reverse strand, counting down.
ACACATTTTAAATTAATAATTCATTTTATAGATTTCACGATAAATGTATTTTAAGCTTTATGCCGCTGGATTAAGACATGTTTTGCTCAAGTCACTGAACTCCACCTTAGTAGTGTCAAAAATGTATGACGCACTTGCTGCATTTAATACCAGGATATAATATTTAGGTTATATTTTTAATAATGTCTCGAGGTATTGTTGATAACTGCTTGGTTTTTTTGTCTTCAAATAAGATAGCTGTTGTAAACTAGTATTAGAGACATATAGATCCAATGTATATAATGTCTTCCGTAAATAATTTCATGTATTGATGGTACAGAAATCAGTTCAATTACATGAAACTTCAAAACAATTGCGCTTAATATGAGTATTGGTAGCAAATGGTAGTAGGTGCTTATTTTATTGTTGAAACTAAATTAAATATCACTAAATTGTAATGCCGTCCTTCTCGCGCTAACAACGCGTATGAATGAGACAGCGATATTGTTATGCAGTCAAGTTTATACATCAATATTGTTTTCTTATATTTACGCGAATACTATACATTGAAATTAAACTATTTTACGGATTTTATCGCGTTATTAACTATGACATCAGGACGTCTAACACCTCAGTCCCCCCGTGACCATGGTTGCTGTAAAGCAGCCGAAACGTCGGGAAAATAAAATAGTAAATTAACGCGATAGAATCCGTAAAATAGTTTAATTTCAATTTATACATCAATGTTTTACTAGAGTACATAATCAAATACCTTACGGATTGAAGAGTGTGCGATAAATAAAGGTTGGAGCAGTTGTTGCCAATAATTCGAGATGTAATGACAAGGCTTCCCGTAGATTTTAGGTGACGTTAGTTGGAACAAGCGATTTTGGTTTTTATGAATGAGAATAATATGTTGGTTGTTTTAATTTATTCAGTGAGGCATGAATAAAGTGGTTCGTTGATGTTGCATGTTTTATTTGTATATACCGAACACCTTAGTTAAACACACGAAGAGTGAAAGTGTCAGTTACCATGGTGGCCGTTGTATAAAGCGGGTTTCAGACTACGCTATAGTATATAGCTCATAGCACAACAATATCGCGCACCATACATTGTTGTGGACACGTTCTCACTGTACTGTACTATATATTATTGGCTTTGTATGGTGCGCGATATTGTTGTGCTATATATTATAACGTAGTCTGAAAGCCGCTTAATTTGCCGTGAATATTTTTAAAAGCCTGTACATGCAGCTCGTAATTATTATTGATACAAAAATATAATTAAAACAAATAGCTACAGTTTGTCATTTTATAACCGACCGTGTAGAACATTTTAGAGTAAAAAAAGGTATAAAGGGTTGAAGAATAAGCATAGATAATGCATGGACACTAATATCTATGATTTTTATGGCTATACGGGATCGCCGTTGGCATTCTAGTGTTCCATAACACATATGGTTCAGGAAAAGATGGCGCAATTGTACTCCCGCAAGGAGACTGGCCTACTTTAGAAACGGAGGATGGGGCCTTTGTTCAGCAGTAGGATGACATATCTAGAATAAAAAACTTAATATGTATGTATCCGAGTGGTATGGAGTGAGTGTAGCAGTGATAGCCGAGTGGTCGAACGCACGCCTTGCAATCAAAATGTGCAGCTTCAAACCCCGGCTTGCAACTCTAGGATTTATGTGCGAATCTCATTTTCATCTGAGATTATCACTTGCTATGAAACGGTGAAGGAAAACATCATGAGGAAACCTGCACGTCTGAAGGAACTTGAATAGTTCTCGTTAGATGTGTGAAGTCTGCCAACCCGCACTGGGCCAGCGTGGTGGACTATTGCTTGAATCCCCCTCGCGCTGAGGGGAGGCCCGTGCCCAGCAGTGGGACGTTAAAAGGGCTGTAGTTTTATTATATTTATATTATATGTATGTATAATTTTAAGGAAATAACTGTTAGCAATTCCAACAGCGCTGGTCGGTGTGGAGCTGGCAGCGAACGATGCTGATCAACAGGTTTCGCATCGCCAAGAAACACTTCGACAGGATACGGAAACTAAAAGCGGCCAATAGCGACGATGCTAAGCCGACGTAAACGGCTTCCAGTGGATAATATACGTACCCATATCGGAGATTTGTGTTTCGGTCCCAATCGTAAGGTCGCTCATCTATTTGAAGTACCAACACAAGGGCATGACCATGGAAATCGATAAACAATTTTTGCTAATATCGACCCCATTTTAGTACAAATATTGCCGTCTCCCTCATACACTACGAACGTTAGGGGGACGGCAGTCGACAACATAGATAATCGTCAAAATCTATGATGCCCGTTTTGACACCTGTCATTTATTACATTTAACTTCGGATTATTCGTGAAAACAAAAGTAAGTGAAATTTTTCCGTCCATATATTTTAAATCACGTAAAGAGAAGAGCTTTTTGAATCTTCAAAAAAAAATGTTTTATTTCGTGCAAAGTTACATTCTATAGTAACGACTAGCTGTCAAAATGAGCCCCTTAAACCTCGATGACTGTATAGTCGTATTTTTAAATAGACGAAGCCAACTGACAGTAGCTAATGTCACTTTGTAAAATAATGTTGCCATATTTAAAGTAATATTGATGCGTTCAGTTCTCGTTCAATCAGATGAATGAACAATGAGTGTGAATAGTTAATCATTTCAAACTATAAAAGACAATCGAGGCAATTTCATCCATTCAGGAGTTTTTTCAATCATTCTCTTTGTCACAACACTATTTTTATTTCATCAAAAACTGACAACACAGCAAACGTCAGTTGACTTCGTCTACTTAAAAATACGACTATAGTCCAATTTGGTTCCGACAAAAAAAATCTACGCCACTATTATTTCTCAATAATACTAATGTATTCAATAAAATATACAAATTACATACAATAAATAAAACGAAAACATTCAGTAACTCCTTTATTATCAGTATTTGAACATACTCCGTTAACCGTGTCAGGTACACTCACGTAATTTGGTACTTACAGCGTTATTCAACATGGACATGCACTGGGCAATATATTATAATAAAACGGATGTTTGGTCAAATTAAATGGCACGTATCATCTGGGGCATAAGGGTGCTAGTTACTACAGAAATACGGTAGTTACATATATTTAGATTATAGGTGCATTCGTCACAATTGTATCATTTGTATCAACAGCCCACAGTGGAGGGCTCGTCCCAAACACAGTACCAAACCAGTCAAAACCTCGCTGACACAAATTTCAATCTGTCCCAAAAGCCCCTTTTTGGCATACTCTATTATTTAGTAAATGCCACCCTATCCCGTGCAATAAGTACCATGACTAATAAAATATGAAATTATAAAAAAAAACTGTAGTATATACATTTCTTATATTTCATAGCAACTATAACAGAACTATAAACTACATAAATAACTCTGTATATACGTCACAAGTATTCCTTAAACTTACGATGTTAGAAAGGTAATGATCACGACAGTACTGGCAGTCGGAGTGGCAGAGGATTTTTTATTTAGCAATGAATAATGTCATCACAATAAAGTTCAAATTTAATTGTGTTGAAATAAACAATCAATATCCCATCGCCGTTTCAAACAAATTTGAACCCTATCAATACTATTACGATGAATCTATGTTTCATACGATATTTCACAAAATGTGATTTATTTGGGATTATTTCAATATCACTAATATTGAGTCGAATAAAAGGAAGTTCATGGGATGTGATTGAGTCATGAAAATAATTTTAATTCATCTCAATAATAGCCACAAAATTGTGTACAACACGGGAATACAAACGTTAACACCATTTCAGTAAAGTTAGAATTCAAATGACAATATCCCATAAGGTAAACATGAGTGGATTTTAACGTATTTTATTAATTTACAACATATTAAAACTATGTTTAAGGGTTACCGCAACATTTTCGATAACACATCAAAAAAAACCGTATGGTAATTGTTTCACAGTTCAAAATAGCATGTACGGGACAACAGGTTGTTTTTAATGGAGTTGCGTTCATGCTATTTTGTTCCGTATATAAAATGAAGTACAGCTATTTATTGAGTGACACTGAAAGACAGGTGCATAAGTTTACTCGGCGAAGCATAAAGCAGAACACATTATATTCTTTAGAAATCTTTTAAGATGCATAACACACATGTGACTCTATTAATTATAAAACCAAGCCATAGCCAGAAAATATAACAAAATGATTGACGAATAAATAACTAGAAATAAATATAAACTAGCTAAGAGCTGCCATATCTACAACATTAACGACCGTTGAGTCCGACATAACAAAACACTATCCGTCCTTTTCACACATTGAACGTGCGAAAAGGATAAGAATAAAGTTCAATTACGCCTTTCAGTTTAGTCGCGGCAATGAAGTCGATTCCGTTGCATACAAAACCACAACCAAACTGCTATTTGTCAGGATAATAAATACTTGTTGTTGTCTCGCCCATACGGGCGTAAGAAGTACGGGAATACGTCCAGTTTGGTACCAACAAAATCGACAACAATGAATGAAATTATTAAATAGATTACACATTTGTACAACTATACAGGAAGCGTTGAGTCACTGACGTTTCTTCCCTAAAATAGCAAAGAAAATGCATAGGGACAAATACAATCGTCTTAGGGGGTGGTCCATTTGCCAGTAAGACCACCGGTTCGCCAACGAACTCGCGAGCCAAAGGTCTAAACTGCCAATGGAGCACTTAAAAGTCTGCGGACTTAAAAACCGGCGGACTTGCTCGCTGGCTCTTTGTGCATGCTTGAAATTCTAAGTCCGCGGTGCAAAAAACCGCCATGACTTCGCTCATGATGAGAGATGACTGTTTGGTACGCTAATGGATCACCAACGTGAGTCGACGAGCCAACAAACCAACGATTTAGACCGTTAGCTCGCCGGCTTGCAAGTGGATCACGCCTAGGGTTGCCAACCATTTTTTTTTTAAAATATAGTATTTTTCAGCCAGAGTCGTAAAAATATAGTACATTACTCAAAAATATAGTACATTCATAAGAATCCTACAAAAAAGTGTCATACAATAAAAAAAAAAAGTCTAAACAATACGGCACCTTTTTAAGCGGTACCGCGGTACGTAAAGAAGATCAGTACTTTTGTTTGTGAAAACGTCTTTCACTTGACAGTAGTTGACAGTGACAGTTCCGTTTAGTTGTCGTTCCGTTCCGAAACACGGTATAGTATACGCGCAAATCTCCATGCAAGGCACAAAAATATAGTACTTTTGCGTACTATATATTTTTTCAACAGTATATAGTACGCAGAGCTAAAATATAGTACAATACTATATTTTATAGTACGGTTGGCAACCCTAATCACCCCCTTTAGTTTCTAATTTCAAAAACATGCACGAACTACGGGGGATTTCTATACCGTCATACTATCTTCGACGGTGCCATCCCGCTGGCGTGTAATCACACAATCACACTGAGGCGTCGATAAACGCGTGTAATTTTTTTGCCAACATTAAAATAAGCTGTATTGACTCATGGTAAAAGTTATTATTCAACAAAATTGACATTGACAGCGCGAGTGAAATAAGACGCGTGGTCGCGTGGCTTTCACCACTGTAATGCAATCTTTATGTTGATTGACGCAGAGTTCGTTTTGGTATTGACGAAAATTTAGACTTGCAGCGCAGAGTGCGAGGACGAGGGTCTTTCCCGTTTGCACAATCCTGCAGGGAAGAACGTCAGTGGATGACGCTCAATTGAATACTTAAATTAGATGATAATAACCATATGAAGTGTTATAATGAATTATTATTAGTATTGGTAACAGAATATAAACAACGAGTATGGGGGGTGGAAGGGAAAAAGCAAAAGCCTTCTACAATGGCGCTAGTTTCGACAAAGTGTATAAATATAGCGATTGTATACTCGGCATACTTCCGTTCATCCACAATTGCTATATTCATACCATACACTGCTTCCCATCTACTCTCCATAACAACGAGTAATACTAACGTATTTATATCGCCCGTGGGTAGGTAATGGGGCATTAGAAAAAAATCGTTTTAAACAATGGTTTTTTTTTTGGAATGGCCTTTTAAAGCGCCTACATATTAGGTACAAACCATTTAAGAGCAACTTACAACAATATTAGCATTGGAGCCAGCTTGGGGTATGCGCGAAATATGTTTAATGACACTCAATAATCAACTCTATTTTAATTATCTTAAAGTACATTTTGCATGTGCGCGTATCCGTTGTCACAAGTTTTAGCGTTCACGCAATTTTAAACTGTAAACAGATCGATATACAGTAGACTATGAAGTGACATCACAATTGACCGCACGCACTACGCTGGCCCTTGACGGTAATCATTGGGAAATAAGTAAAACATAATAATAATTTAAGTAACACTGAAGTTTTTTTTTAAAATTATTTATATCTCAAAGTTTCGCGTGAAATACAGCCCTCAAATGGTTTATGACTAAACCGGTATGGAAGCGTAAACATTGTTAGAACAGTACAGAATATCGTGTCAATGGTCACACCATAAAAAGATTTTTTAATATAAAAAATAGAATTATTTATGGAATTATATTTCTTTTCGATCAATTCCTCGCAACATGGAACTTATAAAAATAACGTTATAATTATTAGGGCCGAGACAGAGGACAGTTTGCGGTTGACTTTTGCATATACTGCCATTGACGTACGTCAGAAACCGTGTCATAAAATATATGACCATTTAGAGTGAAATTACCAAGCACTTACAATGGTATTAAAAATGACTTAAACTATAAAATTGTTGACCTACCCCCAAATTGTTAGATTTTTTTTCTACAAGTCAGCCTTTTGTTTAGACACGGGGGACTGGGGGACTGGCAGCGTTGTTGGAATGCCGGCTCACTAAAAGTGTAATTTTTAGGGTTCCGTACCTAAAGGGTAAAACGGGAACCCCATTACTAAGACTTCGCTGTCAGTCCGTCCGTCTGTCATGAACCGTGATAGTTAGAGAGTTGAAATTTTCACAGATGATGTATTTCTGTCTGACGCTATAACAACAAATACTAAAAAAAACAGAGTTAAATAAATATTTAAGGGGGCTCCCATACAACAAACGTGACTTCTTGCCATTTTTATAGATAATGGTACGGAACCCTTCGTGCGCGAGTCCGACTCGCACTTGGCCGGTTTTTCTATTTCTCTAATATGCTACGACCAGATCAAAAACCATTTAAAATGGCATTGCAAAGTACTTTCAGAAAAAAGAACATGTATTGAATTGTTTTTTTTTTTTAATTATACCTAAGATTATAAAAAAATCGCAGCCAACTGTCGCTCGCCTGGCGCTGGTTGAACGAACAACACTATCACGTATATATATACAACTTAATTAATATGTACGACTTATTGTAACGCGAATATATTAAATTCTAATTCACCTAATACTCTATAATGGCTTCGGCGTAGTACATAAGCCTTGTTCGTTATAATACCTTGTTGTTTATAAACAAAGTTGATGGAAGGATTCATTCTTGGCAGGTATATAAGAAAATCTAATCGAGATAAAGTATATAAAATCGATTAATTCAATGTACCTATATTGTGCCCCTACTTTAAGATAGTCAGTTTGGCTAAAGAGGGCTGTTATATAACATTAAAAAATCATGTGTAAAGACTGGGCTACATTATAAAACTAATATAAGAACTTAACAATAATAACATTGCAGGTGCTAGCTACAGTAACGCCATCTAGCGTGTCACTACACGCCTCGCATAAACCCTCCCATCTCGACCACTCGAATACGGGTAGCAAGCGAATAATCACAATCCCAAAACACACACATTACGTTCAGCAAAAGCGAACTACCAATCTTCACCGTATTACTTTTGACTATAAGACTTAGAATCACTTGCGACAACGCAATAGAAATGCACAATTTTTTTTTCAGTCACAATTTTAGATTATAGTAAATATCTTTTACGTACATTACGCTTTATATAATTGAAATTCATTCACTGGCTCGTGTCATTTCGGGGACGACTTTATAAGTATTCAATGTGTTTACTATGCAAATCATATTTATAAGTCTGCAACGATCGGAACTATTATCACTGAGATAAATACGTAGCCTTTAAAATGTCTCTAGCTCTTGATGTATTATTTTTGAAAATTATATACCAATTTGAAGTAAAAAAAAATTGGCCCTATTTTAATGTTTCTACAAATAACGAGTCTTGTATTTTTGTTTGTAAAACGCAAGTACTGTATTCTATGTACAACTTACCAAATGGCGGGCGTGATAAGGTGTAAATTTAGTCGGGCGCGTTCAGTAGTGATTGTGACTCTAACAGCTGACTAGCGTCTATAAGGCTGACTTGCATCGCGTTCAAAGTGCCCGGGAGAGCCTCGCCCCGGTTCAGACTGAAGGGGAAGAACTTGGACACTGGCGTGCGCTGCGTATCGATATTGTCGGAATCGCCGTTGGAATGCCGGCTCGAGAGTATCGAGAGGGATGATAGTTTCTTGTTCAGATGATGGATCTGTGGAATATAGGGTAAGTTATAGTTATTTAGAGGATAAATACGCTTGGCCAGGCGTTGGTCCGGCTCGACAGGAACTCTTTTGAGGGATGTTAGGTATTTGTCCCGTTTTCCTCCTCCTTCCTACCTTTATATCTTGCATATCACGAAGTTTGTGTGGTTAATTAATTGTGTTTTGAGAATGTATAGAGCCCCATCAACTTTTTATTGTATAATTGTTAATTAAGGAAAACACACACAAGAATGTAAATCCTTATTGGAAAAAAGTAACCATGGAGTTTCTTGCCCAATCTTCTCCATAGGAAAAGCATTCCGAATGGGTGGTAGAGATCCTGTTATTATTATTTATTGACGATTCATAAGTGTCTGTATTGGTTTACATGAATAAAAAAATCTGTTTCTGATTCTGTTAAAGCTACCGTAACTTTAAAAAAATCACATTGTGATTTTTAAAGTTTACTATTGTCTGATTTCACGTTGATGCCGAAATATGCTATTACCAGTTGCAGTGTATTAATATTTAGTTATTTCCTAGTGTGAGTGAAAACGGGTATAATAAATAAATAAAAATTATATACAGTTGTTTTGAATAAAGTACCAGGATGTCATAATAAATAAAGAGCTCACCTCTCTCAGTACAGTGTAGTTGTGTACGTGGTACTGCACTAGTCCAGACAGCGGTGTGTCAAGCGGCAGTAGCCACCTTTCGTAACACTGTGACCATAGTTCCATGCCGGCTACTGACGTACACGGTTCTAACCTCGGTAATTCCGGAATAGATTTATTTGGCATCGATATTTGTGCTGTAAACAAAAGATGACGTCATTATACTATGTTAGTATTTTGATACATTTTATAGTGATTAATATAATGTACTCACATAGCCTCTGTGTCTGTATATTTGTAGGTTTGGTGCCAATGAACAATGGGTTGTAAAACATAGCCTTGTCTTGCTCTGAGAACTGTTCACCCCAGTCCCACACAGGCCTTTGGACGAAATTCTAAAAGAAAAAAAATAATTATCAGTCTAGGTGACTGGACGCGTTGTACTAGGAACTCATAAATTGAGAGGAATTAGCTAGTATTAAACATCCCGTTGCGTACAAACAAGTAGGAAAGGGTAAACAATACAATACTGTTTACGGTTATTCACACAACGTGTTACGTATATCTAATGAACTGGAAACTTTTTTACTAAATTTTATCACGAGTATGGACTTGCGGTTCATACATTACGCATACTATACAAAAACTGTGGGTGTGCGATTAGTCATACATGGTCCATGAACCTTTTTTAATATCAGTGCAACAAGTTATATATTCATCTCGCTATATCGAGACGTAATAATTGTGCTACGAACGACCGGCGTGGGCGTCGGTTACCGGCGGCGTTGTTGTTGCCGGTGAAGTGGAATCGATCTGTATTGTGTTTAATATTGTTCGGCTCGTGCCATGTGCGAGTTGGGTATGCACATTATTAATCCAACAATGTCGGTGTAGAAAATGCAACTGAAAAATTTGCTGTTGGGGAGCAACGCGGTGACACCATGTTTTTTTCTACTTATAAAAGGACGATAATTTCTTCTTAAAAGTGAAAGTGCGGGAGTGTATGGGCAATTTATCGTAAACAAAATAAGTGAAAGTGATTTAGTACCTATATAGTAAGTAAAAGTGTGCGACATACACGATGGAGGCTGATTTGAAACGCATGCGCGCAAAGAGAGGCCAACTGAAAGGTACGATTACACGCATTGAAACCTTCCTATCCAATGCTGCGGCACTTGCTGAGGCGGAGGAGGGCATGCTCCAAGCCCGCATGGACAAACTTGTGAGTACCTTTAAACTGTATGAGGAAGTGAATCTAGACATTTTATCAGTGGATGAGACTGACAGTGAAGATATTGCTGTGATTGAGTCTACATACTACTCAATTATATCAAAGTTGAATGAGCTCATAAAGAAGAAAAAACAAAATAATTCTAAAACTTTAACTAATAATAATAATTCAAGTTCAAAATTACCTAACATCGAAATATCAACATTTGATGGTAGAGATTACACTTTATTTAAACCATTCATGGACTTATTCACTGCTGTGATTGATAAGAATCCATCATTGTCAGACGTTCAAAGGTTGTTTTATCTTCGAAAGTACCTTACTCACGATGCCTTAGCTGTTATTATAAACTTACCATTAGTAAATGAGTCGTACACAGAGGCTTTAATATTGTTAAACAAGCGGTTCGATAACCAAGTGAGGATTGTGGCAAATCACATTAACCTTCTCTTGGACCTACCTCAAATGCGGATAGGTACTGCAGTTTCTCTTAGATCTTTTATATCAGATGTACGTCAACAGCTGTATGCACTAAAAAATTTGGAACAGCCCATAGAACAATGGGATATGCTCCTAATATCTATATTAGTCAGAAAACTGGACAACTATACAAACCGTGCCTTCCACTTGGATAGGACATCTATTAACACACTACCAACTATTGAGGAATTCCTCTCATATTTAGAAAAAAGAGCAATTGCTTTGGAGGATAGTTCTCCTAATAAAAATACTTGCAATGAAGGTTTTAATAACAATAATTATAAAAAACCACAATATAACAATAATAAGGTAACCAATGTTGCTACCAAACCGAAGGATAAACAAATGATTTGTCCCTTTTGTAATAATGATCACCCTATCTATCTATGTCCTAAATTTAAAATGGCTCCAGTGGGGGATCGAGTTAAGTTTGTTGCTGCAAACAAGTTGTGCGTTATATGTCTTAGAAGTCATAGTAATAAATGCAAATTTACTTTTAAATGTCAAACTTGCCGAGGAGAACACAATACACTTCTGCATGAGGATAAGCCAAGTGAAGATAATATTGTTACATTATATTCTAATAGTGGCCCCAATTTAAGTATCCTTTTACCTACTATAAAGGTGAGGGTTGTAAACAACATGGGTCAGGAAATTTATGTTAAGGCTTTACTTGATAGTGGCAGTCAAGCATCTATTGTAAAACATTCTTTAATTGAGCAGTTAAATTTGACCCCTATGGCTCAAAATACTAATATAATTGGACTTGGCAACACACCAAATAAGGTAAGTGAATGTGTCAATATATTATTACAGTCATCAAAATTTGATGTCAAATTTAAAGTCAGGTGTCACATTGTGGACTCTATTACTACTAAACTTCCACAAAATTACATTGATATGTCAAAATGCATAATTCCTAAAAATGTCTACCTAGCAGATGAAGATTTTAATATACCTACAGAGGTGTCCATCTTGCTAGGTGCTAGCTTTTATTTCCAAATTTTACTGGATGGACACATTAAATTAAATAATGGTCTTATGTTACAGAATACCTTATTTGGGCATGTTGTTGCTGGTTCTGCTCATAATGAGTGTCAAGGCACTCAGAACCATGTTTCTAATGTTAATTTAGTATCTAACTTAGTGACCCATTGCAAAGATAATGATGTAAATGAGGATAATCTGGAAAATATAATAAAAAATTTTTGGCTATCAGAAAAGGTACCCGAAGAGAAAAAGATTTTTAATAGTGAGTTTCAAAGGGCAGAAAAGTGTTTTAAAGATTCTGTTAAATTAGAGAATAATCGCTTTTCTGTTGATATTCCATTATACAGTCCACTAGAAGATTTAAACCTTGGAGATTCATTTTCACTTGCTTTGCAGCGGTTTTATGCATTGGAAAGAAAGTTTCAACGCAGTCCAGATTATTTTCAAAAATATAAATTTTTTATTGATGAGTTTGTAAGCTTAGGCCATGCCAAAGAGGTTGATATCAGTCAGTATGATATAAATAATGACCCAGTTTATTTTCTTGCTCATCATGCAGTTTTAAATGATAGTAGTAAGACAACAAAGCTACGTGTAGTGTTTGCAGGTAATATGAAGTCCAAAAATGGCCTTTCTGTTAATGACGTTATGTTAAATGGACCGATAGTCCAAAATGATTTATTTAATATACTTACACTTTTTAGAACATATCCGTTTATACTTATATGCGACATAGAGAAAATGTTTAGGATGTGTTCAGTTAATGAGAAATTTAGGCCCCTCCAAAATATATTATGGCGGGACCATCCTAGCAAGCCCATTATCTGTTTACAGCTGCAGACCGTCACCTATGGTCTCAAGTCTTCAACTTTTTTAAGCACAAGGTGCCTACTTGAATTGGCAAATTTGTATCAGAATGAGTATCCTCTGGCTGCAGAAGCACTAAAAACAAATACCTATGTTGATGATGCAATATGTGGGGCTGATAGTGTTGAGCAGCTTCATGAGTTAAAAAACCAGCTTAAAAATTTGATGAAGTTAGGTAGCTTCAATTTACATAAATGGTCTTCAAACGTACCTAATTTGCTGGAAGAAATACCCGCTAATCTTAAGTATTCTGAGCCAATAGATTTATCTAAAGATAATATTATTAAAACATTAGGTTTAAAGTATAATGTAATCAGTGATGAGTTTCTATTTTCATGTCCTATGAGCGAAGGTAATGACCTTCAGACCAAGCGCAGTGTGCTAAGCTTCATAGGAAAAATATTTGACCCACTGGGTCTAATTGGGCCAATAGTAGTGCAGGCCAAACTTTTTATGCAGGAGTTATGGAAATTAAGAGTTGATTGGGACTCTACATTGCCTTACAATCAGTTACAATTTTGGAAGGCTTTTTTAAAAAATTTAAAAGATATGGGAACTATTAATATCCCGAGAGGTGTTATGGATAATATTTATTCTTATGACATTTCCACAGTAGAGCTTATAGGTTTTTGTGATGCATCTCTTCAAGCTGTTGGGTGCTGTCTCTATTTGCGAATTGTAGATAGTAATGGAGCAGTGAAAATTAGACTGTTATGCTCAAAGTCGCGAGTTGCCCCACTTAATAAAAAACTGACTATTCCAAATTTAGAGCTCAACGGTGCAGTACTTCTCGCAGAGCTTGTTTCCAAAGTACAAAAAACATTACAAAAAAGATATCCTGCCATGAATGTATTTCTATATAGTGACTCCCAAATAGTATTAGCTTGGTTGATTACAAAAAATCCAAAGGGTGTCTATGTTTCAAATAGAGTAAAAGAAATAAATGCTCTTACTAAAGACTTTAAATGGTCTTATATCAAAGGTACTGATAATCCTGCAGACCTCCTGTCTAGAGGAGTTGCCCCCCATAAATTACAGGGGAATGAGCTATGGTGGTATGGTCCACCTTCCTTTTCTGATGCTGGGTATCAACATCCTAGTACTATTCCAACTTTTCAAAATCCTATTGCGGATTCACAAAATGACCAAATTACTGATTCACCTTCTGAGGTTTGTAATGTTCAAACTTTTAATACTATTGATAATATCTTTGAAAAGCATTCGGATTATAATAAACTTCAGAGACAAATTGCTCTAATTTTGCGGTTTGTACACAATTGTGTCAAACCAAATGACAAGTTCCTAGGTTCTATAATTCCTCGTGAACTTCATAATTCTAGTTACATTATTATTAAATATTTACAAAATAAACATTTCTCTGATGTGATACAATCCTTGCAGAAAGGCAATCAAGTTAAATCTAATATAACTAACTTACACCCATTTTTAGATAGTAATGGTCTTCTCAGGGTTGGTGGCCGTCTTAATAATGCCCCTAACTTGTCTTATGACAAAAAACACCCTATTATTCTGCCTAAAGATAATATTACACATATGATTATTAAAAAAGAACACTTAAGGCTCCTTCATGCTGGTGCAAAATTAGTACTCAGTTCCTTATCGCAACAATATTGGTTTTTAAATGGTATAAGGGAGGTTAAAAAAGTAGTTCATAAATGCATTAAATGTTTTCGAGTAAAGGCTGTGGCTGCTAAGCAGCTAATGGGCTCTCTTCCTTCTCAAAGGATAACGGCTTCTAGACCATTCGAAATCACAGGGATTGACTTTGCCGGTCCATTTGACATTAAGGTTGCTAGAGTTCGAAGACCTGTAATTAAAAAAGCTTATATTGCAATTTTTGTTTGTTTTACTACTAAAGCCATACATATAGAGCTTGTAAGTGATATGACGACTTCAGCATTTTTGGCTTGTCTTCAGCGCTTTATATCTAGACGAGGATTACCTTCCAACATTTATTGCGACAATGCGCAAACATTTAAAGGTGCCTCTAACAAGTTGAAAGAACTGTATAAGTTACATTCATCTCATTTGCATGTAGATGCGACACAGAATCTTTGTGCCGCTAGTCATATAAAATTTAAATACATACCAAGCTACTCACCGGAGTTTGGCGGCCTCTGGGAGGCTGGTGTTAAGAGTGTGAAGCACCATTTAAAAAGAGTGGTGGGAAATACAGCACTAACATTTGAAGAGCTGTATACAGTAATAACTCAAATAGAAGCAATATTAAACTCAAGACCATTGCTTCCAATGAGTGCTGACATTTCAGATTTAAATTATTTAACTCCTGGACACTTTTTAATTGGTTGCCCATTAACTAGTTATCCTGAAATAGATCTTACAACTCAGAGCATCCACACATTAAAATTTTGGGATAAATGCTCAAAATTAAAACAAGTCTTTTGGAAGCAATGGTCTCAGGATTATTTAACAACACTACAAAATAGGCCAAAGTGGAAAAACGTGCATCCCAACCTAAAAGAAGGGGACTTGGTTATAGTCAAATCAAAGGATACAGCTCCCTTTAATTGGCCCATGGGGCGTATTGTTAAAACATTTCCTGGAAATGATGGATGCGTTAGGGTGGCTGAGGTCAAAATGGGACCTAAAAATAAAATTTTCTTGCGTTCCTATAATAAATTATGTCCACTGCCACTAGAGGAAAATTAAAATTAAGGTTTTGTTACTTAATGTATAATATTTGGTTGTTCATTACTCTTGCCCGCCCAACTTATGTTTAATACATAAAAACAATAATAATTTTAAAGTAGAAGTTAAGTTTTTATTTTGTGGCAACACTGGTTGCAGTAGTTTTTTTTTTCTTCTATCGTCTATGGTATTTGCTGTAGCTTCATGTTTTTCTATAATAAAACATCTTAATATAAAAATAAAGACTTTTGATTTAACAGGCACTGTTAAGATTAATGAACTGTAACCAATGTACCAGGATTTTATAAATCAACAGAAGTTGCTGGTTTCGGTATAGAGATAATCCTCTAACCCTTACTGACAGTGCCCACCTTGTGTGCTATGTGTAGTGAACTGGATTTATGGTACCAGGAAATCATAAATTGTATGAAGTTATTACCTACGTTATATAGTGCAATATCACTCGCGCAGTGGAACAGGAAAATATCGCATGCAGATAAGGATAAGCCTACTGAAGTGGAGTCATTGTACCAGGCGAACAGAACTGTACAAAAGGTTACCTTTGACACAGCGAGCTCTCGGTCCCTCGCGCAGTTGAACAGGAAAGTGTCGAAAATGTGGTTATGTGCGCAATCCCATAGTGTGGTGAGATAGGTTTCAGTGAACTGGAAGTGGGCCGGAAACTGCTGTAGCAACTGCCACACGCAGTCTAGGTACAGCAGAAATATAGGCGCAGCTTTGGCTGCTGTCGAGTCCTTCGCTGTTTCTTTGGGGTTGCCGGGACGCGGGAGATCGAATCTGAAGACAAATAACTATTAAGGGGATAGACACATAGTGGTGGACCACACACACACAACAACGTATACAACCGTCAAACAAATCCTATTCTTATAAACACACATACAAATAATTTGAATTATGTAGTTACATAAATAAAATTATAAGCTGGTATATTGCGAGTAAAAAACATTACATACACGTACCAGGAGAACATGCAATAATAGGAGATGTATCCTCACCTATCACAGAAGGGGTGTCCGAGCGCGAGCCACTCTTTCTGTATGAGCGACTGAAAGCCGGAAATCGTTCTGAAGTACGGGTCCACTATTAACTGCGTGAGACAGGAGACAATCGCGCAGTAGTCCACGCCGTCACCTGTAATATTTTGTAAATTAGAAAGAAGTGAATCTTGAGCAATTGTGAAAAGTGATATGAAGCAAAGTCTCATAGGGGAAGTCAAAGTCAAATCATTTATTTTGTATAGGCCTATGGGGGTACTTACAAGTTGTCAAGTCTACATTTTTTTTTCTTATATTCTACTATACTACCACCGGATCGAAACGCGATATAAGTGAATACATCATCATTTGCGTTACCTTGTCCCATTATTTAGGGTCGGCGCAGTATGTCTTTTTCTTCCATTCATCTCGCTTTTACGTCATACCGACATCCACTCCGATCTCATTCATATCACCCTTTATACAGTCCATCCATCTTTTCTTGGGCCTTCCTCTTGCTCTGTATCCGTCCACATTTAAACTCATCACTCTTCTAGTCACATGATTCTCACCTCTTTTCATAAGTAAGTGAATATATAAATACAAAAATCATAATCACAGTTGTTTTAGAGTATAAACTTACATTTGCAGCTGGAGCGCCGATATTGATATATACTAATGTATGGGAAAACATTTTTTCGACGGTAAAAATAAGTTTGTATGGTAACGACAAAGCCCGCACTATATCAAGCAGATACTTGTAGACCTCGCTTACCTTCCTGTAGTACCACGGTGACGTTGTTGGAGAGCTGTTGGGCGGCGTCGTCAGCGAATGCGATGCAGTTGGCCACGTGCCGCAGCCACCGGCTCGTGTCCAGGATCGAGTAGTACTGAGAGTCTTGCATCTAATAAACAACACACCCATGTTTCTTCTTCTTCTTTTTTACGAAATGAATGAAATGATGATATTTAATAGAAAACCGGCCAAGTGCGAGTCGGACTCGCGCACGAAGGGTTCCGTACCATTATCTATAAAAAACGGCAAAAAATCACGTTAGTTGTACTGGAGCCCCCTTAAATATTTATTTTATTCTGTTTTATAGTATTTGTTGTTATAGCGGCAACAGAAATACATCATGTGTAAAAATTTCAACTCTCTAACTATCACGGTTTATGAGATACAGCCTGGTGACAGACGGACGGACGGACGGACAGACAGACAGATAGACAGACGGACGGACAGCGGAGTCTCAGTAAAAAGTCTCCCAAAGGGTAAAACGGAACCCTATTAAGGCTTCCGTTTTACCCTTTGGGTACGGAACCCAAAAAAAGTAGCATTGCTTCTGTAAATAGGTCCGACAATACATGTGTGGTGTATAAACTCACCCAAAATCTATCGAGTGTGGTAGGCGTGCACAGCTCTACCAGCTTGTTGTAGGAGGCTTGCAGCGCGGCGAGCGGCGGCAGCGTCGAGGGACTCGAGCTGTTGGCGAAGCTGTTGCCGCACAGGTACAGCACGTGTGGCGGCGTCAGCTTGGGGTGCGACCGCCGGACCTGGAGCAGATATAAAATATCTATACATATACTACTACTACAGCCCTTTTAACATCCCACTGTTGGGCACGGGCCTCCCCTCAATGCGAGGGGGATTCGGGCCATAGTTCATCAGACTGGCCCAGTGCGGGTTGATAGACTTCACACATCTGTCGAAAACTAGTCGAGTTCCCTCAGACGTGAATGTTTCCTCACGATGTTTACCTTCACCGTATGAGATAAGTGATAATCTCGGATGAAAGCAATTGGTACGTTCAGTTGAGTTTCGTGGCAACAGAAGCGACATTAATGCCGTCTCGTTCATACATTAGGCCAATGAGAAGGACGGCAGGTTAATTGTTGGTACGTGGTCAGTAATACCTGTTCGAGCAACACGCTCTCGGCGGTGGCGGAGTGCTCGGTGGGCAGCAGCTCCCCGCTGCGCAGCAGGGCGGCGCCCTCGGGCCGGCCCCACGCCCACACCGGCACGCGCCCCGACCGGAAGTGACGCGCGGACTCCATCAGGTTGTAGTCCAGCACCGAACTGGGCACGATCAGCGTTTCACCTGACGATACCATTTACTCATTTAGAATAGCTTCTACCCGCGACTCTACGCATACCTACTATGAGATTCAAATGAGAATAGGATCGACTTTGCGCCATATTGTGACGAACGAAAACGTATTATGACTTTGAATAATTAAATATTATATTAAGACAATTTACTACTAATTTAACCTTTTTATTTAAATTAGATGTAAGACTATTATTATTGATATGCCAATAAGTGTTTTGCAAACCATACTTTGCAAGTGACATTTGACAGATAGAGGCTATTGACATTCCTATTCTTATTTGGATCGCATTGTACATACATACGTACATATACTCACGCCTGTATCCAATGGGGGTAGGCAGAGACTAACTTTTGCCACATGCTACGATCCTGACATAACTTCTTCGCTTCATCCACAGTCATACATCTATTCATGCACTTTATTTACGCAGAATTCTATTATTCAATATCGTTATATAGCCTATATGCTATTCTGATGTATAAAGAACAATACTGTAAAGTTTCATCAAAATCCGTTCAGTAGTTTTTGCGTAAAAGCGTAATAAACATCCATCCATCGATCCATCCCTTCTCATCGGCAACCCAATGACACTCATTCATGAGTGGACTCACTAGAGGCCCTCGAGTCAGCAAATTGAACGAGTTATATTTCAATATTAGACCGCTTTACTCTTCCACTTCCTCCTTACGTCCCATGTAATAGTTGCTAAGAAAAGTTTTAATTGTATCACAAGTGAGTGAGTAAGCTAAGTTAGCGATGCCTCACCTCAAATGAGATGTACCTCGTGAGAACAGTAAATAAAATAAAGGAGTTACCTATGACCCAATAGCCTTTGTCCAATGTAATTAATAATAATACCTGCAGTAAGCATGAACGCGTCGGATGTGCCATTGATGCATGTAATCCTCCAATGAGGACATTCGCATCGCTCCAACTCCCTCTTCCAGTCGCCAGGTCTTTGGAACATGTTCATATCGGAGGGGAGCGTGGGGTAGTACGGCTCCCTGTACTCGAACGCGAAGAGGAGGTCGTGCCTCTTCGGGAACGCGTGGTGCAATAGCGCCAATGCGATTTTACGGCCGTCTAATGGCGAGTTCGCGAAGCTGAAGGTTAGGACTTTCATGTTCTGGAACAAATAAGTTTGTGTTTATTCGTTACTTGGTAATCGGGTACAGCAGAGACATGATTGAGGTACCGAGTGTAGGTATTACATACACTACAGGCAGGTAGAATTAATGAGTAGGTACTACAGGTTTTTTTGCTAGTAAAAATTGTCGAGACACTTTTTTCTTTGCTTGTGGGTGCGTGCGAGTGAGTGAGTGTGTGTGTGTGAGTGAGTGAGTGAGTGTGTATGAGTGTGTGTGAGTGAGTGAGTGTGTGTGAGTAAGTGGGTGCATGCGTGCAAGGGTATATGCAATGATGGTTTCGTAATAATAAACATTCTGGTTATGTATCAAAATAATCGGAAAGATAAGGTGAACAACGAATGAAACAAGGTCTCCAGATTATAAGGTCTTTTATGTTTGATTTGATAAGTACCTATCAGAAATATTGGGAAACACGCGGTACAATTTGATATCTCATTAATTTCGTGTAGATTATCTCTACGTACATTTCTTACAGACCTGTGGTCGTGGACTGTTAGCACGCATGACAATACTAGACCTTTGTCACGGATTCGTTCGCTTGCTCTCTATCTTATTTCATACGAGAGAGAGAGTAGTTAAAACTACTAAGTTTGTCAAATACATTCGAAAATATTTTTGGTTCAACAGCAATGTAAGGATATAAAAGTACTATGCGATCCAAATAAGAATAGGTATGTCAATAGCCTCTATCTGTCAAATGTCACTTGCAAAGTATGGTTTGCAAAAAACTTGTTTGCATATCAATAATAATAGTCTTACATCAAATTTAAATAAAAAGGTTGAATTAGTAGAAATGGTCTTAATATAATATTTAATTATTTAAGGTCATAATTAGTTTTTTCATGTCACAATATGGCGCAAGGTCGATCCTATTCTCATTTGAATCGCATAGTATTTAATAAACATCAGTGCATGAAGTCAATACCTATCGAATATCGATGTATTTTTACAATAATAATAATGTTTATTTTCAGCCTTCGTCCCTTATCGAGTATCGACATTGGCCATGTGACGGGGACGGCACTGAGTCATGAGCTAATCTCCAATGATTAGATAGTCTACCGAAAACAGATTGCTGTCAACTCCGTCGCATCTGTCACAGGTGTACCATATTTGACAATATTATATTTAGGGGCGAAAGGCTATTTGACTTAAGCCCCATTTACATTATGGAACTAGTGGCGTGAAAGTAGTTTCGTGACATTAGTTTCATCAACAGTTTCACACTAGTTTCGTAATGTAAATAGGGCTTAATAATTAGTCCCCGGGTCTTTGTATGATACTAGGTACTAGGAGTTCATAGTGTAAAGGAGCTTACCTTGCACACGACCTGCAGTCCCTTGACCTTGGGCGGTACGTCGGTGTCTGGCACCAGTCGGCGGCGCCGCACGGGCCCGCCGTCCGTCTGCCACACCGCGCCAACCGCCGTCAGTGGCACGTCGAACGCACCTAATAGGTAATTTCTTTGGCCGTATTCCTGTGTAAAACAATTCAGCTTTTTTTTTTGGGCTAAGCCCTCCCACACTTTCCCACCACTGTTACTCCTGTAAGCCATGATCGACAGCGGTGTCCATTGAAGTTTACAACAATTCAGTTGTGTCATTTATGACCGTTTTCACTGACACTTGAAGACGCCTTTATATGATGCATAAATATTAACATGGACAACTGATTCATATCTAAGGCGTCTCTTAGTATTAGTGTAAAAAAAAGGCTTTAAGCGGGATGATTATGGTCGCGACAAACGCTCCGCCAGACGGATTGCGTTTCGGGCATATATTTGATACACACAATATAAATGAACAAATTTCATATCAGGCAAACGCAGTGGTAGGTTTTATTATTTTCTATGTATCAGCTACTATACTACTATGAAAAGTATGTAAAAATAGCGAGATAGTAAAACTAACTATTACTTAAAATGTGTTAATTAAATTTATAAAAAAATATAAATTGAAGAAGCAGTGGTAGCCTCGCGGGCAAGAACGCCCGCCTTGAACGTAAGGGGTGCAAGTTCAAATCCCAGGCCCGCACCTCTGAGATAATTTTCATGTGCGAATGTCATTTTCAACAATGATTACCACTTGCTGAACGGTGAAGGTAAACATCGTGAGGAAACCTGCACGTCTATAGCTTTCTATAGCGTGTGAAGTTCACCAACCCGCACTGGGCCAGCGTGGTGGACTATGCCCAAATGTCCCTCGTATTGAGGGGGAATGTGCCCGGTATAATGGCAATGGCTCGCCCCCTATTACATTGGGACCAAAATACATCGGCGAAGTGTGGACGCACTACAGTGCACCTCTACCTACCCCTCCGGGAAATACAGGCGTGATGATGATGATGATAAATTGAAGAAAAATACTACTTAATTAACGTCTAAATTTCAATGCCTAACGTTCGTTCGAGTTCACCTTATAACGACCCACATCGGGATAAGAAGTCAGAACCTTCCGAGGGACTTTTATCTTGATGCAAGTAATTGCAATGCACTTACATCATTGTTGGTGTTCTCCGCGGGCACAAAAGATAGCTTGTAGTTTGTGATGAAGAGTGAACCGGCGCGGCCGCGGTCCCACTCGCTCAGCGGCGTCAGCATCAACACGCTGTGAGCGGCGCCCGTCACCAGCTCACCTGTCCACGACACACCACACAATATAGTTCAGTTTTACAGTCACGCGTACGGTAAGCACGTTTCAAGAAACTCCCACGTTACACTCCCGCAGACAGTAGATAATTGAGCAGCGTTTAACGAACGCGCGGGCTTAAACACGACTATAAAATCAGCCTACATTATCATATATTTAATGAGAGCATGTTCTAGTCGGAGTGTACACCATTCTACTTACTGCTTCAGATAATTGCGGGCTCTATCACCACCAGTGACAAATTACGAAAAATGAGCTTATAATTTGGTGTATTACTTAGGTATGTGTAAACGGTGAAGGAAAACATCGTGAGGAAACCTGCACGTCTGAGGGAACTTGACTAGTTCTCGATCGATGTGTGAAGTCTGCCAACCCGCACCGGGCCAGCGTGGTGGACTATGGCCTGAATCCACCTCGCATTGAGGGGAGGCCCGTGCCCAACAGTTGGACGTTAAAAGGGCTGTAGTAATAGTAGTACATAAGTGTTACTGGGATTGCCCGGTAAACTTGTGATCAGGGTCCCAAGTCTGTCTTTATATTTCAAGGCATAAAAACAACATATTGTATCAGTCGTAACTAGAATATGACTAGTCTAATGGATTCAAGGTGACAATATCTAACTGCACTGCCTGCACTGGTCATATTCCAGATATCATTGAAAAAACCGGCCAAGTTCGAGTCAGACTCGCGCATGAAGGGTCCGTATCATTATCTATAAAAACGAGCAAAAAAATCACGTTTGTTGTATGGGAGCCCCCTTAAATATTTATTTTATTCTGTTTTTTAGTATTTGTTGTTATAGCGGCAACAGAAATACATAATCTGTGAAAATTTCAACTCTCTAACTATCACGGTTCATGAGATACAGCCTGGTGACAGACGGACGGACGGACAGCGAAGTCTTAGTAATAGGGTTCCCGTTTTACCCTTTGGGTACGGAACCCTAAAAAACGCATTTATACAGCCATTGGCATACTAAATATCGCAGTATGATCGCAAACTAAGCAAAGCTTGTACAATGTACTGGGGGCGGTCCCAGTTACACGCAGACTGGGGCGAATTCCGAAATGGCCACTCGCGGGAATCGAGCCTGCAACCACCCGTTCAGCGAGCCGAGCGGCTTACAAGTAAACCACTGGACAAGTGGTGTTAGCACGCATATGTCAAGACAAGACCTCTGTAACGGATTGGCTGGGTCGCTCTGTCTTATTTCATACGAGAGAAAGAGATATAATCCACATATTCTGTGACATAAGTCTAGTCTTGGCGCTCATGTGCACAACTACAGGGTACGGCAATCTGCGGCTCGCGAGCAGCGGCTCTTTCGATGTGAAGCTGCGGCTCTTTGGTTATATACGCAAATATTATATATTAAAAAAAAAAATATTTGAAAATAGTTTTGAATCGATTAACGAGGGTCTATTTTATTTATTGTTTTTATTTTATCTTAAAACTTTATTTATGCAAGAACCCCCTATTACTATTTATTGTTAGCAAGACAAAAAAAATGTGGCTCTTTAAAAACTTTGAAATTTTGTAAATTGTTATTTATGACTCTTCCGACACTAAAGGTTGTCGACCCCTGCACTGGACCAAGCAGTCGTATACAGTGGTAATATCAGTAGACCCTGTACTTATGTAAGTATACATTATAAACATTGGATATTCGTAACGTTACGTGTATATACATATACCTACGAGAAATTCCCCGACGGTACTTAAACTCAAGTAAATGAGTCAACCGACGCTCAAATGTTTTAGCGATGACTGACGCAATCAGGTTACGTAGGACTTTCCTGGGTTTCGTGCTAGATACACACAACGTTGTGGGCAGAAGCGTCAATGTTTTGCCTAATGATGTCAGTGCGGTGTGATAGGTTAAAAATATTTGCAAAATGGTGCGTAATTACTGTGACGAGACGATCGAAATGCGTACTGACTAAATACAAATCAATGCTTATTAGTAAAATGACATTTTCAACAATGATTACCACTTGCTGAACGGTGAAGGTAAACATCGTAAGGAAACCTGCACGTCTATAGCTTTCTATAGCGTGTGAAGTTCACCAACCCGCACTGGGCCAGCGTGGTGGACTATTGCCCAAAAATCTCCCTCGTATTGAGGGAGAATGCGCCCGGTATAATGGCAATAGGCTCGCCCCCTATTACATTGGGACCAAAATACATCGGCGAAGTGTGGGCGCACTACAGTGCACCTCTACCTACCCCTTCGGGAAATACAGGCGTGATGATGTATTTTTTGATGTAGTAAAATAATTATGAACTATGACAGAGAAATGGAAAACACTAAACATTTCACAGATATTATAACATGGATGGTATGGTGTGCAACGGTGAAAAAATCGTGTGAAGTACGTAGGTTCGATTTCCTGATATTATATAACTTTCGAATAAAACCGACCAGACCATCGCAATCGTATTATCTTAGCAAACAAAATTTCTCCACATGTGGCTACATGAGTAAAAGAAACACTAAGGGGCCAAATTTATAGAATTTTTAATCTATTTACAAACCACTCCGTGTCATTTTTTAACCGACTTCCAAAAAGCAGGAGGTTCTCAATTCGGTCGGTATGTTTTTGTTTTTATGTATGTACACCGATTACGCTGCGAGTTATGATCCGATTTACGTGATTCTTTATTTTTTTGATGCGGAATAGATGCCATTTGGTACCATAAAAATTTAAAATCGTACGACCAAGCAGTTTTCATTATATGAACATTTTTATGTTTATTATGATCATTATTTACGTGGATGAAGTAGTTGTATACGGCTTTTTAAGGAGTTTTCATTTAGGTTGATTATTAGTTTTGGTTTAATACGGATTGTTAACAAACATCGAAACTTACCCCCAAAGGAGTGGATTTTTTTTTTGGCTGTAAATATTTACTTTTTTAGAGTTGTTATGAGGTGAGGTTTTTTGTTAAAAAATATTTTTTTACTACAAAAATGTTTAAATAGCAAATACGTAATAAGTTTCTATAAATTTGGCGGTAGGACACTTAATTGCAAAGGTTTTCTGTAAAAAAAAAACAACCTTTATCAAAGTAAAATGGCATTGACCTACACATAACAAATGACTCATCATTTGTTTTATAAATATTTTATTACGTTATTAAACAGTTCGCTCTAATTAACATTGTAAGTATCGGCTATCGTGTATTGTAAAAATGTTACTACATAGTTACATACCCTACCTACGTAATTTCAATAAGATTAGTAGATACCGTTAGTAGATTTTTTTGCCTGTTGTAGGTATAACAAGATCGATTAGCTCTACAATCTACATGTTTGGAAGATGTACCAGGGGGCCCGATTTTCGTTTGATAGACATAAATCTCTATTCGAGATAATGTCGAAACAAAACGTCAAATTGTCCGATTTTTTTTTTCTTTTGTTTCGACATATCTCTAATAGAGATTTATGTCTATCAAACAAAATCGGGACCCAGGATTTAAAGTACCTAGCTTAAGAAAACTGTCAGAACTCTGACTCGGAAAGTAATGATTATTTCCCCAACACATCTAATATTATATCTATTGTCTTGTTCGAACCTATAAAAGGAAATACTTACAGGATTTAGTTTCGGTTTATAACGACGACGGTACGTAACAATACCCGTTTTTACCAGACAGTTTGTTGACTATTAGAGTTAGTAAACAACTTTGACATTCAAGTACTAGGCTGCCATAAGAACTTCGAAGATATATAAAGCGGCGAAATGTAGTTGGATCTGATACAATAGAAGTTTCTAAAGCGGCCTTCGTGCTCTGCGACCTGGACCAGGCCTTTTTTATTGCAATTTGATGAAGGAAACAAGAGCGTTTTGCGCAATACGCGGTGACCGTGAATGTTTGTCTTTGACTCATGCGGTATCGTGACGCAGTCGTTTATTTCAATATTTTTGGGTTGAACACATTTTTGAAGCCTGCAGCATCGGATGTTCGATTACTGCATTCATTAATAGGAGAATACTTTTAGACTTTCAGACTCTTTGATAAGCAATTACATTAACGCGAATCATCTTCTAAAATATTATACTGTTATTTGTTATAAAGTTGCAATCATTAAAATATGAAAATGTAGGTACTAGGTAAGCATAATTTATCAGGAGGTTAGTGGGCAATACAATTCGAAATACAAGACATACCAATTTTTAACACACCCATCGTAAAGCACAATACGCCATCAACTGGTGTAGGACACCACTTCCTACCGTGACCATAATTCAAGCACCAGGGTCGCATAAATGGCGATACAGTTACGCGTACGTAACGCATACATAATGATTATTATTGTAATTTATATGATGCAGCTATGTTGGGTGAAATAAATGTAGAGGCGTAAACTGTTTATTGTTTCGCCCTTGAGTGGGACACAATTAAGATGAAACGATAATGCGTCAGTGACCTCTTGTGATAGTCTGGTGTCTTGGTAACTGTAATCATGATACCCTGAGAACTACTGAGAATAGCAATAAATTAAGTCATCTGTAAAACTAAACTAATTAAACAAAGAATTCCCAGAGCATTATGTAGTCGTATAACATAGTAATTTTAAAATAATACTATTGCTATCATGGAATATTTAATAGCAATATTATTAGGACAGGTTAACTAATCTACACCATTGCAAGGGAGAAAATTCTCAGTAAGTACCTTGAACACTAGTATAAAAGACTAGAGTTAAGATGAAGTAAGCATATTATTCTAGTGGACTAACATGAAATATATTAATTTGTAAATAAAATAATAGGATTATAAAAAATAATCTAAGTGCCTCCATAATTCTTATCAAAAATACTTCAACTGTAACAGTTATAATTTTTCCTTAAAAGTCTTAATTTGCCTATCAATTACTATTGGGTAATAAACTCTGATTTCAAATCTTATTTCCTGTTACAGAAGTAAAGATTTTTATTTATGTTAATCAATGAATTTTCATATTTATGATATAAAAACCTCCTATGTACATGCTTATAAGTCATGTTAAATAATGTCATTACATGCTGCAATTATTATTTAATCAGTTTCTCATTGGTATTGAGTCAGCACTAATGCACAACAGTGCCGGATTATAATATAGATACCTACTTCAATGGCCAATTTTGGAACAGTTATCCAAAACAGTAGGTACAGTTGTTATGTCAATATATCCCGTTCAATCCATGACAATGCAATTTTTTTTTTTCAGTGAACCTATATTTTGCCTAATTTGTAGATTTGCGGAAGTAGGAATAAAATTGTCTATTACATCTAATCATGTATCTGTACTAAAGATAGAGCAATCATCACAACATTATTTTGATGCGAACTGTCATTGAATTAAAACTATTTTACGGATTTTATCGCGTTTAAAATCCGTAAAATAGTTTTATTTCAATGTATAGTATTTGCGTAAATATAAGAAAACAATATGTGAACTGTCATTTTTTATATTGTTGTTGAATATTTCATAGACAAATGTTAATTTTAAGTTTAAGTCAATACTCTATTATATTAGGTTGCCTGTAAAGATAGTAGTAAGTTATGATCATATATAAATAAATAAAATGTTGGTTATCCATAGTAACTTCTAACTTATACTACCAATTTGCTAACTATCACTTATCTCGGTTAAAAAAAATATAGGTTTTGGTCATAGCTCCAATATTCACTTGGAATAAGAAAGGGTTTAGTGTCTCTGTGGATTGTATGTAGTCCTACATATTGAAGTTGAACTCACCATTCAAAAGTTTAGGTTTCACTTCTTGCAACGAGCCATTTTTCTCTCCTTTCTGAAACAACAGTTAAACAATTAACTGCCTGTATTTTAAATTTATATAGTTAGAGTGGAAGCTGAGTGGTTGAACGCACTCCTTGCAATCAATGTGTGCAGGTTCAAACCGCGGCTTGCACCTGGATTTATGTGCGAATCTTATTTTAATCCGAGATTATCACTTGCTATGAAACGGTGAAGGAAAACATCTTGAGGAAACCTGCACGTCTGAGGGAACTTGACTAGGTCTCGATAGATGTGTGATGTGGCAGACTGGGCCACTGTGGTGAGCAATGCATTGAGGGGAGGCCCGTGCCCAGCAGTGGGACGTTAAAAGGGCTGTAGTAGTAGCGTTCGAGTTGCCAGAAGCCAAGGATGCTGGTAGCAGATGATTGCAGTGCAATGGCTATCTGCCATAATACATATGGATGGATGGAATGTGGATTGAACAATTCCATAAAGTTTTTGTGTGCTGTCATTACCCCACTAAATTGTATACATAATCTACTGGTGCTGGTTTGGTGCAGCACTAAACTATGTATGTAACTAATGTGCAATTAGGTGCTATACACAAACCCAAATTGAAAGTACTAAAGCATTCCTGTGTCAGTCATTATATATTGGTCAATATATTGAATTTAGTAGTGTTAGTTAGGTGCATGTTTGATTGTTTACTTTAAGCAACAGAGCTGTTTGAGGAAATTTCAGTCAGAGGAATTAATACACATTTGGTTTGTATTAAAAAAAAATCAAAGCTGATAAAATAACAGTATCATTGACTTCACAAATGTACACATTACTAAAATTGGGTCAACTTTCTAACCTTTCCCAAAATAAACCAGAATACTGTGGAATGAGATTAATTAGAATACCTACTTGATGAGTTTCTGAAAGGTTTAAGGAAGAAGAATTAACTCACCGCTGGAGATACATTGATGTAGCTCTTGAAGTTTTGTACCACCTTCTTTTCATTCATTGTTATCCAATATTACCACCACTGATGATCCACTAATCGTTTACTCTTATTAATAAAATAATTGCTTATTAAATACTATTTTATGTAGAATGGAAGAAGATCACTAATTATATAAACAGCTATCCGCATGATTCTACTTATTTTACATACTTTTGATAACAATCATTCGCGCAAACACATCAATCTGTATAGTATTTTATTCATCTGCACGTTGAAGATAACTTATTAAATTAGCAAGTATCAAATAATTAAACGTATTTTTTAATTACAATCATAAAATTTAACGTAGAAATCATCATAATAGCGAGAATTTTGTAAAAAAAATCTGGAAATGATTACAGCAACACGCAACTGACGCAAACGAGCTAAAGTGATGACAGATAAACTGGCTGGAATGACAGTTAGCTGTGTAAAGCTCTATGAAAAGGTCATAGACGAGCCATAGATATGATTTATTTGAATCCATATAACATGGACTATGTAATTTAAATGTTACATGAAAATGATATTTGAAATGGTATATGCAAGTATAAAAATAAATAAATAAAAAATATAAGTAGTGATTAAAATCTGGATTTGTCTATGATATAATAAATTACTCTGTATACTTCTTGTCTTATTGTATTTTTTTTCTGTGTGTTTTAAAAAAAATAAACGACTCTACCATAGATTGTGCATGTCTTAAAAAAATGGCGATTGTTAAATTTTTGTTGAGAGTTTGAAAGCACAATCCTCAAGCACATAATTAAAACTTTATAATATTTGTTGGTGTAACTGTGAATAAATACTCTGAAAATGGCGGACGCTATGGTAGAGCGGAGATCCACCACTCGGTTTTTCTGTCACAGGTGTAACATTGAATTCGAAGATGTTTTGCAGGTAAAATCAATAATTATGGTTATTTTTGCCCTAATATCGCGTAATCGTAGAATCTATTACGCAGAGACAATGACTATTATTATCTCGATCGACGTCCCGTTGGTCACAACTGAATGATAATGCGTTTTTTTGGCGATTTCTGTAGCTGATATCCAATGTGGCTATTTGTGCAGCCGGTTCTCATTCACAATATTGCGTGACATTTGGAAAACTGTCCTGGTGCTAGAACACTCGGATAATGTCAATTTCACGCAATTACATCATCCTTTAAGCATGTAAAATGGTCAATTTTCAGCTGAGAGATGTTAACATTTACCAATATATAGATTACGAATGATGCATGTCTTATGATTTTTTATGCAGAATTTACTCCCTTGCTCATATAATGACAGCCGAACAGTTATTTCAATAGAAATCTTCCACACAAGATTGTCAAAGACTCAAAATATAGATACATTATTGTGTACAATACATAATTTGTGCTCCATTTATACTAACATAAGTACCTACTGAAACTCCATAAATGCATATTATATGTCACTGATTAAATAGTAGGTACATTAACACGAGTACTACTGTAAACATAAACATTTCAAAATGAGCCTTATATGAGTAGAATAATTGATATGAAATATAATTTGTTTTGTTTTAATTAATGCATAAATAGTTTCACACATAATATTCGGTAATTTCAGGAGTACACATGCCCATACTGTGCGAGTGGTTTCATTGAACAAGTGGAGACTGAGTCAGAGGGGCTTGGACTTTCCGGAGATGACTTCAGCGATGCGGACATGAGCAATATTGATGATCTAAGCAATATCGATGACATGAGCAATCTGGACGACTCGGACGACGTACACCACATGTCACAAGTACGTAGCCAGTTATTGAAATACAAATGATTAATATTGGTCTATCTATATCTCTATCTGTATGATCTATATCTGTATACCTGAAGGATACTATCCCAACTCCACAATTTAATTAATTAATTAAATATTAATATCTTTCTGAACATAAGAACTACTTACATACTGTCAAACAACAAACACAATTTCACACAATTGTAAAGTCCAGTAACATAAGCGTCTATAATATTCAATCTGTGACTTAAAATGTGGATTGAATTATTAGCGTAATGTGTCTTATAGTATATCGTCCGGTATATACTAGGTTTGTACAAAGAATGATACCTGTATCTGTTACTAGTACATCTCTCTGGCAATGATGTTATGGATATCATCAAACTTAATCATCATGTTTCCTTTTATTGCCATGACAAAACAACTATGTCAATATTATAGCCACTACAAATATACTTAGTGTGATTCCTAGTAACAATTAGACAAATGATTGGAAATTCACCCACAACCAATGTGCAGGCTAATCTCCAATAACTAGATCTCACAATCATTGATTTCACATGTGAATACAATAATTTAACCCTCATATTTATACATAGTTATAATACAAATACAAAGGCAATACAAACCACACTTGTTTGTAAAATGTCTTGTAAACAATTTTCTTTAAAGTTTAGTGATTCTTTGCATAAATATTACCAATTCACGGTCAAGCTATTTTATCATTACTTATCAGCTGTTAAATATGCCTATATATGATGAACAATCAGATATTATGTATTGTTATTACCTATCTAGTGTTTTAATCCAAAATCGAGAAATACCTATAGTTGAAAACAGGAATACAACATGACTCAATACTTTTGATCTGTGTAGGTTGGTCCCTCAGCCAATCTTGCCATTAGACTTATTGAAAACCTATTGCTTTTGAGCACATAGTACTTCTAGCCATATGTAATGCTTTCTTATGTATCTTATACATTATTATATTATATACAAAGATGTATAATATACTTATCTTATGTCCAGGAAAAATATAGCCACAGTCTACTGTTCTGACTCAGATTCATAGAATATTTCCTGTCAATCCACCAACGTGATTACTTTACAGATTAACTGTGGTTCTATCCTTAAAGAAAGAATGGAATCAAGTGCAACTGTCTGTCCTCTTTAGTCCTGGGATCATAGGGGCGACAAGACGGGCGCGTATTTTTCTTTGCGAGTACCAAAACGAACTTCGTGTTAATTTACATAAAGTTTGAATTTCTTTGGTGAAGGACACGCCACGGATAGGTACGACACGCCAAGGACACGCGTTCTAAATTCGCTCGCGCTGTCAATGTCATTTCGTTGAAAAATGTGTTTTTTCCATGTGTTAATACAGTTCGTTTTGGCATGGTACACAATTCGACACCCACGTCTTGACGCCCCAGTCTCTTTTTCACTAGTGCAAGCCATCTTGCGTGCAAACCAGTAGTTGTAGCTTGTGCTCCAAGACTACACTTATGTTATGGAATATGTTGATTATATCTCTTTCTCTCGTATGATATAAGACAAAGAGTGACCGAGCGAATCTGTGAGAGACGTGTAATCTTGACATGCATGCTAACTCCACAGGTAGGTTACTATACAAATCGTTAATAAATAAATCGTGACATTTGTCGTGTTGAGATATGACGTCAAGGGTCCGATGTTCGTTTGATAGACATCATCTCTATTCGAGATAAATAATAAGTCGAAAAAAATCGACTAAGTTGACGTTTTGTTTCGACATATCTCGAATAGGGATTGATGTCTATCAAACGAAAATCGGGCCCCAGAAGGAACAACAATGTCGCTGAGAGAAGGTACGATTCGATTCGATTATAAATATATCGATTTGGATGGTTGAGGCGCTGGTCTTTTTCACTTCATTGTTGCGCTCCACGCCGTCCTTCACCGAAATCGATATGTTATATTCTAAATTGCGCCGCGTGTTTATGCCATTAGCGGCCGTCCCATAGGGGATATTCAACGAGATATTAGATATATAAAAGATGGAGCTCCACTTAATATTTGACAGATTTACACGTCCAATGTCCTGTGTCACTTTGACGTTTACCGACTTCACGTAGTCTATGCCAATACGTGTAGCACTCACTGGTAAGACTATCTAGTCTTACCAGTGCCATGGCCATCTGGCCATGACATCAATTCAACCATTTAAGTCAAAACATTTTTGGTAGTTTTTAGGTTTCCGTGCCCATAGGGTAAAACGGGAACCCCATTACTAAGACTTCGCTGTCTGTCCGTCTGTCACCAGGCTGTATCTCATGAACCGTGATAGTTATACAGTAGAAATTTTCACAGATGATATATTTCTGTTGCCGCTATAACAACAAATACTAAAAAACAGAATAAAATAAATTAATAAAACCGTAATTATAGATAATGGTACGTAACCCTTCGTGCGCGAGTCCGACTCCCACTAGGCCGGTTTTTTACCACATCAGGTATCTGCACTTTTTAATAGAAATATCGACAGACAACACATACTCATCGTATGATTCCAAACTAGCAATGCTTGTACTATGGGTACCATAGAATGGACTGGAGACGATACCAGATACAACCAGTCCAGGGCGAATTTGGAAAAGGCCATTTCGGAAATATGCCGTTGATGGTGATCGAACCTTAAATTACCTGATGCAGTGAACCAAGCGGCCATCGCTTCGTACCACTAAACCATCCTTTCCCAAAGTGGGCGATAACGCCCCCTCGTGGGCGCTGCAGGCCTAAAGGGGGGCGGTAAGAGACCCAGAAAAAAATGGGGGCGTTGTGTAGAGGCTGTAGGTGAAAAAATGGGGGCGCCTAAAAATCTTTTATTCTCAAAGTGGGCAGTATATATATAAAATAAGTTTGGGAACCACAGCACTAGACCAATCGTTCGTCATAGCTCATATCATTGGGTATATTATATAATTTGGAAGAAGAGACGGAAGGACTGTAAAAAGGGTGATATTAATGAGACCGGAGTGAATGTCAGTATGACGGAAAAGCGAGATGAACGGAAGAATTTGACATATTGAGCTGACCCCAAATAATAGGCAAATGTAAGGCATACGATGTTGATTATTTTAATGTGGCGAGGACGTTGTGTTTTCGTTGTTATCGCGTCAGTGCCTTTCTCGTGGCGGTGACGTGTGCGGTGAGCGATAAGCGATGTTTTCAAGTTTGCGGTACGTGTTTGCCACTTGATTATTGCACTTATCTTAAGTATTTTACACGGTCGATCCCGGCCCCGCTCGCCCTTATAAACGTCACTCATCCATAGAGGCGAGCGGGTCCAAGATCAACTCGTATAACTCAGACCAATATGGTGTCTCCTTTGGATTTCAAATGAGTTCCCAACGAACAAGTTGTAATAAGGGATTTAATTTAATGATTGTCTGCCTTTTACGAACCCAACATTAGATTTATAAATACTTGAAATTTACTACTCTGAATTTAGTCATTTTTACTAGCTTTCTAAATTCAGAGAGTCATCATTCAGAATTGCGGAATACTTTACGCTCTAGCAGTCAGTGATAATGTGAATAAATTTCCAAAATCAAATCGTCGAAATGTCGTTGCACCTCTGTCTACTGTGGTCTACTCTTGCGGGGAGTACAGGCGTGAATGACGATTAATTGCCGCTACAATCGTTCATAGTAGACGTCCAGTTTCACACTCGATATCGTGTTCTTCCGTTTTGATTAGACACACAATCTGGCCCTGAAGTCAATTAAGACTTAATACTACAATGATTGTGTCATGGTTTTATTATATTTTAGTCATTAAAACAGCATATTTTAACAATGGTACATAGAATTTGACTAGTGTTAATGGCTTCAAGCTTTTTATTATTTTAATAATAATAATAACTGTTTTTTATATTTTTAAATGTATTTTTTATATATATATTTAAAAATGTAATTTATAAGAAAGATAAGAAATTAAGGAGATAATAATAAGTATTTATTCAAGTAACTATGACTCAAAAGGGTTAGTAACATTTTTGCTTAACTATGTTAGTATTAATGGCTTCAACAACGGCACAATGTCAAATGTCTACACTGCTCGTATTTATAGCTATCATTAAAACATTTGTTTACGCATTAGTAGACCTGAAGCCCAGTTTGTCTAGCACGTTTACTAAGACTACACCTATGTCACGGATTATGTCACATCGACTCCACTCTCCCTTTCGTATTCCTAGGACAGAGACTGAATTGAAATTTCGCACATTTTATCTTGTCACCACCAGCTGTGCTGACAATGCTGGTTTGTGGTTGTAAATCCTCTCAATTATTTTCGTGTATGAGATACCTACTCATTCTGGAAATCGGACAACTGGATTGCGAAACCATAGCGCATATAGAGTTGGAATTATACTTGTGGGCCAAAGAAAAAGGTCGAGTCAATATACCTAATTATAGATTAGATTGATCGCGCGCGTCGTCCGTAATTGGCATACCGCAAGGACGATGATAAGAATGTTGTTGGGCTTATCAGTAGGTTTGGGTGAATGTCATTTGTTAGAAAGGCTATTTTCAGAAGCTGGTCTGGTATACGAAGCCAAGCGGAGTCGCCTCCTACCAACAAATGCGGAAAATTTGGTATTCATTCACCACAGTTTGCCAATTGTTAATTTTGAGTACTAAACTAATTAATAAAACAAATATTTTTGACGTGCAATTATATAAATAATGCCCATAACCTATTGTGGTATGATTTCCCTTGTGCAGAATAATGGGGTTTTTTATTTTATGTATAAATACCGGATTACTATTCGGTATCCGGCCGGATTGTACCCTACAAGGCCGGATAGACCGGATACCGGATAGTTACTGGATATCCGTTTCATCTCTAATATCTATAGGGCCCAGGAGTCTGGGTGACGTTTCAGCAGGCTCAGAATTGTCACATTGGATAGTGTTATGTTAATTGTGTAGGTATTATTATGTGTATGACTTGGTACATTACTCACACACACATGTCCCTAGTTTATGTACATTGTATCATGTAAATTGATGGTATTATTTCAATTACAGGGCACACCACCTATGTTAAACGACTTAGCATTCTTAATGTCAGGCGGACGGTTAAGGTGAGTTGATTATGAATCTTATATCTCTCCCACGTAGGGTCAATTTTGAGTAGCATCACTAGCCTTTAATTGCATATTCTTCATACCTTCAGCGAGAGTGCATATACCCAGTATAATTCAAAGCGACGTGTCCACTTTTATATCAAGTATTATCGGTGATGTTGGGGTACATCTCTGTACTACAAAATTAAACGCTTAAAAAGACTGAGTTCCATGTAATGATCGCTATTAGGCGCTCTAGTCCAATGTCACTCAAGTCTAACATTAGAGAGTCGCGAGTACCCCACGCTGTATTTAATTATTACTTCTGGCTTATTGGTGAAGGTAACAATCATGAGGTAACCTGCACGTCTAGAAAGGGGTATGAAGTTCACCAACACGCTCTGGCTTCAAATCTCCTTCATATTGAGTGGGACTGTGCCCGTTATAATGGCAATAGACTCGCACGCTGTTACATTGCGACTAATATATATGGCCGATGTGTATCCCTGCCTACTCTTTAAGGGAATGCAGGCGTGATGATGTAGTAGTAATGTATTGGGTGTGTCAGGGGGGCGCGGGGCCGCGAGACACTGATGGAGCAGCTGGTGTGGATGATAGGCGGCGCGCGGCCCGCGACCGGCGCGGTCACCGGCGGCGCGCCCTTCGTGCTGGTCGGCGCGCCCGGGGACTACGTGTTCGGCGGTGAAGGTACACACACACACACACACTCTCATAGACACATACTGTGCGATTCAAATAAGAATAGGAATGTCAATAACCTCTGTTTGTCAAATTTCACTTGAAAAGTATGGTTTGCAAAAAAACCTTATTTGCATATCAATAATAATAATCTTACTTCAAATTTAAATAAAATGGTTATATTAGTAGTAAATTGTCTTAATTGCGCAGCAGTTTTTGCGTGAAAATGTAACAAACATCCATCCACCCTCACAAACTTTCACATTTTGATTATTAGTAGGATTATAGGACACTTTTCTTCAATAAAATATCTGTCAGAGATTTGGAGATGGATAAAAAGTAGATTTCGATTAATCGGACATTGTTCAAAATGTTCTTGATATCATTTTTTTTTTTCAGGTTTAGACGCAGTAGTGACACAGTTATTAGGACAACTAGAGAATGCCGGCCCCCCGCCTTTACCGCGCGACCAAATCGCCGCGCTACCTAGAGAACTAGTCACGGAGGAACAGGCTGCCGCCAACACGTCGTGTTCTGTATGCTGGGAGAACTTTCTATCCGGTAAATACATTTCTTTAAGTGTATGTTTGCCTGGTACTTTTGTTTACAAGCTGGTGGCCGTTATATCTAGATAGGCTATCATATAACAGATCCCCAGGCTTATAAATATTGTAACATTATTTACAATAAGCGTTATATTAATTGGCAATGTATGTCCGGGTGGGATCTTGCAACTGAATTTTAAATCAGTTATCTTTAACCGATTGAGCCGAAATTTGGTATACACGCTTATTTTGGATGACAATGCATGCTTAGCTATGTGGCGTCATTCTAATTTAAATATGGCGAATCATCCAAGATGACGGAATAGTTATTTTTACTGTACTACCACAGTAATTAATATTGCGGTGCGTGTTCCAGGTGAGTCGGTGTCGCGGCTGGAGTGCGAGCACGTGTTCCACTCGAGCTGCATCGCGCCCTGGCTGCAGCTGCACGCCACGTGCCCCATCTGCCGGCGCTCGCTGCTGCCCGACGAGCCGGCCGAGCCGCCGCCCGCCGCCGCCGCCGCGCCGCCCGCGCCGCCGCCCTCCCACACCAACACCAACACCAACACCTCCACCAGCGGCCTTAGCACAGGTGACAACGCTACACTACTATCCTCCTAGGAAATCTCCTAAAGACTCCCCAACGTGGTGCCTTTTCCACTGACTTAAAAATTGAATATGGTATCTCTGTCGAACTACATACATACATACATATACTCACGTCTGTATCCCTTGGGGGTAGGCAGAGACTACCGTTTGCCACACGCTACGATCCCGACATACCTCTTTCGCTTCATCCACAGTCATACATCTTTTCATGCACTTCCGTCGGTTTAGGGTGCTACGGACTTGACCTTTCTGGAAGAGACCGTTAATCTGGTCGTGAAAAGTCCTCCTCGGGCGCCCTCTTCCGATATTTCCACTCACGTTTGCCTGGTATATTTCTTTCGTCAGTCTACTTTCATTCATGTCGAACTGTGCGATATTAATATCGAGACATTCAATGTCTTCCGACTTGGAAGTAAATGAGACTGAAATGACGGGTTGATATAAATAATGTTTTAGATCAGTGTCTAAAATGTCTCGCCAAGCAGGTTAAGATCGCTGTAAGTTACTCATGATTTATGCTGCCCCAGTACATATTGCCTACGTATACACCATCACGCCAAAATTCCTCGATAGAGTAGGTAGTGGTGCACTGCTACCTAGTCCTGTTATATCCTATGATTTTTTAAATATCTTATTAGTAATTGCGTTAAATCATACAAATCTGAAAATCGTAAAAAATTTTTTTACTGCGTTCCATTTAAATCCTCACGCGTATCCATTTTGGCCTTTGGTTAGAAATTACTTAACGCGTATTAATATTTATTTTATTATTTTGAAAATAATGAACAATTGTGTATGCGAATTTAATTGCAAGCGTACAAGGTCGCGCAGGATAGGTAGTTGATCGATAGTGTGGTGTTCCAGCATCGTTTTCCCACTTGCTGGTCCGGCGGATCCCGCGGCGCGTGGTGACGGGCGTGGCGGGCGTGCTGGGCGCGCCGCCGCCGCCGCGGCCGCCGCCGGCGTGGGACGCGCTGGCGGAGTCCAGCTCGTCGGGCTCGGTGTCGGCGGCGTCGTCGGTGACGGCGGGCGGCGTGTGGGCGCCGCACGCGCCGCACGCGCAGCACGCGCAGCACGCGCCGCGCTCCAACACCACCTCCAGCGGCTCCAGCTCCTCCGCCTCGCTCAACTCCGGCGACAGGGAGCGCCAGTACAACATGGACATTGACTATGATTAATTGTTAGACGGTGCCGGTGACGTGCAAAGTGGTGCCAGTTCGTTGGACAGTAAGTTTATTGAGTTTTTTTTTTTGTTTAATTTATAAAATTACAAAAAATATTTTTTCATGTATCGGTACGAGCATTGTACGAGTGACGCTGTATGGATAAATATATAGTTATACAATAAACAATGTTCTTTTAGATTAAATAGAGGTACTCTGTTTTGTGCCTTTGGTTCTGTTGTGCGGTGTGCGTTCGCGTTGTCTTGGGAAGTTTCCGTTTTTGTCCAATTGTGATACAGTGCATAGTTCAATAAATATTAGTAAGGATGTCGATTTATTTCTTGGCTTAGCGTGAATGGCGACATTATGCAATAGCAGGCGAACCTAGTGACGATTAAATTATTTAGCGATTATACATTCTGGGCTAGAGAGACGAATCTTTAGTCTTTAGAAAATTGTACCTCAATAAAAAAAACAATTTATAATAATTACAAAAACCGGGGTCTAGTAAGAGAACCTTCTTTTTGAGAAAGGTTCGCGAGGTGTCATTATAAAATAGGTATTGAATTTAAAAAATCATAGTAATGAATTATATAAATAAAATCTGGGCTTGGCCTGAGATCTGTGAGATCTTCTACAATGAAAACAGACTGTTACCTCCTTCCTCTTATTTCTGTGTCCTTCTCTGATAGTCAAGCTTATAGGGTCTTTTTTATAGACTATACATAATAAAATACTTAAATGAATTGTATTAGGGCATTCTGCAGTGACAAGTGCAGTGCCTACGTCAAGGAAATGTCAAAGTGCAGGTAGCGGCATCAAGTGCTTCGCTCGAGCCAGTCCGAACAGTCCCTGTACGATTCTCGCTCGCTCATGAACGCGAGCGAGAATCATTTCTCGTTCGCTCTGATCGCTCTCCTACGCGATGACAGACTTTCAGTGCAAAATTGGCCTTATTTTGAATAATATAGACAAATCGTAAATAACAGACAATAATTATTGTCACTAAAAATAACTCAAATGTATTCATCGCTGATACGCGTCAAATATTTTTACATAACGAGCGATAATAGTTTGTAAACGACGAATCATATTTCCGTGAGTGCGTCCGACACTGACTTGACGTATTCGAAATGTCTCCATTGATTTCTTTGTTCGTGTAAATTTTGTAAATATGCATGTAAAGTATAAGGAACATTCTGTAAGCTGTAGTACGCTAAATACTCGGATACTTTATAGTCATACAAATTGGCTCATTTTTTTTTTTTTAATTATATATAATCACCAACATAATTATTCAGTAACATGTTTGCCAGTAAAATGTTTACACTGAAGTTTTAACTTTACAGTCGGCGAATAGAGTTCAATTTAACTGTCACATTTGCCTGGTTAACACATTATTGTGTAATTAACAAAGTGGCTAATTTTATTTTGTATTAACAGCATTCAAAATATACAGTATGTAGAAGCGAGTATATTGTGTATATAAGGAGTGAGTTTGAAAGAAGACTATTAAATTTCTTTTTTTTTTAAATAATTACTTTATTTTATGTAGGAATGTTGACAATGATTATAATCAATCCTAACGTATGAGAAAGTATGTCTTGAACTGTAGGCTTAGCATGACTGCGTAGACATAAGTTTTATCTCTTTCAACTGTCAGATTTGTCGAGAAAATGTCGTCACACCGAGCCATGTCCAGTACAAAAAGCTTGAAGTGACGTAATTTTTTCGACAAATCTGACAGTTGAAAGAGTTGAAACTTAGGATAAAACTTATGTCTTCGCGGTCATGCTAAGCCTTCTGGAATCTGCTGGTGTTATTTTAAAACTTGAATATATTATGTTTACGCTGCTAAGTACCCTTGTATAATTGCTAATGTATAAATAATAGACAGAAACGAGGAATAGATATTGAAAAGTTGAATTTAGTCTATTTTTATTATGCTCCTTGGAAACAGTTCTTGGAATTTCAACTTGGAACTTCAAACAGTTTATGGTTTGCTCAAGTAGGCCCAGAGCTACAACCTCTTATCAAATATGGTTCAGTAGTTGTAGCATGTGCGCCAAGACGATACGTATGTCACGGAATATCTTGACGTTGTCTTTTTCTCTCGTATGAAATTAGACAGAGAGCGAGCGAGCGAATCCGTGACAAAGGTCTTGTCTTGACATGCGTGCTAGCCCCACAGAAAGGGTATACCAAGCCCTGTAGCATGGCCGTGTAGACAAGTTTTATCTCTTTCAACTGTCAGATTTGTAGAGAAAATGACGTCACACCGAGCCATACCAAGTAGAAAATGCTCGAAGGACGTCATTTTCTCGACAAATCTGACAGTTGAAAAAGGTAAAACTTACGCCTGCACGGTGATGCAAAGGGTGCAAGTCTGCAACCTTTTGTTTACGTGTACAGTATGTGAAGTTATTTTATGAAGGCAGAATTAACTGTTTTTTTTTCTCCAACAAAATAGAATATTGATTTATATTTGACAAGTTTATATCAATCTTAAGATCAAGGGTTCAAAAGTAACAACTGGTTTTAGAGCTGTGTTGCGGTTGATGTCAAAGAAAACTACACTTGAAAATTCTTATTACAAATTATAAAAAGAAAGTTTTAGACCACACAAATTTGTACAGAATATGCCAGTTAACTATATTTTAAGGGTTAGTATTAGATATGAAACGGATAGTGGTTTGGCCGGATACCGGATATTCGGCACGCTACCAGGGGGAGTCTGTAAACACTATCGTTGTGGTTTTGCTATGACTTCATATTTTAAGGCACGAAAACAACATGTTTTATCAATGGTAGATAGAATACTACCGATGGAGACATTAGACATTGTCTCCTTGAAGCCATTGGACTAGTTATATTCTATCTACCCTTGATAAAAGATGTTTTCGTGCCTTAAAATATGAAGTCATAGCAAAACCACAACGATAGTGTTTATAGACTTCCCCCCCAGGCCGGAGCGCCGGATATCCGGCTACCGGATATCCTACTACTAACATGTTTTTACACTACCAGGATCACAGGATAATAAAAATCTTTGCGCTTAACCACTTAAGATAGTTGTGAGAATGGATCTGTCTTTGTTGAGAAAAATAGAATTAAAAAAAAGCTGGAGAAAAGAAAAAATATTCAAGTGCTTATTATTATCTATTAAAAGTTAGTCGAGTGACTGTTTTAAAACGTTTATTTTATATTGATACCTGTTACTTTTTTGTTGGGATCCATCGTTATAAGTTCGAAGACAGCAGACGAAGCGACCGAAAAAGAAATGGCAGTTAAAAGAACATACCTAGGAAACGAGATTTTTTTATAGTGCACAAAACATCGAGTCGCGACTGAAAATCATATTTGGTTGTTTTTTTTTTTATCAAACAAGTGTGGCTGCTGTGTTCGAGGTCATATCACAATAAGACACTACAAATGTAAGTTAAATATTCTACTTAACAAGTCACCCATAAAAATCGAGATAGCTGTTTAGAACTCGAAGTTCCTATCCGATTAGGTTAATTAACATTTAGTGTTGATTAGGCAAGTGTTTTACCAGGGCGACATGACTATCAATGAGTATCATGTTGATACATATAAACGGCTGATAATTACAGTATTTGTAACGAATTTCTTGCTAACTAGAAGACTTTTATTTCTTCTTTTCTCTGCGTTCCTGGTGATACATTTTTCCCAAAATATGCATTTCAAATTTTAGGACTAGAATATTATCTAGATCTCAAGACTGATCTCTTAAGTGGTACTTAAGGTTAAAATTTGAAATTGTATTTTTGTATAATCATCACATAAATAGAAGTAACTTATGATATAATGAAGTTCTTATATTCGGAATCTAAGTTAGCTTCGCATTACACTTAGGCGCGACGCATACAGACGGCGAGGCATAGACTTGGGCCGTGGCACACTAAACCCGTCCCATCACGCTGTGTACACTACGCCTTATATTTTTTATCCGAATAAAGGACTAGGATCACTGCCATGTATCCTTTTCCTAACGTTAGTGCTTGTGTGCGTCGGTTGGTGCGACGTTAGGGAATAGGTAGTCTTATAAAGGTGCGTCCTGCACACAAAGGAGCGAGCAAATTCGTTCTTAAAATATCCTTGACTTTAATTATATTGAACGTGTGCGGCGAAAGGCATGCCACGAGTAGGGATGTGACGTTCTACATAAAAAAACGATGATTAACTAATCGATTATTTTTTAAACATGACAAATCGATGTATTATTAATCGATTTTTCTTTAAAAAATAATCGATTTTTTCCTAAATCATTAAAGCGAAGACTATTGACAACGTGACACTGTCACTAAATGCGTCACATATCACATAATTATAATTAATGTACAAATCAAAAAAGTCGCGTTGCTGAATTGTCTTCGTTGTCGATTTCTTTCGCGTTTCGCAGTACACCTGGATATCAGGGGCGTTTACACCGCAAAGCCCAGGGGCGTCAAGACGTGTGCAACTTTTACCGATATGCGATACCATATCGAACTCTGTTTCAATAAACATAAAGATTGAATGGCTGTGTCCGCGTCATCAACGATATTTTATTGAAGAAGTTAGTGAATACAGTTTGTTTTGGTACGGGCCTATAATTGGTCGCGCGAATTTTTACGCGCCTGTGAACCCCAGGACTTAATTCGCCAGTTGGTACATTCTTACTTCTAACCTCCATTGTACATTCTTATTGACAGTTATGGTACTAAGCTATTATCTATGGTACTAAGATTTGGGCCATAGTCCACGTCACGTGCGGAACTTCATACGCCTTTATATGGATGTGCAGGTTTCCTCACGATGTTTTCCTTCACCGTTTCATAGCAAGTGGTAATCTGGGATGAAAATGAGATAACACAACACGATGTGAGAATCCACATAATTAAAACATTAACTTATTTCTATGCTTTGACAGCTAGGCATGGCCAGTTATGTCACTTGTACCTATTAAACTTTGGATCAAAGGGGGTTTAAAGGTAATAGCTGACTATACGAGATGTTGGGCCTAATTTCAAGGAAAACAACTCGCCAAAAATGTTATTAAAAACGATAATAAAATATATATGATTTCACAAAGGAATAAGCTAGAAATCCTATAATTTTAAGGGTTACCTACTGTAACTTAGTTTCACATTTTTGCCAATGGTGCCGATATTGTTGTACTAAACTAATTGTATCGTGGTCCTTTTCATGGTCGCAGTCGGTTCTGTCCAAGTTAGTTTAATGAAAGTTTGGCTACAACAGAATTGGGTAGGTGTATACTAGTAATCTTAATCTGACACGGTTCCGTATTAAGTGACTTGTTACGATATGTATAAAGGCGGATTAGGGCTTTGTAAAAAAATATAAAATCGATAAGGAAATGTAAATGTTAACAGTAAATTAAAATGTAAAGTTTGAGAATAAAAGCAAGTATATTAATGTGGATGTGTTTAATATTATTATTTACTAGCTTCTACCCGCGATTTTGTTCACGCACACGTTGATTATGCAATATTGTTATAGATTATAGAATACATCTTAATCTGATGTATAAACAGTGATACTGTAAAGTTTCATCAAAATCCGTTCAGTAGTTTTTTCATGAAAGAGTAACAAGCATCCACCCTCGCAAACTTTGCACCTACCTAATAGCTAATATCTATACTTCAAACAACCGAAGTGCCTGTGATGTACCAAGTAGGAAGTATCTTGTATAGTGTTAAAGAATGGACATCATCTCTGTTCAACTGCATACCAGGGCCCCAAGTCTGCTAGTCGTCGTGGAGTTGCTAAGACTCCTTTTTTTAAGGCATAAAAATTACATCTTGTATCAATGGTAACTAGAAATATGACTAGTTAAATTGCATCAATGTGACAATATCTAATATCTACACTGCTCATATTCTAGGTAC
This sequence comes from Ptilodon capucinus, assembly GCA_914767695.1. Taxonomy (NCBI): domain Eukaryota; kingdom Metazoa; phylum Arthropoda; class Insecta; order Lepidoptera; family Notodontidae; genus Ptilodon; species Ptilodon capucinus. Next base: position 10,420,251 of record OU611823.1, on the reverse strand, counting down.
GATTGAAAAACCGGCCAAGTGCGAGTCGGACTCGCGCAATAAGGGTTCCGTACCAATATCTATAAAAACGAGCAAAAAAATCACGTTTGTTGTACCGGAGCCCCCTTAAATATTTATTTTATTCTGTTTTTTAGTATTTGTTGTTATAGCGGCCACAGAAATACATAATCTGTGAAAATTTCAACTCTAACTATCACGGTTCATGAGATACAGCCTGGTGACAGACGGACGGACGGACGGACGGACGGACTTACAGCGAAGTCTCAGTAATAGGGTTCCCGTTTTACCCTTTGGGTACGGAACCCTAAAAATGTGGTATAGTATACTCCACGACGATAGTGTTGGTAGAGTTGGGGCCCTGATGTAAGTTTACAAGTAAGCAGAGCCTGTTGATGAGCCTTTGTTAACTCAGTGACCTTGGCCTACGCAGTCCGTACGCACGCTTGTCACTCGCAGACGCGTCCCTCCGCTTACAATAGTTGGGATGAACAATGCGGCTATTCCTGAGAACCAAGTAAGTTGGTAGGTACCTAATTTTGTCCAAGTGTTCGTCAAATGGGTTTAAGGTTTTGTATTTAACTGTGTTTCTTTTAACTTGTGTGCGTGACAACACATTGTATTTTATTTAAGAATACAAAACCAACGTATAAATCTGATTACTTTTTATAGTACCTACCTGAGTATAGTACGTAGGTAAGTAACTTCCTAATTATAGTCTCTACGCAATTACTAATGAATACTAAAGTTCACCAAATACCTAATGATATGGTAATGGAAGGACTTCTACGTAGGTACAGTTATTCCTATTGGGAGAAATGCTTAAAATTTATGTAGTTGTACCTACATATTATAAATTATTTAATTTCCAGTAAATAGGTAGTATATATTTATACAGGAGAGCAATAGTGGTTACGTTAATGTAGTTTAGTTATTCATAAAGATGAAACCTCTAATAAATCTAATGCATTGTAAAGCAGAAACTAGTATATCATTGTGGGGTAACTATGGTTGAGACGAATAAGTACTTCTGAAGCTTTCGTTTTGAATCTCGTGGATAAATCTAGTAACTTTGTTCGTCCAAGGGCGGTCGCGCGGCGTGCATGAGAGCTACGCGTGTCGTCGCGTGATGGCCGCTTCAAAACAAGCGGCCGGATGCGGGGAGCGGGGCGGCCCCCGCACGCATGCGGGCAACCGGCCTCTCAGTACTGTCCCACTGCTAAGCGGGACGCCACGCACGCGTATAACAAACAACAATGAAATACATAGATACTCAAAAAGTAATAGCTGCGGTACAATGCAGACCTCTGCTATGGAAAAGGAAGCACGGTTTGTACAAAGAAAAGGAGGCCAGGGAGAATGCGTGGCGCGAAGTATCAAATGCAGTGATGCCGGATTATAATTGTTTGAGTGAAATCGAGCAACAGGCCGCTGGTGAGTTGTGTACCTACTTCAATAACGCTTGGCGCGCAAACTGTAGGGCTGTTCTTATAATACTGTTAGATTTTTTTCGTATAATATTTATTGCACTTGTTTAAAATAAACTTTATACTTATGTTTTCTACACAACGTCTCTGCTCAATTCTTTTAGATTGTATAGATAGACAAATAATTATAATTATATTTTCTATACTTTAATATCAAAACAAGCCTTCCTGACAAAAGCGGGCGAATTTTAGGTCTGTGGTCATAATATACTTTTTTATACTTCATTAATTTAAAATGTATTATTAAGTACTGAATTTGTACCACTTGTGACGGAATACTGAATAGAGGTACCGCTATGAAGATAGTAAAGTTAATGTGCCCTATCTACCTCCCTATTAGTGATAAGACAATACACTTATATGTACCGATTTTTTTTAAAAATCATGTTAACATTATATTACATTGATAAGTATTATAACGCACAGCTATCCACTTATTTTTCCAGTTTAAACTTTGATTCAGTAGTTATCTTATACATGTCACACTTCGTTCGCATTTTACGGATTTGAATATAATTACTTTTATTTTTAGCTAAAATTGTTAATATTTAATCTGTGAAGATTTGTTAATAGCACGGGACTACATACTTGTATTTTAATATATTAATACTATTTGTCTGTAAATCTTCCTAACAATAATTAAATAAATAAACTTATTAGCGTGTTACCTATCTGCATAATAAACATACAATTATCCTTCTTTACAGATAAGCGAATCCAACAAAGGTGGCGCACAGCGAGAGACACATACATTAAAACCAAGTTCGCCGAAGAAAGCCAACTACCAGGCTGGGCCGATAAGAAAAAGTATGCGTTTTATGATATGCTTTCATTCTTGGACGGGGCTGGGAGAAGAGTTCCGAGACAGTACAACGAACTAAATGATGAATCTTCTGGAGAGGAGTCCCTAGCAGAGACTGCCCGGAAAACTGCGCCTTTACCTGCAACGAAAGCACCTCCATCAGAGCCCGAGAAAAAAAGAAAAAGGAAAGATAAAGAATCTAATATCGAGCAGTCCAACGAGTTGGAATTAGCAAAAGAAGATCTGGCGTTCTTTCAATCCCTACAGCCAACGTTGAAAAGGTTTAACAATTATCAGAAGATGATGTTTCGGACGAAGATTCTGCAGGTTATCATGGACATGGAGGCTCCTAATGTCCACGAGGCGGATGTGACATATACGCCGGCCGCTAACGTTACAAACGAAGTTCGATCCTCTCAGTTTGATCCTATGTCGTACACTATTACTGTCAAAAGCGAGGTTGAACCTGATGATGATACTAACGATGAGAACATCTAGCCGATAGGAAAAGTTTGTGTATAGATTAAGTTCAGTGGCGGCCCTAGGGCGGTGATACCTCATAGTTAACGACGTGACGCTATTAAGTGAGGCGTCAAGGAGGAGCGTTACAACGATTCGATTTGAACATTCGAATTTTATATTCAAAGGGGCGCCACTTTGAGATCTTGCACAACCCACAAAAAGTGCTAGGGCCGCCCCTGATTAAGTTACTATTTTTTTTTGTGTTGGTTGGCGATATTAATTTACAAGAGACTAACATGGCATAATAACCTAAGCGTGCATGGTATTAGTCTTTCCTATCCTGATTCTTGAAGTAATTCTTATTCGTAGACTTTATTAGGTAACGCACACTGGAGACTGTTGGCTTGAAAATCATTAGAACCAAAACAGAATATCTGTTATGTGATTTCGGCGGTGTCTCCAGTGCGGTGCCCATAACGATAGATAACAACGTAATACCAGCTTGCTCAGACTTCAAGTATTTCGTTTCGTTACTCCAATATGACGGAGAGGTAGACCGGGATGTAAAGCGACGAATAAATGCAGGATGGCAGGAGTGGAGACAGGTTACCAGCACTACTTGTGATCTAAAAATGCCGTTAAAAGTAAAGGGCCGAATCTACAAATCGGTTATAAGACCGGTGATTATGTACGGCTCAGAATGCTGGGCAACTAAAGTGCGTGAAGAGAAACGTCTCCACTCTGCCGAGATGCGAATGTTGAGATGGATGTGTGGAGTGACGCGAATAGATAAGGTGAGACATGTGTATATCAGAGGTAGTGTAAAAGTAGCGCCCATAACAGAAAAAGTAAGAAGTAGGAGATTACTATGGTTTGGACATGTGATGAGAAGAGATGAGAATCATGTGACTAAACGAGTGATGAGTATAAATGTGGACGGATATAGAGCGAGAGGAAGACCCAAGAAAAGATGGATGGACTGTATAAAGGGTGATATGAATGAGATCGGAGTGGATGTCAGTATTACGGAAAAGCGAGATGAATGGAAGAAAAAGACATACTGCGCCGATCCCAAATAATGGGACAAGGTAAGGCAAATGATGAGACCTTATTAGGTAAGTTTATGAAGCATCAAAATTTCGGGTTCCCGTGAAAGGCAGGTAACCGCAGGTAGTTAATGACCACGGCGCGGGCGCAGATGTGTGGACACGTGCGATGCGCGGGCGCAAACGGCGGCGACGCGTCGCGGCCGGTGGAGCCTGAATGATTTATAATGTATGTACGTCAGCTGGTACCCATTATTGGCCGGTTCCTATAATCATGAGACGTCCCGCTTGGCTAAGGGACCGTTAATTTCTCAACGAGACCTGGACTGACTGACATTAGAAAAGCTGGTTATTTAAAAACGAATCGTCGGCGCCAAAAGAAACCGATCTCTGTGTCAATATGTATAACATATTAATTTCTGTGGTAAACGTCACGCCTTCACGCGTCAAAGTTCGCTCGCGCTGTCAATGTAATTTCGTTGAAAAATCGACTTTTCCGATGAGTCAATACAGTTCGTTATGGTAAAGCCTCCCATTTATGATACGGATTATTATATTATAATTTGTAATTAGAGCGCATGTGTTTTATATTTAAATGGTAGTTCCTTATTAGTCAGACCATGTTTGTTCTGCGCTAGATAACCCAACTCATTGAGATCAAGACATAACAATTTTGAGAAACAGACGAGGACATAAACGTTGATAAAAAAAAATCGAATTTCGATGAAATTTTCATACCATTCGTTTGTACCTATACCCGATACTTGTGCAAACGGCAAAGTGTTATTTCGGACTTCTGAAACACCGTGTATAAGCATAAGGCATATATAGTTTAATTATATCCCGTCGCGTTACTTTAAACGTAGTAACTTTTATAAAATGTTAATTCATGACGATGGTTTGATTTAAGCGTAGGCCACTTGAATCCCTGAGTTTCAGCCCACTGAGTTTCTTGCCGGATCTTCTCAGTTGAGGTCGCGTTTGGATCCGGTGGTAGTATAGTAGTATATAAGAAAAAAAATGTAAACTTGACAATTTGTAAGTGCCCCCATAGGCCTATACAAAATAAATGATTTGACTTTGAAAGCTGGTTCTGAAACTGAAACTGAAACCCGGATCTGAAACTGAAACCCGGTTGCGGGTTGGAATCTCATCAGCGGTAAATTTCAAAAATGTCAAATGAAAAAAATACTTACGATTTGACGTCTCGTTTCGAGATATCTCGAATAGAGATGAATCTCGATCGCACGAAAATCGGGGTACAAGCATTGCTAAGTTTGGGATCATACGATAAGTAGGTGTAGACTGACCGTATTTATTTATATTAGGGCCCGTCCATTAATCACGTGAAGTTTATTTTTAAATTTTTTAACCCCTCCCTCCCGCTTGGTGATACATGGTGAGGATTTAGACTAACCCTCCCCCCACCCAAAATCACGAGTATTTTTTAGTATCAGCAAAGAATCTTAAAATTTTTAGAATATTATCTTCAAATACAGGTGTAAAGTACCTATTATCAATTTTTTTCCGAAATTAAGGAGGTTTCCTGGCAACGGCGAGTCAAGGTCACACGCCAATTTTTGGTTGACAAATCGCGCGTTTGACGAAAAAATAAATACACGTGATATCTTACTTAACCGCCGCCCCCCCCCCCCCCCTGTGATATTTCGTGATTTTTTCCCGACCCCCTCCCCCCCTTTCGAGGCTCACGTGATTAATGGCGGGCCCCATATTATGTGTAGTGTGAACTGTGAACAACTTTATAAGAACCCGCTCTGTATTTATCTTATTGTAGACCTATAATTTATTTGCAATAAGCGCAGTCATTACAATTGGTATAAATTGCAATACAACATTCGCTTCGAGTATTTTTATTGATACTTTATTTAATTTAAATACACGAACACGCGAGCGCCCGAACGAAAACGACGCGATAGTTAAGCGGGTTTCAGACTACGCTATAATATAATAGCATATAGTATATAGCTCATAGCACAACAATATCGCGCACCATTCATTGTTATGGACACGTTCACACTGTACTGTACTATATATTATTGGCTATATATACTATATATATATACTATACGCTACAAATTGGTGCAATGCGCTGTTTTTTTTTTTTTTAATGGACTACGCTGCTGGCCGTGAGTTGGCCTTTACAGCTTCACCGGAGGAGTGGCGAGTGCAGAGTGCGACTCCAGCCAAAGCCTTAAGGGCGGAAGAGGAGGGCAACTAGCTCAAGGGCGCCACATTGGGCACGACCTCGGCTTGGGCAGTTGCCGTGAGGGGAGAGGTAATGACTACGCTCCTAGGAGCAAAGATGCACCTACGAGCAGAAGAGGGGGTTCCTCGACCTCGCCGGCGAGGTCGGTGTCTGTTTGAGGCTGGTGTAGGTGTGTTGGGGCCCTCTCGACGCCCGGGTCGAGGAGGGCGGTGATCGTGTCAGGAGGATCTATCAACACATGCCGCGGACGGCGGCGTTGTGCTGTTGTGTGCACGGGGTTTGGCTCATAATTGCCGGCGGCGACAATTAGAGAGAGTGAATGCGACGCGGCTTTTTTAAAATAGCGTTCGGTTCATGCTATGCTCTATCGCGCGCCGCCATTTTCCTTCTCCCTCACCCCCGGCCGTCCCGTCAACTGAGCTTGCTATATACTATAATTGCTTGCGATAATATCGCGTAATGTGAACGCCATGCTATGCTATACTTTAAAGCATCCATCTTTGCTATACTATATAGCACAATAATATAGCGTAGTCTGAAACCCGCTTTACGCGCCCGCGCATCAGAGTGACCTTTACCACTGACCTTTAACACTGTATGAATTAAAATATAAAATAAAATATCTTATTTTTCTTCAACTGCGATTATTGGGCTACCATTTTTTTTACTCTTATTTAATAGCTAGCTGTCCCTGCGACTTCACACGCGTGGACTTTAGGGAGATTACCTGGAAATAATGGTTATATATTCATCCCGCGGAACCCTAATGCTTTTTCTAAAATAAAAGTGGCCTAAGTTTCGCCTTGAAAGATCAGCTATCTGCCAGTGAAAGTCTCGTCGAAATCGGTTCAGCCGTTTGGAAGTTTACCCGGAACAAACAGACAGATAGACAAAAATTTTAAAAATTGCATTTTCGTTGTAGTTATCTTGTATACTTTCGCATTTGTTAAAATAATGTTATTTTGATATTACAAACAAACATTCCAATTTTATTTATTTGTATGTATAGATATTTTTTTGGAACTTTAGTAAACTGTTATATAGTTAATTTCATAGCACTAAAGTAGCAAGAATCAATTGAACGTTGAAACCGAAGTCCGAACAGTGTATGCCGATCGACCAGTTAAACAAAACGAACGTTGCGCGGTCGATGCAATTACTACAAAGGTGCGCGCGCGCAGCTGACACTCCACCTGCCGCCATCTTTAACATTTCTTTGAGTTTTTTTTCGCCATCGGAGTTATTGGCCTATTTTTTTAAGGCGCAAGCTGTCTTAGCAGCTGACGCCCGCATCGTTTGGTTATAAAGCTTTTGTTGCCGCGGCTGCGCCCGCGCCGGCGAGCGGCGACTCGGGTGAACGTTTCTCAAGGCGATGTCTAGGATAATAGGACACGGCAGCTGCCAGATTGAAAGGTTTGAGGCCAGGTGTGGGTGTTTCCACGTGGTTTCTTTAACTTTTTGTTGAACCTTACAAACTTTTTTTTTGCAGTAAGAAATAAGATCTATTGTGTTTTTATTAAATCAAAAATGTTCCCATCAAATCATGGGAAGGTTTTATTTATAATGTTATCACTTAAGCTAAGTCAAAGGCACCTATTTGTAGATAGAGTCATGATTTATTTTCAGCATCGATGTACGTAACATACCTTACTTTGCTCAACCACGAGTTCGTAGGATTCGCTGTTCGCTGTAGAATATACAACTGGACTTCCTTAGCTACTTAATGCCCCCCGCACACAGGGGCGTCTAAACACAAGCGTAATTTTATTCTAATACCAAAAGGAACTATTGACTCATAGAAAAAGTTGATTTTTAGGGCTCCGTACCCAAAGGGTAAAACGGGAACCTTATTACTGAGACTTCGCTATCCGTCCGTCCGTCCGTCCGTCCGTCCGTCTGTCACCAGGCTGTATATCATGAACCGTGATAGCTAGAGAGTTGAAATTTTCACAGATGATGTATTTCTGTTGCCGCTATAACAACAAATACTAAAAAACAGAATAAAATAAATATTTAATGGGGCTCCCATACAATAAACGTGTTTTTTTTGCCGTTTTTATAGATAATTGTACTGAACCCTTCGTGCGCGAGTCCGACTCGCACTTGGCCGGTTTTTCGACGAAATTACATTGGATGCGCGAGCGTATTTTTAGGCATTGGGACGTGGATTTTACCATAGAAATGTAATCTTTAGGTATATTGATACAGAGTTCGTTTTGGGTTTGACAAACATTTTGACGCACGGCTTTTGCCTCTAAGTATGTTGTTGGCTTTATATAAGAGTCGCATTAGTGTTGTGTTATATTTAGTTAGATCGACTCTTGTGGTCTTCATTACGTCGTCTCTAGCTGCATAATTACTTATAGATTCTTAGTTTAGTGGCAGTGGTAGCCTCGTGGGCAAGAACGCCCGCCTTGAACATAAGGGGTGCAAGTTCAAACCCCTGGCCCGCACCGCTGAGATAATTTTCATGTGCGAATGTCATTTTCAACAATGATTACCACTTGCTGAACGGTGATGGAAAACATCGTGAGGAAACCTGCACGTGTATAGAAAGGCGTGTGAAATTCACCAACCCGCAATGGGCCAGTGTGGTAGACTATGGCCCAAATCTCCCTCGTATTGAGGGGGAATGTGCCCGGTATAATGGCAATAGGCTCGCCCCCTATTGGGACCAAAATACATCGGCGAAGCGTGGGCGCACTGCAGTGCACCTCTGCCTACCCCTTCGGGGAATACAGGCGTGATGATGTATTTATTTATATTTTATTCTTAGTTTAGTTCTCATTCCAATGTTGTCAGACGTAACATGTTCTAATATTAATTTCGCGTGAACTTATTTCTGAGTAAGAACTTCATAATCGGCCCGGTGAACTAGTTTGAAAGTTATATTACGAGCTTACTAGCTACAATTAGATTGGGTTAAACCATGTCTTCACACGTCTGCACCCTTCTAAAGTAGATATACAGGGTGTAGCAGCAGTCCGAAATAATACTCCGGGTACATTTACCGTAGCTCATATGTGGATGTTTAGTGAACATATGGATGCATAGTGACAGATTATATCTAACTATCATAGTTTTGGAGTAATAGACCTTTGAAAATATGTCACAGGTACCGTGTTCTGGCCTTTGGGTACACCGATAACCTTATTCAGCAGCGTAAACTTTACTTATTAGAGGCGGCTATGAATATTCACAAAATAGAACATGCAAATTTTACATAGGACTCGAGATATTGAGAGTTATAGAAATTGATACCAAAAAAAGTTGAATAAATATGGTTGAATTTCGATCAAATTTTTATACCATTCAGTTGTATACTCGATACTGATACAAACGTCAGAGTATTTTTTCGGACTTCTAAAGCAATCTGTATATTATATATTAGATCCCTTGTTTGTAAGACAATAGGATGAGGTAAAATTTCGTATGACAAAGGCCCCAAGTAACCTACGCTATGACGCCGAAGTCGCTATGACTGAATTTTTCAAGGTATGAAAACAACATCTTTTATCAATGGCAGCTAAACTATGACCATTCAAATAACTACAAGGTGACAATGACTACACTGGTCATATTTTATCTATCACTTATGCAATCACTTATTTTCATACTTTAAGAAAAACCGGCCAAGTGCGAGTCGGACTCGCGCACGAAGGGTTCCGTACCATTATCTATAAAGACGGCAAAATAATCACGTTTGTTGTATGGGAGCCCCCTTCAATATTTATTTTATTCTGATTTTTAGTATTTGTTGTTATAGCGGCAACAGAAATACATCATCTGTGAAAATTTCAACTCTCTAACTATCACGGTTCATGAGATACAGCCTGGTGACAGACGGACGGACGGACGGACAGAGAAGTCTTAGTAATAGGGTTCCCGTTTTACCCTTTGGGTACGGAACCCTAAAAATTAAGTCATAGCAACTCTGCAACCATAGTGTTAGGGGCCCTGAAATTTAGTTAGGACCGGCCAACTAAATTCTTTGGTATAGATACCTCATAGGTACCTGTACTGGTTTTAGGGTAGGGTTTGTGGCGCACCCTATATCTCGCCACGAAACACAACTACCGACAGTCGCTACTAGATGGCGCGACTGTAGACACTACGCAATTCTACGCGTTCAATAAATTATCCGCCATACAAAGTACTATGAAAATCCTAGCTCGCGGTACTGGTGTGCTTAACGATCTGAACTATATATACAAATTCCCCGACAACATCACCGGGGTGTAGCGGACCCCGCCAGGCATACCACCCGCCTGACAGGAAGATCTTCCCTTTTCCGCCAAAGGTTCAAATTTAAAACGGATGGTATATAAAATCACAGGCCCAGGTAGCAAGTCTCGCGGAGCGCCCATAATTACTAGTGGCATGGTCTAAGTAAGTTCTATTGCATACTATTATTATCTCTAACGGTCTGTGTAAGTAACTAGGTCACTGAAAGAAACTCCACATGCCAGAACTAACTTGTATGGAATGAGGCTTCCTTGTATTGAAGTAGAAATTTCACGAGAGCTTACTATGACTTACTTAACTTTGGTATGAAAAGCATTCGGCGTTGACTAGGTTGAGTTTATTAACCGACATCAAAAAGGAGGTTCTCAATTCGATTAGTATTTTACGCTAGATCTTTTTAGTCGGGGGTCGAAACAGATTGTATGGTCATAAATACTGATTTTACTTACTGTGAGACTGGCAAATACTGACTTTACTGTCCTAACTTTAAAGGGAAACCCCAATATTTACAGAACTTGAAACAAAGTGTCTTATTTACAGGGTGTATCAGAAGTCCGAAATACGAAATACGCGCCGCTGATTACAAGTCGTCGCGACGTCGTCATAAGGGGTCTTGACGCTCACTATACGGTGTCACGACGCTCACTACAAAGCGTCGCGACGCTCACTATAAGGCGTCGCGACGTTCATCATATGGGGTCTCGAGATTCATAAACAACGAAGTTATCAGAAAACACACATAAAATAATATACGGTTGAATAAAGGAACCTCCTCCTTTTGGAAGTCGGTTAAATAATTAACCTGTCTATGTTGCTCATGTACCTAAATATATCTCCACTTTCTCCTTTAAACCAAAATTTATTTTTCAAAACAGTTCAATTCAGGATCTTTATTAAACATATTGGCTTTAAAGGTGAAATTCCGCATGTCCAATGACACCAGACGTAAGGACCTCGAGTGACTAGCCGCTGCGCTCGCGCCGGTCCTCGACCTATCACCAACTACCAGGCAATAAGGCCTGCAAGAGTGCGTTCGGTCAACTTGTCCGGCCGCATTATTATGTGGCTGTCGCACCAACAGAACCACCTGCTTGCACTTTTCTGTAATTAGTTCGTGCATACGTCCGAACAATGGCTAGGGAAAAGGTGAATGATATCAGGGTATCAGTAAAATATAGGAGTTAGCTTTTTATTTTATTTATACGGTATCTGTACACCTACCTTTATATTTTTAGAATTACTGTCTATGCAGCCAGAATCTTTTTAGTATGCAACTAGAACACCCGCTTTATTTTTTTAATGTTACATAACAAATGGCACCATGGCATAAGTACGGTATCAGCGCTCGGGGCCCCATGGATCGATGGTGCACACCGTTAGAGAAAGCACCCTTCTTGAAACTAGGTCACGTGCCCCCATGGCTCGGACCCTCGCTACCAGGATACCAGAACCACGCAAGAGGTTGCCATTAATTGTGCTGACACAGATAAAGTTTTTTTTCTAACATTTCAAATTTGGAACCATAGTATAACAGTCACAAAATGAATGAATACTTTTTCGTTAAAAAATCACCACACAGATTATTAAAATGTATGATAATAAAAGTAGGTATGTTTTTTTTATAAACAGTCTTCATTTTCCATTTGCGAAGAATTTCCTACCTAGTATTATCTTCACACGCTATTTACGCCATAAATTTGATGGCATATAGCTTTTTACACTTTATTTATTTTATCTGGGTTAATACTCAAGTTAACATGCGCGCTTATCCCCGCCACCATGTGTCTATATGCCATTATTATGGGACACCGTATTTTATGGGAGCGATAACGCAATCGACTTTCCACTGTTAATTGTTTAAACGAATTAAAAAGATTAACATCTGGAAAAGGGAACCGGACTGAAATGGGTGTAATACTTACAAATGGCTATTCGCATTATTAGATACAGAAATCTATATGTTTATTAATTAATTAAAGCCTGCTCCGTTTTCTCGCTTATTACAAAGTTTATACCTATTCCAATATTTTACAGAAAAAAAAGGTTATTTGTTTTTTGTTATTACTTTTCCACTTTTGAGAACTAAACTGTTAGCTACAGCTAAACAATGGATTGTAACTTTATATGAATTAAGAACCTAATTGACTTACTTACCGAACCTATTCTAGTGATAATCAAACGACAGGTTACAGGTACCTGTTGTTCGTACCTATCCATACCAGGTCGTAGGCGTCTAATTGTATTATTCGCGTTTCATGGTGTCCTGGTAACTAGGGTCACGGAGGGTCGTAATGGGGTCGAGGACTCCGGTCGCACCCTCTGCATTCAGGGTTGCTGTGCCTAAATAATAATATTAATGGTACCTACATTGTTCCCTATGGCCTCCCATAGTTGAAACAATGGTAATAAATTATGGAGTCAGTTATACCCTAATTGATAGAAGAAAGTAAGTAAACCATGATGTAAGGTTAGAACTTAGTGACTGTTATCTTAGTTTAATATTAGTATAATTTAAAAAAAAAACATGTAAAGCTACTTTGCAGACTATTTGGATAACAGTAAAAGATAATAGCGCAGGTGACGGGGCGGGAATCGAACTCGATTAAATGTTAATGGCAATGCAATTAATAGAGCTCACTGCGCACGTCCCGGAATCCTTCGAGGTATAGGTGTAGTGTCAATGTGCGTCCTCGAACTCAGTTGTGGAAAGTTTTTATAACCGAGCGTACACACGCTAGCACAGACAACAGGGACGGGGGAGTGGAATGACCATAATGTAGCCTTCAGTCTCGAAGCGAGATATCGCTTTCGTCTGCCTTAGCTATTGTGACTCAACGGTAGATATCCACATGATGGACGGATCAACTAGATAAAAAAATAACGAGTGGATTCTATGTTTTTTTTAATTCAAAGTAATTTAAAACTTGCCAGCTATGTTTAACATCTGAAATTATGTCATAGACTATATGAATAATCTATGATTATGTATAATTTATGAACTTCGTGTAAGCGTGTTTAAAAAAAGTTCAGTTTATAAAACGTATCTACGTTACTTTTGTTTTATTTCTCGGAACTATTTTCTGTCGAATGGCAAGCCTTGGGAGAGGTCGTTGATTGCAATGCAACACTTCGTTCGCTATGCTGCGCTGTAGTCATTTAGAGTTTGGTTATACTGTAACAGGGCGTGGTGTGTGTTTTGATCATTTAATATTAGGTACACATAGGTTATTCCCATTTTCACTAGCTACTAGCAATGTGACGCCTAATTAAGTAATATCTAAGGTAAGGCGAGGCCTAAGCAACGATTTCCGTTTCGCCATTAGTTTCTCACTAGGAAACTCTTATATGAAATTTATTTTTATGTGGATTTTCATTTGCGTTTTTAGGGTTCCGTACCCAAATGGTAAAACGGGAACCCTATTACTAAGACTTCGCTGTCCGTCCGTCAGTCCGTCCGTCTGTCACCAGGTTGTATCTCATGAACCGTGATAGTGAGAGAGTTGAAATTTTCACAGATGATGTTTTTCTGTTGCCGCTATAACAACAAATACTAAAAAACAAAACAAAATAAATATTTAAGTGGGCTCCCATACAACAAACGTGATTTTTTGCTCGTTTTTATAGATAATGGTACGGAACCCTTAGTGTGCGAGTCCGACTCGCACTTGGCCGGTTTTGGAAGTTCCAATACAGTGAATATTTTTGCGAGGTTTAGCAACGCGGACGACTTTCTAAAATTAGAGTTGCCTAAGCATAGGCGTCGCCGATTGGTGATATGATTTATGGCACAACTGCTTAGCTATTAGACATCATATTTAGGCTTGTCGTAGTGATAACGGGTATAAGGTAGTGTTTGTAGCACGTGGAGAGCCTAATCTGAATAGAATAAATAAATGGCATGGTTTTTGCAATATAATATGGATTGTTGGCGAGACCATTGCTATATATTGTATAATTGTATACTTAACTAGTGTAATTGTAATTGTATCGTTCTAGTTAAATAAATAAATAAATATTGAGCCTATTGCATATACTTAGTAACCACTTGTTTTGGAGAGTCAACACGGTCTTCTGACTTCCGAAAGACGTAAATCCTACAGGTTTACAAACAATAGTAGCAAGTAGTCGTCACCCGCACGAACGATCACAAAATTGATTTGTCAATAACTGTACTCTGCGCGTGTGTGAGTGCTGTGAACACGAGACGTTTGCGTGTGTGTCTGCATTTTGTTTACGATATTGATCAATCAGGCGCCTGCCACGTAAATTAAACATAAGGGTACCGTCGCTAATAAAAGTGTATTGATTTAATAAACTTTGTTATTGTCCGCATTTAGTTATTCCTGTTGAGTATTTTTTGACAGGTGTGGTACTTTTTAGTTACATTTATGTTGTTCTCCCTAATTTGATTGACAGTATACTGAATTGAATTAAACCATTTACTTTAGTCATTTAACTAAACCCATTGCATTATTTATAGTTGTGTCAAGAATTAATTTTAAAGACGCCAATGAAAGTCAAATCGTCGTCTCTTTATCAATATACAAACTGACGAACTGTCCATTGTACCTAATATTTTTTCCAAGATGGGAACACCATTAGTGTTCAAAAGTTGGGTTCTACTCCCATTCAGCCTAGGGTCATCGTAACGACAACTGCTGCCTTTCAGATATAAGAAAATAGAGAGGTGTAGAGGGCGGTAGCAATATGTTTTAATGTTTCTGTTGCCTCAATGGTACAATAAATAATGTTATTTTTATAAAGTTAGCGTAACAACTATGCTTGTAGACTATCAACTTGGCTAGAGGCGCACGCGGCGCTACTATAGAAATAACAACATTATTCTTGGACAGCAGAAGTACCAGGGTGACATGTACGGCAGGCGGTTTATTAACGGGCTTAAAAGGCGCATCTGCCTTAGTTTGCGAATAGCGCACACACACGGCCGGCCCTTAGCAATGCGACATTGCTGCCATACAGTCTGGTTTGCCTTTAAGAGCTATCTGCGCGAGCTATAAATACATATAGTCCTTACGTAGGAATTATTTTAACCAATAATCATGAGTAGATTCTTGTTTTGATTCACAATTTTACTACTCCCATTCAATCAATTCCATCGTCCATGCACGAACGAAAACGCGGTACGACATAAAAATCTTATCGATTCTCTTCAATAAATTATTCTGTTATTCTACAAACAGATAGGAATAATGTCTCCCAGACAAGAGCTCGAAGGGGAGGGTAAAAATAATATTGTACAGTGGGCAACTAATATAAGGAAAATTGGTGGCTCGTTGTGTAGCCTGTAACTCATATAATTTTGCACAAAGAATATTATACTCACTTGAATGTGCGTTGGAATATGGCTTGCTTTTTCCTCATCATAAATGTTGGTCTGTTCCATCGTTTGCCTATAATAATGTGTGTGCTAGCCACCACCACGTTTATCAAAAATTTATAGGAAGATAATATCCATTTACAGAGGCATTGTAGAACACTTTTGTACTAAAAATTGCTATAAATTTGGACGAAAAATCTATGTTTATTATCGTTTTACTACGCTTTTCTAGAATATGTTACATTACAAAAGTAGTTTGTGAATTCAGTTTAAGTGGATTATAACTTTCTGTACCACACGGGGATTTCTCAGGATAGTCTTAAGAGTATCCTTAGTCTAAGTCTAATACAATGTTCAATGACATCTTTGGAAAGCTATAGCGGTAGTATGGAGGAAGCTTGGTAATTGAATACAAAATAAATATTGGCACTTCGTCGTCTGCGTCTCAAGTACTCAAATGTGACTCATGCACGTCAGTTTATAGGGACTGATAGGGATAAATTAATAATATAGCTACTTACCAAAATCAGATACTTATGTATATATCTCTACGAAAGGGTCTGTCCATCAATTATAGTCTGATATACGTAGAGTACTTTTATTTTCAGTCCCTTACACACGAAAATCCTTACATCTGGCGACAGACAGACCAATTTGCGGGCCCGCTGCGCTGTTCGGTAGTCTAGCGAAAAAGCAAATTAAATATTTAATACTCGCAGTGAGGGAGTGTCGTCGGGACGTGAGCACACTCTTTTTTGAAATCATTTGTTTATTTTTAGTGAACGTCCATTGCTGAACGTGTTCTATTCTACTGGAGACGCGAATGCATAATTGATTGGTAGTAAAACTCTTTGGAGGCTTTGTTATCCTGGTAGATACGCATACAGTGCGATACCTTCTGAACCCCTGTCCCACTGTAAATATCCGATTATAATAAAACCATCTTAATTATTTATCTGACTTCCAAAAGGAGGAGGTTTCTCAATGAGGTGGAAAGGGGGTTGGGGGGGTTTAGGGTTGTTATGCATATTTTCAACGATTAAAACTCAAAAATTCGAGAAAAAAAAACGACTACATAAACCTAGGTGCACTAAAAAGCTAAAAATAACCCTTTAATTCAATACAGATGGAGTCGGTGCTAATTCATGTGTGCATTGATTGATTGGCACCTACTCCAAATGTAATGAATTATAAGGTTATTTTTAGTTTTTTAGTGCACCTAGGTTTATGAAGTCCTTTTCTTTTGTTTATTTTTTATAATAACGGCAAATTTTCTAGTCTAAACACACGTATGTAAGCATCTAAAAAAATAAACGTTATCTATACTACTACAATTTCTATTTTCAGAAATGAAACATGAATTTAAAAACAAAATCCATATATTTGATTGTCGAAGTAAGAAATAAGCGGATATTTTCGAGATTGCTGAAAATAGGGGACCGAGGGGGGTAACTAAGAATAACAGAAGGAAAGTTCTCGAAAGTCAGGTACCGTAACGGAACGATGATGCCAACTGAAAGAATACGACCGCGGAATAGCGAGCTTGTTATATTGAGGTGTAAAAGGCTATTTGACTCAAGCCACATTTTTTTAACTTTACAGGAGAGCATACTCATTCGACGCAGAAAAATTCGCTGGTTCCAAATATGTATTTAAGTCAATATCGCCCAAAAGTGTCGTATAAGTCAAATAGCGTCTTACCCCTCGATATTTATTTTTATAATCATTTAAATTAATTAAGCCCAAAATTAATTACCTCCACAGGTGACAAGAGGGCTGGCTCTTTCCTCGCTCAACGAATAGGACTTGCTATTCAACGAGGAAATGCAGCCAGCGGTCTTGCCACCATCCCACGCGGATCAAGTCTTTTTTAATCATTATTTATGTTTTTAGTTATTAATATTGTATCTTAATATAACTTGCTTTAAATTATAAAACAAAAAGACAGGTTTTTGATAAACAAGTGAATATAAAAATTTGCCTAATTCCTTTTAAATTTCAATATTTAAATTAATAGATAACGTCACGTGTGTAAGTATACAAAAAAAGTGTAAGTAAATATCCTATGGGAATGGTAAAAACTCCTTAAAAGGATTTTGATGAAACTTCTCAGTATCATTTCTTATACAGCAGAAAAACATATAGGCTATAATTTATAATAATAGTGAAAACTCTAGGTCAGCGCGGACGGAGTCGCGTGTGGAAACTAGTCTATACTAATATACTATAATACTAATATATATCAATAATATTATAAAGAGATAACTTAAAAACTACTGAACCGATTTCAAAAAATACTTTGCCGTTTTAAAGCTACATTATCTACTACTACTACTACTACTACAGCCCTTTTTAACGTCCCACTGCTGGGCACGGGCCTCCCCTAAATGCGAGTGGGATTCAGGCCATAGTCCACCATGCTGGCTCGGTGCGGGTTAGCAGACTTCACACATCTATCGAGAACTAGTCAAGCTTCCTCAGACGTGCAGGTTTCCTCACGATGTTATCCTTCACCGTTTCTTAGCAAGTGATAATCTCGATTAAAAATACCGACTCGACCATTAACATATTTCGTCACCGCTTGTATTGATCAATCATAATGTTATATGACTACAAATACATTTATAATGAAATGAGGTAGAAACGTAACAATAACATGCAAACCTTCAACCGAACGGACATAAATCAGGGTCTGGGGCCGTTGTACCCTGCGGAACAGGAAACAGTCGATGCACCCCACCCACACACGCGCACACTCCTTCACACACACTCTGCTCGCACCAAAAGCGCCTGTGTGCGTGACACGAATACACCAAAACGCGGAAGTAGCACATTAACATATATTTTCCACTCACACTGTTGCAGTTTTCATGGTATATCCACACGCCTTTGTTGCACACTATCACAGAATTTTCCTTGATTGTGTCAGTGTGTGGGTGCCGCCTTGTCCGCACGGGCTTGGGGGGTGTGGCTCTAACAATACGAGGTTTGAACAGAACTGGGATACCGTGTCGGTGTGCAGACGTGAATGTCTCAGTGTGCGTTACTGAGCTGAATAATGTTGGTACAGGATGTTTACTTTTGTTAATAATACTACCAAGATGCATAAATTTTAAAACATATAAATATTACCATATGTAAATGCTCCTTTTGACAAACACATATTGGTTTGTATTTGATTTATATGAAATTAGTATTTTTTTAAATTGCATAATATTATGACTTATTGAAGCACCTACTTATATGATAAAAAAGCGGAGAGGACCACTAATAAAATGTATCGATATTTATAACTAGCAGCCCGTCCCGGCTTCGCACGGGCTTATAATATAGCCTATGTTACTCAGTGATAATATAGTTTTCTAACGGCAAAATAATTTTTAAAATCGGTCCATTCGTTTTTACGTTATTTCGTTACATACAAAAATACCTACTACTACTACTACAGCCCTTTTAACGTCCCACTGCTGGGCACGGGCCTCCCCTCAATGCGAGGGGGATTCAGGCCATAGTCCAACACGCTGGCCCAGTGCGGATTGGCAGACTTCACACATCTATCGAGAACTAGACAAGTTCCCTCAGACGTGCAGGTTTCTTCACGATGTTTTCCTTCACCGTTTCATGGCAAGTGATAATCTCGGATGAAAATGAGATTCGCACATAAATCCCAGAGGTGCGAGCCGGGGTTTGAACCTGTACACTTTGATTTGCAAGGCGTGCGTTCGACCACTCGGCTACCACTGCTTACTGCAAAATTACCTATCTTTTCTCTTTATAATATTAGTATAAGTATAGAAGTATAGATTAGTATAGATATTGACTTTTCTATCCTCGTTTTAACAAACTTTGATAATCATAATGTCTAATATCTGATTAATTGTATGGTTTTAGAACCTAACCTAACACGTCAATTAGATTCTCGAGATTATTAATATTTATTATCCAATTTAGAAATAAAATGTACCATATCATATCAAACTGAACAATTCAGACGTATACAAGTTTTCGTTTGTAAAATCGCAATTCTAAAGCTATGTGAACTATCACTAACGTATGCCATCGCTCTAATATGCAATGAAATCACCATTTGGAAAACATACCACATCTGCACCCTATAAATATTTAAATGTGGAATACTACAGCCTGTATGTACAGGGTGCGGCGCGCACGTGTCTAGCGCGGCTCTGTGCGGCGCGGGCGGGGGAGGGCGGGGGCGGCGCGGGGAGGGGTCGTGGAGCTGTGCGGCGAGCCCGGCGCGCCCCCGTTCACGGCCAGGGGTCGCCGACCGCACCCCGGCTACGGCGGCGGCGTAACCCCGCTACGTAGCTACGGCTCGTAGCCGTAGCTTCCTCTTTTGTTTTAATTTCATGCGCTATGTAATTTGGTTGTTGATTATTTAGGTAAATTTTTTCCTGATTTGTCGATAAGGTTTGAAAGTATGTCACAGATTTCTTGCTTTTTTTTCAAATATTTATAAGGTTTTGTTTAATTTAGTAGGTCTCGTTTAATTTCTGTTTATGGGGCACATTATTTTACAGAATAAATATTTTATGATAACGTACTATCACTTGGAAAAGTTTGTTGAATTAATTCAATTACCAGTATTTACATATTTTAAACACTCCACGTCCAATAAGTAGCAAATAAATACTTTCAGTACTCATTTAATTTCTGTATACAGGATGATTGATACAGAAAGTAACCACTGTCATAATACATCAATGCTTATTTTTTGTTACTGCCTACTTATTAGACGTCAAGCATTTAAATAATGTAAATACTGGATAATGTTCTGTATACCAAGTTGCACTAATATGCATAAAATAAAAATATATAATATAATATACTAGCGGCCCGTCCCAACTTCGCACGGGTTTCTAATATCACCTATGTTACTCAGTGATAATGTAGCTTTCTATCGGCAAAAGAAGTTTTTAAGGTAATTCGTTACATACAAAAATACAAATATTTCCTCATTATAATATTAGTATAGATTAATAATAAAGTCGAGAAAAATACAATTAGGATTGACACAAATTATGAGTCAAAACGGAAGCAAAACTCAGAATAGGTGTTCTATTTTTTTATAGATTATGATATTCGTTTATTTTTGCTTGTGATTCTGCTAAGGCGTGCCTCCATCTTAACCTACTGATATAATGGCATATACAGGTACACATGAGCAGTACAAGAAATGTAAAAACAAAGTTTGAAAGACTCCCGATTTTCAGATGATTTCCAAATAAAATATTAAATAGATAATTCGTTTTTACCCTTATGTTATTTGCTCATAATACGTGTATCACGACCGTCGTAATCTAATCTATATGGGTATAAGCTTGTAATCACGGCATACGAGTATATAGTATTTATGGGATACCTGTGAAATATACGTTTGAAATTCGTCGGTGTTCAAAGGAGCCTTCGTTTTAATTAATGGAGTCCGATATATCAGGGCGCGCCCCCACCGGGGGGCACAGAAATATGTCCACGATATGAATTCTCGTTTGTATATGTAGGTAAGATTTAGTGAACTGTTGAACTACAAAATTGAATACGCTTGTAAAGTGTTTTTGTGTAAGTAATATTACACATTTTGACATAGATACGTTGGTGTGCTTACACATGGATTTAACTAAATCTGTTAGTGATTTTATAAAAAAAATATTTGACTTTTTTATCGCCCAATAAGAAATATTTCGAGGGTTGAACTTTACAAACTTTTTAACTTGACAGGAAAAATCACTGATTCTAAATACGTATGTATGTATATAAGTCAATATCGCCCAAATGTGTTGCTTATGTCTAATAGCCTTTCAACCCTCGATTTACACTCAGACACATAGAAATTTCAATCCATCTACAAGTCACCTGCCGTGACATTTTTCAATATAACTTTGACTTTGATGTCCAGACTTTGAATAATGTTTTATATAATTAACACAAAAACTGCAATCTAATGCAATTCCCAAAAATCATATTGTTAATTTAATACACAATTTCCTTTACTCATTATTGCCGCTCGCTCCGTCTTCCTAATTTCAAAATTGCTTACTAGGTACTCCAATCTTTTGCATTCCTAAACTCATGGTTATCATTATTTATTTTATTGCCTTTATAACTGGGACCGGGATGCAGTGAAAAATCAGGAAACAATCACGCAAACCGCGTCACTGTTACATAAGCGCGGGAAGGGGGGTTACGCAAGTGGCGGGGTGGGGGGCGCGGGGGCGCACGATCGATGCGCGGCCGTTCACCCGCCTGCAATGCGCCTCGCTCGCCGCACGCCTACCGGCCGGCGGGTGCACACATCCGCCTCTATTTTATGCCACCCTGGTACGTTTTGCCATGGCCGGGACGTTGACTTTGGGGAAAAACGGGTAAACGATGTTCGATCAATATGAAACTTTTGGTTCCAGTAACCACCGTTTCCTGGTCCTACGTAAACAGTATTTTTATCACAATCGAATTCCTTAAGAAAATACTTACCCCTTAGCGGCCTTAAATCAATCAATTAACAGAAGTATTATAGAAAAGTTAATTAATTAAAAATGTTATTATAGATGGTTTGTATAATGAATTTAAAATCTATAAACTTAAGGGTAGTTTTGTAATTTAAAATTGTACATAAAGCACAAGTAATTAAACCACACTGATACACTACTTAAAACAAAACAGCACTTAATGACAAAAACCATGAGAGGCATAAAGTAAATAATTTATTAATGTTTATTTAACAACACGCTGTATCGAACGTAGGCATGCCTACGTGACACAACGCTACGACCGCCACCGTAGCAGGTCTACGCGCGTGCTACGAATATATCTATAGCACATTTTATAGCACTTGGGATTGATTTTCCGGGATATTTGTATTCCACTCATGTTTTCCTGTTATTTAGGATAATGCCAGCCTCTCCGGGGCGACCAAGTTTCTTTATCCGATATAAAATTCAGATGTGTTTTGTATTATTGTCCGTACTGACAAAGTCTTAACCTATGTTTTTTTTTTATTGAATAATCAGGTCAAATTTTGTGGTAAAGTGACACTAGGTATGTTGTTTAGAAATATTTTGTTTTAAAGAGCTTTGGTATTCAATGGCGACTTCCTACAATAGTGAAACGAAGGAGAAACTGAATAACACATAATCAACGCAATTCCTTATAACTTTTTCGTCTTTAAATAATCACTAATGGTATCTTAAAACTCATGGCAGCAAATACTGTTACTTTTTCTTTTTTTTGGGGGTATATTATGAAGGCGGCCCTCAAAGCTATTAAGACTCTCACAAACAAGCGGGTAGAGACGCGCGCGGCGAATTTTTTACAACTTCCTAAATAAACACTATAATGAACACTATAATTACATAGAAGAAGCATATTTCTCTGCTAGATGTTATCGATCACACGGGCAAATTTATTATGGTGTGCCTATTGCCATAGAAATTCAATCTTTATGTGCATAGGCCGATAGTACATTTTCAAAAACAGTGGGGTGCAGTGTACCATTTTGGTCTCAATGGACAAGAAGGCGAGCAGTACACCCCCTCAGCGCGAGGGCGATTGGGCCATAGTCCAATACCCTGGCCCAGAGCGAGTTCGTGAACCTTACACAAATTTCAAGAGTTGGTCAAGTTATCTTAGATATGTTGATTTCCTCAACATGATTTCTTTCACCTTAAGCAAATTATGAAATGTTTGGTGAATCTACTAGGGTAACATAATATCAAAGGGTTAATGAAACCAATAAAAATAACGAGCTGAAAATAAACGCAACTGTCGATAGGGCATAAAATTGCAACGTGCCTGACCTACCCCTACCGCCGGCGCACTGCGGTGCCGCACAGCGAGGCTCAACCTCCACAGCACGATGTGCTAAGTATAGCATCCCAGACTGGTACACAGCCACTAAATTATACACCACTAGGTTTATTGTGGGGGGTGGGGACGACGCGAAACCTAAAGACTTTGGCAAATTTTCGAGAATCGATAACTTCCCCAAACCATTCAAAGACCATTATAATACAATAATAACGGTATTACAAACACTTTTGTTCTGAAAAAGTTTCATATAGCAATTTTCTCTGCAGTTCTACTAAGCGTCTTACACATAGTTTACTCACGCTAGTCGGTAGCGTTTACGTAAAAAACAAACGGTACCACGCATTTATCGGTCATCCGGACTACTAACAACTTGCTAAGCAAATATAGCGCATTAAATAACAATAAAATCGTAAAATACTTATCGACTAGCAACATGGCAAATGTATGAAGAAACCTATAGTACAAGTTCTTCTTCTTCTTTTTTAACGAATAAGTGAAATGATGATATTTTGATGGAATAAGATGAGGAATGCCTGCACCTGCGATATGCGGTATTTATGGCAATGTCGAGTAATTAAAGCAAGGACAAATTCAATGAATACACATTATAAATAAAAATGGATGATGACAGTGATAAAGATGGCCGATGAATCCATAGTACAAGTTAATATAAATATAATGAGACACTTATTAAGGTTTGTGTTAATCATATACTTCTAATAATGTTTTACAACCAAGACTGTTCGAAAGTATTCCTAATCTTGGTTCGTAGCTTGTTGCGTTCGAAAAGTTAAGGATACAGATTAGTTTCGTCGCAAAACAACCTTAAACATGTATAAACGAGTTGGTAGAGAATAAATATTTACTATCCACGATACAATGAGCTAATATCAAGAGCACCACGCGCATTATTACCGATAGATTGGAGATGCTTAATCCCTTAGAAATATAATAACAACAAAGAAATAAATCTGAATAAACTATTGTCGCAAAAATTGCCCTTGAGCAAAGTTCCCAAGTCCGCAGTGCCCAAGGTCTCCCGGCAGACAGTGCCAGTCTAGACGTGGGGTTCCAAGTGCATTTTTCTGTCTGGACCCCTCTTTACTCCAATATAGAAGCGAACCCTATCGCTTATGCGTGTATTTTTACTACCTATAAATCTTATTACCTTGTACCAAGGGCTTATAGTCGCGTGAATGTATATTTCTATATACTTCCCGTTAATTGTCCTTTGATGTACGTCTGGTACGTTGAATGTAATTATTTTTGTGTTGTAAAGTTTTGAGATGTGGTAGGGTCTGCGAGTGTATTTTGAAATTTGAAATTAATATAGCGCTATGCATTATCACGCCAGCTGTAATCTCCGAAGGCGTAGGCAGAGGTGCACTGCAGTCCACCAACACTTCGCTGATGTACTTTCGTCCCAATGAAATATCGGGGGAGGATAATGCCATTATACCGGGCACATGAACTATAGCGGTGATATATTTAAATAACGTCCATTGACAAATGGGTCTGCCACATGGTACCTTGAGACAAGAAGTTTTTAAAGAGACAGCAGGAATGGCTTAAAGCATGCTTCGCAACATGAACATGTAAAAAGGTCAGACAGCATCTTACTAAACAATAAGTGAAGCACCCTGACTAAGTCAACTGTCTTGTACGTGTATTTCGCAAACGCTTACATATAAGTCGATCGCTGCTGATGCGCGGCACGTAATTGTTAGTATATCATGAAGTTGTGGAATCCTCCTTTTTTATGTCTATGATTAGTAATGATAGTCTATAAAGTCAAAGTTTTACACGTCTGTCATTGGTGTACCTATCAGACCAGTTTTTATTTAATATTTTACCTACCAGGTATACTGTTGGTGTGTCGTTTCTAAATATATAAATAAAATAAAACATTAAGCATATTGTCTTTAAATATGTAGGTACCTAAAACTATAAAAATTGAACATGAATACCTGCGAGGATTTACCTAAATTTACCTAAAACCCAAAAGACTCTCAAGGGTTCGACCTTATTCGTAGTATTCGTATCATTAGAGGAGACTTATCCAAATTAAGATCGACTTCAAAACAATACAGCTATGTCTTGGGATTATTTTTAATTCTACGTTAACTGGAATCCTGTCGGGAGATGGAATTTTCCTCTTGTTTTTGTTACGCCCCCTTGAGAGCTTTGAAATGGAAAATAGCGTTAACATTGTTAAGAAATTGTATTAAATAATTAACGCTTAAGCATTGCGTAATGTTTTTTAAGATTTTATGTTAAATCCAAGGTCTCACCGCAAAAATCTTCTAAATTACGTTTTACAAGGAATCATAAATTACATTCGATTTATCTTTTTTTCCCTAGTGTATTTTTAATCTGTCATGTACCTATGTTTTTTTCTTGGTTTTTTTAATCTGTCAAAAATCTGATTGGTAAAGTAACTGCAATGTGTGTCTTGCAAAGAAGTATTTCCCCAAAGCTAAATACTTTTTTCAATTGTATCACATTTATTGGAATGTTACAAATTTACCTTCAAGTATGTGGTAGGTACCTATACTTGTGTGTGCAGAATAATTTTAAATACATAATAAAGACATGAGATGAGGAATGAGACTCACCGAGTGACGTGCAGTTGGCGTCTTTCTACGTAGTCGCTTGACACGCTTAGCACTTTTTACCCTCTTCACCAACACGATACAAAATATACGTTCTTTTGATAAAAAGTCGGGGCCCGAGCGCTTATTTTGCGCGCAATTCTACTTGAAACGAGGCCTCGAGGCGCCATTTTGGTTTTCTATACGGTCACGTACGCGCCGTTGATAGCAACGAGCGCAAATATTTTATTTTTAAATATCGAATACAGTTTGAATTAACAAAAGGGCTGTCATAGTCATTCGTAAATTAAAAAATTATAGTTATGTAAGCACCCGATTCCCAGAGATGGCGTTATTTTTTAGGAGTTAAAATAAAATCAAATAAACTTAGGTAACCTATAGGAAAATTCTATTACCTGACTTGCTTCTTTTAAAACCAGAGTTTATAATCCAAATCCATTACTTTATGGTGCACACAAGTGCAACATAAAGTGATACAAATCCCTCATATAAGAAATATGCTAGATTCTACATCCTCGTAGTATCCTATAAAAATCCAAGATATTCAAGGGATCTAATCCATCTACCAGGCTTCCATAACTCGTAAAGTAATAGGTGCAAAAATACCTAATCATTGTTCAATATTGAATATCGAACGGTATCGAATAGTAGTGACTATGTGCAATGCTCACATAGGAAGTGGCTGCAGGTCGTTGCACATCCGGGCCGACGCAGAGGCAGAGGGGGGCATGGGCAGAAGTCTCGCCCCTTCACCCCCTTCCCGAATAATTGCCCCCTGGTTCATTATCAAAGTTCACTAGTACGTTGCAGACTGCACACATTCACCTCGGTTCTCGTATAGACGATGTTGCACTTGTAGATAAATAACCAAGTAATGTGAACCCTCAGACCTCCCGCCGGCTGAAGGCAACGAAGGAACGGCAGCGGGCATCGCAGCTCTCTTTATGCTAGCCACCTACTATGGGGGTGGCGAAATGTGCCGAAGTTTCACGAAAACAATCGAACCCCGGCAGGAGCGTCTACAGCTCACCCGGAAAATCTGCAGCGAGGAAATGCGGCTGCAAGCTTAGTTGAGATCTTCATTTTGAATTTAAACTTTAATGTTATAGCAATAGGGGTTATATGTTTATTCTTATGAGGTGCGGGAATTTATACATGTCTGCAGTCATTAGCTACAAAAATAATTATCAATAGGTAAGTGTAATAATTTTCAAATTAATACTTGACGAGTTTCAGAATATCTTTTGAACTGTTAAAGCTATCTATGACCCCCATAACAACCGCCACCGCTTCGCCGCAGACTAGTGCTTACACTAGGATAAGTATATAATTACTAGGTGATCAGAAGTCACGAGTAGTTTACTAAATTGTCACCAGTCTCACAGAAACAAAGACAATCAACAATTGTTGGAAAAGACACCAAGGCTAGGCGAAGGGATTGTTGGTTTACAAATCTAAAAACTAACTAAGAAAATCAAAATCATGATACAGATAATTAATTATTTATATAGAATATAGATTTTAATAATTAACTAGTTAATTAAGATAATTGAATTGCGTGTCAGTGATAAGAACGGTTACTAATGAGAGGTCCTGACTGAATTTATATCGTCTTAAAAGGTCGCTAAAAGATTTTAATGATCCCCCGGGAGTACAAGGAAGAATACTAATGTCTGAACTATTAAGTGCTTCGCCCCATGAGTGTGAGGGATAACTACACGATTCTTAATGAGGGGTTGCTTAATACATTACTTAATGCTTAATTTATTACACGTAAATTTGGCTTGGGTTTACGGGGCAAAGAAGGGCTGAAATAAGATTGTAATTATACATGTTGTTATCAATATATAACAATTTATTTATAGGTATTTAAAAAAAAAAAAAACATTGTCTCAAGTTTTTTTAACAAGAAATAACTAATAAGTTATATTTAAATGACGATGAAACTAAATTTGATAGGACTAAAAACAACTATATTTTGCGCAAACGCTCAAGTGTAAGATATGTTTTATGGCACCAAGATCAGCAGCTAGCAGTCAGCGCTATTATTTAAGATTAAAGAAACATTTTTCATATATGCTCACTATAAGACTTTTGTTTTTTTTAATAGATGAAACTCCAAAAATGTTACAAGTTATAAAAATACGCGGGTAGTTATATGATGGCAATCTCGGATAGCTTTTAGTTAATTACTGCCACAGGATGTGATCGTGTAGACAAGGGGTCGTACCAGACGACTAGTATGACGTATTTAGATATAAGTTATGTTTGTCTACTTACAATGTACGATCAGATTTTCTGTCGTATATAAAATGGGCCGATGCTCGCTACAATATTAGCAACTAAATAGCTACTATAAACTGTACGTACGTAGAAAGTAATAGTTAGTACTTTATAAACACTATTCACATTAAATCACATGGAAATTAGGTATGTATTTCCTTTTTATATGAGTTATAACTGATTATTCACGGTTAAAAATAACCGATTGGTTTTTCAGAATTCAACCTGCGTCTGTTTTGAATTTGATTCAAAATAGTTTAACAGTTTTTCCGGTGACTTCAGCCAAACATGTGAATTACTAGAGTTAATAAATAAGTGAGTTAAGAGTATAGAACAATCTCCGTTTAAAGATTTTCTCATAATATTCATCAGCTTGGCGTTGCGAACTGCAAAGTTTTTTTTGTAAAGTTCCCTACGATGCATTTTGATATATTTTTACGCTTGACAATGTGGCATCTATGATCTACGTAATTTATCATTATGAAAAAAAAATCACAAAGTGCCAGTCATCAGAAAAATGAAAATAATTCGCTAAAGCTTATTTACGTAGCTAGCTGGAACTCCCATCAAACATATTAAAAAGTAAAATTACAGAATTCTATTTTTAAACTGATTTTAATGTTAAATATATAATCGTTTGAACTAATAGCCGCGCGGTGCACCCTCAATGACTGCCTACACTCGGTAAAATGGGGATGTTATGGACCATTCCGCAGCAGACGCTTGTCTCGACGCGAATTGGGGGAATTAAGTTATGATCGCGATTCCTTTTTCAATTTTACAATAATTTGGATGTTTGCCAAAGTGTGTGTGTGTGTGTTTGCTCTGTGAGTGCAGTGGCTATACGAGATGGATAAAAACTCGTTGTATACATATATTATTTATACCCTCATAACGACGTAACAAATCATTTGGGTTCGAAACCATGATTCGTAAAGCATAAAAGATACTACCATGGAAAGTCTAATGAAAGATTAAAGAATTGCAGAAGAGTTTTATAGCTATTGAGTTTCTTGAAACATTACGTACCAGGAATTTATAAGTGCTTGCTTTGTTTGATGAATAATAAAACACCACGTTTGAGTCTCTCTCTATTTCCTTACATAGTAAAGAATAGGACAAAATACAGCTGAGCATAATTTCAGTTTGTATAGTGGCGTTAACAAAATGTAAATAGGTAGGAAGTGCTATAGGATTCCTCCACTCAGTCATATACCACAGTGGCGATGTCTATGCGCGGCTACGACAACCAGGGAATCAGTTGTCCGAGGAGTTAGTAAAATTAGTCTTTGTTACCAAGAAAATACTTGAACGAAAATTCGTTCTAGGCTCTAATGTACCTACTAGCTTACTACACAGTAAGTTCACGCAGAATAGATTCAATGAAGAAAACTACTTTATTAGGAAGAAAGCGAGACAGCTTTGAGATATGTATTGAGCTATAGACTGAAACTTATTTGGAATACCTATTAATAATGAACCCATTACATCTTAATGCGAATTATAATGGTCTTTATTTTCTTTCCAACATCTGGTCACCCGAATGCCCAGGGTTGCAAGCTGGCGTGGGATGGTGGGCGCATCCGGCGGTCGCCATGACTACCGCCGCCGCTCGCCGCGCCTGCCCCGAGCACCTCCTACACACCTATACATACCTGGTACCTATCGCCGGTAGCACCGGGCTTTGATAAATTCTCGAGCGGAATATTATTTTAGGTTAGTTTAGGGTGGTCTTTTAAGATCATGTCGTTGGATGCTGAGAGTTAATAAAAGCTTTTTGATTGCTTTGCTAAAATCTCGTTTGTTTGGGTATTGGATTAAATAAAAAAATGTTGTTATAAAAGTTTAGAATTAGGGAATCTGTGGTACCTCAGTACTTCTCTATATTTGGCACTAACTGTGAATGCGTCTTAAATGTTAGAGTTGCGATGGCTATTTTTTCGGCTACATTTGGTAGATCTAGATTCTAAAAGAAGACAATTTTAGTATCTGTACTCGAGTAAAGTAAGAGTGTACTTCGTAATAATTACGTACAGACAACTAACAATGTATTTACAGTACTAAATGCGGAATAGAAAATGGAACCTAATGCGATCTGCGTAATCACATTTTAACATATCTGTCGAACCAGCTACATCTTGAACTGAGAAATAACGTTCGAAGCGAATTCAAATCTAATCTGTAATCTTTGTAGCTCAGCGGTCTATCCTCATCAATATTTAACATGTGCGGTGAAAATACTTACCTTGGGAACTTCGGCGTAGCCTTTGTGACAATGCACCCGGGTGCAGGCTGGCATGGAAGGGGCAGGGCAACGCACTTTGCCGTGGGGTAGGTCTGGCACGCCATAGTGCCGGCGAGACACTCCCCTTTACTGCAGACGCATCAATTACTGCAGTTATTGCAATGGAATCACATAATGTCGTATTCATTGCTTCGTGACTAAGAACGTTACATGATAAAGCTACAGAAAAGCAGCAATGTATAGATGGTATGCTATAGGGTTGTAATTAGGTTTGTGTCGTTGTGAGTGCATTATAAGGATTGCAGCCAAATTATTGGGCTTCCCAAAGAAAACAAACTCCGGGGTGGCTACTTACTCATGCGCTGCGATGTAAGATCCTTGCTTAAAGTCTGTAGCAGACGAGGACTGCTACCCATTTTAACACCGTAATGATAGTACTTAGAAAAGTATTATGTACCTTAGTTTGCGTGCATTAATATCTACAAATTAGTAATTACCTAATTTCGCCTATTCTCGACTAAGACTAGGGAGTTTATACTTGTCAACCGTTCAGACCAAAAAGCTTCATAATAAAAGATATAAGATAGTTACCACGGCGATTTGATTTTTACCCGAAATTGGGGTCAAAATATCCGGGATTTGTGTAAAATACCATTGATACCAACAAAACGCGCCGTTTCCAAGTCAACCGTAGGTATCAAGTATCATTTATTACGTTATATGATTCTTGCCAATTAGTTTTTCTCAAAACATTTGCTGGACCTATTTTTATCGGAGCTCTCATTATGTGATACATAAGCCGATTTACGATGAAACCTCTCGTGGCCACTTCAATAGCTGCCTACGTACAGCTCTGGGCACACTGCGGCGTCAATTGATATCTGCAAAATTGTTGCCAAAACAAACTGTATATGAATAGAAAAAAAAAATAACAAAAAACAAAAACCGACTCCAAAAACCTTAATTTTTGCACGCTTTTTAGTGTCAATAACCGTTGAAAATATGCAAGTATTATCACCACATAACAGCCCTTAAAAAGTAAATAAATACAGCCAAAAACAAAATCACTCCCCACGACCCCCTTTCCACCGCTTTGGGGGTTAGTTTCCATTTATGTTAACAAGCCGTATTAAACAAAATAAATGAAAACTCCTACAAACTAAAATTACATCGTCCACGTAAACAAAATCTGTGCATAATTTAAAAAAAATGTTCATAAAATGAAAACTACTGGGCCTAACTATGTTAAATTTTTATGGGACCAAATGGCATCTATTCCGCATCAAACTAAAGAATAATCGCGAAAATCGGATCATGAATCTCAGCGTAATCGGTGTACACATACACTAAAAAAAAGGAAAAACCGGCCAAGTGTGAGTCGGACTCGCACTATTATCCGTACTATTATCTATAAAAACGGCAAAAAAATCACGTTTATTGTATGGGAGCCCCCTTAAATATTTATTTTATTCTGTTTTTTAGTATTTGTTGTTATAGGGGTTCATGAGATACAGCCTGGTGACAGACGGACGGACGGACGGACGGACAGCGAAGTCTCAGTAATAGGGTTACCGTTTTACCCTTTGGGTACGGAACCCTAAAAAGTAGACCAATCAAATTGAGAACCTCCTCCTTTTGGAAGTCGGTTAAAGAGCTCATTCTTCAACGAAACTTCCTTACGGCGCGATCTCATTTTGCAGCGTGGTGGCTTATTTTTTATCACTGAAAATATTTATGTATATTTACAATATATTGACATAGTTCGCTATAGTTTGGAAGCTAGCGTCTTCGTGACGTCTCAATGTGCCCGGGGCTTATCAGACAGTGCTAAAACCTACGCTTGATACTTTATCAGAATTCATTATTTCGATATTCTTTGTCTGTGAAACATTCATGCTTATTATCTGTATTCCCGAGAACTTAAAGGTGATTCAAGAATAACCCCTCCATCGCAATAGTTTAAATATCAAGATACTTCTTGAAAATAATTAGACATGATTTCTGGAATTATCTTAGGTACAGTCATAGGTATGTAGTAAATATAGCTTATTTTAATAGAATAAATTAATCCATTTGTATTAAAAGATAAATGAGGTTAAATAGTTGCCATTTGCATTTTGAAATATTTATGCTAAAAACCTGGAAACTACTTTATTAGTAGAATCGGAACTCAGGAGTGTATGCGGATATCTCCAAATTATACATGAAGTTACGATTTATCTACAGTCGCATTGTAGAGACAACATGTTTGTACTACTTAATAAACTTTATATAAATTTATGGGTATTTATTTGTGGATAGAACTAACTGTGTAGAAAAACGCAATATCTTACAAAAACTCCTAGCTAACTAAGATTAAATTATTAAATCTATAAAATGAATTCAATATGGGTATATTTAATTTAATGAATAAATCAAGTAATGAAAATAGGTTATTATTAAAATTACTTTAAAAATACTCATCACAGCAGATGCTGTGCACCGTACGCGTACGAATCGCAAGCATCAGACTATAAAGCTCCTAGGGACGGATATTTTCTCTATTCAAAATCATTGCAATCACCAGGATTGCATAACCTTATCGAAGCCTTACTTAAAGCAAAGCGTACCACCATAATAAAATCAAAGCCATTCAATGTTCTCAATCCCTCTTTTGTGTTGGTTATTAAAAAAGTATCAGCCGAGCGGTACTCTCGGTAATAGGTAACCATTTTATAGCTATGTCTGCCAGTCTGGCGTGCAGTTTCGATCTGTTTCGGTCTAGTGCAGCAATAGTGCAGCTTTTAAACTAATGACGCCATATGTTAGCTCTCAGATAAACTGTCGTTGCTATTAAATATCGAGATTTCTCTTATCGTTAATATTTCTTATATCGATAGGATTTGAAGAACAAAGAAAAACAATGTTCTAATCTATGCAAATTAAAATATTAATAAATAGGTGTTGTATTATATAATGTTTATACCGAATTAATTATGTATAAATAAATAATTGAATCAAAGTTATTTTTTTAATTTTCATTTTCTTAAGCATTTTTAGTACGTACATAAGTATGGAAACTTTAAATAAATTATAGTAGGCTTTACTTTTAGTTCGAAATTATAATAACTAAATGAAATTAATGTGTGCATCAAATTATGTAAGGTTCGTGGAAACGCAAATACTAGGTAAACATAGGTTAATGCAGTATAATACGGACAGCCAAGAGAGGAAAACTAATAAGATCAGCGGCACGCCCGCACTTCCATCGATAAACTGATTGTACAGGTACAGTCCACGGTGAACGCTATCTTCGACGCAATTATGTTGTCCTAGCCCCGTAGCATGACCGCGTAGACATAAGTTTTATCTATTTCAACTGTCGAGAAAATGACGTCACTTCGAGCAGTTTGTACTGAACATGGCTCGGTGACGTCATTTTCTCGACAGTTGAAATAGATATAACTTATGTCTACGCGGTCATGCTTCGGGGGCTGGTAACAAATCATTATTTTGCTGGTAGCAACCGTTGTTATTGTTTGATATATCACTGACATACGTGTATTTTTAACCGACGAAAAAAAAAAAAAGGAGGAGGTTCTCAATTCGACGCGTATATTTTATTTTTTTTATTTTTTTTTATGTATGATCACGCATATCTCCGGCGTCACTAAACCGATTTCGAATTATTTTATGACGTTTGCTAAGGAATTCTTCGAGGGTGGTCCCATTTTCAAAATATTATCAGAAATTAACCCCCTTGGGGGTGAAATGAGGGGTTGAAGGTCACATAATTTAAAATTTATTTTTTGATCGACTTGAAACTTTGTATATGTATTTTACATATAAAATAAAGAAATACGTGTTTTAGGAATTTTGAAAAAAAAAAATGTATAGGGTGTGAAATGGGGTGATAAAGTTTGCATTCTGGACTATAGCATATCTTCGGCGTTAGTGAGCCGATTTCGAAAAATCTTTTTTTGTTTAATACGGATATTTAACAAATATCGAAACGATGGGATGGAAAGGGTGGAGGGGGGTGAATTCCTTTTTTGGGCTGTTATGAGGTGCTAATACTTGCATCTTTTCACAAAATAGATACTAAATTCGCCTTCAAAAACCTAGGTACACTAAAAAGTTACAAATAACCTTATAATTCATTACATTTGTAGTCGGTGCCAATTCATGTGTGTATTTGCCTAGTCTGATATAGATTGGCACCTACACCATGATATACCTACGCCCACGTGGACTTTATTTGGAATTATACCCATTTTTAACCAACGAAGAAAACAGAAGAGGTTCACGTTTCAACACGTATTGGTTAGGGTATAACTTCGAAGTTGGTCCTATATAAATTAGGAACAAAAATCCTACCCGAAAGGTGGGAAAATAGGGAGAGATTTATTGTTAATTCTCAAATTTTAATGCTGAGTTGTGTATTACAAAAAAACAAACAGTAGATTCAGATTAAGTAGTAGATTTTAGCCACAAAAAAATATAAAATAAAAACTTTTTAACAAAAAATTAAACCGCCGAAAATTTTAAAAAGCAAAAAATAATATACCTTTTTTATTTAACCTTAATAACAAAGTTCTTAAACTAATGTAAGTATACCTAAGTCATTTTGAGTCGGCGCCAAACAATTAATGAACAATAAATTTAAAGAAATAACCAAATGAAATTAACAATGCAACGTGAAATCTTCAGCGACAAACATTAACATTCCAAAAAATGTGCTCTCCGTACGACCACTCGCACACATTGTGTATCGCTATCTCGCTGTGTATTGCTGTCTCGCTGACGTTAACTTCGTGAACGCTCGGCATTTTCCAGCGAAGGTGCGTGTCGCGCCGCGCCGCCGCCGCGCCGCCGCCGTACATCACACTTTACTAAATTAATTAATTTGCTTGTTTGGCGCCGACTCAAAATGACTTAGGTATACTTACATTAGTTTAAGAACTTTGTTATTAAGGTTAAATAAAAAAGGTATATTATTTTTTGCTTTTTAAAATTTTCGGCGGTTTAATTTTTTGTTAAAAAGTTTTAGTTTCGAGAGATATGTCTAAACAATGGCTGTTTGCTATTATTTTCATTATTTATTTTGCTTTATTTGACATTTATTAAACTAATTAGGTTGTAATATTGAAATATTTTAATAAAGTGGTACGTATAAAGAATTAAGGCGAATTAGACACTCTCTGGCCTAGACTCTTCTAGAGTCGTTCGTAAATAAACTGTACAGAATATAGTCGTAATGTGTACGTTCCTTGCAATGCCTAGAATATTCCTGAATATATATTACCTACAATCTTGAAAACTAGTGCGATAATTTTTATATCGCTTGTCGCAATAGAGATTCTCGAAGTTTGTCGCATTTCGACACAATAATAGCTGTTCTAAGAGGGTGATGGTATTTAATATTGAACTTTATCATATCAAGGTGATATTTCTGCGAATAATAAGACGTGTGTGTAAGTACCATCTATTCTGTTTACCTACCACAACTCCAATCGCCGCAAATCTAATTCCACTGCAGCCGATGTTTCCACTTTCCTTTTGTGTCTGCTCGTCTCCGCCTGTCTCGGCTAATGGAAGAGATTCCTTTTTTTACACCATGCCCAGCCTTTTGATTAGTAATCCCGAATGAAAGGCCTTCAATTCTTGCGCCCTGCTCCATTAATTTAATTACTAAAGGGGTTGGCGGGGGTTTGGGTACCTAAAATGCACTCCATCCGCTTTGTAAGTTTGTTATCGATAGGCTTTCAGGAGCAATTACATGGGTAGGTGCTCCTAAATCAATTATTTCGTTAGGAAGGCAGTGCAGCGGACGCACGCTAACTTGTTTAACAGTGTGTCTTTGTTTTGTGTAACATAAACACTATGATAACAGGGCAAAGCAACTATTGCCTTCTAAAATCTCCACTCTTCTGTCTGTGGTTAACAAAAGACGTTGTCCTCAATGCTCATTTTCTTTTGAGATTATCACTTGTTAAGACGGTGAAGGAAAACATCGTGAAGAAACTTGTGTGTCCGAGGGAACCTAAATAGTTCTCGTTAGACGTGTCAAGTCTTCCAACTCGCACTGGGCCAGCGTTATGAACTATGGCCTGAATCTCCCTCGTATAGAGGGAGGACTTTGCTAAATATTTTTCAGATAATGTAAGGTATCAGTTTTTCATGTAATCCTTATCTATAAAAGCCCGTAGCCATTTTGTTTCATAAACGACCTTCTTTTTCTTATATGCAGTGCAATGGAAAAAATATACTAATGGAATTAAATTAGGAATAGCTACACCCGGAGTGAGAACTTACGTATTTTGCTAGTGACGAATGATTATTAGCAATTACCAATTCAATAAATACACATTAAAATCAAAATTAGTGATGAAGATGAAATAAATTGCGAATGGAACCTATAAATTACCTAAATATAAATTAATGTAACTTATTTATGTGGTCATTTAATAGTCGATGCCCATAATTAAATAAGAATTCTTATTATTATAAAACATCTTTATTTTTTTACTTCAACAAAACCTCTGCAATTAGTTTTCTAGTGTAGCAACACTGATCGCAAATTAGGCACTCGTTACCCGCTGAGATGCCCGCTGCGCGGATTACTGCGCCGAGGGTGGCAACACAGTCCTTGAATTTGAGTAGTATGCCTACGTACGACATCATAGAAATTTACTTACGTCATTTGAAAAAATCTTACGTTTCTTTTTAGGAAAATAATAAAATAATAAAATTTTAATGGATTAAGACGAGGAATGGCTGCACCCACGATTAGCGGGTATTCTGTTAATGTCAAGTAATTATTAGCTAGGACAAATTCCATAAACACACATTATGTTTTTTAAAAAAATGTTATGAAGTTGATAAAGATGGCGGATGACCTCGTTAAATTAACTCATAGAAAAAGCTCGTTCACTCGAGCGGACTTGGACGCGTAATTTATTTATTTATTTCAGGCATAGGTACCCATATCATCATACATTATTTACATTGGTTTACATAATCGCTGAAAAACATACACACAAAACGTACACATACACTAAAAAAAAGAAAAAACCGGCCAAGTCTGAGTCGGACTCGCACTATTATCCGTACTATTATCTATAAAAACGAGCAAAAAAACACGTTTGTTGCATGGGAGCCCCTTAAATATTTATTTTATTCTGTTTTTTAGAATTTGTTGTTATAGTGGCAACAGAAATACATAATCTGTGAAAATTTCAACTGTCTAACTCTCACGGTTCATGAGATACAGCATGGTGACAGACGGACGGACGGACAGCGAAGTCTTAGTAATAGGGTTCCCGTTTTACCCTTTGGGTACGGAACCCTAAAAAAGTCCAAAGTTATTTGCTAACTCGGTCTTTTACTCTGACTTCTGAGCTATATACAAGTTTAAAACAAATATACTGATATTAAAAGGCTAAATTGAAGGGTTGCCTGTTATAGACACTTGCGAATCAGTTTCTGTTGTATGTGGCCCGCCATTCTTAAGTATTTTTATATTTATTTATAGACAAGAACTAGACAAGCACCACCCCTGAGGCGGTCTGCCTCAGGGGTGGTGCTTGGCCCCCCGAGCGCACGACATACGATATCGAGTTATTGTAACTTTATAATTTAAAAATAAAGGCATACATGCGATTACCCACTGTGCTTATCGACTAGTAAACAGGTATTAATTGGATCGCCTCGAAACCTGTTTAAAATTTATTTTTATATTGCCAGACATCTCTCACTCGTATGGTACTAAGCAATAGTATGAATAGGGGCGATAATACCGGGCGTGAACATTTTGACAATATTCAGCAAAATACCTGAACAATTAGGGTCCTAAGGTCTTCAAATGAATTACACACATAATGGCGATAATACATTGATATTTCTTGAGTGCTTTTTGGTATGAACAAACATTGTTATTAAGATAGGCGGTGATCTCAGTTATATGCAGACCAAAGCGAACTCTGAAATACCATTTCATACGTTTAAATCAGTCAAGGCGTCGTAAAAATTCTATAGAATTAACTAATTTTGAATTTACCAGTAAAAAATAATAACCCTAAGATCAACATACTCGTACATAGAATGTACATAGTACTTAATTGATGGATCTGCAACTCGCTAAAGACTAATCCCTACAATGTAATTTTGTATTATCCTTGTCCATAGCCTTTTGCTATTTTATTGTCTTTTTTTTTACATTGTTATTTTTAGACGGGTTTCCTTTTTTTTTATTATCATGTATTTTCTTGATATTTACACATTTTTAATAAAATTTATTTGACTTTCATTTTTAATAAAACAAA
This sequence comes from Ptilodon capucinus, assembly GCA_914767695.1. Taxonomy (NCBI): domain Eukaryota; kingdom Metazoa; phylum Arthropoda; class Insecta; order Lepidoptera; family Notodontidae; genus Ptilodon; species Ptilodon capucinus. The sequence continues at coordinate 10,381,380 of OU611823.1, read as the reverse complement.
CCAGGCTGGAAAAATTATTTTACACACACTAAACTTAAGGCTAATTTTAAGTACTCTGACCCCCACATCAGAGGTGAGCACGCGGGCCGGGTCGATAGAGGCCCGGAAAAAATAAATAAAAAAATGTAATTTTGTATAACAAAAATGTACTAGGACATAATAAACAGACAGACAATAACTTTCTATACAATTTCGGTTAAGTCCTTTATCAAAACCGCACGCACCATATTTAGTCAATAAAATTACACAAGGCAAATACAAAATCCAATAAAACTCGGTGTAATAGGAAAGTTTCTAAATAGGTAGCGTGTAGGCGGGGTGCAGAGGTGGGCGGTCGCCATGGCAACGGGCCGTTGCAGGAAACTGCACAATCGATGCTGCCAGACGTCGCTGCCGGTGCCTCCTGTGGATCAATGTGTCTCTAGTACTACGCCCGGCTCCCGGGAAACCTACCTTCGCGTGTTAGTGTGAGCGTCGTATTTCTCCCCGTCTCTGTCTTGCAGCGACTCAGCCACGCAGACCTCTACAACAAAGCTGCGGCGTTTGAAAACTCAATTGCAATCTTCGCCGGTCGGAGGTCTAGCCTATTTGGTGGTTGTACTCGTGTGGGTAAATTTTCCCCGGGCGTTTTGCGTGTGTGCGTGCGTTGTGTCAGTGTTACGTAGAGTCGCGTTCCATTTTCGAACGTTCGCGTCGGGAAACTTGTGAATTGGTTGGCTGTGTGTGGTTGTTTGTTGTTGTGGGTGCGTTCAGAAACGGCGGCTATTGTTTGTTTTGTTGTTATTATCGTTCGGAAACTGGACGAAGTTATGCATGCATAATGAGGTTTAAAAACTGTCATGTAGGCAGGACGAAGACTTCGTATTGTCTTTAGGTTTATTTCTCATTGCACTGTAGAGCAACCTATGAGGTACAAACGCAGGTGAGTTGATACCTGTTGTACTACGAGTAATGGTCTAGTAGCGTAGTGATTTCAATAATAAAAGATGAAGGCAAATTATTAAAAAAAATACTAATCGAATTGAGAACCTCCTCCTTTTGGAAGTCGGTTAGAAAGATCACATTTTAAATTCCAAACTCTAAAATGGAATTTTCTCTTTTTATCTTTTTTTATCCAATATTAGCTTGTATTTCAATATAAAAAGTATTTATACCGATCGGAAATAACGTGATTTTTGGATTCCCTTCAAGATTATAGGGTTCTGTAAACAGAGGGTCGTGATTTCTTCCAAAAAACACCTATCGCCAACCAAAAATAAACCTTACACGTTAATCCCAAGTATCTTTTTACTTTTCGCTGTAGGCTGGAAAGGGGAATCGTATTGACAAGTCCCGATGACTGGCGAAACGCTGAAATATTCAGATTGGGCTCCCTAATAATTAATATTGTTTGTTATTAGGCATAGGGGAACGAATTTTCGAAGACAAGGTATGACTAGCCGTGGATATGATAGATTGATTTTAAGAAGGTAAATTCAATGATAACCAAAATGACCAGCGCACGCCTTGAGCCCTAAGTCCCATGTAGACATTAGACATTGTCACCTTGAAGCAATTAGACTAGTCATATTTTAGCTACAATTGATATAAGATATTATTTGCATGAAACCAAAACGAACTCTATTTCAATATTAATAAAGATTGAATTTCTGTGGTAAAAGCAACGTGCTCAAGCGCCTAAAATATCCTCGTGCTGTCAATGTAATTTTGTTGAAGAATGAACTTTTTACCCGAAAACAGCGAAACCGAAAGGAAGGGTTATGATTTTAGCAGTCCATGTTTGTATTACATTTAATGTTCCTCCGTAGCGCCTAAACTCTCCCGCACACGCACCTCTGAGATAATTTTCATGTGCGCATGTCATTTTCATTACCACTTGCTGAACGGTGAAGGAAAACATCGTGAGGAAACCTGCACGTCTATAGAAAGGCGTGTGAATTTCACCAACCAGCACTGGGCCAGCGTGGTGGACTATGGCCCAAATCTCCCTCGTATTGAGGGAGAAAGTGCCCGGTTTAATGTCAATAGGCTCGCCCCCTATTACATTGGGACCAAAGTACATCGGCGAAGTGTGGGCGCACTACAGTGCACCTCTGCCTACCCCTTCGGGGAATACAGGTGTGATGATGTATTATTATAGTTAGTGTAACACACACAGAGTGGCTAATTAGAAACTGCTATACAACGTTTTAATTCAAATTCTCCACAGGGGGTGTATCGTAGAGTCAGTTTTCTCTAGAAGTTATAAACATATACCTTGAGTTATTATTGGAGGTAGCCAGCGTTTTTCTTATTTTATGAATAATTTGAAAGGGTAAAATTAGTTGTACCTTTATATTCGCATTCATAAAACTATTTCAATAAGTTACCTGCTAATATTATACATGTGAAAGTTTGTGAGGATGGAAGGATGTTTGTAACTCTTTCACGCAAAAACTACTGAACGGATTTTTAATCTCTTCCATAGATCTAGATCCGTGCGGTGTATGGGTGCGTCGGCACCGCCCGCCCAGGCGCGACCATGCGTCATGTGGGACTGCGCCCACCGCTCCGCCCTCTATCCTCGCCGTGTTCAAACACTCCGCTGCAAAGGATCACAGACTAATTACATTTTTGAGCCAACATCGTACGCAATCAAAAGCGGCATGTTTATTAAAAATATGGTAGAGATATCATGTCGTAGAACGGAATGATTAAAAAGTACTTCTGTAAACATTTACAAGCTGAAAGTAGCATATATGGGTTAACAAATCTACGCTAACCATAACAGGTCGCGACACTAACAATATAGCGTTGCGACGCTTACTAAAAGATGCTAGCTATATTATAACTAGCGTCGCGATGCTGCTAATTAAGTCTTCACGACGCTTACTGTAGGTCGCCCCGAGCGACGCTACCTATAAAGCGTCGCAAAGCTTATTACATGACCCTGACTCTTCGGCTTAATTTTTTCAAAGGAACATTCGTAGCAAACTCAGCATATAGGTATCTAAAATAATCACTGGCTTTTATAGATCACAGTTAACAAAAAACTGACTACTACTACTACTACAGCCCTTTTAACGCCCCACTGCTGGGTACTGGGATTCAGGCCATAGTCCACCACTCTGGCCCAGTGCGGGTTGGCAGATAGTGCGGGTTGGTAGACGGTGCGGGTTGGCAGAGTGAAATTACATTTACTGTCTATTTTCAACCCCTATAATAATTGGTAAATAGATTGTAGTGGAAAATAGATTATTAGGTACATTTCAATAATCATTTTGGCTAGTTTGGACAACTTACTGTTGAACCTCGGCCCCATGGCCCCTGCCCCCATTGCCGATACCACGGTTGTCGAACCGAACCAACGACGTATTCCTTGAAATTCTGTGTTCCTGGTACCTAGAGGAGTAAGTAAGTAAATACATCACGCCTGTATTCCCCGAAGGGGTAGGCAGAGGTGCACTGCAGTGCGCCCACACTTCGCCGATGTAAGTATATGTATTTTATTAATACTGAGATAGGTAAAGTGCTCCCCATCAATTCTCGCATGATCGACATTATCTCTAATTCGATATATGTCGAAATAAAACGAAAAGAACCGGTCAAGGACGAGTCGGACTCGCGCACGAAAGTTTCTGTACCAGTATTAATAAAAATGGCAAAAAGAAATCACGTTTGTGCGGGAGCCCCCTTAAATATTTATTTTATTCTGTTTTTTAGTATTTGTTGTTATAGCGGCAATAGAATTACATCATCTGTGTAAATTTTAACTCTAACTATCACGGTTCATGAGATACAGCCTGGTGACAGACGGACGGACAGCGAAGTCTAAGTAATAGAGATCCCGTTTTACCCTTTGGGTACGGAACCCTAAAAATACGACCAGTAATACTAATTTGGCGTTTGGTTTCGACATATGTCGAATTGGAGATAGTGTCGATAATGCGAGAATTGCCCACATGGTCAATAAAATGTCATTTAGTATGTAATTCAGTATGGAATTGTAGCCCTAAGACCACGTTTTATAGTCACATTTAAATTTCATTGAAATGCGTCGTACCAATGTACCTACTTCAGTGTGTCATAGGGACTAATGTCCTATGAATCACTACAGACTAGACGCATTTCAACAGACGATCTCACCCTATTAAGCTCTATGTCCACAGACGCGTCTAAACTCGCACTAGCAATTTTTTGCTCATACCAAAATGAACTGTATTAACTAACAGAAGAAGCACATTTTTCAACGCAATATAATTGATGCTGCAAGCGAATTTTAAAGCGTGGTCTCGTGGCTTTTGTCGCCGTAATTTAAACTTTATATATATTGAAACAAAGTACCTTTACTACTACAGCCCTTTTAACGTCCCACTGCTGGGCACGGGACCTCCCCTCAATGCGAGGGGGATTCAGGCCATAGTCCACCACACTGGCCCGGTGCGGGTTGGCAGACTTCACACATCTATCGAGAAATAGTCAAGGTCCCTCAGACGTGCAGGTTTCCTCACGATGTTTTCCTTCACCGTTTCATAGCAAGTGATAATCTCGGATGAAAATGAGATTCGCACATAAATCTCAGAGGTGCGAGCAGGGGTTTGAACCTGCACACTTTGATTGCAAGGCGTGCGTTCGACCACTCGGCTACCACTGCTACTAAAGTATCTAAAGTACCTATATTAAAAATAAATCAAGTTAATTAGGTCGTCCGAGTAGTAGCAGGGCATGAAATGCCCATTCTAAAATATATACCTACATCCATTATTTTTGTGTTTAAATTATATTTTGAAAGAAGGCTGGAAGAGAGATGGGCGCTGTTACCATAATTAAGGTCAAAGATTGTTTATTTTTCATTGTTAATGTTGATAGATACAAAAAGCAATCTTATTTAATGGTTATAAGAAATTATTTGAAGCAATAATATTTACACAGGTGTTTCAGAAGTTCGAAATAATACTTGACGTTTGCACCGGTATCGGGTATACAACTGGATGGTATAAAAAAATATCGGAATTTGACCACGTTTTTCCAACTTTTTCACGTCGTCAATTTCTTAAACTCGTAATATCTCGAATCCTAGTTCAAATTTGCATGTTCTGTTTTGTGAATATTGTTAGTTGCCCCTCATAAGTGTAGTTTACACTGTTGAATAGGGTTATGGATGTACCCAAAGGCCAGAAGACGATATCTGTCACAAATATTCAAAGGTCTACTCAGAAACTATGATAGAAAGGTATAAATTGTAATCACTAAGCATGCACATATTTGTTACCGTATATGTACCCAAAGTATTATTTCGGACTTCTGATACAGCCTGTATAAATAATAACACCGACCTACTATATTTTGTAGAACTCCTCTTAAACGAAATCATTACCTGAATCGCCAGCAGATCCTGAGGAATTCCGCAAATATTTGTAAAATGGTCACGGTTTCGCGCGAATTACGAGCTGTCCCCAGATTCATATTTGGCACGATTACCAGTTCTGGATCTGTGAAAAGCCTGTTGATTCTGGAAATGATTTCGTTGGAGAGGAATTGCTCAAAATGGACATGTTAGACCCACAAACTGACAATCGTATTGCGATAGGAACTCATACAGCATACTGACACAGCTTGTATCACGATCTCTACGGACGGAATCCGTTCGAGTACGGAATCAGCGGCCATCTGCACATGCTCGATGAGTCGATCAGTCTCCGAGTTACCGCTATGGGACCTATAAATGCAAGCATAGACGCGGGGATGGTCGTTACAATCTACGCTTAACAGGATGGTAGATAGGTCCCTTCTTTCAAGATTTCCCAGACGTCTGACACAAATATCCTCCCTAACGTATACGCATACTCCAGCACGAGGCACAAAATTGTGCTCGAACTTGTATCCTGGATAATAAAGGTATGCGGTATCCGCCGGGGAGGATATCTGCGTTTCCGTAAGGAAGAGCAAGGCCGGCTTGGCCGCCTCAAGGTGATTGTGGACGGCGTTCAAGTTGGAATGCAAACCCCTGATGTTGCAGAAATCCACGCTAAGCGCGGTAGGGGGCGCCTTGGTTCTGCTCTTGCCTCGGGAAGGTCGTAAGTGATCGAGCGGAATTTCGCCCACCCCAGAGTACGCAGGGCAGCCCGAGCGTAAAAGCTCAGGGAGGGATTCTCCAGCACGCAGCGTGCTGGTACCCTCCTGGGGTACGTCTTTTCTAATTGCCGCTGTCATACTTGGGGTGGGGGTGGGGAATGGGCTCCGGCTCTCTCGCTAACCAGGCGAAGCGCGACGACAAAAGCGGCCACTCAAACGACCGGTCTTCTGCGAGAGTGTGGTACAACCCCGGTCGAGCCGGCCCATGTGTGCGGCTGATAGCAGCAAGGCTCTACCACATGAAATTTTAGACAGACGTCAATGCTAAAACATAGACAGACGTCAATTCTAAAACATAAATATTGAAATATTGAATTGTTGTAAAAGCCACAGGACCATGCTGCAACATTCGCTCGTGATGTCAACGACTTTTCATTGAAGAGTGAGCTTTTTCCATGAGTTTATACAGTTCTTTTTGGTATTGGCAAGCATTGCCCCAGTTGGTTTGCTGTTTTTGCATGATCGTAATTCATGAACAAAACAGCAATATTTACATCATCATCATCACGCCTGTATTCCCCGAAGGGGTAGGCAGAGGTGCACTGTAGTGCGCCTACACTTCGCCGATGTATTTTGGTCCCAATGCAATAGGGGGCGAGCTTATTGCCATTATACCGGGCACATTCCCCCTCAATACGAGGGAGATTTGGGCCATAGTCCACCACGCTGGCCCAGTGCCGGTTGGTGAACTTCACACGCTATAGAAAGCTATAGACGTGCAGGTTTCCTCACGATGTTTACCTTCAACGTTCAGAAAGTGGTAATCATTGTTGAAAATGACATTCACACATGAAAATTATCTCAGAGGTGCGGGCCTGGGATTTGAACTTGCACCCCTGACGTTCAAGGCGGGCGTTCTTGCCCGCGAGGCTACCACTGCATATTTTTGGACCTGTAAAATTTAGTATTAATCCTAATGTTTGTACAATAAAATGGAGGTCTACCACTAAAAACATGAACTGCGAGGCAATTTTCGCAAAATCAACATCATCACTAATTCGACATATGTCAAAACAAAACGGAAAAATACGACCAATATGACAATTTTGTATCGACTTATGTCGAATTAGAGATTATGTCGATATTGCGAGAATTGGGTCCCTGATCTTAAACATAAGTAATTATACTATCTATTTACATTAAAGCCATTACTTAACAACCTACGCTTCAGAGTTTTCCGTTCTAAATACAACCCCATTGATATAACAGAGTCATCAAAAGGTTGTTACAAAAGCCTGGAGGTTGGTGACCGCGTGGTCTGATTGTAGGCTAGTCTCGCGGCCTGTACGGGAGCTTGAGCAGCTTTGAATCAATCTTTGAATCAATTTGAAGCTCAGAGTAGCACTAACATGTGTTTTTCGCGTTTTCATTTCGTTTGTGGTGCAAATTTCTTAAGTTACATACTGTATTAACGACTCCTAGTCGGTGTTTGGTAGAGCTCGATACAGATTTAATATTACCTAGTATTAACATATCCACACGATTGGAGCTTCTATGGATTTTTTTTTGTTATATGCAAAGTTTGTCGTCTCTATACAATAGCGTTTTATACATATGTAATACAATTGTGAAGCTTGCCACCAACACCTGAAGTGATGACCACGACCACTCTGACAAGAGTGACACCAACAGAGAAGAGAATACACAAAAGTAGAGAATGTAATAACTCTATTTTTTAAAATTATATTTAGTTAAGATAATTAATTAAAAGATAACAAATTAAAATAAAATACCAAAAAAAATACTTGTTAGTTGTCTCATTTTTTATTGCATTATTTTGTTGTTATTCAGTTTATACAAATTAAACCAGATTTTTACGCGTCTACAAAAATTAATAATTGCGTGATTAATTTAATTATCTACTTTTTTTTTGTATGGTATCCCAGTAGCTACACGCAAATAAAAGCAACAAGGGAATTTCGAAAACGTCTGTAACGATTATATAAACATTCTAACTAAACGCGCAGAGAATGTCTACATAATTAATTCACCCCGTCCTAGATCTTCGAGGCCCAGACATTCAAACGCAAACTATCACTCCTTTTGACGTTTCGTTAGGACTAAAAAAATAACCAAGTAATCACTTAGACCTAACCTAATTTCCAACAGTAAAAACTTACGACGGTGAACTGCAAAAAGCAGGACCTAAAGTTGAAGGTGAATGTACCAGGCTGTTATAATTCTTAAGATAACGCTCTAAGTCTTTTATTACAAAGGACATCAGAGCCCAGCTAGGCACGCGCCGAATTTAGCGACCCTTTGTCAAATAAAGAACGAAATTGAGGCGTTCGCGGTGTGGGCGTTATCACTCGATTGTGTTATTTACTTGGTGTGTATATATTTATAAGGATAGGAGATATTATGGCAATAAAATATAGGTTGAGATCAGTCCACCTCTCCATAATGGACTCTCTCGACTAATCTCAACTTATATTTCTCAGGTTATATTTAAACTTGATGGCGGCATACTAAGGCGGCATAGACACGTGTAGTTGTGGTTTGTCTTGCCCGCAGTAGCCCCATATTCCTTTACATGAAAAAAATACATCATCACACTTATATTCCCCGAAGGGGTAGGCAGAGGTGAACTGCAGTGCGCCCACACTTCGCCGATGTATTTTGGTCCCAACGTAATAGGGGGCGAGCCTATTGCCATTATACCGGACACATTCTCCCAAAATACGACAGAGATTTTTGGGCTATAGTCCACCACGTTGTCCCAGTGCGAGTTGGTGAACTTCACACACTTCTATAAAAGTGCAGGTTTCCTCACGATGTTTTCCTTCACCGTTTCATAGCACGTGGTAATCTCGGATGAAAATAAGATTCGCACATAAACCAAGACGTGCGAGCCAGGGTTTGAACCTGCACACTTTGATAGCAAGGCGTGCGTTCGACCACTCGGCTACATCTTCCTCACATCATGTAAACTCACAATAAAACATCGGTATTTAATAAATGTATTCAAGGCAAAATAAATAATAACAATCTCGTGAATATAATAACATAATATAACTCAATCATCAAAATAGAATTCTTACTGTTTCAAATGCCCCTATGATTAATTATTAAAGTAGAGCGGATCGTAAATAGAGCCTTGTACCAATTAACTTATAAAGTTTAGATTTCAAATAGTTATAATAGTTACTTACAACTTAAATTTCAGAGAGTCTTAGAAATACTTTATGTGTAGAACCAGGAGTACAGAACGGCCAAAGAGTTATTCTCTCTTGTTTATATAGCTTATTGTGAAAATAAAAACTAACCATTATTAGCAGGCAAGCTTAGCGTAAGTGGTTAGCTGTTTAATTATAATTTTAGTATCCATAGTTGCTATTTATGTTTTTGTAAGTTAAGTTATATTACATATGCCAAGGGATTAGGGTTGCATTTACTTTGTTGATAATCCGTTAAATATAGAACAACACAGGAATAAATCATTACTAGATGTGTTTTCATGTATTTTGGTATTCAATGACAGTTGACAAATAACTAACCAAAGGTTGGAGATAAAAACATCCTATGTATAAAAAATCTAGGTAAATTATAGTAATTATTTTAAAGAGGATATTTAATCCTTTATTTAGAAATCTCGAATATGTTAGTGGGAAGATTATATTATTATTGCATACTCCATTATTGTTTAACGCTTGGTAATACGTCATTAGTATTGATAGGTAAAACAAAAATGATAGAATTTAACATTAAGTGTAGGCACACATAAGTACACACAATAAGAAGTATGAGCTATATATCGAACTAAACAGGTTTTTATAACTATGTCACAACATAAAACCGTTTTTGAAATTCATAAAATATTTTTGTTGTGGCATCACAACATAAAAGATAACTTTGCTCGCTACCATCTAGCATCACTTTACCACTAAACTGGTTGTATCGCCAAGAAATCTCGACACGCGATTCGGAAATTATCCGCGGGCGGCGTTTGCAGTGGCGTCCTAATTCCGCCGGTTCACTGGCGTTCACTTCTGCCACCCTGGTACTCGCTCACCTAGTTTATAGCAGGGCATACACCCCTAGCACGTGTATGTAAGGCCTTTAATGTTATGGTTTGGAGTAAATGACCTGCGGGGCGATTCTCGCCAGATCGACAACATTCCTGACTAAATAATTTGTTTAACTTTTTTTAGTTGACGCTGATTTAATTCCGCAGCTACCGACATCCAATTATAAGAGCGTGATGATATCTAGGTTTTTATGGTTTATAGTACAAATGATTTGATGAGTGTTAGAGGTATACGAAGAAATAACTATTGGCTCAAACAGCAGACAGTTGAGTACTAAATTTAGTTTTTTAGTCCTATTTAAACATTTATTTAGTATTTTTTGGATTATACTGGTTGGAAACACGAAAAATATCTAAGTTTATAAACAATATCCTCTATAATAATAACTGTTTGCGTGGCCTTTAGACAAGGTTTTTGTAAATTAGGGTCTTTTAATTGGATTATTTAAGACATTTATTAAATTTTATTTGTTAGGAAGGGTTAAAATGTAGTACGATAATGGTAATAGTTAAGCCTACGAATAGGAAAACCCTATGAGTCACCATTGGGTTTCCCTTATGTTTATATTTTTAATAGCCTTTTGGAAATTAAAATAATGACTACACATGGCAGTAGAAATAATACTAATACTTTGGTGATATAAAAAGGCAATGGAGACTTTTTTTGGCAACGAGACTGCCGTATCTATATTATGTACAAACCTATTACTACTACTACTACAGCCCTTTTAACGTCCCACTGCTGGGCACGGGCCTCCCCTCAATGTGAGGAGGATTTCAGGCCATAGTCTACCACGCTGGCCCAGTGCGGGTAGGCAGACTTCACACTTCTACCGAGAAGTAGACCAGTTCCCTCAGATGTGCAGGTTTTCTCACGATGTTTTCCTTCACCGTTTCATAGCAAGTGATAATCTCGGAAGAAAATGAGATTCGCACATAAATCCCAGAGCTGCGAGCCGGGGTTTGAACCTGCACACTTTGATTTGCAAAGCGTGCGTTCGACCACTCGGCTACCTATTACAGTTAATTATTATAATAAGAAAACATAATAAGTTCCTCCCTTACTCCAATCTATCACACACTTGTTATCAACTTATACCAAATAACTTTTACAAAATGACGCAAAAAAAGATTAAAAGCATAAATCGATTGTTGTTAAAACATGGGTCATGGGAACGGGAAGTGTATTGATAGTTGAAACTCGAGCGCCGGAAGCGGCCGCCGGATGCCGCGCCGCAGCCTCCGCGCCTGCGCACCGAACAAGCCATTCGCCACCTGTCACTTTGAAAGGCGTTAAGAAATAGTAAATGGATAAATAAATCACCAATGTATTTATAATAGGTAAGTATTTGTTCAATTTTTATTTATTTACAATTGCAAAAAATAAAAAACCTACCATATCTCATCAATCTATAGTATTAGGGGCCAGCGTAGACAACGTTGAGTTTAGAGATTAAATCGGCTTGATAACAAATGTAAGATAATAAGAAATCGTGTGAACCTAGCGTCTAATTGTAGTCACTATGTTTACATTATTTTAAGTTTCAAAATAATTGCTATACACACCATTTAATAGTAATGAAATTTGGTTCTTCTACGACGTATGAGAACACCTATTCTATGCCTACCGTCTATCTACTGTCTACTCGTATATTTTGCTTCACGAACTAAAATCGTATCACTCTCTCAAATAAACATAATTGCATAAGTAATTGTATTTCTGTGTTATAATTATCTTCTACATCAATCTAGAACATTCTAGTTGGTACATAGCCGAGCCGCGGGCGCTCTCGGCGTATGGCGTGTCTCGAGATCGTTGCTAGGAGACGCGAGCATACACGTGTACCTACAAGGCTACGACCTCCGGGATTGTTATAACAAACTCCTGTTAAATCATGTTTTCTTGGTACATTTTCTGCTATGTAGTAATATATTCTAATTAAATCTGGAACAATGAAATGTTATGATGTCATCACGCTTTAATTCTGGAAAGGAGTAGGCAGCGGTGTACCCGTAGTACCGATGTAGGCACAAAATATTTTAGGAAGCCACCTTATTGCCGCATTTTCGGGCTGTGGACATTTCTATGCAGAACATCAAAAGACAAAGGTTAGAAGTCAAGTACCTACTTACTTCCCTAAGCACAAAAATGTCACAACCTTGGATTTAATTCTGATGTTTCCATACTCCTTAATAATACTTTCTTCAGATAATCCTTATCCAGGGCTCTAATATCTAAAGAAATGGTAGTAACACAATGCTTTTGTGTGAATGCCCCTATAGTTGGACTAATCCTATCACTTCCTTCTGCCCGTTTTTGTTGCAAAGAGTTGGAAATTGGCAGTGGCACAATAAAACTTAAGCTGATTATTATTTTGGTCGTAATAAATTATTTTCTGGGATGTTCCTATACCTATTTTATAGTTAGTATATATTAACACCTTATTAATTATCTTCTGTGACTCATGTGTTCCTAGTACCAAATTAGGTAATTGGTTGTTTTTAGTCTGTTTTCCTTTTTAAAAAAACTATTTATAATGTCATAATTGGATAGATTCCATTTAGGCATCACGTTTAGGCGTCACCTAATGTTAATGAAAATGAGAAACCCTTACCTGCAACCCTTACCTACAGGACCCTTACCTACAGGTCTGGTTTTGTATGTAAAATACATATACAAAGTTTCAAGTCAATCAAATAATAAATTTTGAAATTGTGTGACCTTCAACCCCCCATTTCACCCCCAAGGGGGTTGATTTCTGATAAGATTTCGACCAAAGTTGAAGAATTCCCTAACAAACATCACAAAAAATTTCGAAATCGGTTGACGGACGCCGGAAATATGAGGTAACCATTTTAAAAAAATATACAGGTCGAATTAAGAACCTCCTCCTTTTTGAAAACGGTTAAAAATATATCCTGAACTGTCAGTAACATGCGACAACCTCAATTTTGAAGTTTCTCATAATATCGTCAATGTAATCGACCCCATCGCTAACGGGCCCATTATTGAATGAAACGCAGCATCCACAGGATGTCCCCTGCAACTTGACACCTTGCCACTGCACACTTTACTTTGCTGACGGATTATAATATTCACCTGTTATTGTGATCTTTAAAGCTACAACAATAAGAGGGTTTTTGTATAAGTAAAGTAAGATTTAAAGTCTTATTAATGTTGGTTTTATTAATAGCTACTTTATCGGTTGCAGGTAGGGTTGACAACTGCATATAATTTAATATCGTGTCACCTTCACTCAAATATAATTAAGGGTAGTTAAATAGTTTTGTTTTTTTTTTTTTAAAAAAAAGCTTTGTTAGCTTCACTTATTTAAATAAAAATACGCAACAATCTTCATATGTTCTTATAGTAAACACCGCTTGTAATATAGGTACCATATACTTGACAGTCAGAGTGATGTCTACCCTGAAAATCGATATAGTACTCGTGCCATTTGCCGAGTGGTCCAACGGACGCCTTGCAATCAAAGTGTGCAGGTTCAAACCCCGGCTCGCACCTCTGGGTTTCATGTGCGAATCTCATATTCATCCGAGATTACCACTATGAAACGGTGAAGGAAAACATCGCGAAGAAACCTGCACGTCTTCAGAAAGGCGAGTGAAGTTCACCAACCCGCACTGGGCTAGCGTGGTGGACTATAGCCCAAAATACTCCCTTGTATTGAGGGAGAATGTGCCCGGTATAATGGCAATAGGCTCGCCCCATATTACATTGGGACCAAAATACATCGGTGAAGTGTGGGCGCACTGCAGTGCACCTCTGCCTACCTCATCGAAATAGCGTAAGTGGTATTTACATGTTTTGCTTTTATTTTACAGATTAATTATTACCTACAGCCCAATTTTTTTTTTATATTGCTTTGAATACTAGTACTCCTAGAATAGAATAATAAAGAATAGTAATACTCCTCATCGTATCTTTACCGCGTCGTATAAACATATCGTAGTAGCAATCTATCAATTCCTATATTATATATTTTGATCATGTAGGTGCAACCATAGCTTGCCACAGATGAGGCAAGTGGTATCGAACCACCCGGCGCACTGCGCGGGCGCCTCTTAAGCACGATCACGCGTTATTTTTTTCCATAATTCAGAGGAAGTGATCCATATTTAAGGGTGCAGGTGCTGTTTTGATTACGGCCAAACAAAAGGACGCAATTCATTAAGCACAGCACACGCAGGCTAGTCAAAACTGAACTGTATTTACTCAAGCAAAAAGCATATTTTTCAACGAAATGTGTTCTGTAACGGAAGCGAATTATAAGCGAATATTTGCCACAGACATTCTATCTTTAGATATATTGGCAGAGAGAGCATTTTCAAAAAATTACACGTGAGTTCGCTCGCCCCAATACGTGCAGGAAGTAAAGAGCAACTTCTAACGAAAGCATCGAATTACATATTGATATAGCAATATGATACGTACATAGAGCATAGCAGAGCATACACGAAGTACCTATTCTTAAACAAGTACATAGTAGGTAAGTAGTGATAGGTAGGTACATTGTAAGTACATATAGTTTCCGGCACGTAGCATATAGTGTCAAATAGTAAAGGATATGGCGTGTAAAGTGACCAATAAGTAATCCCTTTTCAGCTAATTAACTTTATCTTTTTTAGCATATTATGCGCAAATTTTCACGCATTTGCGTAATTCACGCGCAGTTTTATAACATCACATTTTTAATGTGATTGGAGTTTATTTAATTATGTTATTATTATACAGGATAAAATACACGAGAATGTATGCATTTAAGAGGAATTGCTCAGAGTAACAGCTGCTCAGATTTAGACTGCTGTGCCGTGTGCTTGCTTGCTTGATGGAAAGAATACCATCAATTTTATTAGATTTATATTTTATACTCATAGGTATTACCCTCTCCCTCTCCTCTCTTATGGTAGACGCTTGTGTCAGGAATGGGCTTACGTCAATAGTTTATCAACGAGGATGGGGATTGAATCCAGAACCTCTTTTCGACAACGGCGCTTTCAACCACTAGTCCATTGACGCTTGTTCGAAGTTTCTTACGAGACTCCGTAGAGACAGATATTGGATATTTTTACTTACGTGGGGTATGAGCTAGGTCCAAGACGTTGTTTTGTAAGCGCTTCTAGAAATAGTTACACAAAAATCCTAGACAATGATATATGGCACGAAATGTATTTATCGTCAGCTAATGTTATTTCCATACTTTATACCCGACTACGGCCAAGCGGAAGGGAACGGTGAGATTTTTGCAGTCTATTATGTATGATTGTATTTACTTATGTTCCTCCGTAGCGCCTAAACTATTTATCAGATTTTTATGAATAAGGTGTCAATCGAATCGTTATTATGGCCCGGGTGACATAGCCAATTTTTTTTCCATAGTCGGATTACAGTTTTTTAAACTTGTAAGAGTCAGAATCGGATCTTTTTATTAATGTAAATGTATCCAGGTATTTATGAATCGTCAATAAACAAAATTATAATAATATAAGACTCTACCACCCATTTGGAATGCATTTCCTCTAGAGGAGAATGAACAAGAAACTCCATGGTTCTACAAAACTTTACGCTATCGAACGCTAGCGTAAAGTTATGAACAAACCCTTCTAGATAGTACTCTCAGCTCAGAGTCATTGTAGCCATACTACGTAGCTACGTGCGCCACGAACTTCGTAGCGACTACGGGTTTGCTATTTGTTTATTTCTATATATCCACAAGTCTTGTCTTTATACAGGGTGGAAACGATATCTCATTTCTTCTGTATGAATTTGTCACCCATTTCAGGATCTAGTTATTTGTTATATATCTTACAAAGACAAAATAATTAATAGTTTCCACCATGTAGACTTACCTCAATTTTTCAGTTGACAAGTTTGTCTTTCAAATGTGGTTACGTTATCTTTTTGCTATAAAAGTTATATTATTTAACTTTTTTCTTTATTTCTGCCAATTCGATTGCTTAATGCAGATATGATTCTTCATTATTATGTATTGTGTATGTGTTGGTTGTATGTACCTAAAGGATGCGGCAAAATAAAACATGGCATTTCGAAAGTTATAGTTTATATTAGATTTATAATAAGATATGTAGTCTACAAAATTTCACAAATTTTCACAACGTTATTTGAACCTAAAGCGTCTACCCATTTTATTATGAAAATAAAATTATCGAAACCACTGGATATCTACGCACTGCGGGGGCTGGTTTTACGCAACCTTTATTTTTAAAATATAATCTAATAGGCAGTTATTCAATCCTCGCGTATCTTAACATGAGTGAGTCAAAAACTAATAACGGTAAAAAAATAAAAAAATATTAATCCATAAAAGCAGCCCCCGGTGAACTCAACTTAACAACGTCGCTCCCATACACGTACAATAATAATATTTGTTATAGTTATATTAAACTAGAGTTATACAGAATAATGATTCCTATGAAATAGAATTATGCATTCTTTAAATTTATTCAATAATATAATAATAATACTTAATAAGTATCAATAGGTAATGGTTAGTCAATGTCGTACTACAGACTACTATAGTTTATATTATATTATAATGAATGAGTCGTATTACTTTATCATTTATTATTTTAAATTTACTCGATATCATAACACTAAACGAACATACGGCAGCCTCGGCCCGGCTGCGGGCGCACGTCTTCACAAAGAAACATCGTCAACACATAAAATAATAATAATCAATAATAATTAATAATCATACAGATAAAAATCATTCATAAAAACATTACAATAAAAATCTAAACATTAAAACACACTTAAAACAAACATTATATTAATATTATCATAATCATAGTGTGTACGTATGTATAATATCATTTAAAAGCGAATAATCGTATAGTCAAAAATAATGTGAGCATGGCGCGCGGGGAGCGCAGCGGGCGGCGGGCGGGCGGCGGGCGGGCGACTCTAGCGCTCTAGCTACATTACATTACATTACCTACCGGCGCCGGCGCAGGCCGCGCGCCGGGCATTGCCTACATACATTACATTACATTACATTACCTAGCGAGCTACGCCTCGCTCCGCTCGCACTCAACCAACAGTACCACCATCCATCACCCCCTTCACCCCTCTACCGGTCGCGGGACGGCCGCGCGGCCCGCTCCCCGCGCCGCCCGTCCCTCCCTCGCCTATTAATATTATCATTATAATATCTTAATACTTTACGCTATTACGTTAGGTAAGCTTTATAAATTTTCGATTTCTCATTTACGCTATCAATAATAATTATACAACTTTTTTTAAATTTTATGCATTTTTTTCGAAATTCTATCGTAACGTACTTCGACTCTCTCTGCGGCGACGAGCGCGGCGGGCGCTCGACGACCTAATAAAAAACGTTCATAATAAGAAAATATATCGTGAACAACTCTGCCGACTTAAGATAGGTACGGCGCGGCGGACGGGCCGTGCCGGCGGGCGCCGACTTTGGCACCAGGATTTCGATTACGCGATTTTTTCTTTTTAATATTTTATAACGATTCGAGTAAAAAAGATCCCCACTACGAGAACGTGCGACAGGTGCGCGTCGCGGGCTCCGCCGCCTTACGAGATGATGCGGATGGCCTGGTGCGCGGGCGACGAGCACGCCGGGCAGGGCGCGCCGCCGGCCGCCAGCCGCTGCGCGCACTCTAGGCAGAACAGGTTGTGGCCGCACGGGACCAGTGCCGCCGCCACGCCACGCTCGCCGCACACCGCGCACGCGCGTGCCGGCGACGCCGCGGGCGACGGCCGCGTCGGGCCCCACGACCACACGTTGTTGGGCGCGCAGCCGCCGCCGGGCGACTCGAACGACGGCGACTCGCCGAGTCCCTCGTCGCGCTCCGTCGACGACCAGATGCCGAGCAGGTCACCGAGCCGCGCCGATGAGCCGCCCGACGAGCACGAGCCGGCGGACGAGAAGGCCGGCTCCTGCTCGGGCCGCAGCAGGGAGGCGAGCCCGGCGCGGTACAGCTGCGCGAGCGGCTCGCCTTCCGAGGGCACGGGCGCGCCTCCCCCGCCTGCCGCTCCCGTGCGCAGCGCGATGTGCGCTTCGATCTCTTTGCGCGCGGCCTCCACGCTCTCGGGCAGCCCCGTCACCTCGAACACCGGCTCGCGTTCGCGGGACGGCGTCACTATGTACGTGTGAGTCGTATGCTGGATGCGTTTGATGGTGGCACCCTTGGGCCCGACGACGAGGCCGACCACGCGGTACGGCACGCGGACCTGCGCGGTGACGTGTCCGGGCGCGCCGGCCGGCGGCGGGGGCGCGGCGCCGCACTTGCGCGACGCGCGAATCTGAGAAAAGTGCTCGGCCGCCGAGAGGATCTCGCGCTTGGCGCGCGCGACGTCTTCCTTGCGGCCGGTGACCACGAACACCGGCTCCTCGCCGCGGACCGGTGTCTTGATGTATGTGTTTGTCTTTGCGCGTAGGGCCTTTATCTTGCAACCTGGAACAAAAAAGCGTACTCATGAGCGTCGGGACGACGGCTAACGATGCTTATCTAGGCGGTACCTAATGTCGCCCAACGTGGGCCTCTCGAAATTCAAGGCTGTTTATATAAACGGAATTCATAGCGGTCGTGGCATTGTGCGGCGTTGAAGGCCGTTAGACAATGTACATTTGGGGTACGATGAAGTCGGTGCGGGTATGTTCGGTGGCGTCGCCGAGTCCCGCGAGACGGCCCCTTCCCCTGCGCGGGCAGACGGGATTTAAATTATACGTAATTCTTCACTCGGCGAAGAGCCGGCATGCGGGTAAACCGTCTACGCGGCTCTGGACTTCGACCACGTGGGCATGATAACATACATACTGTTAAATTAACATGAGCAATAAAACTCCCTATAATTTAATTCTATAATCGTATCCTAGAAGACCTTCAACATCAACGTGTGTTAACCTATTAAGTAATGCTTTCTTTTCGCGTCGACACGTGTCGTTCGCGTCGCTCCGTCCCTCTCGCGCTTGCCCCAATGCGGCAAAAACATGGCAACGTTGCGAACAGCATCCAACCGCGGGTTACTTAAGACATGACCGGACTGCTCATGAAGGTCCCCAGAACTCCGCCACTGGGGCTCAGCATCGCGTTTATCGATCGTTTTGATTAAACTCACAAATCCACGTGTTTTGTTAATGAAAGGAACGTAATATGATTTAATATATGTTATGTTTAGGTCCTCGTTTTGTAGTAGTTTGTAGTTACCAAGATTTAAGTTCCAAATTATCATTTAAAACTTCATGAACTATCATATACATACTATGAAGGCTTAAGCGACATTAATTTAACTTTACAGGAGAGCATACTCATTCGACGCAGAAAAAATCGCTAAATACATCATAATACATCATCACGCCTGTATTCCCCGAAGGGGTAGGCAGAGGTGCACTGCAGTGCGCCCACACTTCGCCGATGTATTTTGGTCCCAATGTAATAGGGGGCGAGCCTATTGCCATTATACCGGGCACACAGGTTTCCTCACGATGTTTTCCGTCACCGTTTCTTAGCAAGTGATAATCTCAGATGAAAATGAGATTCGCACATGGAACCCAGAGGTGCGAGCCGGGGATAGAACCTGCGCACTTTGATTGCAAAGCGATTGATTGCTAACACCAAATATGTATATAAGTCAATATCGGCCAAAAGGGTCGCTTAGGTCAAATAAGCCTTTCACCCCTCGATATGTATATAAGTGCTATAATGAATACCTTATATTGATATACTGGGTGGGGCTAGCCAACTCGTAAAGTTTATAAACAACAATTTAAAATAAAATAAAATGTCGTTAAAAATAAATTGAAAAATTAATGATCATAATAATAAAAGTTTTATTACTAGCTTTTTAATAAAACAAAATATTGTGTTATTGTAATTTGAAATTCGAATGTAAACTTAACAAAGTCAAATCATTTATTCTGTATAGGCCTATGGGGGCACTTACAAATTGTCAAGTTCCAATTTTTTATTTTATACTACTACCGGATTGAAACGCGACCTCAACTGAGAAGATCGGGCAAAAAACTCAGTGGGCTGATATTTTTTTTAATCGCCAAAACTTATTTCAAATACACAGGTACATATAATGCACACAGGTACATATAACATTATTTAAACCACAGAGTAAATATTATAACTATTGTATATTAATTAGTAAAATAGAAATACCTAAATAAATTCATATATTTTATGTACAAATGTGAACTCAGTAAATAAAGAGTGTCATTACTACATTGTCTCACGAACTGTAAAAGCCGGCATCAAATTCATTTCGCGTGAAAAACAGGTATAATCCCCGGCCAGTTACAAATGGGAAAGGCCTATATGTAATGGAGGGTAGTTTATGAATCACAGGTTATCGACCCGGCAGGTGACCTCGACGCAGTGCCACCCGAATCTGCACCTTACGACCTAAGGAATAAAGATAATTGATCGATTTATAAATAGCCCCGCCGGAGGTATTCCAGTTGAGGTATTTGTGTCGGTAAACATACGCGGGTAAGGTATAATTTGGTGTAACCGTTTTTGGCGTCGACATACCGTAAGGAAGGATCGCTTTTCGTTTATGATTGAGATTAGTCAGATTGTGACGTTCCTGTTCCGATTGATTGATATGTGAACGAGCGGCAGCGTGGAATTAATTTGCCGACAATTAATTTTTATTATTAATTTATCGCGGTAATCGATTTCACCGCGTCCTTTTTTTTAGGTATATGTTTAATTTTCGTGTGAGCCAAGTTAATTGGCGTACCTATTCAATTTAATTCGTCGAAACTTATGATATCTATAAATTAACACGTGAAAGATAAATTGATTGTTTTGCACTCTAAGCCATAATATTTAAAAAAATGACAGTAAATGTCTTGGCTCTAAGATTATGTAAACAAATAAATATCGCCAGACAACTCATCGTATGATCCAAAACTAAGCAAAGTTTTTACTACTACTACAGCCCTTTTAACGTCCCACTGCTGCGCACAGGCCTCCCCTCAATGCGGGGGGGATTCAGGCCATAGTGCGGCCGGTACGCTGGCCCAATGCGGGTTGGCAGACTTCACACATCTATCGAAAACTAGTCAAGTTCGCTCAGACGTGCAGGTTTCCTCACGATCTTTTCCTTCACCGTTTTATAGCAAGTGATAATCTCGGATGAAAATTAGATTCTCACATAAATCCCAGAGGTGCGAGCCGGGGTTTGAACCTGCACACTTCGATTGCAAAGAGTGCTTTCGACCACTCGGCTACCACTGCTTTTTACTACTACTTTATACTTTGCTTTTTACTACTTTTTACTATGGGTACCATAAAATGCACTGGGGGCGATCCCAGATACACCCAGTTCTGATCTTTTATTGCTGGTGGGAATCGAACCTTCAACCATCCGGTGCAGTGAGCCATCTACACTCACACCACTAGACCAAGCCATTGTCAAATTACATTTAACTAGCTGAGAATTAGTGACATACGAAAGCAGCGCCACCTACCGGGTCCAATTGTGAATCTAAACTATCCAGGGCGCCATTCAAACGCATACAAAAAAAATCATTCAAATCGTACAGTAGAATTATATATATATTTAATGTACCCAATTCTTAAAAGTTTACTGACCACATAGCGTTATACATAATACTGTTCCTCACTATGTACAGCCTTAATATATACAGAAAACATTTTCTTTCAAGGAAAATAAGTCAGGCTTATAGTTGGTAATGGCGCGGCAGATATCTGGCAGCCTGCCAGGCGCGCTTCCCTGCCACCGAGAAATTACCATAAGATTTGGTGTGGTCAGATATACGCCATATAACATCTCTAACATTAAAACAAGTTAACAAATTAACACATGGTGCAATAAGAGGGGTTCAGTTAGCAAAATCAATTCAACAAATCAGCCGAATCAATTTCTTTTCAATTTTGTCTGCATTAGCAATGTTTTGCAAATACGTCACTGACAATAAACTGCGTTGCTAAGGCAACGCCCGTGTGGTACCTATTGTTTTGTTGTAACAGTAAATGGTACTCCTATAACATTAATCGCAAGCTAACTTGACTTTGTTGAAATTGTACTCTGTATTAATAAACATAAAGATTGAATGCCTGTGAAATAAGGCACGCGAGTCAATTCGAAATGCGTTTCTTCTGTGCGTTGGTAAAGTTCGTTTTGGTATTGGGCAAACAATTTGGTTACGAGCGTTCTGGTTAATACTTCTGTTGTTATACGTCACAATAATCGCAAATGAATAGCACAAGGCCTTTTTCTATGAATTCGTGACCTACAAAATACAATAAGATGTTTTGCCACTAAATTATGTCGCCGGTTACGCACATGTGACAAAAAATACCGGATATGATAACTTCATCCGCCAACGCTGAAAGATATTTTCAGCTTCAGTGAGCATCGGCAGTAAAGTTAGTTTACACTCTTCTGTGACCTACATACAGCAATATAAGTACTATAATTTTAGAATACTGCTTATTTAAATAAAATAACTTAAAAAATAATAAGTTTGTCAGTATCATAAATGACAGTGAAAATGTGAATTAAAATCAAACGCAACTTCAATCTCTTTAACTTACTAATCTACTTCGAAACTACTGTGGACATTTAAAAGCGTAGTACATCAAAGTGGAATCGCTACATAGGCGCGTAGCAGCGTAGCCATTCACCGGCGCTACGCGTCTACGCGGCGCTACGGCCAGTGCACTCTACGACCGGCGTAGAACCGGGTCAGTGCACCCCTCCCCGCCGCGCGCCCGCACCACCAGTCTACCAGTGAACGACGCAGTTTTTTTATTTACGAACATAAAATGCGTATATTTTTGTGACCCGCGTGGAATGGTTACTGCTTCCAGATGATAATACCCTGGTACAACGGTTGGAATCAACTTTATAATAACGAAAATATGGACTTTAAAACCCTTCATGGAGTTATGAAATGTTCTGTGTCTGTCTACCTCAAAAAGAAGCTTTAATAAAAAGTCTACATTATTTTACCCACATTTATGTCTTCTTCTCTAAAGGGAAAGTCAAGATAGTCATCCGCGTTTTTCAGGTCAGTGCCCCAAAGTTATTTATCAATGCTAAAAACGCTGAAAGCACATTCAAGTTGGTTGGAACAAAATAAACGATGTTATTTTCGGGCGAAAGTCTCCGGTAATGTGTTATCTTTAGAGAGATATGGTGAATGTATCGAGACAAATATGTGGAGTGTGAATTCTACTTAAAAGTGTATAAACTTATGCACATTTATGTAATACAAACTCAGTTATTAGTAAAGTAATTTAAGTAAACCACACATCCACAGGTAATGTATTAAACCATTTCGAGGTCTATATGCATATTTTATTCAAGGATTTTCTTACGCTTTTTTACGGCAAGTCAATAAAGTAGACACAAATAAATAATAATGACAACTGTAGCATTCGTAAAACAGAGTCATGAAAATTTTCATCACTGGTAATGTAGAAATAACAGCGGGGCGGCGTAGCAGTACGACTCGCTACGAGACCGCTACGGTGCTACGCGCGGATATAAGTTCACTCATGTGTGAAGTTTCACGGCTCGCTCTGTTTTTTCTTTTTTTTTTTCATTTTTTGATTATGTGCTCGAAAAAGTTTTAATTTCAGTGTGAAATAATTACAAGCAAACAGAAAAAGTTGTTTCCTATTTCATATCGTTGTGAATACTTTCATAACTTTTTTCCTTATAAAAATTTAAAATTCTCAACGGTTGGATATAGTAGCACTGAAAATATTAAGTACTTCTATTTAAAGTTACGCATCGAAAGAGAACGAAGTTGTTCGGTTCACGCGAAGGAAATTAAGTGGTTTGCGTCAAGCGAACAATGATTTATTAGCTTAATATATGTCGTCTTAATAGGGTCTAAATAATTTATATATACAGTACGTGTGGGAGTCTATTTGGTGACTTTTCATAATTTTATGTATACAATTTTACTATAAAAGATGCATACGTCAAAGTTTCAGACGACCGAACGTGCAGATAATTAAATTTTACGTTAAAACATATTTTCTTCGCTTGCCAAAGTTTCTATTGAAGATTGGGTCACGTAGTACTTCTTGTATGTAACAATATTATTCATTGATTGGAACTCCATCCCATAAAAGTTGGTGCAGTTAATAAACGAACACGCTGTATAATAGGATCATTATTTGGTGAGACTCACTAGTCCTATTAGCCGTTTCGGCTTAGGTAAAATGCTTAATTAGGAGTGGGCTCAAGTCAATGGCTAGGCTTGGGATCGAACACGATACCTCTCAAGTACGAGTTTGTTGGTATTGCGACTAAATAAAAATGTTTTTACAATACATTTGTAGTGCAGTGTTTGGACCCCACTCCGCTAGATGTCGTTAGTGGTAGCATGAGGAAAATCGTATAAAAGAAAACATTATCGAATTTTAAGATACTGGTACAGGATCCTCACCCCTAGACAAGGGGATGATCATGTAAAAATATACAAAAATGTTGGAGGAAATGAAGATTTCCCTCAGTACATAACATTAAACGCGGAAATAATAATTTCCTGGTATAACCTTTTTGCGCACCGGCCGAAGGACTAGGATATTATAAATGGAAGAACATTGTCACGATTGATTTAATACAATTAAACATGAAGTTGATATTTACATTTAAAATGCGTTGAGTTTTAATTTAGACTCCGCAAGCCCGAGTATTGAAAAATCTCAAGCATTGCAAAAAATTGTCGGATCCCATGTAGGCCAGTGGTACATAACAGATGCGGAATAAATACATGAGTAGGGAACGAAAACCGTAGTCACCCTGAATAATGAAGAAGACAAAGCCTCATTCTCCGTCTCCCTCGCGCGCCACTACATCTCACTCTCGCCACTTGATATTATAGACGGCTCGGTTCGTATTGATACTTCTAATTTATGTGTTGGGGTTCCAAGTAGATAATTAAATGTGTTTTTATATAATAAAATACATTACACGTAATGTGTAAAATTGATTTTTAACTAATTAGGTAACTCTTATTGCAAACAAAACTAGCGAAAACAACTGAACGCAAAAAATACTTTATACTTAGATGTTTTAGACCGAAATTCCAGAAACAAGTCGTCAACTCTGATAGAGGTTTGTACAAAATGGAGATCGTTTTACCCTTCACAACATCGGTCCCCGATGCCTTTTGGCGCGCGATCTTTTTCGCAATATCGTCAGTTATTGTGAAGAAGTATTATTTATCTCAATTCCAAGCAGCCCTGCGGAGCAGACGAGTGATCGATACCTATCTCCGTCGGGCACCCAGATCTTTCGAGGTTACAGACGTAAGCCTTCAGACGTTGATGTGTGTACAAATAATGAATAATTAGAATATAATAATAGCTACTATAATAATAACTTCGTTTCAGTGTATCAAATGTTTACATACTATAATATTCAGATAATACTAATTTCTTTTATACTAATATTATAAAGAGGGAAGATTTCGCTTTTTGTATGTAACGAATAAACTTAGGAACTATTAGATCGATTTCAAAAAATATTTTGCAGTTAGAAAGCTACATTATCACTGCGATACATAAGCTATATTTATTTATCCCCGATAATGTCTATTCGTGCGAAGCAGGGACGGGCGCTGTTACTACATAAAAGTGATCTGAATAATGTATATAAAACAAGAGGTTTCGTTATTTTTAAGATTAATTGTATCCAGGGATAGATCAAGAAATCTTTTCAATAACAAGACGACGGAGCGTCGAGTCACCAGGCGAACATAAATCATGGAGCGTCACCATAACAACGGTAGGCTGTACAGGGGTGGCCAACCTCGAGGCCGAAGCTCCCCCCGCCCAAAGAAAGCTCTTTTCCCGAACTCGCCCTACTACAGCTGTTCCCCTATAACACGCTATAGATGTGGCTGTCTTTAATGGATGCCCGGGAATTCGAGAATGAGTTCTAATCAATACGGGCTGTGCTCTGAATTTGATTTTTTTCCATTTTTTTTTTAAATATTGTTCAGTACGTATTTTTTGTTATGTTGTTATTTTTGTACGTGCAAGCTATGCAGTTTTTTTAGAGACATTGAGAAGAACTAATAAATTATTAACACTAAATTAAATATTGTAGATTAAAAGTAGGAACTGAGAACTAGTTCACCACATTATAAACACATTTCCCATTTTCTTCAATTCGATCCTACGCCACGCGAAAATAACAAACGTTTTTACGATTTAATTACCGTTCACGTACGTCAAAATTAACTGGTTTCGTAAATAAAAATGGAAGATATAGGAAAACGTTAGGCAATGTTTTTCACCGAGACATGCGTTCGTCATGACTTTGGCTCCGCGCCAACCCTGGCTGGATAATCTCTGAACTGCGGTGAACTCAAACGCCAAAAAAACTGTCAACACTCAACGCGAATTGGGCAAACAATTGAACACCAAGATGTGTGCGATACAAACAATAATGTTTGAACGAGGCTGGCTAACCTTTGATTTCGATAAATATGTATGTTTAACGATATTGTGCCTTTTATGGATAATTCAATGATAAGTTATTTTGTAACGATTTTTCATAAGCGTCATGATTGCTTTCGACAATGATGGTAAAAAGCCCAGAATCAGCACATCTTCACGTTACTGTAACAGAGACTTTGACCATTTGAATATCCTCATAAAAACTTACGTAACAAAATGTTAAACTTGAAAACAAAGTTGGCTACTGCGAAGCCGTGTAGCTGCCATATCAGAGCGGTCGTCCGAAGATTACGCCTGACCCAACATCCGAGTGAACTTTCTTCAAATCCGATGTCTCCAAGTTGTCCGGAGTGACGCATGCGGTAGTGGAACGGGTTTCCTCGGTGGCGCGTGTGTGCGGGATGCGGGGGTGTGGGGGTGCGGCGCCGCAGGGGCGCGTGCCGTGTCGCACCCTCGCCGCACCCCTCCAACCCTGCACCCCGCGATCGATAACGGTCAACGACCCCGGTAGCGGTCTGCGACCGGTGCATTGGCGGCCCCATCGCGAACCTAACCCACTTTCCGCTGCTCGCCGGTACCTACAACCCTGCTAATTACTACACGCAGATTACGATGAAATATGCATTGTTTGTATTTGTGTCACGCCAAGGGGATTTTACTGTTCGATTCTGTTTCAAGAACTCTTTTGACAGTTCCAATTGAATAAACTCATGAAAATTAGCTTTTGAATACATTATGTAATTAAGCATTTAAATGGTGTTTACTGTGTTATTTTTTTAAACACAATGTTGAATAATTAAATACAATGGGAAATCAAGAAATCACAACAATTTTTTAATCCAGGAAAGTATTTTAGTTAAACAAAACTCCCCCTAGTCGCCCTATCCTAATCGACAGATATTATTATAATAGCAATGAAACGCAAATCATCATTTTAGTAGAAACGACTAAAATTAAGGTTACTTATGGAAATTTAGCAAGGGAGAATATCGGTGGTGTTTTTGAGCGGCCATTGCACCCGGCTTATATAACACCAGGGGTACAGAGGTAACAAGAGGTAAGCCGACGCTCGACCTCCTCAGACACAATAGGACGTATTTGGCGAGCTCTTGCCACATAATAATTGTCTTTAATGCTATGGATATAAATTCTATATTTAAACGTTCCGCGGTCAACAGACATGCGTATGGGAATGATTAATGATGCGTCTTAGCGCGTGTGGGTGACGCCGGGGTGTGGTGCGGGGCGGAGGCTCGGGGTTGATCGAACTGAAATTGGCAGCGTTCAACGCCCGCACGACATTTGTTTTACTGAGTAATTTGTCATGGTCCATTGCTTAACCAATAATTTATCATTCAAGTGTGAACTTCGTGATTTAGGGAAACAAAATGTAAACAAACATTTAATAAATAATGTACATGACATAATAATAAAAGTATAAAAGTTGTTTGGTCAGTGTATACGCGGTCAATTTTAGGAACATTTGAAAATGGAGCAGTTGGGGTTTTCAAGACGTCAGACGTCGCAAACAACAATGAATCTTATGCAATTGCGATTCAGTTAAATATCCTATGTAACCGTTTGACATATGACTTATTGCTACTAATCTGGTGTGTATGCTGAGAGTATCAACTTAAGCAATTAGAGACCTTGTAGTTAAGGTGATAAACGTTAATTTCGTTAAATCTTACGGCGGGGACTTGATACATTGCACGAGTGGATTGACACGTGGCGTCTAGGGAATGTCGCGTGGGTGCGAGAGAGAGGTATGTCGTCCATTTCGCTCTGATTGCCCGAGATAGACATCTTTCTGACGAAAGGGAAACGGTGGGACGAGGCTGGTGTTATTTTCGTAATGGTTGGTTTTTTTATAGCTAAATATTGGTGTACTGAGATTGTTGTGAGGAAATATGATTGTGATAAGCCAAAATATTATTAAATCGATGTTTATATTATACAAGGTGGTTTGATGGTTACCTAACATAATAAATCCCCCTCGCATTGCGGGGAGGTCCGTGCCCAGCAGTGGGACGTTAAAAAGGGCTGTAATAGCAGTAGTATAGAAATTTGTTTAACATAGGTACTTTGAGGATCAGTGCCTTTAGCTAAGTCTTAACGTAATCGTATCAGAGGAGCTAATAAAAATAGACTTAAATTCTGGGTACAAATATGGGGCACGCCCACAGATTTACGGAAAGTTGCAAGTCATTTGTATCGTTATTACAAAGCGCCATTATAAAAAAATATTGTAACTAATTTCTGTGCATAGATTGGATTTTCTATAAGAGTCAGGTACTTAAGAGTAGAAAAGTATTGGAGCCTAGGCCGCGCGGCCCACTGCACAATGTGTACTCAGGTTCGAATCCCGCCATCGGAACATCTGGGTGTAACTGGTATATTAAGGGTATTCGGCATATTGGCCTGGGTGTTACTGGTATATTTGGTATATTGATCTGGGTGTAACTGGTATATTCGGTATATTGGTCTGAGTGTAACTGGTATATTCGGCATATTAGCCTGGGTGTTACTGGTATATTTGGTATATTGATCTGGGTGTAACTGGTATATTCGGTATATTGGTCTGAGTGTAACTGGTATATTCGGCATATTGGCCTGGGTGTTACTGGTATATTCGGTACATTGATCTGGGTGTAACTGGTATATTCGGTATATTGATCTGGGTGTTACTGGTATATTCGGTATATTGGTCTGAGTGTAACTGGTATATTCGGTATATTGATCTGGGTGTAACTGGTATATTCGGTATATTGGTCTGAGTGTAACTGGTATATTCGGCATATTGGCCTGGGTGTTACTGGTATATTCGGTATATTGATCTGGGTGTAACTGGTATAATTAGGGTATTCGGTATATTGGTCTGGGCGTAACTGGTATATTCGGGGCATTCGGTATATCGGTCTGGATGTAACTGGTATATTAAGGGTATTCGGTATGTTGGTCTGGGTGTAACTGGTATAACCCCCAGTCCATTGCATGGTACATAGTACAAGCATTCCTTAGTTTGGGATCATTATGATACCTGTGTGTTCGGCGATTAGATTTTGATTTGACAATTCCTATTCTATCTTCTTATGCATAGTAGAGTTGGTATTTGAAATTAAACTTTTTCCGAATCTGTGGACATTTAACTAAGTGTACTACCGTCCTTCTCACGATCATAATATATGAGCAAGACGACAATATTTTAGTACTGTCAAATTAAGTTAAATCTTAGTTTGTGTACAACATAATCGACACAAAATATCTACCTTCGCAACGATAGCTGCGACACATTAGTACAGTGTTAACTAAAGCCACTTATGACCGCTATGAAACAGTTACAACTTACATACCAATGTTGTAACTTTACAATACTTATTATGTATCTGCTCTGTTGTTGTATTGGTTTACCTGGAACAAATAGAAGAAACTTTATTAGTAATTATAAAAGATCAAGAATTTTGAACTGTATTTGTACTGTATGTATACTAATCGGCTACCTACTGTGAGTTTACGATTATTTCGAGGGCGTTGTATACAGGGCTGTAGCTAGAGTCGAATTTGAGGTAGGGAAGCATTGGTTACAGGTAGGGCGGAAGTAAAAACTATTTTTTTTATCTCAAAGTATGAACAAACAATTAATTATAATAATTTATCTTAGTTGTTGGTATTTTTAAGGTAGGGCATTGTGATTTCAAGGTAGGGCATAGCCCCACAATGCCCCCCCCCCCCCCCCCCCCTTAGCTACGGCCCTGATACCATACCATGTTCGCAATGATTTCACACAAGACATGTCAGCTCTAGTAGCCGTCTAGTAACATGTAATTTTGGTATTAGCAATAATTTGGCCTCAGTGTGCCCAGAGCTTTTCGCTCGACACCCACTCGAATTGAATTTTTTTTAAAACCTACTCAGTCTTAATATGCATAAAGATTGAATTGCATTTAAAATTAGCTAGCGTAGTTCATTAAATTTTGTTGAAAAATGTGCTTATTGAACGAGGTAATACAGTACGTTTTGGTATTGTCAAGTAATGGTTTGCAAAGTATTGACGCGCCTGTAGCTATATCGATATCACATTTTTAATAATATAATACTCAGATTACTAATAATGATAATTAGCGAATTATGTCTATATTATCCAGGATATCAGATAGTTCGATCAAGCGATCATCCGACTAAACATATGATTAGACGGCCCATTAGCTTACCGACAAGCCCCACATTTCGCCTTGTTATAACGAAATTAATTCAATAACCCATTCAAGCAAACAATACACCCATTTAATCCGAACGTCGATGTAGGTAAGTAAAAGTCGCAGCAAGGTCAGCCTGCGCAAAAACACGCCACCCAAAACCCTCCGACCACAGTGAATTAATGCCGCAGTAATACAACACCTCTATTAAGCGGTTTCCAGACTATGCTATAATATAATAGCATATAGTATATAGCTCATAGCACAACAATATCGCGCACCATACATTGTTATGGACACGTTCACACTGTACTGTACTATGTATTATTGGCTTACTATACGCTATAAATTGGCGCGATGCGCCGAGTTCATGGTATGCTATATCGAGCGCCGCCATTTTCCTTCTCTCTCACCCCCGGCCGTCCCGTCAACTGAGCTTGCTATACACTATAAATGCTTGCGATAATATCGCGTAATCTGAACGCCATGCTATGCTATAATATATAGCACAATAAACCCGCTGAAACCCGCTTTAGGCACGTAAAAGCCGCGTCTGACCGGCTGACAGTTAGGAAACTTGGGGACCTGTTATCTGACATTTTTGGTCCGAGGGCGAGGTACACACTCACTAATGAACACTGCCGCAAAACGAATGCAATTTCTATAAACTAACACTTCAAAACAAGAAACGGATGCTCAAAAAGCGCACAGGCACACAGTAAACTATTTAGACCGCAGACTATTTAGACCGCTGAGATTTCGCAGAGAAAAAACCTCTGAAAACCTACTCTAAGATTGAGGGATCGATTTGACATTATGAATAACCAAAACGTTTTCAAACGGATGTCGATACGGATCGTGCGCGTGGAGTTGTATTACTGAGTATACCGATACTTTGTCGCCTGAATCGTATTATGTTTGGCACAGTCCGCGGAGCTGTCATATAGCATTATTCCACAGCGATAATAACTTATTTATAAATGTTAAGAGTATTTTATTACATAATAAAAACAAAAACACCGTCGATACAGACGAGACAGTAGGAAAAAATATTTAGCGACACATAAGTTTTACTATACAAAATGGTATTCACAGGTAATTTTAGGGTTCCGTACCCAAAGGATAAAACGGGACCCTATTACTAAGACTCCGCTGTCCGTTCGTCTATCTGTCCGTCTTTCACCAGGCTGTATCTCATGAACCGTGATAGTTAGTCTGTTACCGCTATAACAACAAATACTAAAAAACTGAATAAAATAAATATTTATTTAAGTGTTGTTGTAATATGTATTAAAAAAACCAGCCAAGTGCGAGTCTGACTCGCGCACAAAGGGTTCCGTACCATTATCTATAAAATGGCAAAAAAATCACGTTTGTTATATGGGAGCCCCCTTAAATCATCATTTATAGTACTAAGACTTCGCTGTCCGTTCGTCCGTCCTATGGTTCCCGTTGGTTCCGGTTCCCCCTATGGTTCCCGTTTTACCCTTTGGGTACGGAACCCTAAAAACTGATATACTTAGTGGTTTTATAAGGAAGATAACCATTACGAATATATACTAGACAGCTTGCAAAGCTGCTGGATTGATCGCCATATAGCTCACAATTTACACGAAGACATCATGCCAAAATAACGTGTATAAAAAAAAAGTTAATGAGTAATCATTAATCTTTTAAAGTTTTTCCAAAACCGCGTATCCAATAATATGATTTTTATTGAAATGTTTGGAGTAAATGAATAATTAATTCCATTGCTGGCAGTAGTTGTAGCATTGACTCTTGTCAGCAGATAAATCGGATCTATTGTCGATGAATGGAATGATAAATACGTTTAATTTAACGTTACGTGTTTGAGGAGGACGTAGAGTGGTGTATCCTACTAAAATAGGATGGGTTTCGTACGTGTACCTATTAATAGATTATTGTTATAACTTGTTATTTGTTTATATGCAGAGGAATTAACTAGATTTTTTTTTTGGAAATGTACTCTGTGCCAATTATACATAAAGTTTGAAAATCTGTGGCAAAAATCACGCGACAATGCGACTGAATGTGCTATCGTCACAATGAAAAATGTGCTTCTGTAATAAGGTATTACAGTTCCTTTTTATATTGGCAAATTAGTGGCGCGTATTGCCGCGCCTCTTCACAGGGCTACACAAGCCCTTGAAATAACACACACATGTATGTAGACATGGTGTTTCAAAAGTCCGAAAAAATACTTCGACGTTTGCATGAGTATCAAGTATAATACTGAATGGTATACAAAACTGATCGAAATTCGACCATGTTTTTTCGACTTCTTTTTCCGTTGCTGATTTCAATACCTCGTTATATGTCGAGTTCTATGTTAAATTTACATGATCTGTGTTGTGAATATTAGTAGCCGCCCTTCGTAAATGTAGTTTACACTGCTTGATAGGACCATGGATGTACCCCAAGGCCAGAACACGATACCTGTGACAAATATTCAAAAGTCTATAACTCAGAAACTATGATAGTTGCCACCAACAGCTGCCCATAATTAATTAAGAATAGTTTTCTCGTCCAAACTGGTTGTCTGGAAGAAATTGCTTTTAGCGATAAGACCCAATTGTACTGTATTTAGAAATACGAATATTGTATTTTATTTGTTTTGTGTGTACAATAAAGAGTTATCTATCTATCTATAGTTAACTAAGCATCCACATATGAGCTACCGTATAAGTACACGAAGTATTATTTCGGACTTCTCATACCCTCTGTATAGGAATACAAACTATATGATCGTTCACATTTATCGTCAGATTGTCACCGCACAAATAGTGCCATTAAAAAGAACCTTTGGTCTCCATACTTATTCGGGTTTGGAGATTAGTAATATGACAGTTACACGGCTATGACATAGTGTCGTGTCGCCGAAACACCCAGTTATAAATTACATTATGCTAACTATATGGAATTCCCTTTGTAATCTGTTAAATATTAAAATATAATTCTAAGTTTATCGTTTTTAGGGTTCCGTACCCAAAGGGTACAACGGGAACCCTATTACTGAGACTTCGCTGTCCGTCCGTCCGTCTGTGACCAGGCTGTATCTCATGAACCGTGATAGTTAGAGAGTTGAAATTTTCACAGATGATGTATTTTTGTTGCCGCTATAACAACAAATACTAAAAAACAGAATAAAATAAATAATTAAGGGGGCTCCCATACAACAAACGTGACTTTTTTGCCGTTTTTATAGATAATGATACGGAACCCTTCGTGTGCGAGTCCGACTCGCACTTGGCCGGTTGTTTTTTTTTGGTGTCGCAATTCAGCTGCTGATGACCCCGTTAGTGTAATGGCGTGATGATATTTTTTTAGAGTTGGATACGAGTACCTACTTAATACCAAATATAATACTAGTATGTTTTTGTTAAAAGTGAAATCGTACGAGTTGCAAAAAATATACGCGCAAAATGTAATATGCTTGTTTTGTTAAACGGAGTCTTAAGACTACGTTGTCATAGACTAGGTCTGGCCTCAAGAACTATTCGTTGTCATGTTTCAGGTTATTTCATAATTATTTTTACTGCCTACTTACCACGGTTACCACGTAAGACAACATAAAAATAATTAGAAATGTTACTCTATCGGGGTCCTCTATCGATATCGCAAATACAAAGTCCGTGCGGCGATTACGTAACTCTTATTGCTATCAATTTTCGTTAGAAACCAAACAACATGGCATGTTCAATACATTTTGACAGCTGTTTTGACAGAAGGTGATTAAAACCTGTTGGTTTGACGATCGTAATAAAAACATCGTGAGGAAACCTGCACGTCTGAGGGAACTTGACTAGTTCTCGATAGATTTGTGAAGTTTGCCAACCCGCACTGGGCCAGCGTGGTGGACTATGGCCTGAATCCCCCTGGCATTGAGGGTAGGCCCGTGCCCAGCAGTGGGACGTTAAAAGGGCTGTAGTAGTAGTAGTTAAAAAAATGCCGCCCGTGCAAAGTAGGGACGGGCCGCTAGTGTTTCGTATGGTCCTAACCGTAAATGAGCGATAGAGCTCCTTAGAAGTTTCCTCTCCCTGAGGGCCTTACCCAATTACCGATACATAGTTCTGAATCACTCCAGTCAACCACGCGTATTGAACTACGAGCTATGAGTAATATCAAAGTGCATCGAACCGTATTTCGACAACATACGTATTCTGACCACTAGGTATTAAGCATAAGATCGCCGAGATAAAAAAATTTTTGTTACATTCGGCAGAAATATAAAATAAACAGGTTTTTTTATATAACATGTAATATGTTCAAGACGTTATTTACCTATTTCATAAATTTATTATATTTGCCGTGTGTGTTTGGAATAATTTTTTTTTTTCTATTGCGTATCATGGACATGCATAAGGATATATCCTTATTTGACACGTAGACTTGGCTTGTTAACTATCTTGTAAAAACCCTTCAACCAAAATATGCTATGCAACACAATTGAGTCCATGCGAAGTGAAATTAAAATCTGTTTAGTGGATTCACTTTAAGAAGACATACGATGATTCTCAAAAAGCGTTTTAACTTGTATAGATTATACTGTCGACAAGGTTTATTATAACATAACATATTTATGTACAGTCACGATCTTCTACTTTTTTGTTTAATTAAGTACTTATTAGTACTTA
Source organism: Ptilodon capucinus (assembly GCA_914767695.1). Classification (NCBI taxonomy): domain Eukaryota; kingdom Metazoa; phylum Arthropoda; class Insecta; order Lepidoptera; family Notodontidae; genus Ptilodon; species Ptilodon capucinus. The sequence goes on along the minus strand of OU611823.1, from coordinate 10,345,915 downwards.
TTAGTATGTTTGTAGTACAGTCAGCACTAGCTCTATGATCTTTACTTCTAATCTTACATTCATATTACGCTTTTTACAGCTCCAACTACACAAGTCATCTACCAGGACAGCATAAAGCTGAAGAGTTTAAGAAAAAGTACGGTACATGGATTGGATACTCCCAAAAGGCGAGTACCTATAACGTAACGTGAAAAGTAAAGTGACGTAAGTCTAACCTATATAGCAGACAGTATATACAAAGCGATGATTAATGTCAGTAACATCTTTGGTCCCTATTTATTTACATCATTCAATTTTATAATTGATGCCCTGAAGGAATTTCAAAGCGATTATATTTCAGGTTATTGACATATTTATATAACAATGACATATTTACGCTGGTAAGAGCAACTAGGTTTACTTTTTTTAAATGAGTAAAACATCCGTAATATGAAATGGGAGTAAAATTAAGAAAAAATTTGAGAACGTCTCGTCAAAAATTTACGAACCGTAAGCGAAACGCTACGTTTTTTGATTATAGGAATCTGTCATTAACAGGTTACAAAACGTCACGACGAAGACCACACACGTTCCGTGTAACATACGCATCTACCTTTGAACGGAGTGGCTTAAACCTGGATTAAAAGTTCAAACGTTGAATGCATAACAAGGAACGCATCCAGAATATTTGGGATAGCCCATAGTAGTAAAAATAAAAACAATGGTGGTCATTATCTTTACGGCGTGTGTGCCTGTGGGTGAACGCACCGGCGTGCCCTGGTTGGCCCGCCGCCAGCTCTCACGGTAAACGCTCCTAATCACTGAACTCTTAGCGCGTTAGTATGCTTCTGATAGCTTATAAACGCCTGGTACTTGTTAAATCATTGCACCTAACAGTCACTCACAGTGATTCGAGCCATTCTAGGTGTTGTCTGTTTTCCTGGTTGATAATTAGACAGGAGTTCATTAAACTTAGTGACGTTCGAGTGACGTCATTTGTCACTTGTCGCCTACTCATTATGACTCGGAAAAACAATCTACTTAATAACTTTTTATGAATCATTTTAAAAGGAGTACCACATTAACAGAAAGTAATTAACTTCTAAATTTGAAATGTTTGGGCGGTACTACCAATATAATGTTAAATTGTGCAAGACAACCAACATTCGGTATTGCAGGAAGGTACACAGTCAGGCGATAAGCGTTATCGGTTAATCAACCCGATGTATATCTCGGTGCAGTGACATAGACCTTACTACGCCTCACGTTGTGCTCCAAAAATCCGGTCAGGTGTGAAAACTAAACGCAGCCTAAAAGCTTACTAACATGTTTAGGTACGACTGTCCCTTCAAATAAAACACTGGTATTATATTTAAAAAACGTTGATCCTTAAAAATAAAACGTTACGGCCGAAGCGTTTTAACTGGCATTTAATAATCCACGTTTAAATTACGTTAATCGGTCAATCAAAGCCCGTGAAACGTTGACACGAGAAAACAAACAAACGTGTAACCACAGCTATTTGTCTCACTTAGCGTGGACCCCAAAAAAAGATCGGCAAAGTCTCACGTAAGTTTTATTGGTCCGCCGGCGGAATATCAAAAGTTGTTTTAGGTATGTACCAGGTCACCATGACCGCCGAGTCATGTTCGAGATGCTGATAACTCAGTGGCTACGACCTCCTTCATTGCCGAATGCTGGTGCCTCGTTTCCGGCTAGATACACATTCGCGTCTTAGCTCACGGCTTGTGAAGGCTGTTGCGTAATCATTTGATAAGTCTTTGTATATGTGAATGTATGTGAATGTGAGTGTGCAGGTTCAAACCCCGGCTCGCACCTCTGGGATTTATGTGCGAATCTCATTTTCATCCGAGATTATCATTTGCTATGAAACGGTGAAGGAAAACATTGTGAGGAAACCTGCACGTCTGAGCGAACATGACTAGTTCACGATAGATGTGTAAAGTCTGCCAACGCGCACTGAACCAGCGTGGTGGACTATGGCCCGAATCCCCCTCGCATTGAGGGGAGGCCCGTGCGCAGTAGTGGGACGTTAAAGGGGCTGTAGTAGTAGTATTAGTAGTAGGTCTTTGTATATATCACCGCATATTTTGATACGCGTTTGAGAGTTAACTTACGACCTCATACAAGTTGAGGATAAAACATATTTTAATATAGTATCTAATATGAAGGTTCTTAGATTGAATACGTGACCCTAATAATGTCACCAATTCTCTGGCTACCTGTGTCAGGTTTAACATGAAATAAGCATAAAATGAAGGCTAAATTCACTAGTTATTCAATAACTGAACGCAATCAAACCTAGTTAAACAAAATTTGTGCTCTTTCTGTCAAAGTTAAACTTAATTAACCTAAACTCGATTTTCAAAACGAACGGTGAAATCCGACTCAGAATTAAAACGTAATACTACTTGATCGTTGCGACGTCAATTAGCGGTATTTATATCGAGGGGTGAAAGGCTAATTTAATATTGTGCATAAGGAAGGCAAATCCATTTAAATGTTGATCTTAACACGAGGAAAACGTGCAAAAAAAGCATTTGACGATTTTGACAGTCTGCGTTGTTGGACAGCTTGGGGGCAACGGACTCTCTTATAAGAGGTTTAAAAAAATCATTCTAAATATGGTAGGTACATTAACTCCTTGAAAACAAATGCAAAAGATTTGAATTAAACTTTTGAAAAACAACGGCTTCCACTATGAAAAGACGGAACCTTAGGTAACTGCAGAAATATGACTATCTTATTTCTTCGTATAGCTCTGTCCCCCAACAGACCAGGCCGTGTGGAGCGGGTGTTATAGTGAATGGTCTCATACACACGACACATAAAGAACACGTGGGACTTGTGTGGGTGTCATAATTATCGCAAACTTAACCGTTCTTCACACGTCACCTACCAGGCAAGCAGCTACGCAAGGATACACAGCAATAAATCACAAAAGGGACCTCTTGTTACTAGGTATTTCTATTAAAAGAATTCGCAAGGGCGAAGGCCCCCAGGTGGTAAGTGGAGTGCGTACAAATATTACAAAACATAAAAGCCGATAGGATCTCGGCCTTGAGTCTGCTATTCGGTAATGACCCTGCGCAAGCGACGTCTAACCGTCGTCGTAGCAGCGATTACGTTGGCCGTACTGCGCTCACACCGCTAAGCTATTTCTATGCGAAGCTATTATGCAAATTAACGCGTCGACAAATTTAAAAATCGAAATCACTTCTACTTTCATATTGAGGCCAGACTTCGCTGTCCCATTTTGTCTCGAACGTTACATCGATGTAATTTTGCGAATAGTACGATTATTAATAATGGCAAAAGCTACTGTTCGAGTGGAACGTAGACTTAGAGCTGTTTATTTAATCAACGCCGTGAATGGAATTTGATACAAATTTTATAACAATAATTAATCTCTAGTTTCAAAACATCTCTGATTTATATGGAGCCATATTTAGCTTCTGGTTTCTTTTAAAGCGAGACTGTAGGGTCTAAGCGTTCATATGAAAGGCAGTAGGTAAGTCACACTGCGACGTCGTAAACTCCTCAGAATAATGCATTCAGCGTCGGGCGGATACTCGTTGATTATTTACGAACGACACTTACGTAGCCGTAAGAATGTGTACACATTGAATCTCGAACGCTTACTTAAGTCAATGCAGAAGAAACAAGACGTAAATACTGAGTGTATCTTACTAATAAATACTGCTAATATCAACACTACAAATAACTTGGTTACTCCTTAATATTCATATTTTCCTGGTATCAGATAAAACTAATCGAAAATCGAACATACCGGAAATAGGTTGTTAAAGTGTCGTCAATGACACAACAATATTCTAATCGATTCTGAATCGAAAAAAATGCGTGACTGAGTTCTAAATAATTCATGTATCGATTACAGCCATTCATTACAGAGTATAAATAGGTTTAGGAATATACAAGAATCGAAGGCTTTATGAACATTGACCTATGTCTTACCAACCTTATATCAACTAGTGCTTGCTAATGTCAAACCTTGAGTATGTATGCGGATAATATTTTGTTTTTAAATAATATCGACAACCTCACAAATGAATCTTACCTACTAAGTAGGTTTGGTGCTTTTTATAAGGCTTGATTAATATTAATATTAGTAGGTATGACTTGAAGAGTCAGTATGTGTATAGCCTTGTATTGTAGACGACGCATGAGGTCGCGGTTCATTTGCAAATATTATTAAACGGAAACAAAAGAGGTGCGCATGAGTACAACACCCCGCCCCCGCGTTCACACCTGGCCACCGAGACGGAGACGCTTTTGACGAATTATTTTTAAAAAGCATGACGAATAATAAGCGTTTACTGGTCCCTTAGGTGTTCGTTAAGATACAAAGGATTTTTTAGACTTATGACATAAGACTTGCCTACTTTAAGGGTCAGATGAACTGACTTACTTAATGATATTTTCAAATGTAAGCTTATTTTAAAATGAGACTTGAAACTATCTGTATAATTAATTTAATGCACCAGAAGACCAACAGTGTGGCATCGGGAGTGATGGCCAAGACAATTCTGCCAAGAGTGTACTGAAGAAGATATTAAATTAACACATAAAACAATATATTTATTAGGTCATAGCAAGCGCATTAAAGATTGTTACGGGAAAGGTTTTAATTCAAATGACAGAGAAGACTTTAAGTCAGAAGATTGCAAGACTTAACTACGCCCCAACTTTAAAAATGAAGTCATTTAAGTCACTGCGCATAATACATTGTTAAAATAAAGTCATCCGCAATCCACGGCTGACATGTTGAAAATATTGCCAGGTAGCAGAGGTAAGGAAATCATCTGACATCTATATTGTAGTGATGTGGAGTGATGAAGAGTCACGAGTGCGATTTAATCGAACAATGTAATCGAGTCCATTGTATTTTTTGTAGATATAAAACATAACACGAGAGGTCAAACCGCTAACAGGATAAAACTTGCTACACACGGCCTGATCTTAAGGACAGAGCTTTAGAAATAATGCATTTTTCTATCCTACGTCTCTCTTAATCGGGCATCTAATCAGCTGCGTTAACAGCAAGATAAATTATTGTATAGGTGCCCGCAGGATCGGGTTATGGATCATACGAATCGTAAGTTTGATATCCCCATTACCGGAAAATGGTAGTACGACCAGTAAAATTGGATAGGATTAATTTGAATGCATTAAACAAGTTGAATCGAATTTGATCGATCTACAACTTGACCTTGGAGTATGACCCCGGTAAAGTTGTAAGCGAATACCCAGACAAATAAAGCTCCTATTGTAAAAAAAAATACATTTTGCAGTCCTTCCACCGTACGTGTCGTTTCGAGTTCACCGCTTTAAGCCATGTACACTGAGGCGGCAACCCTCGCGCGTCTAAATTGTTACCAAAACGAACTTTGTGTCAATATTCGTAAAGATTAATATTGAGTGGTAAAATCCACGCCCCCACGCGTCAATATTCGCTCTCGCTGTCAATGTCATTTAATTGAAGAATGAAACTTTTTCTATCAGTCAGTACAGTTTGTTTTGGTATACGCCAAGACGCGCGTAGTGTCATGCCCCAGTGTGCCGGACGCTTTATGAAAGCGAGGCGGTCGCCACACGCTGCGCATTTACGACGTGCGGCCGAAACCCGAGCTTAAAAATCTTCATTATCGCAACCATCAGCTATACGTTATAACGTACAGGAACATAAACAATTTCAAATTTAATAAAAAACCTCATTAAACTGTCACAGCTACGCCAATAATCTCGATTCTCAATTCCCAATCGAGAACTCACATTTAGTCGATTCTTTTAACTCGTTTTCCAGTATCTTCTCTCATCACTATTCCGTCCCTGTGGATATGAATGGCAGATAGCATTATTAAGTTCCACAAATAACGGTCCTGAATGCAGATGAGCCCTGTATCTAATCTAAAGTTGGCGCCTGACGAGGCTAGAAATAACAGAGCTCTCTGGTAGAAATGTCGATGTCCAAATACTATGAGTGACGCACTGGCGGACAATCCCGTTCCCGACATGTGTGGTAAGGACTTGACTATCGAACCTTGATGTTCCAAATTTAAAAATACAACGGTTGATTGCATAGTGTCGTAACTATAATATACTATCTCGCGGGCTATTATAGTATTATAGTACGTCTTATCGAGTAAACAGTTTCGCTATAACACCGCGTCATGCCACTGACGTTGCCATATCGACGCTTCCTTAATCTTAAATAGATGGCGCGGCAGTAATAAGCTGCGATTGTGTAATAAAACTCAGCTGCTTGGAGCGGCGCCACGGGAAAAATTGTAAATCCACTTGTTTACAAACATTCAGTTGTAAGTTTCCCTTACAAAGCGTTTCAGTTTCTACAGCGTCATTCGCATTATGGGACCTTTGACTTTGCTCTTGGACGATTATGCGATCCTTGTACCGGGATAATGTAGCTGTTGCGGTGCTTCCAACTCGAATTTATTTACCGAGACCGATACGCTTTGAAACGATATTAAATAATCGATTGTTATTTTTTTTTAGTTTCGGAGGTGTCAAGTTTTTGCTGCACCGTCATTATGACGGGTCGAAAATTGCAGTGATATCGTTGCGGTCGGGTCCGATACCGCACCACAATTAATTTTGAATGCTATTTGACAGCACCAAATTACAAACAAATAATCGGTTGTGAGAAGTTAAATTTCGCAATAGGAACAAAATATTTGCGGCACGCACAAAAAACATCGAACGGTGTGGATTTTCCGAATGATTCTATTTCCATTGCGAGTCCGGTTGGTAATGTGACATGTGTTAGTTGCAACAAGAGCGTCGTTGTAAAAGGTCAGCTGTGGCGATCACGTGTTCACGACGAACGTAAGGGGTTGATGAACGCGAACGTGTTCTATTTCGGAGCGACTAAAAACAGCGGCGGCTCACCGAGTGACATTTAGGCGGGCTAGGTGCATCCGACACTGTACTATCAGATACTATACTATAGATAATTGCGCACAACACTATGAATACTTATTATTCGAACAAACATTGAGCGGAAAAGCGAAGTCGTCGCGTTCGATATTTGAAAGATCTTTCTTTTTAATTAACTACATTCTGAAAACTGCGTTCGTTGGAAAATATTTATGCAATTAAAACAAAGGTCTCGATGAATGTTTAAAAAAAGAATATAGTATTTAATTCATCTATGAATGAGGTTGATTTCCACACCTAGATTTCCATAGCTTTAATAGGCTAACCTGTTTCAGTCGCTTAAGAAACTAGAAGGATGTGCGGGTGAGGCCCATTCACGGCCATATCTATGTTCGTCGTGATTACCTCAACCGCGTAACAAATTGGATTAAACTGTGAAAATATTAGTGTGATCATGATACACATAACGTGCACGCACGATTTCACGAGCATTGTACAATATTTAAACGTTGAAACGAGTTTCCTCAGCAAAAAAACGCATTTATAGCCTACTCGATGTAAACGAATAGGTTTCAGACCCACTTCACGTTAAAACACTCGCTCCTATATACATTGATGGAAAGAGAGGCACGTTATCCAAAGGCGAGCGCGGCCGAGATCGACGAATGTATTTAAAACAAAGTTTATATATTTGTTTCTATATGGAAACGGAACTATAATGTTTAATTAGTAATTTCAAAGCCATAACGAATCACTAGTAGGTATATGGTACGATATATAAAATAGCATATTTAGAACCAGGAAGAATAACAATGAGCATAAGATTTTTTTTTGCATTAACATTCTTGGCGGTACGCCGTCTGATAATGTGACGGTAGCAGGTATTTTAAGAAAAACAATTGACAGCTTTTATCGAAATATATAAAAAACTAAATTCAAATAAAGAACTGAGCTTTTAAAAATATAATTGTATAGTGTAACCAGTTGCTAGCAAAAATGCAGTTCCAATTGCAATTAATTAACAAATAAAAACTACTTTTAAATAACCCAGTGATTTGGCAACAGACAGCAACGAAAGAATGTTCGTAGCACAGGAGTGATTCACAGCCAGACTGCAAGATTAATGATCGCATTCAAGGAAGAAACGGACCCGCGATTTGATGATTGAAGGAAACATTAATTTGTTATCGGAAGGCGTCATGTTTAATTTGAACTTACGATAACATAATAGACTAAAAAAATGTGGTTCTTTAGTTTTTTTATCATATTTTTTCAAAACACAGATACCTTTTATTAATGTTTGCATTGGCGGCGTGCTTTGGTAATTTACAACGTGGGATGGGGTGGGACTGTATGGCTAGAGTTATACCATGGATTATGTCGTGCCGCAGCTCTCCTCCCCTATTCCTATGAGAAGAAGAGACAAAATTGACTTTTATATCTCACATTTTATCTTGCCGCAATCGACTATGACACTGATTTTAAAATATTCACTGAACAAAATTTAAGTAGTGAATTGTTTTGCCGCAAAATTTCACACATTTACTCAATTTCTCGCGCATATTTATACAGCATTCTGAATCTTCTGAAATAAATGCATTTGAGAGGAATTGCACAGTGGTAATTTTAGACCCACGGTAACTGCATACCCATTAGCGTTCGCACCTCGCGAAATAACTCATTAAACAAAAATGATACTGATCGTAAGCACAACCGCACCAGATCCAATTTCCAACATTTTAATTAAGCTGCGCCGCCATAATGCGATTCGATTCCGAGACAAAGCGAGGAGTAACAAGTATAAAATGAATCTTAGCCGCGCATCGCCCAACACTATAAACTTTTTTTTTTTTAAGAACACAAATGTGTCTTATTTACACACCGTTTTTCGAACATGGATCGATTATCGCATCGATACAGCTTATCGATATTTCTAAAAATTAAAAGTTCGCCGACCACAGCCGGTGACCTAACCGCCGGGATAACAGCTCGCTTTATCGAGATCTTTTCGCACGCACCGACACTCGGCAGCGAACGAGCAAGTCATTACAATGACTAACGATCAATTAATCGGATCGAGTTGTTCGATGTTGATTCGATTGAAAAATTTCGGGATAGTGAACGGGTAAGATAAACAGTGCTTTCATTTTTATTCGTCCTCGCATTCTATTCAGGTTTGGGCTGTCACTTTTTCTTTCGTTGCGGTAGTAATGGCGCAGCGAGTAGGATCTCGATCGGTCGCGGGTAGCCTTGACCTTCGGCTGTGATCGGTCGGGCGAGCGTCGACCCGCGCCGCCGCCGCCGCAGCGCCTCCGACCATAGAGTTGCACGATTATTACTTATCGTAACACAATACGATTATCGATGTATCGATTATTGTAATTGTGATTAATCGGATATGCCACCTCTTTAGTTCGTTCCATCAACGCATCTTTATGATTGACGATGTAATTACAAGTAACGAGTTAAGATACTCTGTTAGTTATTTTATTAAGTGGGTATGTCAATTTCTTTATTCTTCTGCTTAAAAAGTTTGGTAATATAATAAAATTTTCAATAAATACAGCAAGCTTGTATTCTCGGAAGGGATAGGCAGAGGTGCGCTGCAGTGCACTAACACTTCCCCCATGTATTTTGCTCCCAATTAAATAGGGGGCAAGCCTACTACCATAACAAAGTGACTAGCTAATTACTACTACTACAGCCCTTTTAACATACCACTGTTGGGCACGGTGCGAGGGGGATTCGGGCCATAGTCCACCACGCTGGCCCAGTGCGGGTTGGCAGACGTTGGCAGACTAGCTAAGTAGGTACCATTAATATAATAATACGTTTATTAACACAACACATATGTGTGGTTGTATTCTATAATCAAAAGAAAGGTTGAGGGTACTAGGCCACGAGGAAGATCGCCTATGAGGTGGACTGGCCAGATAAAAGCGGCAGAAAATGGTTCATCATCACTACACCAATGCACGAGGAAGGCGGCCATCAGAGAGGAGTGGCGGCGTGTTGTGAAGCTTGCCACCAACACCTGAAGTGATGACCACGACCACTCTGACAAGAGTGATACCGACAAAGAAGAAGAAGAGATTCTATAATCATTTTCATATTTAAATGATACAAGTATCCATTGATTATATTGCCTTTCTATTTTTCGCATTAGTTAAGTCAAATTACCATAATGCTTCAAATAGTTGCGCACATGTTATTATTAATCATATCGTGTAACCTTTGTGGATGGATCAGTAACATTATCACAATTTCAAATACGAAGTTTTTTTTCCCCTGCAACAATTTTATGCCTATTTGATTGTAAGATTCATAGAATCGATACAGTGTCTGTATAGCCCATCCCTAGATCGCCTTCCGAGGATCGCCGGCTGAGACGGGGCGCGTACGATGCACTGCCCTGCACTATGCATTTGTCTTCCGCAAATTATGTATGTAGACACCCGATCACATGACAACACCAACCGATTATTTTTATCGATGGTTACTTATTTAAAACCAGTATCGAGTGTTTCTGCTTGTTTTACCTTAGTCCTAAGTACATTTACTGTACCTATGGAGTTTTCTTGGCCAGAATAAAAGGCCCGACACTAGTGAGTAAGTACAGAAACTCTGTATTTTTAAAAAATTGAATAAGGTTGTGTGTTCGTAATTTGAGTACCTATTTGACTTTTTTTTTAATTTATCTGTCAAAATTGTTTCCAAGGAGTATGTTTGCAAAATCAATCCGTTCAAAGCAATTTGCAAATAGGAGGAAATGGGTTCAAATGAGATGGAACGTTCTCGTAGGGTATTAGTGTCAGTAACACGTCTGTTTGAGAGCGTGCATATCTTACAAGGGGCGCCTCGCGAGGCATGACGAGGTGCCTCGTTTCCGTTCGCGGTGGGACACACGGACATTAAGCCTGTCAAGCTTGGCCGTATATGATACTTATTTAACGTTAATTTAATTTTAGATGGTCGTTAATAAACTGTATTTTAATGACAACCCCATTAATTACTGATGTTTTATGTGAATTTTGATGTGATTATTACCGTTACTCTAATTAATAATTTAGTAAGTCCCTTTACGTTATTTTACTTACACACCCATCTGCTTGTAGTAGGTAAGTGCACGAAGGAAGGAAACATTTTTAGGAATGCAGAAGTTGGGCGGTATAAACTGGGGTGTCTATCTAAATGTTTTTTGTATAATAAGTAGGTACACACCTAAAATTATGTTTATTAATTAATAACGACCTACTATACTTATTAGTAATTCTATAAAACTAATCCGATTTATTTATTTTTAAAATTTAATTTTCATAATTCATAGGTACTAGGAGTCCAGACATGTTTAGGAGTTCATATATCAATTGTATGTGATGGTTCCGTCGCGCGACGAAGGAGCCGGGCGCGCGTAATCTTGTTAGTCAAACGTACGAGCACTCGAATCATCGTGCGTTCAACGGCGCGCACACATGAATGGTACATACGCCATGTACGTGAGCGTACGCGATTCATTCAATTTGTTTACACGGACTCATCGCGCCTGCCGCCGCGACGCCGCGGTCAAGGGCGCCCTCCATCGCCCGCCCAGCACTCACCGAAACCTTTACACCGTTCGCTCGGTACGCGATGATCACGAAAATCGTCGATAATCACAAGACGCGCTATCAGCCATTGTTATTGTTTACAAATGTCAAAATATCTCGGGAATACGTTCAGTGTTATGAAATTTTAATACTCCGATAGTTAATTTCAGCCGAAACACCGGACTGAACGGACGGACCGAATGTCCTTAATAATACAGTTCAGTTTTTGTCAGTTAACTCAATACAAAATCTGTCAAAAATGTACAGTTTCTGTTGAAACAACAGTACTATAGGTGGTAAGACCCGTGTTTTATTACGTTCGTAAGTTTTTAAAATCTGACCACATCGCCATTACATCGTCGAGTAGGTATTGAAGTTGTAGGAACGAACAACAACGTGACTGGCTGCGAGAGAACAGCACTCCGCGGCCACGTGGTCTCGAGACCTTCAGACCACCAGCTCTTAGGTCATTTACTCCAATTACGTAACACCCGTGTAACAACTACGACTACGTATATAATCGTCGGAATTTTTATTGACTAATTATTCGCCATTTTTTTATAAGCGGTGAAGTCAGCGGATATAGCTAAATATTCAAATAGTGTATCATTCGAGGCTAACAATAACGTACAAAAAATACTTGGATTGAAATAATCTCACGTCGATATCTAGCGGTCTGTAAATATTATATGTACGTCGGTCGGGTGCCGCGAAGCTCGTAGGCTTTTAGAGTCGGAGGCTGGCGCGAGATGCAGCCACATTCCTCGGCGGTGAGTGGGCCGCCCGCCGGACCACCGTCGCGAGCTTTTCACACGTAAACAACATGTGGAAGCGCTCATTACATAGATTTTACTGCTTCGACGCTGTCTTGTTCCGATGATAGAGTGTAGCATTGACGGAGGGCGGCGAGCCCGCGCGGTGTCAACGCCCAGACGAATTAAAGGGCCGATTAACGAGCACAGTTTAATTTATAACCGGAATAATAAAAGCTCACGGAAGGACCGCCGTCTCCGCGCCGCGCATGCCCGAAACCCTAAATAACACAAGTTGTAACTGGGGGTCTAAGATTGCTACCAAGCAAAATAAGCTCAAGTTCAAGATAGGTATGCTAAAACAATTAGGAATAGGCTCAACGTGGTTATTTTAGACCCGGTCAAGAATGTCTCAATTTTACTAACTTTATAGCGGATTTTACTGTAAACTAAGACCGGTTCTAAGTCGTCTCCTGTGTTTAGAGATGCTAATTCAGTGTCATTAACGCCGTTGGTGTTAACTTTCGGTTTCGCATAAACGAAATTTGATTTAGAGCAGCACGTGTAAAGTAAAGGAGTCGAGGAAACCGAAACCGGTCAGAATGCGAACATCGGTCAACATCTAGAGACGGGTCAGAACAGCTGCTAAGTTTGTTAGTTCGATCGTAAACGAAACCTTACTGTAACATGCTTTCATGACCAGGAATTCATAGCATTGGTAGCGCACGTGTTCTAAGCGTGTATCGATGATACCGACACATCTGCTGCACAACTTGATAATTTATCGACACCGGAAAACACGGTTAGATTCGCCGGTGAGTCGGGCCGCGGAGGTACCAGGAAAGCGTGACTGATAAGGAGGTTACACAACGGGCCGTAGGAGCCAAGGTCGCGGCAGATGTGGGAAGCACAGGCCCGCCGTTCACGTCTTATCTGGACGAATGTTTGCCGAGCATAAATAAGCAGGGCTTCAACACACGGCGATCGGAACACTCGGTCGATACGGCGCACAATGTTTATGGGTGTGAACGCACTCGGTCATGGCGTCGGCCGTCGTGAGAACGACTACCACATATTAGGCGCGATGATATATGCGATAACACGACACGTGGTAATCGAAGCTTGGCGAGTACAATGTGTCAGTGTAACATTGCGTAACGTTTTCGAAATATGGGCATGGGCACCAAATGTCGCGCGCTCGCGGGGCGCCGCTGAACGGATTTGACGATTTTTTAAAATTATTCCACTAGGTACGGCGCGACGGGTGCACCGCAGCATTCGACCGATAAAGAGTTCACGCGATCTCGGCGGGAGGGCGAGATGACGCGCCGGCTTACATTCCAAACTCGATATTATTTATTTTTAATAATGCCAACGAACGCTTAGCACGTTTACCTTTGATTTGCATCTACTATTGCATTCGAGCGCTTCCCGTTCGGGCAGCGTTCGTGTAGATTTGTGGATGGTATTCATTCAAGTAGAGATCGTCGCCAGCGCGGAACGGGCTCGGACGCTGACGAAGCGAAAACCCGGGTTCCAGCCGCGCCGGCCCGCCAGTGGGTCAGTGGACCCCGGCCGGGAGCGCGCCCCCACAGACGTCCCGCCCGCGAAGGCCGCCATTCATAATAAAAATGACATCAACCGCGTGGGAACACGTAAATGCCGAACGAAACGACCGGTCCAACCGGCAGATTTAATTACCAAAACGCTGATTAATATTGGCGTAAACGACATTCGTCGGAACCGTTTCTCGCACGACGAAACCGAAAGCCGCGGGGTAGCGCTCGCAAAAAGTACAAGAGAGTGCAGACGATCTTGATGCGTCAGCGCACTGCACTTCTGCCGTTCCTGTCGCGGCGGGGAATGCACTTGTCATTGTATGTACGTCCCTCTCGCGCGCGCGTCAGCAACTATCACCGAGATCGGACGTCCTGCTCCCACGGATCACTTTGTTTGAGGAAGTGTGCCTCATTCTTACGGGATCGCTCCGGCCGGCAGCCGCTTTGCATCGCATACCGAGCGGATTAGGAGCCGAAGGTTTAGTCATTGAAGAAAATCAATGGAATCGCAGCGCGTGTGGCCGCGACATTTCCCCCATAACAATGAGTGGTGCATCCGTCTCTTTCGAACGAAGCCGTGCTGTTGCTCCGAGCCAGGTTCAATATCCCAGACCTTGGGCCGATCGAGAGTACCGAGGGCCAGTTGAAACTAGTTACACATACATACAACCTGCAGTAATATTGCAAGGATGTAATTTACTAGTATTTTTTCTTCAGTAGACAGTTTTTGTGTTTATTGCTTTAATTAAGGTGTCGTGTGTCACATTTCGGTCGTGAGCGTTTGTGAGGAAATGGATTTTTCCTTAGGCTTTGTCGGCGCGCCGATCCGCCGGGGTCACGTTTTGACATAAACGACCAAACATAAAAGAATGAGTAGTTTACGATTTCTCTACCAGGAAAACTAATGAAGCGTCGGTGGTCGGCGCCCGCGCAGCCCGACCTCGTACCTACATCAAAATATACGACCGGCCAATTAGATGTCGGGCGCATTGCGAAAATAATATAAATATTAGTAGAACCGACAAAGGTTTTTAATCACCGATCTCGATGCGTTTCGTTCCTTTTGCGGTCCGAAATTACAGGTTGCGAGTTCGCTCACCCCGCCGCGGCGCGCTTAGGGCAACTATGCTCTCGTGGATCGTGTGAAAAATTACCCGAGATTTTGCTCTTATTTCCCATTATAAGTGGCATTCGATATGTATAATTTCTTGCATCCGGCCGGCTTTCGGCGCACGCACGCGTATGGTTAACCGAGACGTTTCGTCTCGGATTTGAGGAACGATGATCTTTTTATCGCAAGGGTTTGCGGTGTCGCTGGCCACGAACATTATAAATAATTTCAATAAAAGAACAATGAAAACGAAAGCGGAGACGGGCCGGCGAGTGAGCGCGAGTTGCGAGCGAGCGAACGCGGCATCTCACCGCCAAGGTTACGTAGTAGGGGCGGCGACCGGCGAGACGGGCGTGACGTCACGGGCGCCGGAAACGATTGTCCGCCTCATAGTTACGGTTACATTTTGAGTTTAGAAGAAAGTGCTTCGACGGCGCGTGGGCTAGGTCAGTACGCATGCAGCCAGCATGTGGCCTCGCAGCGGTTATTAGCCGCTGATCATTCATGACAGCCTGGTGTTCACATTGAATCAACAAACAATTTACCTTGTCGAAAATAAAAAAATAATACTTGTAATTTCTGGTGTGGCAGGGTTATAAAGCAAAAGTGCCAACAAAAGAGGCCTCCCGGCTTTTCTACCTAAAAAGACAGATGTCCAAGAAAGCGGTTGACCTCCGTTCGGTCTGATAGCCGGCTGATAAACAAATTAATTGCGCAGTCGACGACTGCACATTATTTAGTGATGTGCTAAAAATAAATCCTGAGTCCCTTCCCTTTAATTCCCGTTCACAGACAAAAATGAGAAATATAACTATTAAAAAAGTGATATCTTTTTTTATACTTGCTTGGTGTTGATTGTGTTATGTGGAATACAGATGATAATTACCTGGAAAAGAAAGAAATACATTTTGTTAGAAAAAAACGTTAATTAATAGGTAAAAAAGAATGGTATGGTGCACCCTACCATGGTTTTCATCACAGACATTCATAAAATTCGCTCGATCGTTTCGTTTTGGCAAAGCTGTTTTTGGTGATACGACAGAAAACGTTGTAAACAAGTTTATTTCACATTTAAAAAATTGTGCTGTGCTTTAAGGTATTAATAAAAACCGGCCAAGTGCGAGTCGGACTCGCGCACCAAGGTTTCCGTACCATTATCTATAAAAACGGCAATAAAATCACGTTTGTTGTTTGGGAGCCCCCTTAAATATTTATTTTATTCTGTTTTTTAGTATTTGTTGTTAAAGCGGCAACAGAAATACATCATGTGTAAAAATTTCAACTCTCTAACTATCACGGTTCATGAGATACAGCCTGGTGACAGACGGACGGACGGACAGCGAAGTCTCAGTAATAGGGTTCCCGTTTTACCCTTTGGGTACAGAACCCTAAAAATTATGTATTTAACAAGAAATTGTTGCCATAACAAAAATTTTCAACTGATAAATCGTCTTTGTATCGGGAAAAATGTCAAAAATCCGTGTAAACACGACGTGAGCCGCCAAACAACAATATGTTCGCGTAAATCAACTGCGCTGTGACGTGCGAATGCACAACAACGAGGCAAACACAAACACACGAACATTATATACCTACCTACTGAAATATAGAGCATTTAAAAGCTTAACACCAACCGAATATAGTCTAATTCGCCTTCTATCACCGTCTGTCTACAAGTGTTTATACAAAAAGTTGCGCCATAATCTATAGTAATGTCAACTCACGTGACGGATCTTTTTAAAAATAGGTCTACTAATGTCCGCTTTCAATAATACCAGGACACGCCTAAATAAACAGTTGCCCAGTTTCCATCAACTGATAGACGAATAAGGATGCTAAAGTTATGCAACCGATTTGACAACTCAAAATTATGACATAATTAACAGTCGTCCAAAAATATTAAAAATGCAAGTCGTCAACTGAATAAAGAAATAAAATCACTTTGAAACGTAAGCACTACCGTCAATAGCAGTTTTTATATGTTATGTTGGTACTAAGAATATTTAAAGCCTTATTTACTACCTATTTATATTAAAATAAATTATCCTGATAAAAATATTTCGCCTTAACATCACTAATAACCCAACCAGACTGTCAAGTTCACCAAGACCTGTTGTCTCACCTTGATAGATTTAAAATACCTTTTTCATAAGAAAGAATGGCGTATTCCGAGGGGTCACGGTAGCTGGTTCTGTGTTTATTTAAATATATGTCCCGGCCGTTAGCGTTTCCGATAGGCTCGTGACGGGGACCTACGAGTTGAGAATTACAATGAGTCAGCCGAGCTAAAAGCTAAATTGTAATAGGACTAGGCTCAATGAACACATTCCACTAATTTGCTTCGACGACGGATCGGTCTTGACTCTTAATTTTAATAGAGTAATAACTAAACGCTTTTGTTCCTTTTTGGTGGTAGATTGGCGTGACGAATTACGTTAATTAAACTGCTGTTAATTATTTTGTTCTAGTTGTATGAGCATGGGCCGCACGGCTCTGCGCTGGTTTGTTGCGGGTTTGATTCTCGTCAAGGTGAGCTTTGATGTTTTAGTAATTTTTCCAAGTCTTGGTATTAATGGGATTTATGACATTACTAATAATCCTGTTAGACTCATTCGCTAAGCTAAACGCTTATAATGGTGGGTAAATTAGTGTGTCTTCATTATTTCGACCAGGAATTCAGAATTTGTATGGAGTCAATTAAATTACCCCAGTGCTTGGAGTGGTATTCAATTTATGTTTAAACACTCGCTACAGGTTTTTACTGTCGAAACTGACAAAAGACAAATTAACGAGCCTGTTTAAAAATGACTGCAATTTGATCGCAATTTACGTCAATTATCGACGTTAAATGCATCGATAAATTGAATGGGGCGAGTCAACAAACCACTCCTAAGGAAAATGTAGGAAGAGTGGGCAGCCTCCGTAACTGGTCCTGCGGCGAGCAAAACAAATAGAGAACTCGAGGACATGCAATGATTATTTGCGTATTCAATACTCTTATAACGAGAAGGCCATAAAATAACTCACTGGGGGTCTAGATCGAGTTCGTTTTACTTACAAAAACGACAATACAATATCCAATCGACCCTTTCGAAGCTAATGAATCAAAGTTGATTATGGGTTACGTAAGCTATCGAAACACTAGGCCATAGAATTAAACATGGCAACCTATTGTTACTTCTATGAAATTTGTATCGGTTATTGTAACTAAAGTGAAGTTTATTGAATTAAGCAGTAGTTTCGTAAAGTTAAGCCGAGACTAAGTAATGAACAGACTGCGAGACGCGACGACATTTGCAGTGAATCCCCGACATGGACCTATCGACAACGAACCATTTAAACCTTAATGCGTTGTCAAATGTAATGAACTGACTCTTACCAGTCGCCATTATAGTTCGCAGAGACATGATTCAGCGTACTTTGAGCTGTAAAATTAAAAACGCGTAAATGGCGCGGTGGGCCCGCCGCGGTCCCTGCCAACTTCAATTAGATTTCGCGGGACCCGAACAATAAGAAATAAAATCTGATCTTTTACGACCTCTGTCAGGCGTCGGTCAGGGGAGATGATCGTAAAAACGGGAATGCAACGGGCCCACCGTTGCTAAAAAACCAAAAGTTAAACGAAGTCTCGACAACTTTTAACCCGAAACTGCCGGGACGAAATTTGATGGGGCGGTTTACGGCGCCAGAAGTAGGTCACCGTGCGCGAAGGCGAGTTTCCACTTCAATTGCGCGCAATAAATACGACGCCGCTGCAGGAGGCTTGAATTACGAGTACTGCGAGATTATCGTGAAAACAAAGCTTAGCTTATCTATGCCAGTGGTGCCAACTTGAGGATATCCACCTACATCTAGGTAGGGGGTTAAAATGTTTCAAAGAGAATTTTCAGAACATTTTGCGAGGTTTTTGGCGCTTGCGAAGTTAATGTTGCCTCTTCTCACCCTACCTCCACAAACTGGTGTTTTTGAACTATTTACCAACGTGTAAGAAGTTACTTGGAAAATAATGGGGGATTCTATGGTACGAGTAGGCAAAACTGATCAATGTGACTTGCATAAGTGATCGATTTAGTGCAAAATCGAATTTCGAAACACAAAATTCGCACACGAACACCTAAGGAATGCAAAACGGAATCTCGGTCGGTCTTTGTTGCGGATTCCCAGACGGCGGGCGATGGTCGGCGGCCGAGGTAAAAAGCGGTCACATGTACCGCCTTATAAATTATGAACCCAAACGGGGGTTATTAGTTGTTGAAATGACAGCGGCGGCCGCGAGCCAGTGCCGAATGTGACGCCCGCTTTACCGTTACAAAACCTAGACCATTGAAAAAACAAAACTAAGGGCAATAGGGTCGCGGGGCCAGTTTTGTTCCGATCGCATTTTATTTTTCTCGATTTAAATTCGATTCGACCGCAGACAATGCCTTCGGCAGACAAAAACTTTTTGAATTTAGAACGCTTAAGATAACATCGAACGTATAATCTCTGCAGTTTTGTTTTAACTTTTGTGGTCCTACTGCTGGACAAAGGTTATGGTGGGTCGGAACTTTATTTGGAAGTTCAACTCGTACCCCTATCTCTTTCCGGGCCTACTGTGGTGTTGTTTACCTAGGTGTAAGCCTAATCCGTCGTAACTTTCAAGAATTAGCGAAAACTGTTCACTCACTCATCACAAATCTTCGAAACTTGGGGAGTTATGGGCTTGAAATTTGGCAAACGGATCCCTTTCGACCTCTAGGCGTCCGCTGAGAACGGGTTCTACTCTGCACGGATTCGTGGGAGACAGTTAGTAGTATAATAAACAAGAAGCTTTGGACATAAAATTACAATAACATTGTTATCAGGTCCCACATGACCTATCAAAGAAAGCAATAAGTCAACGACTCACATGAAATGAAAGAAATCCTCTGTATTGATTACGGTCATACGAATGTAAATAAATTTATTGTAATACCGTTATCTATGGTCATTACATAAGTAGATCAATACCTATCCACGTTGCTTTTATAAATTTAACAAATAACTGAGATTTATACGTATATTTTAATTGTTATCTATTAATACTTGATTGATGTTGAACGTCTATGCGTTATGTTTGATAAAAGTTATTTATAAGTGCATAAATAAGACAGAAGGCCGAAGCGTCCCACGCAATCTGAAGTCGAGGTAGGTCGGGACAAAAACAAATAGTCGAAAATACACCAAGTGAATTTATTTAGTGCAAACAACTCACAAGTGTTGGGTATTCGCTTACGAAAACAATAGCGAGATTTCCTCAAGATACGTGTCCCCGTACTCATGAGTAGCCTTATTTGAGTTCATCATGTTGAAAGACTTACAAGGATTTTTAACATTCAACCTCACTCACTCCCTTCTTCCTCGCGTCCCGTCTAAAAATTCCTGAGTTATAATCATGTCGCGAGTGGAGTGAGTCTTTGGAGTGATTAAGCTAAGTGAGCGATGCCTCACTTCAAATGAGATGTACCCCGTGAGCACCTCACGAGGTAAAATGAGATACTCCCTAAACCTTAAATAAAATAGACAAGTTACCATTCACTAATCCCCTAACTAACTCGTAGTAGACACCCGAAATAAAAACGCGTATCCTAATAATTCGGTTATTAATCCGGATGATTGATGCAGAACTCAGGCCGCGGGTACTCACCTAATTCGATCATTGTTTTCGCTTATTCGACCTCCTTGTAGGTCATAGCCGCCTGGTAGGTATACCCATTGTGAACCAATTAATCCGAAAAACACGATGTGTTTTAATGATAAGCCAAATTTTGGACTAAACATTAATTAACCGCAAATAGTTATGCTTCGTCAGTCTCGTCCACGGATTTGATACGACCGGTCCAAATACTATACTATGTTTTTCGATCTACGAAAGCTTCGGACAAAAAGCGAAACTTTCAACTAAAGAAATCATATCATTTTTACTACGATTTAAGTTTTTTTTTCGAAAACATAGCCATATACAGCAAGTAATCAAAGTAAACGTCGATCCAAAGACACTCCTTGTCAAAATAGACTTTCGTGAGTATACGATCGAATCTCGACAGATTATATACCAATACCTATAAAACTAAATAACATGTTATCATATGTATCGTGTATATCTGTTTATAATAACAGTCTGCAACTAATTCATATTAATAGTTACAAACTTTTTGTATGACCTAATAACTAGGTTGTAATAATAAATTATAGGTAGGTTTTAATTTTAATCGTTCTTATCAGGATATGGGTCTGACCTCTGAAACTGATAGCTGCCAGAACACGTAGGTAGACAGAAATTAAGACAATATTAATTTAAAGTCTGAACGTTTTATTAAACCGTTAGTGGGAATGTAATAAATGTAGATAGGATATATATGTATTAGTTGCCTATGTATATATTAAAACTCCCTTTTTCTTTTGTACAAATAATTGGCAGTTACCAGGGCATCATAAGTGCAGTGGGGTTGGATAGGTTGTGAAATTGCGTGTGACCGCAAGACATCCGGCGGACAATGGCTCGGCGCATGCGCACGGAGCGGCAGACGAAAACCAAAGGCACCGGATGTTAGTAATGTGCAGAATATCGGTGTGCTTACGCCTTTGATTGAATAGTATGGACATGAATATGTTATGCTGCGTAAATATAATAATTTATGTCGCTCGAAGAAGACACCAATCGTCACTAACTAATTTACTTATGATATAAGCTCTATAGGGTAAGTACACTATGTACAAATATGATGTTGTGGGTTACCTTAGAATAGCTTACGCGGTGAACGCAAGGCCCCAAATTTATCTCAGCATAAAAATTGATTTTAAAATTATGACTGACTCTCTTCCCTATTTATCCATAGATATACGGAACCCTAAAAGACCTTCATGCGTATAAAATTGAACAATATCATGTGGTGATTGACTAGGGCTGCATGGCCATGATAGTGGTCATCAGGAGTATCGAATGAAGCTATCGTCAGACGGGTCGTTACCGCAGGCTTTGTTTATAGGGAAGCCACCAATGTGTGGGAACTGCATAGTGCAGAACGGGTTTGTCTATGTAAATCGAGAGGCGTAGTTCTAGTTGCTTATGTTATCCTGGTACATTAACTCCTGATTTTGTTTTCTGGTACCCTATCACCTATTAACCAAAAGCTTATTAAATTGCCTATCAACGAGGAAAAACTAATTAAATGTGGCAATCGTTTGAAAACTTTAGAAAATATTGAAATTTTACCTGTTTCGTGTACATTTTCCTTATGATTACGTAAACCCAGTATTTTACCGTTGCTTTTTGGTAAATAACGCAGGACGTAACCAATTGTGAAATATGAAAACAAAGGATGCCCTCTAAGCGTTTAAGAAGTGAAGTCCTGAAAGGCCCGTTGTGGAACTCGCTCGATGAAGTTATATCACGAAGGTATGAAACTTTGAAATTTCTTTCGTAACTAAAAACGCTCGCGTAAACGTGATTTTAAATTAAATGAAAACATGACCCGTTTTGTTCAGTTGTGATTTGCAAACGGGCAGCCCGTTTCGTAATACATACTCAAATAATACTAGCTTCTACCAGCGACTTCGTCCGACTTAGATTGTTCAATATCTTTATAATTTAAGCCTTTATATATGTTATTCTGATGTTTAATAATTCTGTAAAGATTCATCAAAAAATCCGTACAGTAGGTAGTTTTTAGTGTGAAAGAGTAACAAACATCTATCCATCCTCTCAAACATTCACATTTATAATAGTAGAACTAGATGATTTGGTGAACTTCTTGTCACCTACAATATAATAGAGATTGAATGAGACAAAAGAAATATTCATATCTTGAGTTTTAGCGAGAATAACAAACAGTAATAGATAAATCAGGTGTATCAGAAGTCCGAAATAATATCTTAGATACATATCCGGCAGCTCATTTGTAGATGATTTGATTTGTGAAGAGTGTTTATACCTAACTATCATAGTTTCCGAGTTATAGACCTTTGAATATGTTTGACATATATCGTGTTCTAACCTTTGGGTACATCCATATCCCTATTCAGCAGTGTAAACTACACTTATGAGGGGCGACTACCAATATTCACCAAACTCTACTCGAGATATTACGAGTTATAGAAATTGACGACGAAAAAGTTGGAAACACAGGGTCGAATTTTCGATCAAATTTTTATACCATTCAGCTGTATACAAGATACTGATGCAAACGTCAAAGTATTATTTCGGATTTCTGAAACATTCTGTATATAGATATATGTCAAAAATTTTCTTCTTGTCCATAAAAGTCACCTATATTTTAAGAGATCAGTAAAACTGTACCCTAAAGCAAGAAGTTCCCATGTTGTTATTGTCCTAGGCTTTTTAGTAAGCCTTCTCGATGACGATACGATTACGTTAAAAGATTGTGCTCACGTTACAGGTGGTATATTTAGATTGCAAAAACTGCTACGTGTGAACACATTTCATAACGTCAATGTTTCGAATACACGACCACGCATTCGTATTGTAGGTACAAGTAATTACTAGTATTTATGACTAGATTGACAGTTAGGTATGTAGGAAATGTAGCACCCATTAATTACTACCGACCTTCAACACTAAATAAGCCTGATAGGTTAATTGCAGATTAGTTTTAGCAGTTCTTTTTTTCCGACAGCCAAAAACTCGATGCTCTTTGTTTATGATTCATAATTACAATACGATGTGGAGGCAATCTCCGAACCTGTCATTATCTTGTACAAATAACTACTCGCGTGGAGCTAATTCGATATCTGTAACGGCCATGTTGTCCTAGTCGCGGCCTCCTGATTTAGGTATTATTTATCGATTGGCAAATTGATGTATAATAAAAAAAGGGTTTGTTTATTATATCGCTATATTTCATCGGCCTTTTCTCATAGTTTACCAACAAAAAACCTTTATTTATTATAACGTGGAATTAAGATTAATATTTTGTTTTTTTTTGTTTTCGACGGTCTATGGTCGATGATTATGATTTGTGGCCATTAAGACCTACATCAAACGGTTCGCGTGCGACCCTAGTATGCATCGGTGCAGCGATGACGTGATGTTGCCACAGAAAAAATCAAAATAACAACTGTTAGACGTTTATTAACAAAAAGTGTGATATGTTCCGTGTTATTTTTGATAGTTGCAAATTATTTAATTAATGTCATAATTATAGAAATCTGTCTGCATGAAAACAAATAGTAATTACAAGGAATGCTTAATGAAACACTAGTATTAATAATAGGAAATATTATTGACTCGCTTACAATTTTTTCAAAATGTACTTAATCAATACCAAATGATTTGCGATGTTCAGAAAAGCATTTCCATTTTATCGATACATTATCTTAAATGAATCGATTTTGATGTAGATAACATAAACAGGCAACACCGCGGTGCAGGATAATAGGATATTATAATAATAATATAATAACATGTCTGGTCTAAGCGGTTGAAACAGCGCGCTTTTTTCCCGCCGCCGCCGGTGTTGCCATGTCTGTCTCGCAAATGTATTCCCGCCCGGTTAAACTAGTTCAAGGTTGTTTTAGATGTCGTACTCGTGAATGGTTGGCTTTATTTTTTTATTTGTAATAGGTCGTCTTTAGGTCAACGGAGTCACCCGGCGACCGGAACGGACGACGTCGTAAACCGACACAAAGAATCTTGTGTTAGACGCCTAATGAACACCCGATCACAATGAGATAATCTCAGCTTATTTGCCGTTCGAACAAAAATTTGTTTCGCAAACATAATAAATTAAACGACCGACTGTTACACATTTGGGACATTTCAACAAAAACAAAAATATATCGCTAAAAGGATCCAATTTAAAAATTAATTAACTACTTATGGTAATAAGTTTCGGGATCAAAACTGCATATTATAATAAAACTGTGGCAAAACATCGCAAAAAGTTGTCTCGAATGACGAAGACATTAAGTTATTTTGTAACAGAGTGCAACGCACTGGGAACTGACCGCGATAGGTTGGCAACCCGGCAGAGGGCGCGCAATATGCACCGATCCGCCCGTAAACGATTATTCGAATTTCAAATGCGCCACGTGACCGTTGTATTTCGGCGTTCGAATTCAAATTTGGATGTCGTCTCGTTCGATTAGTTCGTTAATTAAATTAGGGTTCTCCGTTTATTGGGTCTTTAACTGACCGACGCAAAACGATTACATTAAAATAAAGCAAAAAAAAAACATAGCCGCGAAACTTATTGGTGCGGAGAATATAAAATTGACATTTTACTTTCCGGGTTCGATCGCCAGGTGCCGAGACCACCGTGCTCTCGCACTCGACCGATACAAAGTGACTTACAAGTAACTTTGTTGAAAAAACAGGCCACCAGCGCACAGTAAGTCATCCGTGCATACATTAAAATAATCTGCGAAATATCAAAACATCTGTCAACTGGGGCGGCACCACACTTTGATCTATGAGCTTAGAATACCGATTACGAATATTGTATCGAAAAACTCGAGAAAAAAAATCCCGGGTCACGATTTTTCGCAACTCGAGTCAACAAATTGGATAACTTGATTATGTGTCAAATTAGCGATGCGCGGCTCTTGTCTAATGAGATTCTTATTTGACATTTATTGTCCGGATTTCAATTGGTGTTTTAGTAAGTCACGAACAAAAAGTGCTATTCATTACAAAAAGGCAATCTTCCAACTTAAAAAAAACGATGTGTCTATTAGTTTTTGTAGGTTTATAATACACATAGCAAGTAGCGTCAATTATTTACCGTCTTATATTATTAAGTATTATTGTGTTATTTTAGTACCATAACGTTATTAGTTTTTCGTCTTACAGATAAACATATAAATGAATTGTGAATCATTTTGTCTGAGGCCGATGTTTATGTGAAATAAATCGTCCGATGAAACGCCGGCCACATCAAACAGTCGCGGCGGCTACCCACCACCATTTAACGCTGACCCCTTACCACCTCGTGTCTCCCAGCGATGTTTTTAATATTACATTCCGTTTCTGATGCACTCAATACAAAATCTGTCAAAAATGTACAGCGACTATTGAAACAACTTAAAAAATGGGCCAACTTTATGCAACAGGCATCCACGAGACACAACTGTCCAACATTATGCAACAGGCATCTACGAGACAAAACTGTCCAACATTATGCAACAGGCATCCACGAGACAAAACAGGCCAAAATTATGCAACAGGCATCCACGAGACAAAACTGGCCAACATTATGCAACAGGAATCCACGAGACAGGTCTAACCAAGTGTGGATGCCACAGGCAACCATTTGTTACAAAACCTACTTTATACTAAGTTAATTTAAGTACCCAAATGTAACTTACTTGATATGATTATGAATAAATTACTATTACTACAAGTTGGTGGTAATGCTAAGTTACAAGACGAGGATACGACCTTTCAATATTAGAGCGGCACGTAAAGCGCCATGGATCATGATAAGCTGGACATCAACACTCTGATTTGTCCAAACCGTGAGATACCCCACAGAATAAAGAATTAGCCGAAACCGATATACGCTGGTTTTCGTTAAAAAATGTCGTCGGCATTTTAATGACCGTTCGGACATACCTGCAATATCGAATTTGTTATTTATTGCCTTTGTATTTAGAACGACATAATTCACCGATCGCAAACACAGTTCTTGAAAATAATTAAAATGTTGATTTATGCCTGTCGCTTTTTAATTATTTTTTTTGGTTGTTGTTAAGCGAGTTAATGATCTTTCAATATAGCGATTAAGGTGTATTCAATAAAAACTGTCGGTAAAGTTGCTTTATACAGATTACAATGCATATATTTTCTGTTTGAATAGTCCCTATTCACGGTCGGCTGCGCGCACGTCAGCTGGTCGTTCCCTCGGGCTCCCACACTCCCACTTACCCCTAATTACTGGGGACTGTGTTTCTGTGTCAACACTAGAATTAAAACAAAATAATAAGGCTTCAAAGGACTAGTACCCAAAGCAGTAAAACACATTAAAAAAAACAAAATATACGTATACTTTTTAAATTTGGAGTTCTAATTTCAAATCTTTACTGCTTCTAGTTGGAACATAATTTAAAATAATAGATTATGGTTTTATTTTTCATTAAATCAAATTGTTTCTAAACTTCTTATGTGATGTAAGTACTATAACCTTCTTTCGTACATAGGAGGAGTTCTTATTTGAAAGATTTTATTTTTTCTAATTGGAAGATTTGTCTATGTAGACTATTTGTAACCTTCGTAAGTAGGTAAGGTAGGTAGGTGCCTACTTCTGAATGTTGGTAAGTGACTACTTATTAAGGGCATGTATGGATCACAGTAGATCACCTCGGGAACTTTCACCCACTTTCGCTGTTTCCTTACAAACTGTTAGACATTATAATCACAATGGCGGAGAGCAAAGGTCCAGTGGTGCCAGCGCAAAAACGAGATCGGTTAAATGTTGGAAATAAAAGAAGAAAAAAACTGCCAATTTCCAAGAATCGGTGACCGCCATGCCAATTATAATAAAATTGTTGTTCAATACCGCCAGCGGAAAGGTTAGCAATTTAGCATACGTTGTTTAGTTATTGGGAGGAGGAATCAAAACCTCAACACAGTTGAAAATACCAATATTCAAATTGGAAAACCTATTGCGAGTTCTGAGGTCCTAGTACTAATTTTGAGAAGAGAGCTGGTGAGCCATAAACTCATTTTCTTTAATTTTATTTCATTATTACATTTTATTACGTTAAATTAGAAATTTGAGAACTCATTACAGGGCAGTAAATTTAGAAAAAGCAGACATTTATAGTAAATGAACTTATAGAAACCATAGCTACACGAGTTAATTACAATTTTTATTTACTCTATGGTCCTTCTTTTGTTTGGTATTTTTTATAGTTTTTAGGGTTCCGTACCCAAATGGTAAAACGGGAACCCTATTACTGAGACTTCGCTGTCCGTCCGTCCGTCCGTCTGTCACCAGGCTGTATCTCATGAACCGAGATAGCTAGAGAGTAATTTTCACAGATGATGTATTTTCATAGATAATTGTACGGAACCCTACATGCGCGAGTCCGACTCGCGCTTGGCCGATTTTTTAAATTATAGCAATTTTTCTGTCAGAGTAATGCAAATACTCCATGCTGCTATCCTGTGCTCGGTGCCACCCCACACAAAAAGCGAACGAGTAGGCAGCTCCATAAATACGATTCCAAAATCGATTGTCGCAAAAGGATCGATGTTCTCGATGCGTCTCGCTCGATTCTAAGGACTATTACTGCGGAATGCCGCCCCACGGCTCTCGCTTTTTGAACATCCAGCCACATCGCCCGCCGGCGCGTGATATAATCGTTTTATAGTTTATTTAATACGGTCATTATACGAGTACTCGATATTCGGATTGAACGATGCTGTTACCGTGTCGACGATTAATCGATAAATCCTTTATCTGAAGTGTCTTCGCATTAGCTATAGCGCCATTAAAAAAAAACTGAGAACAGCAATTAATATACCTAGTAAAAAAAGTCAAAGAAATGGAATATAACTATTTTACGGATTTTCCCGACGAGACGTTGGGAAAATAAAATAGTAAATAAACGCGATAAAATCCGTAAAATAGTTTTATTCCAATTATTCCAAAGATTGATTGATGGTATATTAAATCTCGGAGCTACAGAGACGCATTTCAATTACGCAGAAGTTAAACTAACAGGTCGTCTCGAGTCGTGTGTGCCGCAGAGGATGTAAATGCCTACTGCATTTAAAATATAAAAGCAAGTCCTCGCCTCAGGTGACAATTGCCATGTAAATGCCTGTAAGGACCCGTGATTGACGCCATTGACCAGTTCAAAATGATGTTATTGAAGAAACCAGATCCTGGAGTTATTCCACTGATTCTCTGGTTGTTAAAACATTATACGCATTCTTTGCCATTAAATAATCTTACTTGGGTAAATGACATTGAACGAAGAATGAGAAAGACTGGAATATTCCAGTCTTTCTCATTCCCATGATGTATGAGCAAGACAGTAATATTTTTAGTTTATTTGTACTTTTTGTTCAAGCTTTTTTTGGCGATCCGTGGGATGCCATTAAAGGCGATTATGTTGCACATACACTATAATAGAAAGCACTAAAATATTGTTGTCTTGCTCGTACACCATGGTCTTTAGAAGGACAGCAGTACGTCCAGATTACTTTGGTAACAACAGAATCGACACCATTATCCGTAGATAAATAATTGGACTTCAAATACTTCAAATACTTCTGTCTAGCTTATGTTGGCCTAGTAGTTAATAAATATAAATATTCAAAGACAATGGAGCGAAAGTCCCATTTCTCAGAAGACAGTGTAACATCGGTTAACTTATCTGAGGGCCTCATCTCAACCTTTAGGTCGTTTGAGTGCATGTGTATTAATGTTATGACGGTAAAAACAGGCGTCGGCAGGTGCGACCGGCAGATGCACCACCGATTGGCTTTTCGTGCGGAAATACCAAATTTAAAAATAACTCCACGTTTTTATGCGACCCTAGTATTTCATTTCCATCAAATGTAATTTTGTTTAATGATCTTTCGACAATATTACTTTATAAGTCTCAACTCCAACTGATTTTGTTTTTAAAAATGTCAGGTGAAAATAAGCAGTAGAGTATAAAACAAATTAATCGTATATATTAACTTTGATGTTTCCGGTCGTCTTAACTTTTTTTTTTGTGAAATTACCTACAGAAACACCACATGTCAATATCGTTCGTTTTATCAGGTTTCATACCAGAACCATCAAAAATTCATTTTCAACGCTTGAGTTATTTTCCTGTGCGTCTCTAAACAACTGGCGGTGTTTTGACCCCTTAACTTTATACCCATGAATAATTTAATAGCACTGCCTTTTTACAATACATGAAAATATTTAATTTAATATCGAAATTACGAACGAAGTGGGCACGCGACCATAACCACAACTTAATTGTTTTTTACAATGGTTGCCTCCAGCCCAGCCAGACTGGCTGCCAGTACCAAGAATCGAACTGCAATTTGAAATTCGAAAACAAAACAAAATTGCGTTTCCGGGGCGCGCCGCCGCCGTTCGGCAGATGGCGCCTTTCCGCCAGCTGCGGCCGCCTCAACGACGCAAGTCCAAACGCTCTCCAAGTTAAGACCGCCCCACAAATCAACCCGTCAATGTCTAAAGGCGAGAAAACTAGCGAAGCTTCTTTTTATAATTCGCAAGTTGTTTGATTAACAAAGCTCTTTCTAGAAACGACTCGAATAGCAGACTGTTGAAGGTGAACTCGAATTAGCCGGAGCGACCGGAGGAACTTCTTTTATCGAGCGAGCCTACGCGCAATCTTTAATTACAACAATCTACCGACCGACAGGTGGCTTATGCGAGCCTTTCAGTAGAAAAAATGCCGTTCACAATAATTAACGACGCGAAATAATGAACCGGCATGCGAGACGAAAATCTAAAGGCACAACACGCATCGGCTGCGGCAATACGACACCGACCATTGAACACATTTTCACGAGGGAAATATCGGCTTACACGCTGAGAGTTCGCCACCCACTACGCAGTGGCAGCTACGCACTTTGTATGGTCTTTTAAAACTAGTGCTGCACTCACCGTATGAGACCCTGGTACTTGTGTACTAAATATGAAGAAGGATTTTCAATTATAATTGAATTTAAGTCGTTGGCACGATTAGACTCTTTGAAGTAGCCATCCAAATAAAACAATAAACAAACACAAATCTTTTAATCGCGCCACCCTCTCGAGTATCATCTCATTAACAACAAAAGTCCGCTAACCCCACACACGCCCGATAAAGCGTACGCAAATGTGAGAATAATGAACTCCCGAGATGGTCATAAATCCCTTTCCAAACGTTTAAATGTGCATTTAATTTATCGCCAATGGTATAAGCCTGATTAGTGCAGGTAGATCGAAAAGCAGGTAGACCCTTTCACGGGAATTCGAAGAACCTCTGCGTTAATAGCGGCCCGGAGCTCTCGCCGCAAGACCTTTTTTCGGTGGTCATTTTAGAGATACAGTTATATTTCCTGACAATGCATCAGTCCTTTTGTTGTAAGTGTTAAGCATTTTGAAATTTCAAAGATTCTTACAGAGCGAAAGATAAGGATTCCTTTTCTTTAGTGTTTACTCTTTGTTTGTGGACAAAAGTTTTAAATTACACAAAAATTTATGAAGCGACGAAATCGTCGGTTCATTAACAATGCGCGGTCGGGGATTGGTGCTTGAGCTCGAGGATTCGTTTGCGTATGCTCTCGATTGCTGCTACCGTTTTGTAGGTACGAGTACTATTTATGCATTTGCAATTTACGTCAAGTTATAAATTTCCGCTCGAGCCCTTGGCACATAAAATCGCGCGACCTATTTTATACCCATATAAAAAATAATCTTAAAAACCGGCCAAGTGCGAGTCGGACTCGCGCACGGAGGGTTCCGTACCATTATCTATAAAAACGGCAAAATAATCACGTCTGTTGTATGCCCCCTTAAATATTCATTGTATTCTGTTTTTTAGCGGCAACAGAAATACATCATCTGTGAAAATTTCAACTCTCTAGCTATCACGGTTCATGAGATACAGCCTGGTGACAGACGGACGGACGGACGGACAGCGAAGTCTCAGTAATAGGGTTCCCGTTTTACCCTTTGGGTACGGAACCCTAAAAACTGTATTTCATAGTAACAGCTCTAGTTCAACGAAATGTCATCGATGACACGAGCTAATTTTGCCGCGTGGTCCCGTGACTCTTGACATAAAAATTCTCTTAAATCTTAGCATATCTTTACACATTCGTTTAAGTACTGACAAACATGCAGACGCTCGAGTCTCGACGCCCCTGTCGGTCCAGGGCTTTATTGTAGTGATAGACGAGCCGATAACCCTACGTCCGCAGCCGGTAACAAATACGCAATAAGTCATTTATAAAATGATTCATCGGAAGTCTTACAACAAATTCTAAGTAAGTTTACAGTACAAGTTACGAGACAAGTTCAATTGTAATACATTTGTTAGCTTCTCTGAGACTCAATGAGGGGTTCTACAAAAGGTGTTACAATAAAATCGGTTAGAACCTGTCTGCCTTTATGACTAGCTTGTAATAAGCAGAACCGCCTGTAATTGTTTGAGAACCCGATCCGTTAAACGGCCGAGTTTTTACCATCTTTAGTTTATAATTATGTTGTTATTGCAAAACATTAAAAGGTTTACGAAATAAATAAAGCATGTTGCAGTATATGCTGAGCCACTACCTTTTCGGCACAGCTCACACTGAGCTCTTTTCCTTTTTTTTTTTGTATCTATTTTTAAGTTTTGTATTCTCTGTGTTCTTTGTGTCTGTGCTGAATAAATGTTTTCTTTCTTTCTATATTATGCACGTTAGCATAGTCTTGGTCATAAGTAAAAGTGAATTAACGATACAGCAGTAAAGCATTAAGCTCTGACAACCTCAGGAACTAAATAGCAGCTCACATAATGACTAGGTCAAATCACGAGTTCATAACCACTTATTACCAACGTAACATAACTAAGTAATGATAAATCGGTCTCGGCCGCAATAATTACGTTCGTCTAGCAACTGCTAGGTGTCAGGGTAGCGTGTCGGTCGACCGTTGATGTCGGTCGCACGCGTTCCCAAACGGAAAGCGCAGCTGCCAATGTTTGTCGGTTGTCGGCTGCGCGGAGCTTTGTCGTTGCCCTTTTTAATAAAACTTCATTGAATGATGGCGAGCTGCGGCAGCGAAACGGTTAAGACGCGTCACAGACAGAGGATAAAGTCTTCTTTTGTCATTTTGAATTTAGAACGTAAGAGTTACGATGTTGTATACAAAAAAAAATGGATTCATCCGCCATCTTCATTACCCACTCTGATTTATCATGTGTAGGTCTCTATCTATTAATTTTGTTGTTGCTATTCATTACTTGACATTGGTAGTATACCCTCTAATCGCAGCTGCAGGATTCTTGTCATTAAAATTTCATAATTTCATTGATTTTGTAAAAAAAATCAAAAGATGTTTCGAGTAATGAGTAATAATGTAATTAAGAACTAAGCACATGGTATTGATATTTAATTTAAAACAGATTACAGACGGTTAACATCAGCATGTGTTAAGCATAACATAATTTAACGGGGATAAACAACATCAGAACTACTGTCAAATATTTATTTATAATAAAAATAACAAATCGATTTTAGTAGCGACGACGCTCGAAACAGGCAATGGTGTAATTTTGGACGGGAATGTTCTAGACTCCGCGGATTTGTAATAAATGCACGCAACGTTTGAAAAGCTTACGATAATTATTCATTTCTTATTAGTAGAAAGGCAATCCTTCATCATCATCCTTAGCGATAAAAAATCGTAAAATGAGTTCTATATGCCAAACGACGCAGAAAAATCTGGCCGTTTGAATGGTATATAACGCATTTCAAGATTTTTTGTCGTTTAGTAAGGATTGCCTTTCAAGCGTCGTTATTAATCAACATTCAGAGTTGAAATCGTCATCGATGTACAGTAAGTAAGCTAATAGGTATATATTTGCCAGACACTGCACCTGTCGTGTTTTTATTTTTGTTTTTTTGTCAGCCAAGCCGCAGTCGGCAAGGAAATTTACTTTTTTTTTTATTGAACATCGAATGCACTAAGCATGCGATGTTCTTTTAAAGAATGCTTCACTATTTGATTTTATATTAAAATTTTCAATTAGGTGCAGATATTTCGGAAGAAGAATCAAAATATCGTACACAAATAATATTATTCAAAAAGAAACGACCCAAAGAAAGCGACTACCAATAAAGGAACTAATTTCGTCTGTATGTACTTTACGCAGTGTCTAAAGGTTTCCTAACCTTCTAAGGAGTTAGCTATTTACGTTCTTTCTACCAGGAGCGCATAAAACGTAGCAGTTAGCTATTAAGCAACTGACGATAACGAACGTCAATGAAGTAGTTGAGGATCGAAGACGTCGGTTGAGGGCAGGTGTACGAAGACGGTTAACGTCGACGACGGCGGTTGGCAGATGTCTGTTGCTAACGACGTGACTTAATTTCCAATTACCATTTATTCATACAAAATTCTCGATTGAAACTCCGTAAGTTCCATCTAAAGAGATGTCCATTTGAAATTTCAGGGCAATAACTGTCCTTGACACATCTTTGACATAAAAAACGGGATAAGATTACACAAAAAAGGAAATGCCATTAGTGTTTATTTATACGTGCATACCAAATTAACGTTTGAACGTCTGCCAAAATAATAACTTTCATTGATTACTACTACACACGCAGAATAAAAAATTGTGTGGATGTATATTGTGACTTGATTTGCTTGAATTGCTAAGGATCACGATGCTAATCTAACCTTGGTGGAACTATTCAATATTTCTATAAACTTATGTTTCTTTGTATTCGCCTTGTTATAATCACGCATTAGTATGACAACCTCCTCAAGTTCCTCATAGTCTACGCATCTTGATCATGTAGTCGGACAGCGTACATCTACGCAACTAGCACATGTGCGCGTACGCATATCGGAACAATCCTTCATAGCGACAACATTTCGCACATCTGCGGCCTACTCGACTTGAAGACATTAACATCATATCCTGTCGTTAAACCACCGAGAGAAAAACGACACGATTTTTTTTACTCAACAATAAGTTGGTTCGCGACAAATAAATTAATCTCGGACAGAAATTGCCATCGCACAGTTCGCTCGGAAAATAACAACGTCGTCGGTATAATGAAAATCGCCTGCGGGATGGTCGCTTATTATGGCTCTGGGTGAGGAGTAAATCGAAATGGGAGTGAGTCTAATCCGCGGCGCCGGCTGACAGCCAGAGATGGATTGTTGTCAACATTAGTGCGGGAGCATATCGACTAGTCGCTCTGCGGCATTGCCCCCGCACCGCTCTAGACCGCGATGACATAATTTGAAACGCTCCCGATCCGAAATAGAACCAATCGCTCTCAAAATAAGACTTCATTTCACGTCGCCGCATAATGACGTTTGCGGCTTAACGATTCGATTATAGCCACTCTCGTCCCGGAGTACATGTTGCGAGATGCCTGACACTCGATTTCAAGCTCAGAAACATAACAGCTCAAGGTCCACAATTAAACGAAGGAGCGGTTTCGCGCCGGATTATGGGCTTATTCGTGCTGCGGCGGCAATTAGGAAGTCATTCATTAGGTCCCTAAGTTTCGCAGACGTGGGGGTGCCGCCGCACCGTGACGTCACGCCGTTTCTTTCGCAACGCGCTATGATTCGAAATGATTTCTAGTTCAGTGCGCCCGGCCACTAGTTAGTGAACGTTTGAAAACAAAAAGTAACCCTGTTTAAGAATGCTGTTGCGGCCGGCGGCGACGTGCGCAATACAAACAGGAGCGAGTCGCTAGGGCTCGGCTCTTCCCGCGGCCGTGGCGCCACTCTGAGCGACAAGGACGGAGAAATGCACCTTAAAATAACCCTCAAATTCGACGTAGTAGACACACAACTCATACAACCATAGATTTCATTTCCGAATGTACGATAAGGATGCAAGATGCGGTTAGCGGCGTCCCAGAATGCATCTGTCAAGTCACACAAAAAATGGGGCCCTGGAATTTCGGGACGTCTCGGCGACGGCGGGACATGTGATCGTTTATTTTTTCATCGTCAGCGTAGATTCATTCAAAAAATTTCAACGGATAGGGATTTGTGTAATCTTGTTAAAGTAATAGCAGTTAGCCCGTTAACATCCAATTTAGCGATCATTCGAGAACTTTAAATTAGACGCTGACATTTATTGCTGTTGTACCAAAGTCGATAGCTTTTGTAGTGTTTGACCATTGTGTGAGGTCAACATACGGGCTGAGACTCGTTTGTTACAGTGGACGATATAATTTCTAGCATTCTTCAATACAACGTCGTGGGAAATGCATAATTTAAGTGGTACCTATCAGTTTCGCTTTTAGCGGCCCATTTCCGCTCAGTGGAGCGAGAGTACAAGACAGTGGGCGCTCACCGCATCTACCAGGCGTGCAGCAGTGTGCAGGAGCCGAAGCCTTGACCCTGACTGCGGTGGCGTCGACCGGAACGCACCGAGCCACATTGCGAATCTTGCTGATTCGCGTTCACTGCCTAGCCGGTGTTGCGAACTTGGTACATTCCGCTCGCACGTGTGCTTTACGAGATTGTTTTCTCTTTCGTTCATGTACGAAAATTACATCGATTAAGTTAAATACATCACGGATTCTATTCTTTATACATTGTATTTGTAACAAATACAAAACTTAAGTTGTTATAAAAACAAGAATACAAT
The DNA here is from genome assembly GCA_914767695.1 of Ptilodon capucinus. Classification (NCBI taxonomy): domain Eukaryota; kingdom Metazoa; phylum Arthropoda; class Insecta; order Lepidoptera; family Notodontidae; genus Ptilodon; species Ptilodon capucinus. The sequence goes on along the minus strand of OU611823.1, from coordinate 10,309,665 downwards.
TGTTTCTTTTTTTGTCTAACTTGGAGTACGTTTGACTATCTGAGTTTTTACTAACCAAAAGTGGCATGGTAACGTCAAAATCGAGAGTTATCGTTGAGTAAAAGAGCGTAAGTATCAAAGAGGAGTAAACGCGCCGGGGGTAAGGGGGGTAGCAGTCATTGATGTGGAACCGGTCCTAGCGACCCGTCACTAGAACCGGCTCGTGACGGACAGGGATGAATTACTCACCGAAAACCGTGGTTCAGAACATGCTTATGGTAACTACTACGTTCCGAACATTGTTAAGATGCCATGCGACTTACTGAGTGTCTATGTTATGCTTTTATTCTGTGACTACTTAAGTAAACTTGAATAATGTATATTTGATAATAAGCCCATTTATAAAAATAAACTTAAACAGTATATCGTTATGGCCCTACGCCGTAAAGTACAGATTCAGCGTTGCAAAAACAATGTTCGCCGCGCGCCATCGTACATCAAAACAACAAACGCGCCGACAGGAGGTCCGATCGACATCGAAACATCGCCAATCGACATATCGATACCCGGCTCCGACACGAGTCGACAACCGGACGTGACGTCACAGCGTGTCCGTGCGTAAACGCGAGAATTTTAAACAACCTCCTTTCGGTATATTGCGTTGTCCAGATGTCATTGGTACAAACAATAGTGTCTCACTCGACAACATTTTATTACAATATAAATAAGATTCAAAATCGCATAGAAATAGTTTCGTTGCAAGGATGTATCCGTTTAACATTCATATCGTATGAAAAGTGCGTTGTTAAAAGGTCGTATTTAGTTTTGATAGGAATTTACAATGGCCAATAGTTTATAGGCAAATCCATGGAATTCTATTTTTACCGCCTTTTGTTCTTTTTATTTGCCGGTGTGCTGCTTAGTCATTGGACGAATGTATAAACTTGACTGTAAAAAAAAATACTGAATATCCTTGGATGGTTTCTAGACGGTGACTTCAGTAGACAAAGATAGGATATGATTTTAGTAAAAAATATATTTATACACTATTAACCTAGTGACTTGGGTGCGCATACGCAAATAGTCTAATTAAATGCACGAAAATAACTGGAAGTTTGTTAGCAATAACAAAAAATGATTCGTCTAACATTTTTTTTCGCAATTATACATTATTAAGGCGTAATCTCACTTCAAAAATCAATAAGTAGGTAGTAGATTTGTTTTAAAATAGAAACGCCATAAAATTTAGGCACGGCAAACAAAATTAACTGCCACATGAAATAAAAAAAAAAAAAAAAACAAATTCTCTATAATACAATATACAGGTAAAGCAAACCCTTAACATTTGTTCGTAATAAAAGGACGCGTAATAAAAGTCTTCCGCGCGAAATAATTTCTGTGCATTATGTACGAAATACGAATGCGGCAGTATTGAATTACTATTATGTCTGAAAAGAGGAATAAATAAAAAAGAAACTTGTTCTTCGAAATCTTTGAGACTTATTCGGTGAAAAAAAATCTTAGAGAATTTTATTTGTGTTGTTAAGCTGGAGTTACAATCCGTTTTCAATCCGTTTTGAGATTAGGATTTAAGATAGGATTTGTTTTAAACTCAAAATCTTTTAATTATAAAACGTAGGTACATTTATTGTTTTCTTATATTTAAGCAAATACTATACATTGATATAAGACAAGACACTGAGCACTTTCTGCGTGGATCGGACTGCAAACAACAACTAAATATGAGGGTACCCAGTTATTAACTATGACATCAGGACGTCTAACACCTCAGTCCCCCCGTGACCATGGTTGCTGTAAAGCAGCCGAAACGTCGGGAAAATAAAATAGTAAATAAATGCGATAAAATCCGTAAAATAGTTTTATTTCAACGTAGGTACATTGGTATTTTTACTAGGTACTTGTGAATAAAAATATTACAGTAATTTAAGTGCATTTCTATTATTTTCATAATACATCTCTGCAATCTCTCTAGATATGTCACAAAAAGCAGAAGATAACCTATAAGCAAGACAGCAACATGTGCTGTCTTCTGCTTTTTTAATTTTAATGGAATAAGATGAGGAATGGCACCTGCGATTAACGGGTATTTATGCCAATGTCGAATAATTAATAGAATAGACAAATGTAATAAATACAGATTATAAATGAAAATAGGTGACAACAGTGATAAAGATGGCGGACGAGTCCGTGTTGTGTCAAATTTAATGTAGTCTTAATTGTCAAAACAACTAAAAGTAAGCAAACCATAGATTTAGACGTAGCGTGTAATTTGTGTCTGTGCTAAATAATGGGTGCTTATTATTAACCGACTTCAAAAAAGGAGAAGGTTCTCAATTCGACTGTATTTTTTAATGTTTGTTACCACATGTCTCCGGCGTCAGTCGAATCATTTTTTTTATAATGTTTGCCTTTTTTTAAATTGTAAATTTTTAGTTTTTTAGGGCTGTTATAAGGTGATAATATTTGCAAATTTTCAACGATTGATGTGAAAAAAAAAATCGTGAAAAAAAAAATATTTTTAACAAAAAACAAAAACTGACTTCAAAAACCCAGGTGCACTAAAAAGCTACAAATAACCTTACAATTCATCACATTTGGAGTCGGTGCCAATTCATGTGTGTATTGTACTGTAACTGTGTACTGTAACTGTGTACTGTACAGTGTACTGTACTCCAAATGTAATGAATTGTAAGGTTATTTGTACCTTTTTAGTGCACCTGGGTTTTACAAGTCTGTTTTTGTTTTAAGCTCAAGTTAATTGTGTTGCAATTAAGTTGGAAGACGAAACTTTTTAGTTTATTATCAGGGACCATTCAGTGAGTAAATAAGCCGAAGGAATCGGAACGTGACGCCCCAATATATGCCTTTAAATGAGGCAATCGCTTACCTTATCTATCAACGCACGTTCCTTGATATGTAATTTTGTTTAAATCAACTTGGATATACGTTTCTAAGGATATTGAAAACTGTAATACTAGGAGATACCTTAATTTGGTGCCTAAATATCGCGTAATGACCAGTTGTACTATTAACGCTGCTAGTGTCATTGAAACGGTGAAGGAAAACCTGCACGTCTGAGGGAACTTGTCTATTTCTCGTTAGATGTGTGAAGTCTGCCAACCCGCACTGAGCCAGCGTGGTGGACTATGGCCTGAATCCTCCTCGCATTGAGGGGAGGCCCGTGCCCAGCAGTGGGAGGTTAATGGGCTGTAGTAGTAGTGTCATTTAATTTTTTTTTATAAAACATATTAAAGAACAAAAGTTCTTCGTTAACCCATTATGACAGGATAAAAACAGTTTTCATGGATTATGTCGCGCCGGGTCGCTCTCTCTTTCGTATATCACACAAGAGAATGAGAACATTGAAATATCTCACATTATGTCTTGTCACGACCGGCTGTGCTACCACTGGTGGCACAGGTAACATCTATTTATTCAGTGATGTATAGCAGTTAACGCAAAATACTCAAGCGTGCAAAACTTCGCCAATCGCCCTTTATCCCGCCGCACTTGAGCCCTGCGCACACAGCGGCGACAAAATGCGTGCGAGCAACTCCTTGCCAATAACAAAACGAAGAAACGAAGCATATTATTCTATGAAATGTCATCAATGATTCAAGGGAATCAATCCATCTATAACACCTTCATCTCACATTGGGCCTGCCTCAATGGAAAGAGGCAATTAAACAAAAAAAAAAACCTTCCCCCATTTTTACTTAAAACTAGCTTCTACCAGCGACTTCGTCGTTATAAATATAATATCGTTATAAAATATAGCCTGTATGTTTTTCTGATGTATAAAGAATAATACTGTAAATTTTCATCAAAATCCGTTCAGCAGTTTTTGCGTGTAAGAGTATTAAACATCCATCTATCCTCACAAAGTTTCACATTTATAATATTATAGTAGGAAGCAGGATGTGTATTTTTGGAATATTTTTATGCTATTAATTACTTCACACTGGCAAAATACCCGCTAACCAAAAGTGCAGTAATTTCTCATCTTATTCCATTAAATTTCATAATTGTATGTACTTCGTAAAAGAAGAAGAAGAAATCTATTTCTTTATATACATTGATACAGAGTACATATTCAAATAAAGTCTCGTTAACTCGATCGCCCCTGTGAGTGCAGAGAGTTGAGCAAGGTTGCACGAACGACAGCTGCGTTTTTTCCCCTGGTTTTACAAGTCCCTCGGAACTGCAAGGGACCTGTGTACCTATAAACAGGTATAGCCAAAGTATTATTGTTTCGTTCTACCGCTCTGTGGGAAAGGATTCGGAGCGAATCGGGAGCGATTTAAAACGGTCCCGGGCGAAATAGGTTGAAGAGTTTTTGTATTAAATGCGGTTACTGCGTTTTAACATTCTTTTTTCAAAAGCTGTGATCAACAGAGTTACTTGTATGTATAATATACTAATGTCTATGGTATATTTTGTTGGGAAATTTATGGTGATCAATACTTACTTTTTAAATTTACATTTCTTACCCGAATACCGAATATGTTTCATTGGGATGAGGTTTTTGCTTACGATAAGGATTAAGGTGAATAATATTCAGAGAATGAGCTTCATAAACTTAATTAAACATTTGGTAGCGCGAGTGCAGATAGTCTGCACAAAAATCAATAGTCAGGTAATACTTTCTAGTACAATGCGATCAAAATAAGAATAGGAATGTCAATAACCTTTATCTGTCAAATGGCACTTGAAAAGTATGGTTTGCAAATAACTTATTTGCATATCAATAATAGTCTTACATCAAATTTAAATAAAAGGTTAAATTAGAGCCTAGTAAATTGTCTTAATATAATATTTAATTATTTAAAGTCATAATTCGTTTTTTTAAACCACAATATGGCGCAGTCGATCCTATTCTCATTTGAATCGCATAATAATTACGTATTTAAGCTTATCCAAAAATCGAAAATAGCAAACAAGTGGGTACTTTGTTTAGTTACCTACGTTCATAAACGCCAATTTGAAGAAATATGATTTAAGTACTTATTTGAAGAAATCTAAAAGCATTTGTTTCATTGAACACGATTCACAACATCTCGAGTGCTGTATCTAATTTGTTTGATTAACTTGTTTAGCGCCCCTAAGTAATCATTAAAATGTATGGTATCAACTTATAAACGCGCACACAGACGCGCCGGACGGATCGCGCGCGACCTATTTTTTACCAAAAGGAACCCTCTTAAAGTATTCGGTATTGTTGTTTTAATAGTAAATTTTTTTATCATTATATTGTATGTCCGGGTGGAATCTTGCAACTGTATTTTAAATCAGTTATCTTTAACCGATTGTGCTGAAATTTGGTATACACGCTTATTTTGGATGACAATGCATGCTTAGCTATGTGACGTATGGCGGATCACCCAAGATGGCGGAATAGTTATTTTTTCTGCACTACCACAGTATGGGTATCAAATGAAAGGGCTTGCTGAGGAAAACACGAAAACTAAGGGCAATGAAATATAAGCTTGTTTTTAAAAAGTTTTTTTAGCATTAATTTATTTTAATGTTCTCCTTCTATTGAATCTGCTGTCAATTTATCACAGATTTTCTATTAAGTTAACTGTCAATAACTACAATTAATATTAAATGCATTTCTTATATTGCAATTTCTAGTTCCTACGTACGTACTCGTAGTTAAGTAACTTAAGATTATTTTGTTTATGAAATTTACCTAATGTAAGAACATCAATTAGGAAAGGCGATAATTTACTAAATACATATTTGGAATCAGCGATTTTTTTTGAGTCGAATAAGTATGCTCTCCTGCAAAGTGAACAAAATGTCACTTGGGTCAAATAGCTCAATATATTTTGTAGACAATGTATCTATGTATGTATGAAGCTTTGTGACGGGAGTTTACCCGAGTCAATATCAACTACTACATGGACATATATATTCTATATAATGTATCATCTCTCATATAATGTAACATCTCTTTCCTGCCTATAATGTCCTGGTACAAAGACGCTGACATAATTTATGGCCAATACATTAACGATGACTATCAATACAAATTAATAAGTAACACATGATAATAATGATTTATTATCAAGTTAAGGACAATAAAGTATATAGATAAAGCATAGACTATGAAATATCTAGACTTCAAGTGGTCCTAAATACCTTGTCGATGCCGAAAAATATTTGTGAGTTGAGTTGAGTTGTTTGTGAGTTGTTTTGTAGACTGAGCGGACGCAGAATCAATGAGTCCTTCATTGATTCTGCGTCCGCTCAGTCTCATAGACAGTCTAACGTACGTCACCGTCTAAGGAAAAATTGGACGTCTGGAACTACCAAATTAGCAACAAAAGGTCTCTATGTGCTTAGATGGTCATAGGACCCAAGGGAAAGGATAATTTGCCATGTAGGTACTTAACAAAATTGAAAATTTGATTTGATGAGGGTATTTTTAAGAGCGGTTTCTTTCTACTACAACGTTACATCTACCTACCTGTATCATTAGTCCGTGAATTGCCAAGATATCATAGATAATTGATTTCTTGCCAGTGACCGTGGCTCACATTTTGAGGAATTAGTCCCAGATAAGGGAAGCACCGGGCCCACTTTGTCGGCCCTTTTTGCCTTATACCTCACAAAAAAGAAAACCAACCCTGGGGAAGTTTTTTTCCCCAATGGATACCTTTTAATTAGAACCAACGAATGGCCCTTTTTTAATATCCCCGATCTCAATTTCTACGAATCTGTAGCGATAAATTAGCTCTTAATAAATATATGTTGGCTCCTAATGAAAATACATAGTAAATAGGTGCCTAGGTATGTACATAAATATTAAATTTGTCTAGATACCTCACCCGTAAATATACCTTTCTATCTACCTACATAATTAATTAAAATAGCTACATAAAACGTGTAAAAATAAATATAAATGCAGGTAGTCGAACAAAATTTTACGGATAAAAGCTAATTACGTGCGGTAGGTATATCTATTATCTACTTGTGGCGAACTGAAAAATCCTGCTATAACACTTATTCGATAAATTTTTCAGCAATAGAAAATTGCCTTGTCGCCTAGGCACTGTAACTTTTGACGTAGCAGCCGCGAACTACGCAACGAGCGAAGCTTTCAAACTGTGCGCAATCTACCTACAACTACCTACTACGGTACTACGCAACGATTATCTACGCAGCTATCTACACGACTACGACACCGAAGACACCGCAGACAAGCGACAACAATAACAAACAAACAAAAACAATCGGGAACCGCAATTTTTCCATTTTACTGCGTATTTAGACACAGTATCCTGTCGCTGGGTGTTGGTTTTGATCGAACATAACCTAAAACGGATCAGGCACGTGCGCCCTTACATAAGGGTGGCGTAGCTGTCCCGTGTGACGTGACACCAAATAACCTCTACAGCTGTTAGCCGCACGCCACGGCCGAAGCGCTCGGGAGAATGTGAACCCTACCTTGCCGGCCGACGATCTCGGCGACGTGCTCCGACGAGGGTACGGGAACGCACTCCGTCATGTTCTGCGACTTCTTGGCGCGGTCCTCCGGGGGCGGCGCGAAGCCGAGCGGGCTCCCCAGCGAGTTCACTGCGGGCAGGCTGTCCCCCAGGCTCAGCATGCTCAACTCCAACGCCAGCTGCAACGCGCGCTGGTCCTCCACCAACCCACCGCCGCCGCTCAGGTCCCCGAACAGGCTTGACGGCATTTCCACTTGAGAAGCTATTTTGTTTGATGTCAGCGAGAGGTCGCCCTCTCGGTCACTGGTATTAAAAATTGGGGGTGCGTTCGATCGTTTTAATCGCCGCGCTCGGTCATGTGATACGCACGTGTGCTAAGCTCGCGGCGCGGAGATGAACTGAATTGCCGGCCGGCGGGCGCACGCGCCTTGCGCGCCGGCGCGGGGCGAGCGCGGCGGGCGGGCGGCGGGGGGCGGCCCGGCGCGGGGTGGGGGCGCGACTGCAGCCAGGGCGGGCGGAAGCTGCGGCGCGACGCATCCCGCCCGCCCTGATTGTAGACGCTTCGCGGCGCTTCGTCCCGTACTTTACACCTTGTCGCTCAGGTAGGTAATTATTTCGAGATCACGTTCCATGGGAGCCCGGTCGATGATAACGGACGCCACGGTCTCAAACTGTTGAGATTTATTACGAGGTTAGGTAAACAGGTAAATAAACATGATCGGAACTCGAATAACTATATCTTTTCTAAATAATATACAATAGACATATATCAAAGTTAGTAATCACTAAGTACCTAAGTAAATAAGTATTACTTAGTAATTATTAACTGTGATATAAAATTATATTCGACGATTTGGTCCACTGGTATAAGCGTAAGCGTAATCCAGGTGTTATAGGTTCGATTCCATTTCGAAATTTGCAGTTGTCTGCGTGTAACTGGAGTCGGCCCCAGTGCATTGTACAGCTTTACTTAGTTTTGGATCATACGATGCGTATGTGTTTTCTGGCGAATAATCTTAAAAACCGAAAATTAATTTTAAATATTTTAAAAACCGGCCAAAGGCGAGTCGGACTCGCGCACGAAGGGTTCCGTACCATTATCTATAAAAACGGCAAAAAAATCACGTTTGTTATATGGGAGCCCCCTTAAATATTTTTTTTATTCTGTGTTTTAGTATCTGTTGTCATCGAGGCAATAGAAATACATCATCTGTGAAAATTTCAACTCTAACTATCACGGTTCACGAGATACAGCCTAGTGACAGACGGACGGTCGGACAGCGAAGTCTCAGTAATGGGGTTCCCATTTTACCCTTTGGGTACGGAACCCTAAAAACGACTAACTATTAGGTACTGTAATAGACAAGTAGTTAATAAATAACATTGTAAATAAATCACGTACTCAAAGGACTACATGCATACCTAATAATAAATATCCCGCACACATAACGAAATAAATAGAAATTATTCCTATTGTTCACACCACGACAATATAATATTTAAGTGGTTTAAGTACCTACCGGTAGGTACTTACTACTACTTTAAATTCGTCAGGCGAGTTGCGATTTTCGATAACGTCGACACCTTGTTGCGGACTACCTACTTTCTTCTTTACTATTGTCTTTCTTTACGTCTTATCACTCTTATCAGATAACAATAATTGAATCGAGATAGGTACTTGCAAATCGTTAGGGATACCCCTTAGCTACTACAGGTAAAAATATAATGTTTTGGAAGAGCTGTAGACATATTGTTTTCTTTCATTTACGCGAATACTATACATTGAAATAAAACTATTTTACGGGTTCTATTGCGTTTATTTACTATTTTATTTTCCCGACGTTTCGGCTGCTTTACAGCAACCATGGTCACGGGGGGACTGAGGTGTTAGACGTCCTGATGTCATAGTTAATAACTGGGATAGAATCCGTTAAATATTTTTATTTCAAAGCTGTAGACATTTTCAAAAATACATCGGAGATGTATGGGTACACTGCAGTGCACCTCTGCCTACCAATTAGGGGAATACGGGCGTGATGATGTGATGTGTGTGACATTATTTCAGAGGTGCGCAACGCTACATCAAAGTAACAGCTATTATCGAAGTTTAGTAGTAAGTTATCGATATGTGGCGCTTAAATTCCTAGAAGGCGGTGACCACCTGACCTCTCCTCATATCCGTGTCCGGTAACTGACACGTCACCCGATTATACTTATTAGAATTCATGATTGCCTGGTACCCAGTTGATAAGTGTAGTAAATGTTACTAAGTCGGACACTGTAAATTATATCAATAGGTACATAGATGTTTTTTTTATAAACTATTATTTTTCGTTATTGTATTTAAAAAAATGAATTCTAAAATAATAATCATATGTTTAAAAAAAACGTCCAAGTGCGAGTCGGACTCGCGCATGAAGGGTTCCGTACCATTATCTATAAAAAAAAAACCAAAAAAAAACACGTTTGTTGTATGAGAAATATTTTATTTTATTCCGTTTAGTATTTGTTGTTATAGCGGAAAAAGAAATACATCATGTGTGAAAATTTCAACTCTCTAACTATCACGGTTCATGAGATACAGCTTGGTGACAAACGGATGGACGACGAACGGACAGCGAAGTCTTAGTAATAGAGTTCCCGTTTTACCCTTAGGTACGGAACCCTAATAGTTGATAAATTACATTAACACAGAAAAATTAAAACTGATGTAATTTAAATAAATATGTATTATTTACAATTACTGTAAAGAAAAAAATATTCTTACAAAATCATGGAATTATAACTAGACATCTAAAACTACTAACTACAGCCCTTTTAACGTCCCACTGCTGGGCACGGGCCATCCTCTCAATGCGAGAGGGATTCAGAGCATAGTCCATAGCAGTGGTCGCCGAGTGGTCGAACGCACGCTTTGCAAATCAAAGTGTGCAGGTTCAAACCCCGGCCCGCATCTCTGGGATTTATATGCGAATCTCATTTTCATCCGAGATTTTTTTTTTTTTAACGAAATGAGCGAAATGATGATATTTAATGGAATAAGATGAGGAATGGCATCACCTGCGACTAGCGCGAGTATTTCGCCAATGTCAAGTAATTAATAGCAAGGACAAATTAAATAAATACACATTATAAATAAAAATGGATAATGAAAGTGATAAAGATGGCGGATGACTCCCGGCTAAATCTTCATCCGAGATAATCACTTGCTAATTCTGTCTAAAGGGACATCTGTCAAAGTTCAAATTTTTGTGACGAGTCAGTCAGTGTTCGCTCTCAAACAATATGTGTAAGTACACACAGATAAACGCTCGGAGTTGCATTAACTTCAAAACACTGTGCAAACAGGTACTACAGAGAAAAAAATGCCATTTTCAAAACAGCGAGCGTCAAATACTTTAATAAATAATCAGTCCGAACACTTTTTATTCAATACAAACTGTCGCAAAAACATGCAGTTTTTGTTATATTTCCGGATCTATGACCCACTGTGCGGCACTTGCGCGGCGGAAGAGGGGTCAAGGTGGTACAAACAGACAGTTTTTGCATAAAATACTATAGTTATTTGGAACAAAGTTTTTAAATATACCTTGAACATCTCCTCCGGTAAAGCTGTAAAGGCCACATCACGGCCAACAGTGTAAGTCCTTCAAAAAAAAAACCTTGAACATACTGGGCGAGCGAATTCAGTTGACGTTTTTTCGAAACTGTACTGTATATCTAGGGATATTAAGATTGAATTTCTATGGTAACAGCCACGCGATTACGCGACTATTTTGGCTGGATATGGCTCGATATTTCGTTGAAAAATGTGCTTTATCCCTGAGTTATCACAGTTCGTTTTAACATCAGCAACAATTCATAGCGTTCTGACGCACCTATTCGCGCAGGGCTTTTTACTATGTGTCAGGCAAGTATTTATAGTATGACTTAATCTGGGTATGAAGAATTAAAAAAAATCTTTTGTCTTTGCGATTACCGCCTTCATAGAAGGTTTAGATCCTTTTTGTCAACGACGGCTGGGAGGCTATCCTCGCATGTTCGACATTATCACGAATTCGATAAATGTCTATACATTAAGTTACAAAGATACAATATTAATAACTAAAAAAAGGAGAATACATATATAATGATAAATTAAAAAAGACTTGATCCGCGTGGGATGGTGGCAAGAACGCTGGCTGCATTTCCTCGTTGAATAGCAAGTCCTATTCGTTGAGCGAGGAAAGAGCCAGCCCTCTTGTCACCTGTGGAGGTAATTAATTTTGGGCTTATTTTTCTAAATAAAATTTTAGCACTTTGGCTCCATGGACCTAGCGTCTCTACGGCAAACGGCACAAATACTTAATTATAAAATAATTATTATACAGGGTGTATCAGAAGTCCGAAATAATACTTGGACGCTAGCATCGGTATCGTGTATATAACTGAATGGTATAAAAATTTGATTGAAATTCAACCATGTTTTTCCAACTTTTTTTTTTTTTTCGTCGTCAATTTCTAAAACTCGTAATATCTCGAGTTCTATGTAAAATTTGCATGTTCTGTTTTGTGAATATTGGTAGCCGCCTCTCATTGGTGTAGTTTACACTGCTGAATAGTGTTATGGATGTACCCAAAGGCCAGAACACGATACCTGTGACAAATATTCAAGGGTCTGTAACTCAGAAACTATGATATTTAGGTATAAACTGTCTTCACTAAGCATCCACATATGAGCTGCCTTATATTTGCCCAACGTATTATTTCGGACTTCTGAAACACCCTGTATATGTCTTGTACTAGTGCTTCGAGCGTGGGACACTTAGCTACGAATTTCATAATGTACTATGTTATCTCAGATCGTCGACTCGGTACGTCATGGCTGAGGCAATGCTAACAACAATTTGAACAATATAATAATATTAATGTTAAATTTTTTTTTTTCAAAAACAAGCTTTTATTTAATTGCCCTCAGTTTTCATGTTCTCATCAGCAAGCCCTTTAATTTGATACCCATACTGTGGTAGTGCAGAGAAAATAACTATACCGCCATCTTGGATGATCCGCCATATTGGAATTAGAATGACGTCACATAGCTAAGCATGCATTGTCATCTATACCAATATTATAAAGAGGAAAGATTTGTATTTTTGTTTTTTTTTATTATTTTTGTATGTAACGAATTAACGTAAAAACTACTGTACCTATTTCAAAAATTATTGTACCGTTAGAAAGCTACATTATCACTGACATAACATAGGCTATATTATAAACCCGTGCGAAGCCGCGACGGGCCGCTAGTCCAAAATAAGCGTGTAGGTATACCAAATTTCAGCTCAATCGGTTAAAGATAACTGATTTAAAATTCAGTTGCAAGATTCCACATGGACATACATTGGAAGTTAATATAAAGCTTGTAATAAAAAATATCTTAAAACCTCCTAAATCATTATAAGCTCCTAATACATGAGCTGATAAAGGCCTTATTTCTATACAGATAAGAACGTTGCAGTTCTCACGGAAAGTAGGTCACAAGGGGTTATTGCCCGGCTCCCAAATAAAGGGTAGTTGTCGATATTCCAAAGTTCATTCTATAATAAGCGCTGCGTGTTATTTCCCTTTGTGTTGCTGATTGCCACCAGCAGTTACCGACTTTTCTTTATTCCGCATCGTAACAGTAAAACGAGTGGGTATTTTGAGTAGCGTTGCGTCGGCTCTCCCTACCCCTTTGGGGAATACAGGCGTGATGATGGTATAAACATCCCGACAACCGTGGCGGAATACATCTGGTTGTTATACAAAAAGGAATCGTAATCTTTACTCTCTTTACAGATGAGCTTATCTGTTTTTTATAAATCTATTGTGTTTTGCGATCGCAATACGAGGTTTCCCTTAAATATCGCTTCAATAGATGTATTCCCTTAGATGTTGTCAGTAATGGGGTGACAAATACATTCGTTTATTTGGAGACGGTCTCGCCATTAACTACTGTGTATTTCAATACGCAGACTTGGATCTAAAGCCGACCTTATCATGAAGTGTTTTCGTTTGGTTTTTAACTGACTTCAAAAAGGAGGAAGTTCTCGATTCGATGGGTTTTTTTATGTATGTATGATTTGCGTGATTTTTCTTTTGTTTGATGCGGAATAGATGCCATTTGGTCCCATATTTTTTTTTTAGAAATGAATAAGCAACATCTAAGATGCTCTATTGTTTCCTACTCAATCAACCAACAACGAGGATTATGTTTTTAAAATTGATTTTAATACGGGTAATAAAGTAGATTATGTTAAATGCTTGGATACAAATATTAAGCTGAAAGTAAGATGCTTTTTGTAGTATGTACATTAAAACAAAAATTAACTTTAAAATCCTAGGTTCACAAAAAAGAAAGAAATAGCCATATATAAAAAAAAATATTAATCTTTTTTTTTTTAAGTCGGTTAAAAAGTGTGATTACCTAACTATATTTTATATGGATTTGACGTTGGTATTATTTTTTTCGGACTCAATTAATATCTTGTAAGCTCTGATACTTGTCTGCTATCTAAAAATGAGGAAACATTAAAGAATATCCTGTCACAAAACATAGCCACCCTATACATCCGAAACTTCCATGGTAACGTCTCAAGTTCAAGAATAAGTACACGACGAGACAACAATACGACCGACGGCTCAGGTAGTGATTTTTTTGTACCATCATAAGGCCCTTACAGACCATCTGCTCATAATGCGCCGGATAGCAGATGCGAGGCACCGCTTTGTGCGTGGACTATATATTTTTTTTCGCCATTTACACGATCCTTTGAACGTCTCTGATCTCCTGGTAGAAACGGATGCGTCGCGTTAAGAGTATGAAGAATCGATTTTTTTAATATTGCGAATTGTTTCCGGTTTTCGTATCCGATTTTTTTATCTGTGTGAGCTTTGTCAACATATTAACCGGATGGATCTTGACTTGCTTTCACTATGCCGAATTTATACATCATCATCATACATCATCACGCCTGTATTCCCCGAAGGGGTAGGTAGAGGTGCACTGCAGTGCGCCCACACTTCGCCGATGTATTTTTGGTCCCAATGTAATAGGGGGCGAGCCTATTGCCATTATACCGGGCACATTCTCCCTCAATACGAAGGAGATTTTTGGGCTATACTCCACCACCCTGGCCCAGTGCGGGTTGGTGAACTTCACACGCCTTTCTATAGACGTGCAGGTTTCCTCGTGATGTTTTCCTTCACCGTTTCAAAGCAAGTGGTAATCTCGGCTTAAAATGAGATTCGCACATGAAACCCAGAGGTGCGAGCCGGGGTTTGAACTTGCACACTTTGATTGCAAACCGTGCGTTCGACCACTCGGCTACCACTGCTTATATGTATTTTATCATGTTTGTTACTTAAAGGGGCGTGGTGAATACGCAATGCACACTACAACGTATACACACGTGTATATATACAAATATAATACATAATACAATAAATAAATATCGCCAGCTAGACAACCTATATGATCGACATGTGTATCTTGCCCGTCCTAACCTACAGTGCACAAACATGGTCACTGACAGAACAACAGAAATCCAAACTCAAGGTTTGCCAAAGAGCTATGGAACGCAGCATACTGGGTGTGAAACGAACCGACCGGATCAGAAACACTATCCTGCGTGACATCACTCGCGTCACGGACGTGGGAAAAAAGACGGCGAAATTGAAGTGGGAGTGGGCTGGTCACGTCTCGCGCATGGACCCGCAGAGGTGGGCTTATATCACCACCAGCTGGATTCCCAGTACTGGCCGCCGCCGCCGGGGTCGACCGAGAAGACGGTGGCGAGACGACCTTGACACCTTTGTGGGAAAAACATGGCCGGAGGTTGCCAAGGACAGAGAAGTGTGGAAGAGGAAAGGGGAGGCCTTTGCCCAGGAGTGGGACACTAATATAGGCTAGTTAAAAAAAAAATAAAAAAAATACAACCTATATACTCATCGTATGATCCTAAACTAAGTAAAGCATGTACTATGTATGTGTACCATATAATGGACTAGAGGCGATTTCTATTACAGGGATTCCGAAACTGGGTTCCGTAGAATAGTCATCAGGGTTCCGCCAAAATTATATACGCATACAATTGTCGGACATAATACCGAACTATAAAACAATTATTTTCTTAAAATTAAAACTTTTAGTTTAGAATAATATGTTTCAATTATATTACAAATTCCATTAATTTTTTTTTATATATGACTGCTGTTGGCCGTGAGTTGGCCTTTACAGCTTTACCGGAGGAGAAAATGTTCTTATATAAATATCAGTGTTCATTTGTAATCATTTGATATGGGGTTCCATAAAATAACAAGTATTTGGTTAGTGTTCGTGATGACAACTATACCAGTGCAAAGTCCGAAAATGCCAATGCTGAAATTAAACAATGACGAGAATCGAACCCGCAGGTAGCCTACACTCAAAGAGATTTTTATTTTTCGTCTAAATTAAAGAGCATTTACAAATAGCCAGATTCTACCACCGATGTACTGAGAAAGAAACTGAATGGGTACCCTTTTAAAACGATATACAAGTTTGTGATCTAATAAATATTCTCAGGAGCAGCACCGTTACCATGACCGTGTAGACATAAGTTTTATCTCTTTTAACTGTCAGATTTGTCGATACAATGACGTCACACCTTTTGTACTGGACACGGCTATGAGAGCAGGCAGCACCTTTGCCAATACGACCAAGCAAAGATCTACACAAACCGGCTTTTTCACTAGGGAACTCTTAAGAAAACTATATCCACGCTAATTTATCTAAGGTGACAGACATCTTAAAAAAAATATTAGTAACTACTGTTACCGTTAATAGAAGCAGAAATACCTACACTTTAGTCTATATAACAAGTGTTGTTTTTTTTAGGGTTCCGTACCCAAAGGGTAAAACGGGAACCCTATTACTAAGACTTCGTTTTCCATCCGTCCGTCCGTCCGTCCTTCCGTCCGTCTGTCACCAGGCTGTATCTCATGAACCGTAATAGCTAGAGAGTTGAAATTTTCACAGATTATGTATTTATGTTGCCGCTATAACAACAAATACTAAAAAACAGAATAAAATAAATATTTAAGGGTGCTCCCATACAACAAACGTGATTTTTTTAGACGTTTTTATAGATAATGGTAAAGAACTGTTTGTGCGCGAGTCCGACTCGCACTTGGCCGGTTTTTTTTTAAATATGACTGAGTAGGTAAGATGCGTATCCGACACCTAGTTCCTAATTAGACAAATCGTTATAATTACATTTCTTTTTACCAGCTTTTAAGCTGGATGGGTCTTATTATTACCTACCTACCTTCTAGTTTGCTAGGCTACCTTAATTCAATCCACACGAACAATAATATTTAATTATTAGGTATCTACTACAGAGGTTAAAAGCAGTTTTGAAGCTACAGATTTTATTGTCGTCTTTTTCTCTCAATCCAGCATTATTGTTTCGTAAGTCAAAGACCTCATTCAAAAGGATGAACTGGTGTAGAAGGTCAATACCAAGCTTTGGGTGTGAGGTGATAAGGGTTTTTAGTAGTGGAATCCCAATTATTTGCTACCAAACGATGCCAATGACTTACAGCGGTTGGTCACAAGAAGTTCGTACAGATTAATCAACCCTTGAAGATTTCTACCGGGCCGTTAAGGGTTGGTTTGTCATAGCAAAAGGGTCGAGACCTCGGCGAGCCCTTGTAGGCAGCTGGGCGAGGTCGGTGACCTTTGCGCTAATTTTAAACGAAGTATTGGTATTGTCTTCTACTAGGAGTACATAACGAGTAGGTGACTTATTACAGTTCCTTTAGATTGATTTTAAAGTAATTTGTATAGAAATAATTTATGAGATTAGTACAAGAGTTCAGTGACAGATACCTATTAAGGTTTTTATTCGATAATAACAGTACATCCCGGAAAGCTATCTGTCAATAACAAATAGCTACAAACTTAAAGCATGTTTTGTCTATACTAAATTACAGTGTCCGATATCTTGATAATTTAAGGCTAAGGGGTTGTTATCTGTAGGTACTTCTTTAGAGCGCCCATCTTTTATTTCCCGTGAGAAATTCCGTTGCTTATATAACGACATATTCCTTACGTCAAGGAACTAACAGAACATAATAAACTATATAAAACTTTCTGAGTACAGTTTCAACTTTATAAATTTAGTTGTATACAATATTTCTAAGTAAGAATATTAGTGATAAATCAGTAAATGCCGTGAGAAACGGATCTTCGTATAATAAACATCGATTTCTAAATAAAAGAACTCCCCCATAGTATCGAAAAATGCATTTCCCACAAGTTTATCCGTCACCCCAATTTCTTGGGCTTCCGACAAGATTTCGCCGTGCAAAAATTCCTTTTCACATCACCTTCCATTGACCCTACGTATTGTGAGAGCCCTTTCTCAGGGCCCTTCACATCTGCCGTTGCACCGGCCCTACACGCAGTTGCATACAAGTCATTTAAATTCGGTTAAATATTTTCCAACGGTTGTAATGGAACAAGAACTTTTGAGACGGTTTGAACAGCTTTTGACTTATGTTTGCCTGGTAACGTGGCGTTTATTTCTTATTGTTTTAATTACATACAATTTAATGTAAGCTACGAACTTACTTAGCTATTATTAAGTTAATTGATATTATTTTACATTGCTTTAATATGACTAAGTTACCCATTTAAAAAAACCCTTTACGAAACCTTTGATCTGTTTTTAGAACTCGGCAAGCTTATGCGAATAAATGATTTATTTTGTAACTGAAACCTTTATCAAACGCAAACATAACTGTATACCTTACATCATTATAACTTAAAACTAGCTGTGCCCGCGACTTCGCCCGCGTGGACTTTAGGGAGATTACCCGGAAATATGGGTATTATGTTTTTCCCGCGGAACCCTAATGCTTTTTCTAAAATTAAAGTAGCCTAAGTTACGCCTTGGAACGTCAGCTATCTGTCAGTGAAAGTCCCATTGAAATCGGTTCAGCCGTTTAGAAGTTTACCTCAAACAAACAGACAGACAGACAGACAAAAAAAAAATTGCGTTTTCGTTATAGGTATCGTATATACTTTCATACGCATTTGGTAAAAAAGTGTTATTTTGATATTACAAACAGACACTCCAATTTTATTTATTTGTATGTATGTATGTATGTATGTATAGATCGGTCCTAAGTAGGTACTTAAACTACATTTGATATTAACCTTTACTCTTACAAATACATCTTTTAATTCTGTAATAGATGAAGTAAGTAAATAATAGAAAAGATACCTTCTATGATTTATGATCAATCATTCAATTTACGAATGTGTTTAGCAATCTCAGTAGATAGGTCCCTATCTACCTACCTACGTCTATTTATGAAGATGCTTTCTTATCGACACAATAATGTATTTTACACAATATCTGCACAATGGAGAGAGGTGCGAAAATAATTGTTTTTTTTTTTGTACAAAGGTATTAAAAAAACTTTGTTACTTATCTTATCCATTCATGTTTACTCCGAACTTATTTCATTGAATCTTTAGTACATTGTTCCCGAAATAGTGTTGAAAAAATAAAGGTGCAAGTATCTACAGCGCTTTAAAATAACTCAAAAGATGTTGTTACCTTTCAACACATTGTTTGCTATGTACCTACCTAGCTACTTTTGTTAGCTGTTATTGTGCAGGTAAGAGAATTTAACTACAATGCTGAGAATTCAATGCCAAAACTCTGATTGATCTTCGAAAGTTACCCATGTCGGGACATTAGTATTTACAAGAACATATAAATCACTAACCAAAGCAAACGAGATCATTTTTCCGCCAACTTTATGATATCTAGCAGTGGTAGCCGAGTGGTCGAACGCACGCCTTGCAATCAACCCCGGCTCGCACCTCTAAGTTTTATGTGCAAATCTCATTTTTATCCGTGGTTATCACTGGCTATGAAACGGTGAAGGGAAACATCGTAAGGAAACCTACATGTCCGAGAGAACTTGACTAGTTCACGATAGATGTGTGAAGTCTGCCAACCCGCACTGGACCAGCGTGGTGGGCTATGACCTGAATCCCCCTCGCATTGAGGGGAGGCCCGTGCCCAGCAGTGGGACGTGTTAAAAGGGGTATAGTAGTAGTTAGTATATCTACCGCATAACGCAAGTAGTATAGGTCCAAGTAGGATCTATTTATTAAAATATTTATGGAACTTCACACTACTTAAACTAATGTAGGTAGCTAGCATGCAACACAGTCCCAAAACCTACAATATTTCGTTGTTATACTTCAAAATTTAAATTCAAAATTGTCTATTAACAGAAGTTTCAATAACATAGAGGTTTACAGCGGTCCCAAACTAGGCGTGAGCCTGTATCATGGGAACCAAAACACAATTAAACATGACTTAGAAATCTTAGTAATTGTAAAATTAAAACTTAAATTTAGGCTATAATTAAGTACCTCTGCGTAGAGTAACTTATAATATATATACCTACTATAGGTTTGCAGATTGTACTTACTTTAAACTTCATTCACTGCCTTCACTGGTTGTAGGTAGGGGACTACCCGACTCAGCTAATATTACTTAAGATTTCTAGTAGGTACCTACTACAATATAAATTAATAGAAGGTGTAAGCAGGTATGCGCCTTCAGAAAAGAAATGGAAGAAAAGAAAAAGAGTAGTTGAGAGAATACAATCGTCATGAGGCTTTGCCATGCGGTCGAACTTGTCTTTTCCCCCGAGAATTGTTATACAGTTTGTTAAAATTTCCAAAATGACTCTAGCAGCGCCATCTTGTAACGGTTTAACGCAAAACTGTTTTTAAAATTATACTGGCAGCGCCATCTTTGATAGCTTAAAGAATTAGTGCAAACAATTGGCATTATTTCTGTATGGTGCTAGGAGTGACATCTTGTGACAACATAACGTACTACGATATTATTATTTTTGATCTGATAACACAGCTGTGACAGTGAATTATTTTGAAGTGACCACATCACTATGCTCCTGTCAAAGAGTTGTCAAAATGGCACGTCAGCAGCAAGATGTTGATGAGCTTTTCGATGTTAGAAATGCATTTTACGTGGGTAATTACCAACAAGCAATCAACGAGGCGCAGAGTGTGACTGTAAGTAATCCCCTACAAGCTTTTCCCGTTCATTAGTTACCTTATTTCTTAGTATTTTAATGTTTAGGGCGGTGACGTTATACCGCTCATGTATTCTTTCCAATCCCGTGTGCCTAATAACTTTTTCCTTGTGTTAAACGACTACTATGCGAGCAGGCACTAACTATTAAATTAACTCTTACAGCCGTCTAACCCCCTGGTAGCTTTCCACCGAGATGCCTTCCTCTACCGTTCGTACATCGCTCAAGGAAACTACAGGATCGTCCTACAGGAGATCAACAGTGCTGAACCATTGCTCCTACCGCTGAAGACCTTGGTGGAGTATGTGACCCCTGGTGCTAACAAACCAGCCATTGTTGCCGACATTGATGCTAGGGTGAGTTTAACTCTTGAACATTCTGCGAGCCTAGTATCTTATAATCATGATTGTTCAACATTGTTATAATAATATTAGAATTAATAACATACGAGAGTCAAATGGTTTCTTTTAATACATATTTCATTATATAATGTGATGAAAATGTGTTGCAATAGAACTAATTTAATTTTCTAGGTTGCTAAAGGTGTAGAACTTTCAAATGAGATATTCCTGATTGTAGCTGCAACCATTTATTATCATGAGGAAAATTATGAAGCAGCATTGAAGTAAGTACATTTTGTAATCATATTGTTATATCATACAAGAGCATTTCTGAAGATGAATTCGGTCTTACTCATGCCTAGTGACCATGAAAAGGACAGACACACACTTAGATATAGTGTATATGTATACATTTATATATAGTGTGTAAATCATTAATAATAATAAAAAAACACTGATATTCCCTATTCCTACATGCTGATGTATCGTAGTTCCAATTAAGAGGGGGTGAATCTATTGCCATTATATTTGTCAATCTCATTGCAAGCAAGTTTCAGTAGTACTTGTTTCATATTATATGCATTCTTTCCAGAATCCTCCACAATGCAGACTCCTTGGAACTCAGAGCGTTCACTCTCCAGTGTTTGCTAGCTATGAACCGTCCGGACCTTGCCCGCAAGCAACTCAAGGCACTCCAGGATATTGAGGATGATGGCACTCTGACACAACTGGCCCAGGCTTGGTTGAATTTGTCACAAGTATGTTTTCATTGAACAAATTCAAGCATTAAAATTATTACTGTTTTGCTCATATATTCTGGTTGTGAGTAAGACAGCAATACTCTTAGTTAAACGTAAACAGAATTTACATCATTGTCAAACATACTCTAACAGTTCAATTTATAAATACCCTAATCTCTATACATTTAAGAGGTTCCATATGTTGCTAACACTATTCCTAAGGGTTGTTTATTTGGACAGTAAATAATCTCCCCTCACGGTAGCTGCCCAAGCCGAGGTCGTGCCCTCTGTGGCGCCCTTGAGCTAGTTGCCACCCTTTCCACCACCTTGGCCTTGGTTGTAGTGCACTCTGCGCTCGCCACTCCTCCACAGCGTAGTCCATTAAAAAAAAAAGTGAATAATGGCTTGACTCACCGCATAGTTATAGATTCGAATACTGAATTAGTTTGGTCTGGTTGTAATTGGGAACATTTACATTGTATGGTACCCATAATACAAGCGTTGCGCAGTTGGGCGTCATATGTTAAGTATGTGTTGTCTGGCAATATTTGGGCCATGACCTCTTTGGAATTTGCCTTGGCCCGGTTGTAACTTGAATCACCCCTAGTCCATTGTATGGTACCCATAGTACAATATTTGCTCAGTTTAAAATCAAACTATGAGTATATGGTGACATATATTGGTTTATTGATGGTGTACAGGGTGGTCCCGGAGTGCAGGACGCACACTACAGTATAATGGAGCTGTCGGAGCGGCTCGGCTCGCTGGGTGCCGGCCCGGCTGCCGTTGGCGCCGCCGCTGCTGCCTCCAGAGGTAACCTTTGTACTTAACTCTATTCAAGTAATTTCTGCCAAAAAGAAATGTTAAGTGTTGCCACACTTAGCTTTCTACTTTTTTAGTAGTTTTGTACCTTCCAATTTTTGGTATGTTTTAGTAGTTTTTAGTCTCAACTGACCCCATTACTGTTATTGAGTTTTATGTATATTTATTTATATCGAATAAAATTGATTTTAATTGTGAATATAAGTGCAATTATGAATCACCTATGCATTTTATTGAATTAATCGAAGTTTTTTTTCATTTTGAATAGAAAGGTAGCCTTCTGAGTTTGTTTTCGATAAATAACAATGCTCTTTAGCCTACAAAGCCTGCAATTATTCAATATTATATGACAAAAATATAAAGGTCAACGTTTTCTAAAACTATATGGGGAGATTCCGCGATGGATTTAATAGATTCGCGCAAATAAAACAACTAAAATGGTAGTATTGCGAGTATTATCATATCATAAAAAAACTATTAAAATGGTAGTATGCTTCTTAGTGTGATGTGTAATGTCGCAGGCATGTGGGAGGAGGCGGAGCAGCTGTTGACGGATGCGCAGGCGCGCGCGCCGCACCAGCCCGACCTGCTGCTCGGGCTCGCCGTCACCGCCGCGCATAGCGGGAAGCCGCCAGAGGTCTGTACCACTGCTCGTGTCCGATTACAATGTCACTAGGATACGTCTTACATTGACGCCTAAATATTAATATACTACTCCTACAGCCCTTTTAACGTCCCACTGCTGGGCACGGGCCTCCCCTCAATACGAGGGGGATTCAGGCCATAGTCCACCACGCCGGCCCAGTGCGGGTTGGCAGACTTTACACATCTACCGAGAACTAGTCAGGTTTCCTCACGATGTTTTCCTTCACCGTTTCATAGCAAGTGATAATCTCGGATGAAAATGCGATTCGCACTTAAATCCCAGAGGTGCGAGCCGGGGTTGAACCTGCACACTTTGATTGCAATTTGCAAGGCGTGCATTCGACCACTCGGCTACCACTGCCTACATAATATATTTTTTTATTTTTTTTTACCAATATTCATATTGTTTTTGATATTCAGGTATTTAACCGCTATATAGCACAACTCATCGACACCCACCCGGAGCATCCCTTCTCAAAGGACTACACCGCCAAAACCAACGAGTTCAAACGCCTCGCCGCTCAGTACCAGCCGGCTGTGCAGAGTTAAATCTTATCACCATTAAAATAGAGTTGAATATCAATCGTAATGTATTCATGTGTATTAAAAAGTTTATACTGTACCTACTGTGTTTGGGTTTTATTTCGATGTTCACATGCGGCATTTTCAAGTTGAAGGTTAGAGAAATCATGCCCAAGCAGAATGCAAACATCAAATTCCCTTACATAGAAATAAGGTTCAAAGTTGCCTATTTATATGACTTACACAGACACACATCATCAGGTACTTTGATAGTTATGATCGCCTATTAACTGATACCCGCTTTGATATTGATACAATGAGGCAGAAATTGAAAAATTTAGCAATGCGTCTCAGTTCTATGTAATGCTCTGTCCTTTTCAGATGGTTGGATGAAGCGTCAATGTTTTTTTTAAAGAAAATCCCGCAATTATAATGCATTTCCTTTATACTCATGCATTCCTAGTAGAAGCTGTAATCATAGTCATTATCCGAGTCCTCGTCATCGTCTTCCAGATTTGTCGTGTTGCCGAAGATGTGGAACTGGCGTAGCTTCTCCAGTGCCGCCATGTCGTCCAGAAGACCCAAGGGTAAATCGGAAGGGTCGGTCTCACCCTTCACGAGGGTCCAGTCGGTAGTTGACTCGTGGAGAATTTCGCCGCTTAAACCTGGAGAAAATATTTGTGTAGACCGCATGGTCTATTTAGGCCACTGGTCATCGTAGGTCTGAACAGAATTTAGCTCGAAGTGGAAAAGGTAATCTTGTTATTTGGATCGCCTCTAGAGAGAGAGAGCCAGAGACACAAGACAACGGGAGAAGACTTGAGTTGTTTCGATGTGACCGAAGTCATAGAGTTGGGTCATACCATTCGGCGTAATATCAACGGGTCCTTCTAATGGTGGTGCAGTATAAGCTTCTAACTCCTGTTCAGTTCTGCTCTCCCGTTCCAACTTCTCCTGTTTACGCTGGTGACGCCATGCCTTTTGTAGATTGAAACGCTCAGGACTGAGGAGTTAAACAAACCATTTTTTTTAAACGGGTTAGGTTTCTATTTCTTTCTTTATCGTTAATGGCTAGAATTTAGTCGAACAGTGAGGCTATGCGGTGTAGCATGGTGCGTATGTTTTATGAGATAAAACGTGACTAAAAATCCAGTTCATTCATCTCTACCTTTACCAGAGCAAACAGATAAAGCCATAATCCGTCGAGATATCTTATCTGTTTTTTTTATATTACCTACTCTGACTTCAGAAGCCCTAGTAAACATTGACTCACCGCTCTTCATCGCTGTATACGCGAGCCTCTAGATTTTGGATGTCATGTCGAAGATCTGCTATCATGAGTAACATCAGGTCCAGAGAACCTTTAGGGCCTCGGGCTCCACGTGCACCCCTTAGTCCTGGATCCCCTTTTGGACCTTCCATTCCTGGTGGTCCAGGAGGACCCTGGAATGAAAAAGGATTTTGTGATGAACAGGAGATCAGTACAGGAAGGAGTTATTTTTATTCTACAGTCACAATCGATAAATCTGGCTTTAGCCACGTTGATGAATAACAACATGCGATAAAAGTGACATTCATAGATAGATGATAAGATTCATACATAACTATTATTTGGTTTCGGTTAGGTGCCTTCATCATGACTTCATGAGAATTTATTTTACTGTTGTACGATCTTTTTTTAACGAAATGATGTAATTTAATGGAATAAGATGAGAACGTGCTGCATATGGGTGTTCATGCCACCAGTATATTTTTTAATAGATAGGTACTACATAGTTACCCTTGGACCTCTTTCGCAGCGGCAATAACCGCCTTCTAAACGTGCAGTAGAGTCCAATACCCTGTTCACCAATGTGCCTTCCGCAAAACGGTCAGCGCCACCTTAAAAGAATTAATCCCTGAAGCTCAATATGAGGTCAATAAGCGCAAGGGGTAAATAAGTCCGGCAGGGAAATATGTGAAATAAGATTTTGTTACGTACTCAATGTACCAGGAAATCATAAGGATGAAGGAGAACTCACCATCTTTCAGAGCAGGATTCTCCAACAACTTTTTCAATGCTATTTGTGAGGTGTGCAATTGGTCAGATAATTGCTTCACTTTCCTCGAGAGCCAGGTGACAGTGTCGCATGGCGCATAGCACCGAGACGATGCTCTGATGAGGGGGAGCGGCTCCTGGAACATATGGGTAATCTAGGCAAATTACATAACGTCTTTATCAAGTTTCTTAGAAAATTTTGAACTTCAAAAACTGTCACCATTTCAGATCAGGATGTGATTTAGGTACCTACTTATAAGTGTCTTATTATCCCAACAAACGTGAGAGAATGACTAATAACTTAACAACAGCTAGACATGGCATGATATAAAACTCGATTAGAAGGCAGAGCTACATGAATCATTGCATCATAATCCTTCGTATAGCTATCTCACATTAGATCAGGTCATGTGAAGCGGGTATTATTGGAATGGCAATAGGCACCCGTCGCTCGCACTTCCTGCCGTCCGCCGCGACGACCAGGGGATGAGAACATTCGCAGTGGTATCCGCCCGGGTCGTTCACACAGCGCTGCTCACACCCGCCGTTCCCTGACGCGCACTCGTCCACATCTGATGACCAGGAGAGTAGGAAATGGATAGAGCTAATTTTTCCAAGAACTTGGAGCAAGTTATTGAGAGCTTTCGGGTCCCTGTTTAAATTGTTGTAAGATTACTTGCAATGTAAGGTTAAAGTAGTCTTGTAAGGCTCTACAGCTCAGCTTTATGCTTGGCTTGTGATCATGAGTCCACTTTATAGGCTGCTTTCCAAGGGTTTTCTTACCAATGCAATACGGCTGTGTCTTCCTTCTGTAGTTGTCATCGTGGAACTGGAATCCAGGGTGGCAGGTACACCATACGGTGTCTCCCCGCACCGCGCACGCCTGCTCGCATAGCTGCAGACTGCACGGATCCACCCTCTTAGAAATACACCTGGAATATTCAACCTTGACCTTCATTTATAAGGTTTACCAACTAGCAATGTTATTTTGACTAGAAGTTCTGTTAACACTTCAAACTAAACTAAAATGATCTTAGGAGTGGGTTTATCAATGAGGACTGAACCCGAAACCTTTCGATTACCAGGGCGCCACGTCTGGCGTTTCATTCGAAATCGTATAGATATCCTCAGCAACTATGGTACCCTAGTAATAACAATTTATTCTCTTTAAGATTGTGAGTAAACTACCATGATATCATAAACGTAAAAGAGGTTTGTGTAACGAAACTGCTCTACGAGAAAACGCTGCATGCATGAGATGTGTGATCTTAGGATAAGTGCGAAGATAATTTACCGTCCCCCGATATAGACATGAGAGTCACAGCATTTCCGCTTGATGCACTGGATCTCAAGGCCGTTGACGTTGCAGGTCTCCCGAACGCGCAGGATGCGGTCCGTGGGACACGGTGAAATACTATCAAGTCTGAAAATGCATTTTTTTTTAAATAATTTACAGTTACGCTCCTATTACATCGGGATAAAAATACATTGGTATAGATGTTTCAGAAGTCCGAAATAATACTTTGACGTTTGAATCAGTATCCGGTATACAACTGAATGATATAAATTTTTTATCGAAATTCGACCATGTTTTTTAACTTTTTTTTCGTCGTCAATGTCTATAACTTGTAATATCTCGAGTGCTATGTAAAATTTGCATGTTCGGTTTTGTAAATATTTGTAGTCGCCCCTCATAAGTGTAGTTTATACTGCTGAATAGGGGATGTACCCAAAGGCCAGAACACGATACCTGTGACAAATACTCACAGGTCTATAACTCAGAAACTATGATAGTTAGGTATAATCTGTCTTCACTAAGCATCCACATATGAGCTACCGTGTATCTATATATACCGAAAGTATTATTTTGGACTTCTGAAACACCCGTATAGAGTGCACTTTTTCTAACCCCTCTGGGGAATACAGGTATGATGATAATAAATTTATAACCATAGATGCCGTCAAAATACAGGTAAATATAAAGAAATTACAATCCATCTGTAAACCACCTACAAAGACCATAAGAATAGATATTTGACGAAGACTCTAAGAAGTGTGTAGGTTCAAACCTCGGCTCGCACCTTTAGGATTTATGTGCGATTCTCATTTTCATCCAAGATTATCACTTGCTATGAAACGGTGAAGGAAAACATCGTGAGGAAACCTGCATGTCTGAGGGAAATTGACTAGTTTTCGATAGATGTGTGCACTGGGCCAGCGTGGTGGACTATGGCCCGAATGCCCCTCGCTTGAGGGGAGGCCCGTGCCCAGCAGTGGGACATCAAAAAGGGCTATAGTAGTAGAAGATTCTAACGTCTAGCGAGCCTTACCTTTTATGACGAGTAAAAAACTTCCGCAATATTAAAACAATGCAAGCGAAATCTATGTTGTAAGCGTTTTGTAAATAGTAAGACTTTTAAGGTATGGGCGATAAAATTCCATTCCATACAGGGTGTATCCGAAGTCCGAAATAATACTTTGGATACATATATGGTAGCTCATATGTGCATGCTTAGTGAAGACAGTTTATACCTAACTATGTGGCTACATAGCCTTTTGTTGGTACCAAAATTATATTGTTCACCCATGGAGATATTATAATGGAGATGACATTTCGAGCCCGCGCTGCGGTAAATTTTTCTGGTTCATCTGACTCCGCCATTATTGTCTTCCCATATAGTTGCCGTATACTACAGGTACATGAGATAACAACAAGGGCGGAAAATCGCCAAAAGCTATACGAAAAGTTGAGTCGTTATGGGTGCTCTGGATACTTTATGTGTTCACCACATTAGGTACTCTGTGGATATCATCTTTCAGCAAATAATGACGTCTTAGGAAGTGTATGTCACACAGAGTATTTTAGCACCACTTCTATACAGATATCCGAATTGTTATATGGTACTAGCGTACGTACTAAACTATAAGGTCGACTAAACAATAATATTTTTAGGACCATATGTGTCAGCGACTAGTGACCTAATAATAAAATCCGATGACATTTTAATACCTACCTTACTACCTACTAGTATGTCTGCGTAAGAAAATATAGGCGTGATGATAATGATGTTAGGGACCACTCGTTGTATTTCAAACGCTGGGTTTTGGACAAATATCTAACGGGACATTTTGAGAATAGAAAAAAACGCTTTCACTACCTTTTTCGATTTGTTTCACATTGAAAATCCTTGAAATAAAACTATTTTACGGATTTTATCGCGTTTATTTTACTATTTGATTGTCCCGACGTTTCGGCTGCTTTACAGCAACCATAGTCACGGGGGGACTGAGGTGTTAGACGTCCTGATGTCATAGTTAATAACTGGGTACCCTCATATTTAGTTGTTGTTTGCGGTCCGATCCACGCAGAAAGTGCTCACAGTGTCTTGCAATGGTACGCTTGGTTTTGGATATAATCATATTAATTACTGGATCCCAAGTTGGTGGTAGCACCCAGCCATCTTCCCTATTGAAATTAGGATGTTTTTTGAAAACCTTGATGTCTTGAAACTTTTTATACCCAAGTTTACCATACCCATTCTGAATTACAGCTTATAGGTAATTACTTACCTATTATCGTGACAATAGATATACACAAAGTCCGGAATAATATTTTAGGTACCTATGTAGGTAGATGTCTACATAGTGAAAACGTATTTAGAATAATCCCTTCATTGGAAATGGGAGTAGACGCACCTTACTGTACTAGCTTCCTAAGCATAAAGACTATATTTGTATTTAATATTAGACTGCCGTGAGTATAATTCTTCTCTAGTATTGCGGCAAAGGTGCTGTCTGCTCTCAAGGCATTGCTGCTCCTGAGAATATATTACTCGCAATTATCATTTTGAAAAGAGTAACCGTTGAGTTTATTACCGGCTCTTCTCAGTGGAAGCAGCATTCCGAACCGGTGGTAGAATCTGTCTAGTATTTGTAAGTGTTTTTTGGCCTACACGAATAATTTTTATTTTATTTTATCAGAAGTCCGGAATAATATTTTAAGTACCTACATCTACATAGTGAAGGCAGACCATACCTAAATATCATATTTTCTGAGTGTCAGACCTTCGAGTAGTTCTCACAGGAATCGTGTTGAGGCGTAAAGGCACACCCATGAGACTGTATAATATACCACATAGACAAGGGGTGGCAATACTGGCAATTAATGTTTACTAACGTAATTTAAAAATTTCGCCTCTATGTCTCGAGACTTTACCAAATTTTAAAAATTAAAAATCATTGAATATTTGAATTTCGATTTTATAAAAAAAAACCATTAAGTTTTATACCCGGCACTCAGGTGAACGTTAAAGTATTATTTCAGACTTCTGGTACACCCTGTACGATACGATAAACATTTCGACACGTCTTATTTATCTCAGATCAATGTCGTACGGGGAATCTTCCTTGTTTATCTCAGTTAGCACGTTCATTAACTTGTTGATTGATTTATGATTCATTTAGTCAGTGTGCTGTTTGTGCTGTGACAACACGAGACGTGGCCTTAATTGGAGCCAGCACTTTGAACCTATCAGTTATTCGTTGAAATCTAAAACTGGGACAAAGGCTATCCCTTCTATACAGTTACAGGGTAATTTTTTTAATCTATACTAATAAAAGAGGAAAGATTTGTATTTTTGTAACAAACTACTGGACCGATTTCAAAAATTATTTTGCCGTTAAATACATTATCAGTGAGTAACATAGGCTATATTTACTAAAGAGTTTGTTTGTTTGTTTTTTTGGTTGAACGCGCTAATCTCAGGAACTACTGGTCCGAATTGAATAATTATTTTTGTGTTAAATAGTTCATTTATCGAGGAAGGTTATAAGCTATATATCATCTCGCTACGACCAATAGGAGCGGAGCAGCAACGAATAATGTGGCAAAAACGGGAAAATTCCCGAACATGAATCGGGTATTATAGACTTATATAATCATAGACTTTATAACATCACTCTACGCCAAAGTAACTATTAGCGCGGGTGAAACCGCGGGCACATGTTTTAATAAAATGTCCACCCGTGCGAAGCCCGGACGGGCCGCTGGTTATTTAGAAACAAACATGACTTAATGTTGGCTTTATGTGTCGTGAAAGAAGTCGGCAAATGATCAGAGGTTACGACAGTTTTATTAAGATCATCTAGGAGCAGACTCTATACTTAACACAGATGAAATAAGAAAGATAATAACTAAAATATAGCAGTGGTAGCTGATTGGTTGAACGCACGCCTTGCAATCAAAGTGTGCGGGTTCAAACCCAACTCGCACCTCTGGGTTTCATGTGCGAATCTCATTTTCATCCGAGATTACCACTTGCTATGAAACGGTGATGTAACACATCGTGAGGAAACCTGCACGTCTAAAGAAAGGCGTGTGAAGTACACCAAGTGGTGGACTATAGCCCAAAAATCTCACTCGTATTGAGGGAGAATGTGCCCGATACAATGGCAATAGACTCGCCCCTTATTACATTGGGACCAAAATATATCTGCGAAGTGTGGGTGCACTGCAGTGCCCCTCTGCCTACCCCTTCGGGAATACAGGCGTGATGATGTATTGTATTGAGTAATAACTTCACGTACAAAAAAATATTAGAAGCGTCCTGGTACAGCATTTTATGTATATATTTTATTCAAGCAATAGGCCTATTTTACCTACTAGATACTAGGTAAGGTTACTGTCGTCTAGTGTCGTATTGCGTTTGCGCATGTTTCTTATGTTTTCTAAGAATTATGTACAATGTTGTGTCAGCTATGCAACTTTTGTTGGGATTTGTTCAGTAACAGAATAACGAAAAATGTTTGTGAGGACTACCAGGAACCCAGACATGGAGAGAGACATGTATCAAAAGAATCGTTAAAATAACAGTTAATGTATGCGGGAACTAGCACTAACCAAAGATTATCTTACCTAAATAATCTCTCTCTGGGTTATGATTTCCCAGTACACTCATCAAAGGGATCCTTTACACTGCACTATTTATAACGCGTAATGCAATATGCGAGTGTATTACCTACTTTATGGTGCAACGTACACTGCAGTCGTTGAACCCACGCACTTTGATTTTTAAAGCGGCGAGTTCATAAATTGATTAAAGGGAATTGTAGGACACGAAGTCGTTATTATATAATTGAAGACGTTCATTTGATCAGGACAATTTAATCTCACTTATAGGACTTACAGTTAACGTTGTATGATAGATTTTGTTTTTAAATTAACTAATAAGTATTTAATTATGCCTGCGTACAATTTATTATTTATTTTTCTCACAACATCGATATAATTTATTATAAAATCAACTTGGTTTTAAAATGTAGTCGGGAGTTTTAATAAAATAACACCGTTAGGACAAAATTGTAGCATAAATAATTAACGAGCTTCACTTCCGCTTACCGATATGACTGAAATAATTTTAATGGACACTGAAATATCACTTTGGCAGGGACAAATATCACGGAAAGGTACTAGTGGTACATAAATCACTCACACGTCTATCGCATCATCTTGGAACGCGTCTTCGGCTTGGTATCCTCTATCGTCCTGATAGCAGAATACCAGGCTGGCAGGACAGAGGAGGAGTAAGGCGGCGCAGGCCGCGGGTGCGAGCGGCGCGCGCATCGCGACTGCGGGTGCGCGCCCGCCGCGGATATGCGTTTGAACAGCGATATCCAAACTTTTAGGTATATGTACTATATAATATATATGTGATAAAATGTTCGTCGTTGCATCATATTATTAATTGCATCGCATGAATGAGTTCGTTGTTATAATATCGTCGGGAACACAGGGGCCTTATTAAATCTCGTCAACACTTACTAACATTTTTTTTTTCAGATCTAATGAAAAAAATTGACAAAAAATCAATACTGCTAATACTAAAGCAGTATTGCTCAGGTTGATACCTAGCTAAAAGTGGTATAATTGAGTAGAAATCTACCGTAGAAAAGGGTCGTAATTGAAGGTAAAAAAGCAAACAAGACTTGCTAAATATACCAACAAAAGTTTTATAAATAAAAAATCATAAATACTTATTCAAA
This sequence comes from Ptilodon capucinus, assembly GCA_914767695.1. Classification (NCBI taxonomy): domain Eukaryota; kingdom Metazoa; phylum Arthropoda; class Insecta; order Lepidoptera; family Notodontidae; genus Ptilodon; species Ptilodon capucinus. The sequence goes on along the minus strand of OU611823.1, from coordinate 10,276,922 downwards.
TGTCACCACAATACTCCAGAAGGTGGTAAAATGAAAATATTTCTATATTTAGTGAAGGCGAATGGAAAAAGTTTCGAGAGTGTCTTCGTTTGGTAGCTAATAAGAAAGAATCACAACAAAGTTGTCGGACTTTATCGGTTGCACAAGTTTATAAAAAGCTAGTTGCTTAAAAAAATACTTAGGTACGTTTCCAGTGAAATTATAACTTAAACATAGGTACCTACTTACTTCCTCATTCTTGTTCTTAATATGCCAATTGCCAGAACTATACGTAACGAATAAACTAAATTCTAATTTAGCTATAAGTTTAAGGAGCTGCTTTAAAAATGATTACTTTTTTTTCATTTGTACTAAAAAATACTAGAGTACTGATTTTTAGGGTTCCGTACCCAAAGGGTAATACGGGAACCCTATTACTGAGACTTCACTGTCCATCCGTCCGTCCGTCCGTCTGTCACCAGGCTGTATCTCATGAACCGTGATAGCTAGAGAGTTGAAATTTTCACAGATGATGTATTACTGTTGCCGCTATAACAACAAATACTAATATACAGAATAAAATAAATATTAAAGGGGGCTCCCATACAACAAACGTGATTTTTTTGCCGTTTTTATAGATAATGGTACAGAACCCTTTGTGCGCGAGTCCGACCCGCACTTGGCCAGTTTTTGTTTATAAATGAATAATTTTAGACTTTTACGGCAACACAAACGTCTGGAATAACACCGACATACCCATCGTAGATGTAGATAATTTCTGCGAAGTTTAATAATAATTTATTTCACTTACTTAACGATACACCTACTCCAACCCCCGCCGTGTCTTGAATTTCATTATGTGGTCCTTAGAGCATTACTAGACGAGCACATTAGTAGGTAGGCACGGGTCAAATGAAAGGTACACGAGACAGATGGATGAAAATAACCTTTTTTTTTTAAAGCCTATTTTGTGTCCCACTCCTGGGCAAAGGTCTCCCCTCTCTCCCTCCACCGATCCCGATCCTGATCGCGCCACCGTTTCCTTGGTCTTCCACGGCGTCTTGTACTTGCGGGACTCCATTTGGTACTTATGTTGGCCCACCTCTGCGGGTCCATACGAACGACGTGGCCTGCCCACTCCCACTTTAGTTTTGCAGACTTTTCCCCCACGTCCGTGAGCTGTGTTATGGAGCGCAGAGTGGTAACCTAAAAACATAAAATAATACCATAGATTTAAAGCTCTCCTTGCTCTATTTAAAGCAATAGGAACTGCCAAAAATATTTGGAAGTACACTTAACTATGTTTGGTACCGAATTAAAGCAAATCTGTTCACAAATAGGTATTAATTTAAAGTCTTAAAAAATGTTGGAAAAACACGGTCAAATTTCGATCAAATTTTTATACCATTCACTTGTATACCAGATAAAAGCAAAAGTCAAAATATTATACCTGTAAAATTAGATGGGGCGTCAAAAGTAGCGCGTCAGAATATTCGCCAATATAAAAAGGAACTCTATGTCAATATGCATAAAGATTCAATTTCTGTGGAACAAGCTGGCACGCTATAATTCGGCCGCGCTATCAGTGTCATTAGTTGAAGAATGAACTTTTTCTGTGAGACCCTAAAGTTTGTTTTGGTATGGCAAAAAAAAAAGAAGAAACTCGCAAATCAACTTGGCTAACTTGTCTTTTAATAAAGGTACAAACGTTAGACTTGTGATTTCTGTTGAACGAAGTTTAAAGTTCCTAGTGGAACCAATTGGGGGAAGTTGGTGGACAACTATTTACAAAATACATCATCACGCCTGTATTCCCCGAAGGGGTAGGCAGAGGTGCACTGTAGTGCGCCCACACTTCGCCGATGTATTTTTGGTCCCAATGTAATAGGGGGCGAGCCTATTGCCATTATACCGGGCACATTCTCCCACAATATGAGGGAGTGTTGGGCCATAGTCCACCACGCTGGCCTAGTGCGGGTTGGTGAACTTCACACGCCTTTCTATACACGTGCAGGTTTCCTCACGATGTTTTCCTTTATAATAAAATAAGTTGAAACTAATAAGAAAATATATATATGTAGCGACATCTATCACGCCACATACGAACTAAAATCCTGCATCGCGATATTAAAAGCGATCCGAGCGATTGCACATATATACAAGAACCCGACAACAACCGTCGGGCAGTAGCCCACCAGACACAACACCCGTCTGGTCGGAAGGTCCTCCTTTTTCCGCCAAATATTTATAAAATATGTAAAAAATTTGGCCCATGCGGTAGCGTACCCAAGACGCTGGCTGCATTCCCTCGCTGAATGGCTAGAGCAACTCGTTGAGCGAGGAAATGGCCTGCTCTTGGATCGCCGGTTGTGTCGACCAATATTTTGCCTAATATGTTCATTAAATTCTGGGTGCTTGGACCCCATGCACCTAGGGTTTCGACTCCAAAAGGAATGAAAATATATTCGGAGCCGATAACCCCGTACTTCCGCCGTTTCAGAGTCTCAGCCGCCTCCGCCGCCGAGCCCGCTTTCTGAGTGGTTCCCGAAAAGTACCTATTAAATTGTACTAAAAGTTTGAGCAGCGCTGTGTATAGTAGCTACTAGCTGTAATCCCGAAATAAACTCCACTGAGTGTAGGGTACACATGACGGACGATTATTTCGGCAGTCATGGACGCTACCATATTTTATAGTTAGTGTGTCTAAGCTTTAGTGGTCAGAGATTTATTCATCTTTAATATCTATCGTTTTTAAATTACAAAAATATAAATTGCAATAAATCTTGAGATATAAAGAGTGGGATACCAAATATAAAAAACAGAAATTTGTGTTTGTGGTGAGCAGATTTTTTTTTTTAAATTATTACTTGTTAATTTTTTGTAATCTTTTATTTTACTGCTAGCCACAATAAAGTTTTTCTTTCTTTCTTTCTTTCTAAATAACGTACCATACAAATCTCTAAAGGACAAGCCTTTTCAGTAAAATATAATAAAATGCGACCAATTTTGTCGTTGCCCCCCTAGGACCCAATTCTCGGATAATTGATATCATCTCTACTTCGACATTATTATGTCGAATCAAAACGACAAATTTGGTCGTAAGTATTTTTTCGTTTTGTTTCATAATATGTCGAATTAGTGATGATGTCGGTCTTGTGAGAATCGGGCCCCTGGTGTTTTTATAAGTGAGTCGTTACGTCATTTACAAGAAACGTAATGAAACCAGTTACTTGGTCGGCGTGAACTGTTTCAAAAATAGTGATTTTTGTAACTAGGTATTTTTATTTAGCTTCTGTTTGGAGTTATTTAACTCCACCAACTATACTGTTACACACGAAACGAAAACAGTTAAATCAATCAATCAAGTGACGTCTCTCGCTCACAGTTACTGGTTAACAGAAATAACGCATTTACAAAAATCACTACTGGTAATTTGACTTGAAACGTATGATTCGGTTATATGCTGCGTAGCTAGTTATTGTAACAATTGACGTGAAATAACGCCCACGTCTAGTTTTTGCTCCCTTACCAATCATGTGCATGTAAGTAAGAAAGCGTTTTGGTGCGACATAAGTCGTGATATAATTCTTATTCTGGAGAACGTGCTAGACTTAAATGAGAAAATATTTGTCTAACTACGACATCAGACAAAGTTCTTGTATATTCAAACACTTATAGGGTGTCCACTTAAAATATCCCAGACTATCCCTGACCACTCTTTGCTTTACCGACTTCCAGGAAGCGACCCTGCTATTCAACAGAGTTATATGTAAATGCTAAACAAAGCTAGACTGGATGGGAATGTCTCTGAACTATAACAACACGTGGCCACATTAGTTTATCTCTAAGATTGTTTGTTTACGGTTACATTATGCGCGCGCGGCGATAGACGCCTCACGGCCACCATCGCTCCACTGACACACTGCCGCTTGTGCAATGTTAAATATCATTTATAATTGTTTATTTATAACATCCTTCAACTTATGATGCCCTCGGAACGCTAGATCGATGATGAACAGACCATAATAAATGGATTTTCTTTAATCTCGAAAGATAAATAGTGTTTGAGGGTACTTTCAACGCAAGGTCAAATAAATGGATGACGCTTTAAAAAAATATTAAAGGTAGGTAGCTACTTATCGTGATTTACACACGGTATAGTCTCGTGGAAGGGAAGCAGTGGTAGCCGAGTGGTCGAACGCACGCTTTGCAATCAAAGTGCGCAGGTTCAAACCCCGGCTCGCACCTCTGGGTTTCATGTGCGAATCTCATTTTCATCCGAGATTACCACTTGCTGTGAATCGGTGAAGGAAAACATCGTGAGGAAACCTGCACGTCAATAGAAAGGCGTGTGAAGTTCACCAACCCACACTGGGCCAGCGTGGTGGACTATAGCCCAAAAATCTCCCTCGTATTGAGGGAGAATGTACCCGGTATAATGGCAATAGGATCGCCCCCTATTACATTGGGACCAAAATACATCGGCGAAGTGTGGACGCACTGCAGTGCACTTCTGCCTTCCCCTTTGGGGAATACAGGCGTGATGATGATGATGGTTTCATTTTGTGAGAGAAAAGCAAATGAGTTATCGATATTTGGTCTTCATAGGGGTGAAACCGCGGGCACAGCTAGTATATACTAATCGTCCAAAATCTATTTTTAACCGACCTCCAAAAGGAGGAGGTTCTCAATTCATCATAATGGAGATTTTCCACCGTAGTAAAGTTTGCAGTTGTTTATCATGTTTGTTATATTTACCTTGTAACAACCAGCTTCCTTTATCAGGGCACCAGCAAGAGTAAGGGTTGACACTTAAGGTCGTCTTTTCCCCGAGGTACTTATATTTCAGTTTGAGTAATTACTGTTTGCCCTTGCGCCGTGCAAACAACGCTTTTATGGAATTATTCCACATTTTATTTTAGCACAACTATTTAAACAAGTCAGCGTTCGGAATGGGGATTAAATATCGTAATGCACTCTGTTCCCAGGCCTTCAGGGTTTATTTAGCGAAGTACCCTCGTGGGCGTACGGGTATAGGTTTTCTAATATTAATGAAACGTGCTTTTTTGTATGCTATATGAATGTGATAGTGAAGTTAAGTAATCAATTTTTTTTAGGAGATATGTATTTTTATTGCTCGCCCTTTTAACGTCCCACTGCTGGGCACGGGCCTCCCCTCAGTGCGAGGGGGATTCAGGCCATAGTCCACCACGCTGGCCCAGTACGGGTTGGCAAACTTCACACATCTATCGAGAACTAGCCAAGTTCCCTCAGACGTGCAGGTTTCCTCAAGATGTTTTCCTTCACCGTTTCATAGCAAGTCATAATCTTGGATGAAAATGAGATTCGCACATAAATCCCAGAGGTGCGAGCCGGGGTTTGAACCTGCACAATAGATTGCAAGGCGTGCGTTCGACCACTCGGCTACCACTGCTATTCTTTAATTTTATTTTATAAGTAATTAATTAAAATAAACATTTAAGGGGGCTCCTATACAACAAACGTGTTTTTTTTTTGCCGTTTTTATAGATAATGGTACGGAACCCTTCGTGCGCGAGTCCGACTCCCACTTGGCCGGTTTTTTTTTCCTTTGTTTTCTCTCGTAGCCTTTGTAAATGGTTGTCTTAATTTTTTTACAATAAAATAAGATTCATTGTAGAGATCGATATAATAGACACAAATGCTTAGTTAGCAGTGGTAGCCGAGTGGTCGAACGCACGCTTTGCAATCAAAGTGCGCAGGTTCTATCCCCGGCTCGCACCTCTGGATTCCATGTGCGAATCTCATTTTCATCTGAGATTATCACTTGCTAAGAAACGGTGACGGAAAACATCGTGAGGAAATCCGTGTGCCCGGTATAATGGCAATAGGCTCGCCCCCTATTACATTGGGACCAAAATACATCGGCGAAGTGTGGGCGCACTGCAGTGCACCTCTGCCTACCCCTTCGGGGAATACAGGCGTGATGATGTATTATTATTTATTATTATTATTAAATGCTTAGTTACTGTATTTTGTTTTCTACATAAATGTCATTTAGAATTTCAAACCACTAGGCACGCATAAATCTGAAAACAAACTATTCAATTCGTCTATTTGTGTGATCGAATATTGCTTACACGGTATTAGCAGAATACCTACTAATTGTTAGTTTTCCTATTGTAATGGAACATATGCGGTTTTATCGTGTTTAAAAAGTTTTGACATAAAAATACCAGCACGACGGCGACGCGATGCGGACGGAGTCTGCAAAACGTAACGCGAATACGCAAACTCGAAACTACTGTCGAGTGTACGTCGCTTGGGAAAATCACAGTTTCCCTCTCTTGTTGTCTACCCGGCCGTTAGTATTTGTTTGGACACCGGCCTCGCCGACGTTTATTGAAAAATTCCTAAATAAAATAAACCAAAATTACTCGTTGATGAAAAAATAGTTTGTCAATTGAAGGAAAATGCTTTTGCTTTTATTGATATCTAGTTTATATACTTCGGTAATTTCATGGTACTCTGGTGGTGATTACTTTTGGGGACCAGGGGATTATGGATACCACGGAGTGCATAACGGTTTGGAGCACGCTAGGGACTTCGTGAACGAGTGGATGGTGGTGATCGAGGGTGGTGACGAAGTGGCGCAGCTGGTTGCATTAGAACTGGGATACGTTTATGGAGGACCGGTGAGTTTATGAATACCTGGTACTTGTAATTCAAACAACAAAGTACCTAAGTACGTAGGTAAGTAATTACTTAGCTAAATTGTATTTATATAATTCGACATACCGTACCTAACTGTAAAACAATTATAAAATTAATTTAAAAATAAGCTCCCGTTCTGTCCGTTTGTTAATTTTAATTAAAAAGCTCCGCGATGTTTATTGGATTACCTACTGATTGACTCGGACACAACGAGAAAACATTAGGTGTTTTAATTCTATTTATCAGTAACATAATAGATACTGAAAAGCGTCTCTACCCACCCCTGCGAGATAACAAGCTTCATGGTATCAGTCTTAACTAACTGGACTCATCTTACCTGCCCTACATACTATCTACTATTTCTTAAGCCAGTATTTAAAACTTTGACTTAGATACCTAAAAGTCGCAATTAAATCAATAAATTAAACGAAGTGTTGTTTAGAATGCTTATCCTACTTATTTATAACTTACTGAGACGATCGAATTCACTTGTATTATTTGAAAATACACTCTTTTTCAATAGACGTAAAGATTGAAATGTCAGTGGTTTACCAGTCACGCGAATAAATTTAGTAGAGTCATCGCGTTGAAAAATGTGCTTCTTTTGTAAGGCAATACAGTTCGTTTTGCTATTGGCAAGAGATTAGTAGCGCGTATCTTCCCACCCCTATGTGGCTATCTCTTTTAAGAATGGAAAATAGTTAACTATTTCTAACCAATCCACGTCATTAGTTAAATTGTACTTAATTAAACGTTCTCTCCTCTCCCGCTCGAATTGAAAATGTCCTTGCTTACGTCACTACTGATAATGATGCAATACTGCCCTTATATTATTTGGTCCAAATACCTAGACACACTGGGGCGCCAAGACACAAGCGTCTAAATATTTGTCAATACCAAAATGGACTCTATGTGAAATATAAATAAAGATTGAATTTCTGTGGTAAAAGCCACACATCCCTGAGTCAAAATTCGCTCGCGATGTCAATGTCATCTTGTTAAAGAATGACTTTATAAATGGGTTTTATACACGGAGATAATAGAACGGAGATGGCATTTCGAGCCCGCGCTGCGGTAAATTTTTCTGGTTTATGTGACTCCGGCCGGCATCTTTGGTTGCCCATATAGTTGCCCTATACTGCAGGTGCATGAGATAACAAAAATGGCGGAAAAATCGCTGCAGATACGAAGAGTAGAGTCAATATGGGTACTCTAGATACTCTATGGTTTTATATGTATACAGTTCGGATTCATCCGCCATCATAGTACATTCATCACCCATTTTTATTTTAAACTACCTGAGTGGTAGCCGACTGCTTGAACGCACGCTTTGCAATCAAAGTGTGCAGGTACAAACCCCGGCTCGCACCTCTGGGATTTATGCGCGAATCTCATCTACATCCGAGATTATCACTTGCTATGAAACGGTGAAGGAAAACATCGTGAGAAACTGCACGTCTGAGGGAACTTGACTAGTTCTCGATAGATGTGTCAAGTCTGCCAACCCGCACTGGGCCAGCGTTGTCGACTATGGCCCGAATCCCCCTCGCACTGAGGCCCGTGCCCAGCAGTTGGACGTTAAAAGGGCTGTAGTAGTAGGTACATGAAATTAGCTCGCTCCAGTGGATGCAGGGCGTAATGAACTCAGTGCTTGGGCCCTCAGTGCTTCAGATAAGGTTTAAATCAAAGCTATGACGCCGGTGCTATCTCGAGTACCACTTGATGGTATCGCCGCGTATATTTCCTATATTGCGTGCGTAGGCTGACCACACTTCCGATTTATATGAGACAACAATATACTAGTTCCTATATTAATATGGATCATCATCACGCCTGTATTCCCGAAGGGGTAGGTAGAGGTGCACTGCAGTGCGCCCTCACTTCGCCAATGTTTTTTGCCCCAATGTAATAGGGAGCGAGCCTATTGTCATTATACCGGGCACATTCCCCCTCAATACGAGGGAGATTTTGGGCTATAGTCCACCACGCTGGCCCAGTGCGGGTTGGTGAACTTCACACGCGTTTCTATAGACGTGCAGGTTTCCTCACGATGTTTTCCTTCTCCGTTCAATGTGGATCATTCACACGTTAAATTCAGCTGACGGATTAAAACGGGTTTTATAGTTACATATATGCATTGATGGGATATTTTATGTAGAAGCGTTCAGAAGAGTCGACAGGCTTATGTGAGTTCAGTGCCCCAGGTCCCCTAAAACTATCGTTGTGGATTAGCCATAACAACATCATTTATCAATGATAGCCAGAAGACATTATCATTTGTCACCTTGAAGCATATTCTAATTACCATTGATAAAAGAAGTTGTCTTAAAAATTAAGTCATAGCTCATCATGGGATTTGGAGCAGGTTTGTTACGAACATTCACATCCGCATCCGCAAATGCGGAATATTCGCATTAATTCAGACATCTGCATCCGCATTCACATACGCATTAATCAATGCGAAGTTTTTACGGATACAGATTCACATCAACAAGTAACTACATATAAAGAAAGTGGGCGGAGCCAGAGTGGCGCGTTTGTTTTGGTAATTGCTAACTTAATTCGGTAACTGACGAATAGGAAGGTGCACATTGGTAACAAGATCGTACAGGTTTTGTTTTTTTTTAATCCCAAAATCCGCATCCGCATCGAATCCGCATCCGCGGATATGAACTTCTAATAATCCGCATCCGCATCTGCATCCGCGGATGTCTACATTTTTTAATCCTTATCAACGTTTCCATACAAAATATTTTGTCACACACATCCGTAGCCGGCTTTACTTATAGTGACTATTGACTGATTAGGGACTAATAGTGAGCTATTTTAAGCAGAGCTATTAAATTATATAAAAGCAGTGGTAGCCGAGTGGTCGAACGCACGCCTTGCAAATCAAAGTGTGCAGTTTCAAACCCCGGCTCGCACCTCTGGGTTTCATGTGCGAATCTCATTTACATCCGAGATTACCACTTGCTATGAAACGGTGAAGGAAAACATCGTGAGGAAACCTGCACGTTTGAGGGAACTTGACTAGTTCTCGATGTGTGAAGTCTGCCAACCCGCACTGGGCCAGCGTGGTGGACTATGGCCTGAATCCCCCTCGCATTGAGGGGAGGCCCGTGCCCAGCAGTGGGACGTTAAAAGGGCTGTAGTTAGTTAGTTAGTGAGCTATTAAATGGTTTGTATGTTACAATATTTTCACTGAAAGCTATACCAAGGAAGATATACCATCCCTGAATTTCATATATTGTAAAACTATAAAAAATAAAGCGCACTTTTTCTTTTTGATTGGCATGTATATTTCTTTATATTGTTTCGAGAAGTCGACCACCCGAGCACGGCTCAACGTATTAAACCGTAAGTTTTATAAAGACAGTCTCTTATAAACTGTAAAGCATGGAGAGCCTAGTCAGCCCATATATCATTAACAATCGACGTAATACACGGATGCCTCAATTAATCAGCTTTATTATCCTTTTTTCTTTTAACTCAAACACAGATCGGATGGACTGAATAATTGAAGGGAATCAATTGAAGGGTACAGGCAAATAATAGGGAATGTCCTAATTGATGAATTTTGAGAAAAAACAATTTGAAAGTTCAACTATTCTAACAATTCTATAGTTTGGCCATAAACAAAACTGCATTTTTAGCGCCATCTGTTAACTTTTTTTAAATTCTAATGATTAGAATTCAAAATACCTTACAAAATATATGAAAAAAAAAATGTGACATAGTTATTTGCCTGTACCCTTCAATTCGGTTCAACCAAGTGACGCCCAGACCAGAAAAAAAACCAGTTATGGCCATTTCCGAAATTGGCCATTCCCGGGAATCAATAAACCAACTCTTCGTCCGCGAGTCGTAAATCCCAAATATCTTTTCCCTATAGTTATGTTTAATCTGTGCTCTTAGTATGACCCAGTAGCGTAGACAAAAGTTTAATCCCTTCCAACTGTCAGATTAATCGAGCAAATGACGTCACATCGAGCGTTACCTACCGGCCTTAGTACGCACATTAGCCGTAATGTTAAAGGTATCGATAAAATCGGTAAACATGACAGAGTTTAAGTTGTCGATAGTCATATCGTCGGTAGAATGTCATGCTAATTGACCATGCTATGCTAAGTGGCTTACCATGACCACGTGACATAACTCTCATCTCTTTCAACTGGCTCGGTGTGACGTAATTTTCCCGAAAAATCTGACAGTTGAAAGAGATAAAACTTATGTCTGCACAGTCATTGTAAGCCTATTGGTAAGAAAGAATGAAAGCTAACTATTGTGTAGAGATCGTGGATGAGTGATGATGCGTCAGCTATGACGTCATGACACTTATATTTAAACCGCCCACGTTATAATTCAACGCGACCAAAATACGGAATAAACAAACGAAAGGTTGTGCGTACGTAGACGTAATAACGTAAACGCACTTGAGCGAGCGAATGAACTTGTGTTTTTGAAAATGTACTCTGTGTCAATATACAGAAACATTTAATTTCTATGACAATAGTCACGCGACTAATTTCATTGAAAAATGAGCTTCATCTGTGAATCAGTACAGTTCATTTTGGTATATGGAAAGAAAATTTCGCACGCGTTCGACTCAACTATTTGAGCAGAGACCCAATTCTCGCAAAATTGACATCATCTCTATTCGAGATTTGTCGATATAAAACGTCAAGTTGGTCTTATTTTTTCGACATAATGTCGAATTGGAGAAAATGTCGATCTTGCGAGAATAGCCAGTGGCCAGTGGGCAGTGGCCCTGGACTGATAGGCCTCGTGGCAGCTTTAGGCTACGTTCAGATGACAAGCGCTCAACGCGCGATTAACGCGCGTAAATTTTTTGTATAGTGTTTACATGACACGCGCTAGTCAGGCGTCGAACGCGCGTTGCCGCGACCGTCATGGTATTCAGTACAGTTCTTTGTTGAAGATGGACGTTGAAACAGTTTTAACAGGGATTCTATACCGACGGCTGAAACAATTATTATTATTAATTATTATTTGAATAATCGCTTTTTGTCATGTCCCAAATCGCAGGACGTTTCTCTATTTCATCTATAAATAATTCCGTATTAAAAACTTCGGTTTCCATTTCGGACGATTTTTGGACGGACTGATATTGAAGAACCCTAAAATACGTCTATCCGCGTCGAAAGCGCGCGCTCAACTGAACGGAAATATAGAAAACCAATGATCTCAAGGCGCCCGTTGACGCGCGCTGACAACAGTCGAGCGCTAGCGCAGCGTTCAACGCGCGCTGTCTTAAAACGCGCGTTAGCATGTGTACAGCCTGAATAAAATGTATGTAGTTGTAAACGCGCGTTATCAAAACGCGCGTTGAGCGCTTGTCATCTGAACGTAATCTTAAAATCATGGTTACCAATGATAGGTCGGTCAAGGCTGTCAGTAACAAACTTAACGTACTAGGAGATCAGAATATTGTAGGAGTAGGTTCCAGATTTCCATGTTGTATGACAACGGATACGCCTTTGTTAAATTCTTCCTCATTATGAAAATGTAGCGAGTCATGAATAAGTTACTTTTAATTTATGAACTCCGCGTGTAATTTATTATTATTACGTAGCCCAGCCTCGCTCTTTTTATATATATAGCGTGATGTTGTAATTGTAATTAAATTCATGCTGTGAACATGCTGTATACATTTAAAAACAATTCTTCGTAATGACTAAGGAACAAGAATAACAAACTTAGTTGCTCGCTAGAAGGCAAAAGCTAGACTTTCATATCATTAAATGGCCTACCTATAGGTACAGTAAAGAGGTAAAACTGTAAGTTTCTTTGTAGCGTGTAATCTCCGGAACTGCTTATCCAATTCTGAAAATTCTTTCAGCTAAGAAAGCTACACTATGTTCGAGTCTTAAAGGCTATAGATTTCATGCGCGTGAGACCTCGGGACACAGTTATTCATCAATACCAACTCTACATTAATATGTTCGTTCTTGAATAATATTACCTGTCGTTTGAATGTCTGAAGGTCCACTCTTTTAGATTTTAAAGGTATCTATTTTCATTATAATAGACTCCATTTGCCTAATACGATGGTCATTCATTATGTTCACTTATTGGTTTAATTTTAATAGTTCCAAGTCTGAAAAACGATTTAGAATGACCCTGACCATGTCATTGAAGATTATCGTCGTAATATTACGTCTATTCAATACCTAACTACCTACGCCATAAGTCACTTTAATTTTTAGGGTTCCGTACCCAAAGGGTAAAACGAGAACCCTATTACTGAGACTTCGCTGTCCGTCCATCCGTCCGTCCGTCCGTCCGTCCGTCTGTCACCAGGCTGTATCACATGAACCGTGATAGTTAGAGAGTTTAAATTTTCACAGATGATGTATTTCTGTTGCCGCTATAACAACAAATACTAAAAAACAAAATAAAATAAATATTTAAGAGGGCTCCCGTTCGGTCTTGTTGTTTTCCTCTATTATCGATCAAATTTATTTGATTTATAATTTGGGATTCTAAACACTTCCGAGGGTGAGTGGTTGGTCCCTTTCTCTACTATTGTATTAACAATGGATTTCCGCAATATTACGCCTGATTCCATCAATTACGATACTATTTCAACAAGCCTAAGGCCTTTAAAACGGCCCGACAATAAACAATACATGTCTATCAGTTGTCCAGTTAGTTTGTGTCGTCTGCGCGTAATGGTGACAAATGTGTGGGGATTTGTCGAGACAATTTGTTCATAAATGCGTCGCAAATCATTTATTTGTTAAACTGACACTGAAATTAGTGTTTGTTTTTTTTTTAAATATTCATATGGATTATCCAAGGTTTTAATGTGTATTTATTGAATTTGTCCTTGCTATTAATTACTTGACATTGGCGAAATACTCGCGCTAGTCGCAGGTGATGCCATTCCTCATCTTATTCCATTAAATATCATCATTTCGCTCATTTAGTTAAAAAAAAAAAAAAAAAAAAGGTTTTTTAATGTATCGTTTCTTTTATTAGGGATCAGTAGTTTTTATTTCACCTTATAATATCTCTGGTCCATGAATAGTTTAGGTAACTACCTACGTAGTGTAGAAACATGATCGTGTCGAATCAAGCTTTATACCTACTACTACAGCCCTTTAACGTCCCATTGCTGGGCACGGGCCTCCGTTTAATGCGAGTGGGATTCAGGACATAGTCCACCACGCTGGCCCGGTGCGGGTTGGCAGACTTCATACGTCTATCGAGAACTAGTCAAGTTCCTTCAGACATGCAGGTTTCCTCACTATGTTTTCCTTCTCCGTTTCATAGCAAGTAATAATCTCGGATAAAAGTGAGATTCGCACATGAATGCCAGAGGTGCGAGCCGGGGTTTGAACCTGCACACTTTGATTGCAAGGCGTGCGTTCGACCACTCGGCTACCACTGCTATAGGTACTGCCGTTTTGGTTTTGGCAAAATATTTGACGAACTGCTTATGACGCCCTCGTGTGCTGAAGGTCATGATCCCAATGGAACTTATTATCGTGCCCGTATTTTTAGGGTCCCGTACCCAAAGGGTAAAACGGGAACCCTATTACTAAGACTTCGCTGTCCGTTCGTCCGTCTCTCACCAGGCTGTATCTCATAAACCGTAATAGTTGGACAGTTGAAATTTTCACAGATGATGGTATTTCTGTTGCGGATATAACAACAACTAAAACACAGAATAACCTATTGTTTTCTTATATTTACGCAAATACTATACATTGAAATATAACTATTTTACAGATTTTATCCCGTGACCATGGTTGCTGTAAAGCAGCCGAAACGTCGGGAAAATAAAATAGTAAATACACGCGATAAAATCCGTAAAATAGTTTTATTTTAACAGAATAACCTTTTACTTTATTTATTTCTCAAAACTTACAGCTATTATTACAGGTACATACTCAATACAACAGCTTAGCAACTTATATTAATTCTACTTCCGTGGTTTGTAACATATGGTGAATAATGCCACTGTTGTGAATTCATTCGGAGAAATAAATATTTAACGGGGCTCATACAACAAACGTGATTCTTTTGCCGTTTTTATAGGTAACGGTACGGAACCCTTCGTCCGCGAGTCCGACTCGCACTTGGCCGGTATTTTCTATAGTCTGTCTAATGTCTGCCGCGTCATAACAGAATAAAAATACTGCTTTAATTTGACATCTCGGTGGCGACTGACGCATTTGTGGAGGACGTTTCTTTTAACTTGTAAAGTAGATAACTAACTACCTACGTCTGAGAAACGACTGAGTTTATATTCATGGAGCTATTACCAACAATTACCATAATATTATCACGGTTAAGAGGTATTTTCTAGTAAAACTACTCATCGTACGCATCGCAACCACTGGTTTCAGTGAGCTAAGACCAAACCGTCGCCTACCTACTAGGTACATACCTTATGTATGTAGGAACATGTCAAATCGAACTTCATCCTACTAATATTATCAACTATATACCTATATAGGTAGTTGTGCCCGCGACTTCATCCGCGTGGAATAGAGACTATCGGCAGCATGTTTAATTTTGTAAAAATTACGTCGTTATTTCCATACAAACTTTCATCCCCTATTTCAACCCTATACAGACCTTTTTCGAATTAAAAAGTAGCCCATGTCCTTTCTTAGGCTCAAGACTATTTCTGTACTAAATTTCATTTAAATCGGTTGAGTGGTTTAGGCGTGATTGCGTAACACACAGACAGAGTTAAATTCGGATTTAGGTATAATATTAGTAAGGAAGTAAGGATGTAAAAGTTTGTAAGGATAGATGGTGTGTTTGTTACTCTTTCACGCAAAAACTACTGAACGGATTTTGATGGAACTTTACAATATTATTGTTTATACATCATAATAACATATAGGCTATAATTTATAACGATATTGAACAAATGAGGTCTGTGCGGACGAAGTCGCCGGTTGAAAACAATTATTTATAAAATGTTTCAAGCTCTGCGCTAATAGGCACGTCGAGACCCGCGCGACCAATTTTTGCAATACCAAAACAAACTCTATTATCACAGAGAAGAAGCACATTTTCCAACGAAATGATATTTTTAGCGGAGTTTACTAACGCGAACGTTGTTGGCATGAAAACATATTTTATCACTGGTAGCTGACTAGTCTAATAGTTTCAAAGTGACAATGACTAATGTCTACACGACTCATATTTTAGCTACATTTGATAAAATCTGTTGTTTTCAGGCCTTACAAAATGAAGTCATAGCAACTTCGCAACGATAGTTTTAGAGGTCATTCCGACCTTGGCCTCTTCTCAATTCGAAAACACTTCAAAATAGCGTATTTTAAAAACGCCGCGTCGCTTTTATATCCTCTAATTGTCGCCGCCGGCAATTACTACCCAGATCCCGCGCACACATCATCAACTCGTCGCCCTTGAGCTAGTTTCCACCCTTGTCCGCCCCTAAGGCCTTGGTTGGAGTGCACTATGCGCTCGCCACTCCTCCGGTAAAGCTGTAAAGGCTACCTCACGGCCAACAGCGTAGTCAAAAAAAAAAAAGGTTTAGGGGACTTGGGCCCCATCCTGATCTCCGTATGCTCACAGTATTTAGAAGCCAGTTTTGCTTTTTTCTTCTTTGAATATCAAGAATAAGTTTAGAATAATATTTGTTAAACAGTGAATTAATTACATTTCCAAATAAATAGAAGCTTCAGTGTCTATATAATTAAACAACGGTGAAGGAAAACATCGTGGGGATACCTGCACGTCTAGAAAGGTGTGTGAAGTTCACCAACTCGCACTGGGCCAGCGTGGTGGACTATGGCCCAAAATCTCCCTCGTATTGAGTGGGCGTGTGCACGGTATAATGGCAATAGGCTAGCCGCCCATTACATTGGGATGAAAATACATTGGCGAAGTGTAGGCGCACTGCAGTGCACCTCTGCCTACCCCTTCTGGGTATACAGGCTTGATGATGCTGTAATAAGTATACAAATAATGACAGCGTCGTAAGTTCACCCACGCATTGGGTGTCGCTTCAATAACTCTTGTTTTCTTTTAAATTAAGTAACTAATTTAGTTATGTCCGGCCGAATGAGTCTCCCGCTGGAGTTAATCTACCAGGAGTACATAGCGACCTAGATGTGCAACAGGCAAGCAAAGATAAGATCGAGGAAAACCTTACTTGGATTAAGCAATATAACGTCTATGGCAAAAATAATGAACCTGGATTTTTCTTCTAACTAGCTACTTTCATTCCCAAATTCTTGTAAAAACATTAGTAGGTAGGTAGCGCGATAGTCTTACAAAAACCTTTAAAGAAATATATTATAGATTGAAGATTGTTTTTTTTTTTATATTTACATAAGAGAGACATCTTTTTATTTTCTACAAAAAAAATGTACCTAAAGGGTTACCACAAAATACTGAGTGCCGCCGTAGTACGTTCAGAAGCCATATGTTTCAAACGTACTCGAATAGATGGCGCTATAGTATAATATCAAATTTATTTCCAGGTTTCATAGTTTAGCGTGAAATTTCAGTTTTCAGCGCAAGCCATTCTGCTGAAAATGTGGCGTTAAGTTTTTCAGGCGGCGCTAACTGTTGATTTGGCGTCGCTCGTACTAGGGTCGCAGAGCGTTGCAGGATGTATTATTTCAGCGCGTTTCAGCGGCGTCGTCGTTCTATAAATATCGGTAGAAGGAGGGCGGAGCGTCTGGTTAACAGTATGCATGGTGTTTATTTACGTCAGAAGTCGGCACACATCATAATTGAAAACCTATTTGTCTCAATGTTTCATAATATTATGTAATAAACAATGTCGAATGTACTTGTATCGTAGGAACTTAACTTTTTTAGCGTTTAACCTACCAAATAAAAATCATATTTGAATATAAGTAATTACTACTACAGTTATTAATAAAATAAGTAAGTAGTAAACAAATTAAATTTTAAGTAAGTACCTAGATATGTTTGGCCTGTAACTGAATATGTTATTTTTAACCGACTTCAGTAAATGAGGACGTTCTCAATTCGAACGTATGTTTTTTTTTATAAATTGATTGTTTTTATAACAAAACAACAATTCACTTAGGTTGCTACCAAATCGTTGTTTACAAAACACTTGGTTTTTTACCTAAAACGTAACAAAAATGTTTTCGGTAACAGGCTTTCATAAGAACCGAGGTGGTATTAAACTCGGCCGAGACGCCGCCGCGCCGTTTTGCGCGCTTTTAACCCAAAATCGTAGTGTCTCGTCGAGTCAAGTTTAACTTCACTTAACTTTCAACTAAGAGGTCAATGTGTTTTTTTTTTATTAAAGATTGTCTTAATAAAATATATGGTGGGCAATGATATTCATGGTGGGGGATAAGGGGAACCGGCCCATACTACGAAGGCGAAGGATAGTGAATGGGGAGAAGGTAGGCCTTTTTCCAGCAATGGGATGACATAGCCCATACTTTAGTGTCGAATCATGACATTTTATCAATGTTACATGTTTAGACTTTAGAAGGATATTCTTAACTCAAGGCTCAACTCAACTGTACTGAGTACTCTAATAGGAGAGAGAGAGTATACGATAAGATCTCTATTAGTTTCATTAGCCCCACCGAAGCAGGGCATAAAAAAATTCTTAAGACTCATTTGAGTGTTCCCCTCCACGGAAATCTTTAGTAAAAGGCGAAAGATTTATACGTGTTGAAGGGAAACCAGAGATATAGAATTATATTATACTAAGGTTTATAAGAATGTCGTAGTAACGTAACCATACCGAGATGTGAAACGTTCATAGCGACATCTAGTTGTGTTGCAGTAACTAAATAAATAAATGGGTTATGTACCGTACGTAATAATTCAGCATAAGTTCGAATAATAATAATATTAAGTTTGATAAATTGCAGTTTAATTTTATGTGTCTAACAGAAACTTAAGGCTCGAAATGTATAACAGTAATTAAATAAACTTTACTCAAGCAGTAAATGTGAGCAAGGTACCTACTATAAGATGTTTTTTTATTGAAAGGACTACGCTGTTGGCCGTGAGTTGGCCTTTACAGCTTCACCGGAGGAGTGGCGAGTGCAGAGTGTGACTCCAACCAAAGCTTTAAGGGCGGAAGAGGGGGGCAACTAGCTCAAGGGCGCCACATGGGGCACGACCTCGGCTTGGGCAGTTGCCGTGAGGAGAGGTAGTGACTGCGCTCCTAGGTGCAAAGATGCATCTACGAGGGGGTTCTTCGACCTCGCCAGCGAGATCGGTGTCTGTTAAAGGCTGGTGCAGGTGTGTTGGGGGCTCCTCGACGCCCGGGTCTAGGAGGGCGGTGATCGTGTCAGGAGGATCTATCAACACATGCCGCGGACGGCGGCGTTGTGCTGTTGTGTGCGCGGGGTTTGGCTCATAATTGCCGGCGGCGACAATTAGAGAGTTTGAATGCGACGCGGCTTTTTCAAAATAGCGTTGGGACGCTATTTTGAAATGTTTTCGAATGGAGACGAGGCCAAGATCGGAATGTACTACCTATAGGATAAGATAAGATGTATCGAATACACTTTGATCAATACATACCTACTGATTTTTGTAATTCTACTGGATTCATCCGCCATCTTTATCACGGTCATCGTCCATTTTTAGGGTTCCGTACCTAAAAAGTAAAAAAAAACCGGCCAAGTGCAAGTCGGATTTGAGCACAAAGGGTTCCGTACCAATATCTATAAAAACCGGCCAAGTGCGAGTTGGACTCGCGCACGAAGGGTTCCGTACCATTATCGATAAAAACGGCAAAAAAATCACTTTTGTTGTATGGGAGCCCCCTTAAATATTTATTTTATTCAGATTTTTAGTATTTGTTGTTATAGCGGCAATAGAAATACATCATGTGTGAAAATTTCAACTCTAACTATTACGGTTCATGAGATACAGCCTGGTGACAGACGGACAGACGGACGTACAGCAAAGTCTTAGTAATAGGGTTCCCGTTTTACCCTTTGGGTACGGTACCCTAAAAACGGTTATTTATGTGTATTTATTGAATTTGGTCTTGCTATTAATTACTTGACACTGGCTGAAATACCCGCTAAACGCAGGTGGAGCCATTCTTCATTTTATTCCATTAAATATCATCATTTCATTCATTTCGTTAAAAAAGAAGAAAAATGACATTCTACTGTAATTTATGATAACCAAACACTGTACCTAAGTACCTAGGTAGTTTTTTCTACTTTGTACTGTAATTACAACTTATCAATCTGGAAAAACTGGGTGCACAGCAGTGCACCTGTGTCTACAATAATAATACATCATCACGCCTGTATTCCCCGAAGGGGTAGGCAGAGGTGCACTGTAGTGCGTCCACATTTCGCCTATGTATTTTTGGTCCCTATGTAATAGGGGGCGGGCCTATTGCCATTATACCGGGCACATTCTCCCTCAATACGAGGGAGATTTTTTGGGCTATAGTCCACCATGCTGGTCCAGTGCGGGTTGGTGAACTTCACACGCCTTTCTATAGACGTGCAGGTTTCCTCACGATGTTTTCCTTCACCGTTTTATAGCAAGTGGTAATCTCGGATGAAAATGATATTCGCACATAAACCCAGAGGTGCGAGCCGGGGTTTGAACCTGCACACTTTGATTTGCAAGGCGTGCGTTCGACCACTCGGCTACCATTGCTATACTGTGTCTACAGTTTCAGGAATACGGAATAATAAATATACCTATTATTTAGTTAGCTATTACAAATAAACGTCGACACAGTCAACCCTTCTCTACATTCCGCATCAGAGACGCACCCTTTACCCCGAGTCCCGACACTGTGCATATGTGCACCCAACCTCTTCGCCACTCCTGGTCCCCTGGTACACATGTGACTCAACAGACTCACATGGATCCACGGACGGGACACAAGAGGCATATCTACAACCCCTCCCATGTTATTATGTTTGGTAGTGTGACATACATGCAGAGAAATTAGATTATACACATGTGTATGTTACGTGTGTATGTATTTTCTAATACTGGTGTTAACTTGTGTATGCAGCTGTGTGTATCACGCACACGTCTAATGTATTCTAGGGCCTAGTTTCAACTAAATATAAACGTGATGTTTTTTTTTTTATAATAGGTATGTTGCGATGAAAAAATTATAAGTCTAATGACATAAACAGGGTATGCATGAGCAATATTTTTTTACTTTTTCTTGGTGGAGTTTTCGATCAGTGACAGAATTTTCATAATCGGTTTACCTACTAGTTTAGCTGAAAATTACCCCTTCAAACATAAAGCCTACAATCAACTGTTCATATTAAGATTTAGGATTATTGATGGACAAATAGAGATAGATAGAGACGTTTTACGCACCTGTATCGAATTAAAAATAGGCACTTAAGTACACCTGTTTTTCACGCAAAAGAGCGCACTTCGCTACATTCTACTCCAACAGCTGAAAAAAACTACACATATAAAAACTTATCGCATGTTACCGCGCGCCGCCAGCTTAGCGCGTATGTGTTATCCACATGTGTGGAGCGATAACCGCTTCGAGTTTATGTTGCCCTGGTACACACATGTGTTCGGGACATCACATGACGGCATCCATTTCATGAAACATGACGTGTGTCACTGTGACAATGTCACTCTCGTTTTGTTCGTGCGTCCGTTGTTTGGTAGGTAATTGGTTGAAATAGTTCCATGCTGATTTACGCTAGCTTAAGTAGCTACTATTACCTTAAAGGTGTAAAAGTACCTACATATCACACAGTTACAAACCTATCAACACCAAAAGTGTAAAATTGCTTAACAAACCATTTTTTTTTTATAAAATTAAAATTTATTATTGGACCTTCGGACTAAAATATGTAAATAAAAAGAGTAAATTTAAAGTCTGACTGAAGAACTCAATGGCTCAAGCGTGTAACTTATTTAATTTAAACGAATTCAATAAGGCCATGTGATGATTATTGATTATTCTCTTGGTATCTCTCTTATGAGGGCATTCGTTGGAAGGATTCAAGGGTACATCACATGTGATTCAAAGGGTGAACAAACCCTTCACGAGGGGTTGAAACCGCCCAAAAGCATTCCACTATTCGCAAGTTGCAACAGTTAGGCTAGGGCGCCGCCTACATCCTATTGTTGGAGACGTCAAATACCAGGGCACGATGATCTGGTAGGAGATCATTTCGGGCCCGTTATATTTAGGGCTAGGGGTGCTCCGATTGTCGAAGGGGGAATTATAATATGACATGTGTGTGACCTACCGAATACAAATAAGATATATGGATAAAAAAAAGTTGAAGACGGCATGGGTTCGTGTGGACAGCTCGACTCACTGCACCGGGTTGTTGTGGGTTCAATTCCCATCAATGGCAAGATTTATAACTACTACTACTACTACTACAGCCCTTTTAACGTCCCACTGCTGGGCACGGGCCTCCCCTCAATGCGAGGGGGATTCGGGTTATTCCAGTGCGGGTTGGTGAACTTCACACATCTATCGAAAACTAGTCAAGTTCCCTCAGACGTGCAGGTTTCCTCACTATGTTTTCCTTCACCGTTTCATAGCAAGTGATAATCTCGGATGTAAGTGAGATTCGCACATAAATCCCAGAGGTGCGAGCCGGGGTTTGCACCTGCACACTTCGATTCGAAGGCGTGCGTTCGATCACTCGGCTACCACTGCTATAGATTTATATAACAATTATTTTTTAATTAAAAACATAAAACCAGAGATTATATACGTTCTTAATAAGTGATTTAAAAAATGCTAAATGATAGATTATCAATGATTTATCTAATTTATAATGTAATTTTTTTGATAGTATGCTCAATAGGTATATTTTTCTATTCAAAAAGATAATGACGTTTCGCCATTCCCAAAGCTAAAATTAATAAACATACTAAACTGACGTCACTTGGAAAATGGGATTACATTTCACAACGAAACGAATTTCCGCAGGTCACCGGTTTTCCCAACACTTATACATTCATAAAGTACGATCACGAGAAGCAGCGGCGCGCCCCCAGCCGACACACCGCAACCCTAGCGAAAGACAGGAGGGTGAGTTCCCACGTGTCCCCTGCACTAGTAAACAAACACCGCATCGCGTTCATGTGCGCCTGGTAACTTTGAACTCTGCATACACGTGAGTTTAATTTGCTACTTGCACTGTCCCCTTTCATTCGATGGCGCGGCCTTCAAAGGGAGTTAGTGTGTTTATTTATAGAATCTACGTCGACACAAATATATACATTTTCCTGTTTTGTATTTGGTACCTACGGAAATCATTTTATGACTTCGCTAGTCAAGTTAACCCCGGCAGATAGGAAATAATCACCTGCCTTATCTTTTTTTTCCAAATATCTAAGGCTGTAGGTAGGTATGTCTATTTTCATAGCGTGCTCTTAATAATCGCATCCACTCTAGTCTCTTTCATATAACTCACATCGGTTTGTTGATAGACTTAGCCCAATAGGTACATAACTACAATTGGCTCCTTTCTGTACTGACCAGGGGGTATCAAGAGTGTGGTGGTTATGCCAAGTTTTAAATGATTTTATGCTATTTCTTATTTGAAAACCAGGTCAGATGGGCCGAACAACTCTTTGTCAAGTCGAGGGTGAAGCGGTACCCCATGCCAGACCCTGAGCAGACACTTGGGAGGGTGAAACGGGTGGAAGAAGACATAACGGGGGTTGAAATTGAAAAACAAGTTACTAGGAGAACACCGATGTTCAATGATGAGTTGTGGAGCCAGGAATGGTACTTGGTAAGAATCAATGACACACATATTATAAAGACACTTTAAGGTCATTTTTGCATGGCATGCGGATGGCGAATACAGATTTTATTATACAAAGAAGTCGTACTCAAATGTCTAATAATATCGCACCTTTTCTTTTCAGCAAGATACTCGAACAGTGAATATACTACCAAGATTGGATTTGAACGTACTGCCAGTGTACCTAATGGGGTACAATGGTAGCGGAGTCCGAGTGTCTGTCCTCGATGACGGCATCGAACACACCCACACCGACCTCCGCGCTAACTACGTAAGTGTTATGTACTCCTAGTACACTTAGATACGATGGTTGAAATTTTCTGCGGTAAAATGGCACATAAGCTCATCTAAATTATTTTAACAACCTCATAGATAGATGGCAGCACACCTACAAAATTATCGTATGAAATTATTGTTTTCATTCCTTATATTATTTTCAAACAAAAAAATATAAACTGCTACCTTATAACTATATGGCCACTCAGTAATAAATTAAAATTTTCTTCGTATCTTCATCTTTTGAAGTTAAGATTAAATTTTTTATATATAAACTTTGTCAATATGTGCCGATCTCCTTTCGTTTATGGTGCCTTTGTACTTTGTAGAACAGATATCGAAATTTTCCGTGGTAAAACGACACATAGTGGTTTTAATTCATATCGATGATATTCGCAACTTTAAAACGTCCCTATTCATAAAATAAATTGTACCTACCTAATTCTTTAGACGTAGTACCTACCTAATTACCTATAACTCTAGCTACGTTCGCTACTTGGATTAAGAAGAAAAAAATGATTATTTATTTAATTTACGTAGGTACTTTGGTAGATATAACCCTGTTACTTCCCCCGAGGTGGCAGGGTATCCATAAAGGATTTTCCGACGTTAAAAAAAAAAAAAAAAAAAAGGTACTTTGGTAGATATATGTAGTTTTTAAACGGATTACTTACTCGTATTAGGTAGAAGATATTTTTCGAGTTAAAAATTAATTCGCCAAATTTAAAATCAGAATTTTATTTCCGTATCACGACTTGGTTTTGAACTTCTCACTCCTCTAATACCCTGGTATATTCGCGGCCGATATTGCGCGTTTGGCGTGCCGCGATATCCGGTTGGCCAGTCGGAGGACATTAATAAATTAGGTTATCAATATAAAAAAATACATAATACACAATGACTAAATATGTACTAATTCCTTTATTTACATAACAATATTTACCATAGGATCCTGAGATAAGCTGGGACAGTAACGATGGCGATCCCGACCCATCACCAAGATTGGAAGATCTAAAAAAAAATTCCCATGGTACACGGTGTGCTGGAGAAGTAAGATTTTTTTATTTTACTTACCTATCTCTTTATTAATATAAATGAAAATACAAGTATACATTTACATAAAAAGTTATAGGTATCACCTATCTACAAAGTCGTTATGTTCGTAGATTGCAATGACAGCCAACAATTTGAAGTGTGGCGTGGGCGTGGCGTGGGGCGCTAAAGTGGGAGGAGTCAGAATGCTTGATGGACGAATCACAGACCGAATAGAGGGCGAGGCAATAGGTAATATGTCGTTCTCGTTTATAAGAGCCTGGTACATTCGGTCGTCATGTTGAGGTGAAATGGCGTCATGGTCATTCTTTGGTTGTTTGTTGTTTATATTTAATTTGTTCAGGGTTATAATAATAATTTATAATCCAACAATTCACAAATTTACATACGATAAGCATCTCTACATACTGAAGTCAATAAATATAATAAGTTCTAAAATAGGTAGGTGAAATAGAAATTGAGAATATACAGTCCACTGTGGAACACCACTAAAAAGTTATTATGTAGTAGGTAGGTAAGTATATATAGTAATAAATAAGTCCCTACTAAAATGCTAGTTATGTATCGCCATGGCTAAAGCCATATAGAGCGAATAGATGCAGCAGCAGTGGGTACTTTTACCTGACTGCCAAGTAGATAATAAGAAATAAGAATCCGACATAAAGCATTATTACATGCGTTCTCAGCGCCATCTGTTGAGACCAAAATATTACTAATTTATGTATCCGTAGTAACACCGAGTCTCCTGTGCATTTATGAGGCCTTAGTAATATGGGTGAAATGTGACGTAACAGCAATTCCACTTCCAACTTTATTGCAGCAGGGTCTCTTGATATTTTGATATCTTCATCGTTGCAATAGCATTATGGACTTTAGTAACCTACCCCAATGAATATAGGTGCCTTGGTAGGTAGTATCCGTAGTACCCTAAAGGTACTTATATAGGTACTTATCTAATTACACACAATAAAATGTGTGTGTATATGTACTAATAATGGGTAGTTTAATTATTTAGTGACATCACATGGAATATTTTATCGGGTTATTATTTAAATATTTATGAAAGAGATCATAGCTACGTAGGTTACCTTTATAAGAAGAACATAGTGTAGCTAGGTCACGGTTGTTATTTAAACGCTAGTAAATACAAGGTTTCTTTATCATAATCCCTCGTCTAAAATGTAGAGCAACAGAACGATACCAAACAGCATTTGGACGGGTATTGGTTGTTGTTACGTTAGGCGGCCACATGTTGGTGGTAACTACAATCACCAGAGTCGCAGAACTTGTAGGAGGTTCAGTCTAGTGACGAAGATAAACAACACAGCAGCCAACGTGTACGTTGTGTTGCCCAACACGTTATAGGTAATTCGCGTGTCCACTACAGAGCACTTTCGACATCGTTCGAGTCATGTTTCGTCAACTTCTACTAGGCACGCAGAGGAATGCAGTAGATGTTAGTTAATATTTTAGTTGTTAGTTACATTATTATGCAAATTAATTGTAGAATTAATCGCGTTATAAATGAATTCCTACCTAGTTATTTCTATTTGATTTTCAATAGGATCGTAATTCAGGGATTAAGCTTAAAAAATAACTAGTTTGTTACTTCAGGTTATGCGGTGGATAAAGTAGATATATACAGCGCTTCATGGGGCCCTAATGACGATGGACGAACTGTGGAAGGACCAGGGAGACTGGCTATCGAGGCGTTCAAACGCGGCGTTACTGAGGTACCTAACCCATTACGTTAGGTACCACAAGTAATTACGTCTCTCTATGTACCTACACCTATGTGTTTTTTTTACAGGGACGAGGCGGTAAAGGCGCAATATATGTTTGGGCGAATGGTAACGGCGGAGGACACGGGGACAATTGCAACTGTGATGGGTTAGATTCGATTTCTTTTAAAGTATTTCAAAAGCATTCAAAATTATTTTCTCGTATAAAGTAACGAAAATGTACTCGTTGTACAGGTATTCGTCTAGTATTTACACGATATCAATAGGAAGCGCATCTCAGCATGGTCTGTTTCCTTGGTACGGCGAGATCTGCTCCTCCACACTCGCCGCTGCATACTCCTCTGGTGCTTACAAAGATCAGAAAATCGTAAGTTATTACACCTTATTCATGTAATGATCGTGAGCGAGATAGCAACATTCGTGTTTCTCTTTCAGGCGACCACGGACACGGGGGATTCATGTACGTTGGGACACACGGGGACGTCTGCTGCCGCGCCATTGGCCGCCGGGATTGTCGCTCTCGCTCTTAATGCAAAGTTAGTTGTTACTTTCTACGATTTATGATGTTCTAGTACATGCATTTGTTGCGGCCTGTTTACCGGTATTGTCGCGTGCTTCTGCTTGCTATTTATTTCTTGTCTGTGGCAACTTCGCTCAACTTTTGTTGTTATAAAGTTGATGTAAAGTTCTTAATTTTAGAAACAACGCATAGATATAACAGTTTTGTTGTCCATCCTACAAACGAGTTCATTGCACTATAGGTACAAAATAAATATGTATCAAACTTTTACGTGCTGTTGGTGAGCGAGCGAGAAATAATATCAAAATAATTTATTTTTCAGCCCAAATCTGACGTGGCGCGATGTACAACATCTGATTGTGAGGACTTCCGAATACGAGCCACTGTCGGCAAATCCCGGCTGGCAAATTAATGGGTAAGTGACCTACTTAACAATTACCTGCCTACATAAAAACATGCCATTTTTTAATTTAAAACAGTTTTAAAAAGAAATTAAACTTAGTCAGTCGTTTAAGCTTGCGTGACTTGGGTGAGCGGAGCGAGTCCAGTCTCTTAGATGCATATTTTTGAGCCAAATATTTTAATAGTATTTTATAGAGTACTAGGACACCATAACTGGATAAAGTTTGAAATTGAATAAATCTTACTACCATGCAAGCATGACGACCACCAAGTTTAATACCCTCCACTTCGTAACACCGCCCGCCGCCGTTCTCCACCGCTGCGCCCCAGTTAGATCTTTTTACCACGGAAATTCAGACCAGTCTGTTACAAAGTACTAGGGCAATATAACTGAATAGAGATCCACACATATTTATAATTTTTACCGAGTTTAGGAAAGAGGTTTCATTTTACAAGTTATTTTTATGTACACTGGCTTCCTTTATCCATTCCTTTCCGATAGAAAGCCAGTTTCCCTTATTAGAATCCAGCTCATCCCGGCGGCGTCTTTTTTTAGGTCTTTGCGACGCCTTTTGGCTCTACATTATTATAAAGCCAAATTGTTTGCCAATACTAAAACGGACGCTGTGCTAATATACATAAAGATAGAATTTATGTGGTACATGCCACGGCCCTCACGTGTCAAAACTCGCTCGCGCTGTCATTGTCATTTCGTTGAATAATGAACTTTGTCGTTGTGTCATTACAGTTCGTTTGGAATTGGCAAAAAATATAATGCGCGAGGGTCGACACCTACCCCAGCGTTCGAGACGTTGTGTATGGTAGGTACCTCTACCTATCCAATCGGTTACCTTCGGTATCGGTTACCTTGTGTAGAGTCTGCGAATACATTGCATTACATTAAATGAAGAACATTCGTCATCGTTTAATCCTACAACTCCTTTACGTAGTAAGTAACAGCTCTAATCGCAAACAAAACAGCTGGGTTGAGAGTAGGTACTTTGTCATTTAAGAAAGGCAAGGTGGGTTCGGTCGAGTTCAGTGATAAATAAGTCTTTCCAACCACAAATATTTCAAGCAGTCTTTTACAAAGTACCAGGACAGAATAACCATTTAGAGACAAACTCGTACAGAAACTATTAGGTAAGTATAAGTATTAAGAAGCGTACATAATACCTAAGAAAAGTACCTTTCTGTGTAAGTTAATAAAATGATAGGAAATTATTTTATTTCATTTAAAAAGTAAATTGAAAACTACACTCATTTACTTATTAATAGACGTTACATACTCGTACATATTATCCATTGCCAGAATTATTACCTAATAATTAAATTAAACCAATTGTTTAATTTGCAATCATTTGCAATCGTTGCACGGGTCTGCGTAATGAGTTTTATTGATTTAATTAATTGGCATGTCAAAGTTGTCTTTTTACTACGGAATTTCCGATCAGACTTTTATAGAGTACCAGGACACCATAATCGAGCAGAGACTACCACGACGCTTAATAAGTCGTGCGTGGCCATAAGTTGAAATTCTTTTTTTGAATTGGATTTTACTTGTCACTTTTCCAAACCTAAATAATGTCGAACAACAAGGTGAATAGCGTAAATAATCCACTCAGTAGGTATTAACACTTCTTTTCAGGGCTGGACTTCACTTTGATATACGATTTGGTTTCGGCTTACTAAACGCTGGCGCTCTCGTTGCAGCAGCACTGAATTGGACAACTGTGCCTGAAAAACAAATTTGCCGCGTCGAAGCTGTACCGTGAGTATGCTATCCTAGTAGCATTGTCGACTGAACGCGAAGTGCGACGAAAAATTTGACATGGGGCATAGCGGGCAGGACTATTTTGTTTTGACTGTATTGCTCTCTCGCTTTGCCATTCATGATTTTATTATTTAACACTCAGGGTCGGTATTTCCTTGAAATTATTATAACCAATCCCTCTTGATAGTGGTGTTACTTGGCGATACCGTCGCGTCGAAGATTTTATCCTATCCTCGAGTTTATGAGTTCCTAGTAAAATACTCCAACCGGGTACGGATCCGCGCTCGCAACGGATCGTGCCGCGGACGGATTACCGCTTCCGTGGAGATCACTGCTCTGAATGAAGATGGAATTGTAAATCGCTTCACAGTTATTGAAACGTTTCGTAGTAGGTATCAGGGTTATTAGAACTACCAGTTTTATTATAGAATAAAGACTATTATTATTAATTTAAATAAAAAAGATGTTATACACATATTCCAAATTAAATAAATAAGTAGTTAATTATTATTATTACATCCCATGTTGTTAACAGATTAGGCGACGAAGAATCTCGTCTGACTTCAACGGAGAACGTCAATATTTTAATATCAGTTACCGAGGACTGCGAGGTCAAGTACATCGAACACGTGGAAGTTATTGTGAACGTACGCTACGATCGGCGCGGGGCTCTGGAAATCTACTTGATATCACCACAAGGTATGCGATACTCCATGCGATTTATGCGGCCCTAATACCCAGCGATCCAAATGCGACTCAATCCCTATTCTTAGTCGTTTCAGTGATTTCCTCTATTAGATAGAACCTCACAAAATAATTATAAATCTTTATGATTTGAATTAAAAACTAATATTTACTAATTTTCGAAATGAATAGATAAGGATGTACCTACCTAGTAATATCATAAAAAAATCAAAGTCGAAAATCGTTGTACCTATCTGTAAGCCCTAATACTGATGATGATGGGATGATATAAAATATGGCAAGTGAATAATAATGTTAAAAATGTCTGTTCCCAGGTACTAAAGTTCAACTTCTGAGCGCTCGTTCAAAAGACGTTTCAAAAGCTGGATTTGTTAACTGGCCACTTATGTCGGTCGCGACTTGGGGGGAACAACCTCAAGGAAATTGGAAAATTATGTTTCTCGATAAGGTTAGTTAATAAATAATCAAAGTTCAAATTAAGAACGTCCTACTTTTTTAAAATCAAATTTTAGTTTTTGGCCCTTTTCCACTTAGACAGTATGTGATATTATTTTCAGACAAACGAACATAACACTGGCAACATTGGATCGACAACTTTAGTTATACATGGCACCAAATACATGAATAATGAATCAAGAAAATCCAAGAATAATCATTATAATTATCCAGAGACGTTCGAATATCTCAACAATGTAGGCAGTGATGACGTGAGCGCGTCAAATGCCGTTACATACGACGGCGGTGTAGATGATGTACCAGGAGAACATACTAGTGGAGACGGTGATGATATAAATGGTATAGACCCCACTATATTGGCGGAGGTCGAGAAGGAACTGCAAAGAATTCATCACAGAAAGATCTACGTAGCCGGTATATAAAATATAATACCTACCTACTCGGGTCTTGTAAATAATGTCTTATATACCTTTGTTTAGTTTGTGTGCAATGATCTCATATTATATAGTTACACGTGTAATATACAATTTATATAAAATAATGGTATCAATTAGTTCAGTAAAATCAAATGCAAATAAACAGCTTTGTAATATCCAACGGTCCTTTGTTTCATTTATATACCTTTGTCCTTGTCTTACCATTCATTCATACCACTATGGACACGAAACGACACGCCCATTTATAAGAAAGTATATCCTTCTTTTGTAAAATAGACCTACATGCATACAAAATAAAGTCTTAAGTGATACGAAATCAAACTCCGACGTTCACCAGTTGTCATTTATGGGCTCCTAGTATAACGTTTGGTAAGTTTCGACTTGGCAGTTCCTTATTTCATATTCCTAGCGATCCCAATCCGATTTTAGTTGAATAGACGTACGCTTTGGGTGGGGCTGGGGCTCGAGCTGACCGAGACTAAAATGCTGATACAAAACGATACAATCCCCAGCTCCACACGTTTTAAAGAGACGGACTGATAGGAAAGTACAGTAACATAAGAGATAATAGTGCGTCTTTTTTCATCGTATAGCTCTGTCCCTCATCATATCTTTCGCTCGTAACTACGCAACGCCCGATAACCGCTATGCTTGCGATGTCATAGTATTGGCCTCTGTTAGTCATGGGCTCCTGGTAGTTGGCACGTTACCGTTTCGACTTGCAGTTTTCTTTGCGTTACTACGACACCTTGGTTTTATTGTACCTACCCCGGCTAAAACAATGTACCTGGGTAATAAAAAAAGGTTATTCAAAGTAATAATGATTTTATAAATAAGTATAACTTTTATTTAATGAGTAAATTCCAAACAATAGATACAAATACACATTCTTATCGTCATTGTATAAAACAAATTTAATTGTTTAAATCTGTTTTTTAATTTATTTACTAACAGTAAAACCTAATGCTCTTAATTCATCTACCAGGAAATCATCTTTGTACTCGTCTATCTTCGAGATCCATTTTTCTGTAGTAATAACGTGGCGACACCTGCCGCCGTACTCGGGAGGTAAGTACTCAGGGTCTATGTGCTTCTGAAGCGAGCCCATATCGGACCCGTGGAAATGAAGCCGGCTCCACACAGCCGAAGGCATGAACTGTTTGAATAAGTAGAATATGGAGTGAAGAATCCAGCTGTAGTTGACTATGTGAAGTCCATGCATCGTTAACGGAAACGAAACCTGCAATTTTAAAAAGTACTCTTATAAAATTATCAATCAAAATACTGCATTAATTTGGTACATATAAGTAGTGCCATCTATATATTTTTTAGAAACTTAGAAAGTTCTTGGTTGTATTAATAGATGGCGGTCATATACATTTTATTATACTTAGAATAGAAGATTTAATTATTTTCACCTCGAAAGACCTTATTACTTATTTGATATTATATTCAACTTTTATACCTCTACAAGCTGACAGATTGACATTAAAGTGAACCCGTAAGCGATCCGTTTTATATCATGTTATGAAACCCTATAATATTAAAATGCTCTTTATTATTACCCCCATAAGGCTGACAATTTGACCAGCCACAGTTGGTGTCAATTGGCTGACTTGCTGTAAGTTCAGACCATCGAGATCGACAATGATCGTGACTCCGAGGATCTGGAGCTTGGGCTGCATCACAGCTATCTCGTCCATCAACAAGGCGCAGCGGACGACATCCTCAATCGGAACTGCGTTTACATCCCATCGACCTGATAACAAAGAAAGCCATTCAAGCCGGATCTTCTCAGTTGTAGTACTATAGGTGTATATATATATATATTTTTTTTTAAGCCTATTTTGTGTCCCACTCCTGAGCAAAGGCCTCTCCTTTAATCCTCCACACACTGCGTTCTTGTGCTGTTTGTGACCAAGTATTACCCGCAAAGGTGACTAGATCGTCTTGCCATCGTCGTTTTGGTCTGCCCCGGCTGCGGTGGCCGTTGCTTGGGGTCCAATTTGTAATGATGTTTGCCCACCTTTGCGGGTCCATACGTGCCACGTGACCAGCCCACTCCCACTTTAACTTTGCGGTTTTTACCCCCACGTCAGCGATGCGAGTAATGGAGCGCAGGGTGGTGTTTTTAACGCGATCTGTCCGCTTGACACCTAATATGCTGCGCTCCATGGCTCTTTGGCAAATCTTGAGCTTGGACTTCTGCTGTTCGGTTAGTGACCACGTTTGAGCACCGTAGGTTAGAACGGGCAAGATACACATGTCGACGAGTTTACGCTTTAAAGATATTGGAAGATCGCCCTTCATCAGATCTTTGTGTATATAAGAAAGAAAAAAGTATCCGTCGTGGGACGCCTGGCAGATGTGAAATATATTTATTAAATTTATTTAAATTTAGAGTAGAGAGAGAGAAGCGCCGTAGCGGCGAGTGAGCGGAGTCAGCCGGTGGGTGGAGTCTCAGCGGCGGAAAGAACCGAGGAGCCACGGAGATGCTCGAAGTTTTCGCATCACGGCATCGCGGTATCAACAGTTGCTCTCACTCGCCAAGCGCGCCATTAGATGTTTTACATCAAAAAATGTAAACTTCACAATATGTAAGTGCCCCCATACAGAATAAATGATTTGACTTTGACATTAAAATGTCACAGTCTTACGACGACCTGTCACATTTTGGTCCTAATGTAATACGGGGCGAGCAGCATAAGGCCAGTGTTCGAACTTATTTCTCAGTGTTGCAAATGGATGACATTCTTTGGTAAGACGTGCAGGATTCTAGCACATTAAATGTGCCCATCTTAGCGTCTAACACCATCATTTTATTATCGCGGCTATCATTGGTACAAGTAGTATGTGTGTCTAAGTAACAAATAACGTTAGTATCTGTTCTGTATCCATTTGTAGTAATCATCATCTATTTCGTGTTAATCTCTAGCAATTGCTTACCAAACCTCATTAAAATGATTCGTCCATTTTTGGGGCTCTCCGGCAGTATCCCTCCATAGACATTCTTTACTTTCTGCAATCCAAAGGCGTCGCAGTCGAACAAATACGCGTTCTGGCGGCAAAACTCCTCGTAGCGAAACATCTAATAAAATATTATTTCATTCATGACGTCCATGGCGATTTTTAAAGTACTAAAATCATCCGTTTGTTCGACAACGGATGCGTATTTGCATCAAAATTTACTACAATTTATATTAAGAAATCATAAATTATAAAGAGAATACATACAGCGAGCTACGAGTTGAGGACATGCGAAGCTGTGACTCTGGTATGAAATCAGGTGTCTCTACTGTACCAGGATATCATCATAAGTTGTTATGAAAATAATTTGAGCGAACTCCAAGAAAGCAGTTGGGTAAGGGATCACTATCATTGTACTAAGCTTTCATAAATGACAAGGCAGTATTAACATTATGTGTGTTGTGCAGCAATTGGGTAAGGAACATGACTAGCATTGTACCAGGAGATTATAGACAATCAAAAGGATTTGTGAATACGATTTCGCATATGCGCCTCGAGCAGCATTGTCTCGGGTGAAGAAACACAAGAATTGAACTGAGACATCATAAATGACTAAAAGTATTTATATTCTTGCAAGTTGATCCGAATCGGGCCCAACAATGCCATCGTAATTGAAAAAGGAGCGTGAGGCGTGACGTAGCAATCGGTTGTGTAAATCACTACGAATCGCCACCATTGAACCGGGGGATCATAAATTATAAAAATACATTTTTCTGCGGCTGCGACGTAAGTTTACGTCAATGAACGCGTACCGGGCGGTGCGTCAAAAAGCAACATTCGGGTGTGGAATCACCAGCTTTGTACCAGGATATCATAAAAGAGAGAAATCTTTAAATATTTCGAATGACATACCCCGTCTGATTTATACCACGGCTCTTTATACTGTTACGATTTAATTTTGATGACCGTTACTGCAATTCAGAGACAACCTTGAAATGTTAAATTGCAGAGGTTTGAGCAATATTTCTAAGTGTTGCACCAACTTGTACTCGACACATCAAAACAAGCACAGACAATTTCGTGTTTCATACCAATTTGTGTGCTAGAGCCGGTACGAAGGCCCGACACCGTAGGAAACGGAGGAGGTAGGCATCGTCTGTGCGGCGGGGATTACATTGACCTCTTTCTGGAACAAATATTAATACTTCTTACTCAGATTAAGAAAAGAATGATTAGACAGTATCTATATACCTATGTGCGGTCGCGCGGCAGACAGCAACAATAAAGGATTATTTTTTCAAATAAATAACTAACGATTGCGTAGTAATGATTTTGCACAAAGTTTAATATTAACTATTATTTTTATTATTGTGAAGGAAAACATTGGGAGGAAACCTGCACGTCTGTAGAAAGCCGTGTGAAGTTCACCAACCCGCACCGGGCCAGCGTGGTGGACTATGACCCAAAACTCTCGCTCGTATTGAGGGAGAATGTTCCCGATATAATGGCAATAGGATCGCCCCAACCGGGACCAAAATACATCGGCGAAATGTGGGCGCACTGCAGTGCACCTCTGCCTACCCGTTCGGGGAATACAGGCGTGTTGATACATATATTTATTTATATTATTTTTCAAATACCGCAAGTGTAATTTCGGGTTAACAATGGAAAGAATAAATGACAAAAAGAACCATTTAGTACGAATTTTATTTATTTAAATAAATGTTCGGTTGCTAACCCACAGGGCAATCACGTTTAACGTACACATGCCCTTTTAACGTCCCACTGTTGGGCACGGGCCTCCATTCAATGCGAGGGGGATTCAGGCCATAGTCAACTACGCTGGCCCAGTGCGAGTTGGCAGACTTCACACATCTATCGAGAACTAGTCAAGTTCCCTCAGACGTGCAGGTTTCCTCACGATGTTTTCCTTCACCGTTTCATAGCAAGTGATAATATCGGATGAAAATGAGATTGGCACATAAATCCCTGAAGTGCGAGCCGGGGTTTGAACCTGCACACTTTTATTGCAAGGCGTGCGTTCGACCACTCGGCTACCACTGCGTCCGACATCATAGGTTTTTTTTTTTTCTAATCCACCATTATTGAAGATACATTACGTTTAACATAACCCGTTTTTAACTACAAACAGTTTGTAACCTACAGTTAAGTCAGTCAGTTAAACAGTTCACCGATACCAGTGTTTCATAAGTCAAAAGGAAATTGTAATTACCCCGTATTAACCGACGCAGCTCCTCTATAGCTTTGCTCCTAGTATCTGGATGTTCGTTACAGTTCCTTATCGCGTACTCTTCGAACTCCGCGTCCTCATACCGACTTAGTTCTGCTTGGAACGCAATATCTATGAATGGCATTTCGGGGAACCTTAAAAAAACAAATAATCACAGAGTAAAAAAAGTGGAAGCCTCGTGGACAAGAACGCCCGCCTTGAACGTAAGGAGTGCAAGTTCAAATCCCAGGCCCGCACCTCTGAGATAATTTTCATGTGCGAATGTCATTATCAACAATGATTACCACTTGCTGAACGGTGAAGGAAAACATCGTGAGGAAACCTGCACGTCTATAGAAAAGCGTTTGAAGTTCACCAACCCGCACTGGGCCGGCGTGGGTGGACTATGGCCCAAGTCTCCCTCGTATTGAGGGGGAATGTGCCCGGTATAATGGCAATAGGCTCGCCCCCTATTACATTGGGACCAAAATACATCGGCGAAGTGTTGGCGCACTGCAGTACACCTCTGCCGACCCCTTCTGGGAATACAGGCGTGATGATGTATTATTAAAAAGAGTCTGTATTATTTTCTTTTCTTTAATTCGGTATAAATGAACATGCCCAAATAATGTTTTTTTTTTTTTTTATGAGATAGGGAGGCAAACGAGCAGACGTTTCACCTGATGGAAAGTGATCAACTTTAAGGAATGAGTAGGCTCGTTTCTTTATGATTGTAGGTGTGACCCAATTTCTTAATACTAGAAGGTAAAGCAGCGCCTATCGCTCGGCCGCTATCAAAGTAACGGTAAATAACTTTTACCGGAGACTTTCTATCTATTGTACTTACTTATAACTTGTTATACGAAGTAACGAGATGTAGAAAAAACCGGCCAAGTGCGAGTCGAACTCGCGCACGAAGAGTTCCGTACCATTATCTATTAAAACGGCCAAAATAATCACGTTTGTTGTATGAGAGACCCCTTAAATATTTATTTTATTCTGTTTTTTAGTATTTGTTGTTATAGCGGCAACAGAAATACATCATTTGTGAAAATTTCAACTCTCTAACTATCACGGTTCATGAGATACAGCCTGGTGACAGACGGACGGACGGACGGACAGTGAAGTCTCAGCAATAGGGTTCCCGTTTTACCCTTTGGGTACGGAACCCTAAAAGTCAAATAAAAAATATCACTTTCTCTTGAATTAGACGAGCAGCAGATAAATGGTAGGTATTAGTCGTTACGAGTGAAGAAGCATTACTCCGATATTGCATTGAAATACTTTTTGTTATAAAAATATTTGGTTATTTAATAATAATAAACCTTTTAACTTTGGTACTCTCAGTCAAAATCGTAATAGGGCCATTCGCAAGCTGAAACTAGGCTGCGATAAACGTGTACATACATACATATAATAATTCCTGCAGTTTATGGAATCCTGGTAGAACGGGTGTCTATTTATTTAAAATATGGTTCAAACAGAAAACAGACACAGAGGGCAATAAATAACATAATGTACCTATACATTAAAATTAAACTATTTTACGGATTTTATCGCTTTTATTTACTATTTTATTTTCCCGACGTTTCGGCTGCTTTACAGCAACCATGGTCACGGGGGGACTGAGGTGTTAGACGTCCTGATGTCATAGTTAATAACTGGGTACCCTCATATTTAGTTGTTGTTTGCGGTCCGATCCACGCAGAAAGTGCTTACGGTGTCCTGAGGTCTTGCAATGGTACACTTGGTTTTGGATTTAATCATATTAATTACTGGATCCCAAGTTGGTGGTAGCACCCAGCCATCTTCCCTATTGAAATTAGGATGTTTTTTAATTTCAATGGCCTCACGTATCATCCTTGGTCGGAGTCGGTGTTGTTTTGCGAGGCTATGCGGTTTATCAAATCTGATATAATGGCGGGTGCGGTCCTGTACATGTTCACAGATTGCAGACTTCGTGGAGCGTCGGTGTTTCACGTCAGCTATATGTTCTTTTACGGGGGTTTTTATTGATCTTTTAGTTTGTCCTATGTAAGAGAGCCCACATTCACAATCGAGTTTGTATACCCCTGCATCTTGTAGAGGAATGTGACACTTGACAGGTGGTAAAAACTGACTAATCTTCTTCGGTGGCTTGAAGTAAGTTTAAATCCGTAAAATAGTTTAATTTCAATGTACCTATAGTATTCGCGTAAATATAAGAAAACAATAATGTACCTACCTAAAGACGCAAAAAGGCCAAAAAAAAAAAAACAAAACCAGTTGCAAACGTTTCTTAATAGTATTGTATCTCATCTCAAAGGACGTTTGCTAGAATAAACTAAGCATAAAAACGTATCCGTGCGTCATAATGGTCATTACTAATGTACTTAAGTATTTAGAGTTCCATAGTGATCACAAGGTTTAATGTTCTACCTAGCCAGATAGATAAAAACACATAAGATTACCAGCAATGTAAGATTATGAGGTTATCACAATACTGGTAGTGCCATTAGCCCGTTCAACTAAGCTCAATGCTTTGGGCTCTCGTCGATAATGCCCAGTATGGGGATCGAACCTATAACTTCTTGGTTATGAGTGCGGCCCTTTCAAATCATAAATGATATTATTTTTATCACAAAAGCTGATGGTGACTAAGTATTTTCTTATAAAATCAAATTTCATTTTATTGAACGTAATTAGACAAGTTTTACAGACAAACCTGAGGATAAAATTTTAATTATCAATAGTCCCACTCAGCATTCTAACTGTCCGTTTCAAATATCATATTATATTTGATGTCATTAATAATTCGGTCACCCATCCAAGCTTCGATCGTGACAGAAGTAGCTTTATATCGTATCGATCTAAATATACAAACAAGTGGCTTGACTAGTGGACGTTTATTTTCTGGTTTGTGAAGGAGTGATTCAGCTATTCTACTGACTAAAATTGATGATTAGTTAATGGTGAAAGTCATTAGCAAATGGAATGTAGCACCAGACGAACTATTTTATATGTAGACTAGCTGTGCCCGCGGTTTCAACCGCGCTAATAGTTACTTTGGCGTAGAGTGATGTTATAAAGTCTATGTAAAGTCTATGATTATATATAAGTCTATAATACCCGATTCATGTTCGGGAATTTTCCCGTTTTTGCCACATTATTCGTTGCTGCTCCGCTCCTATTGGTCGTAGCGTGATGATATATAGCTTATAACCTTCCTCGATAAATGAACTATTTAACACAAAAATAATTCTTCAATTCGGACCAGTAGTTCCTGAGATTAGCGCGTTCAACCAAACAAACAAACTCTTTAGCTTTATTATATTAATATACAATATAAATAATAAATATAAATAATAAATATAAATATAAATAATATAAGTATAAGTATATAAGTATAGATAAGTTTAACCTTAAACTTAACAACATTGTTTAGAGGTCGTTATTGTATGAATCTGCTTATTTGTGTTAATATTGAATACCAGGACTACATAAATACTAAGGACATTATTACACAATAAAGTTCAAAGCCCTATCAAGCGAGGCTTGTTCCTTTTACCACAATCTTACCTTATCAGCCTTTATAAAATGTATCACTATCTTTGTTTACGAATACTTCTGTATCATTCGTAGAATACCAAGGGGCCTAGTAAATACTAGATAGGTAGATAGCTATGGGAATTTTTATACTGTCTACTATTACTGTCTGTTCTACTACCTACTCGCTTTAATAAAAACCAATATTTATATTTTATATTGGTACATAGGTTAATAGATCAACAGGAGGCACGATATCGTATCACTTGGAGACCTCAGCCATTTTCTTTTTACCTATCTAGGTACTTGTTTGTGTGTAATTAGATGGGCGCTCTAATGTGAGCCCTGTGTACGTAATTTTTTTTATATATTAAAGATATAAAACCTTATTTACTACACGTAAAATAGATGGGAAGCGTCATAATATCCACTCACTTCACATAATTAACACATAAATAAAGCAATCACCATAATATTTTAAATGGTAGGTACCAGGATGTCAGATACGCGAGGCAATCACGTCCGGAGCGTGATGTGGTCAGTTGGCCACTGAACGGGGCGTAACATTCACTCACAGCAATGCGCCTGCGACGACGCGGAGAGGCATTAGTGTAGTTAATTTCGTAGTTTGTTTTTGTTTACTTATGTATGGCTAAGTCTATATTTTCTGAAGAGGTTCAGAGACATGGATTGTTTGGTTATGAATTAGAATCTAGATGAGTTCCTCGGTACGCAATATGATTTGTGAAACCAAGAATAAAAAGCTAAGTGTTTTTAGTACGTATTATTTTATTCTACCTAATAAATATAAAAATAAGATACTACTACCTACTAACTTAGATACATTGGTGGTCAATGGAGTCCCATAGTCGTTACTTCTGCCGGCTTAATGTTAATCTTGATAAGTGAATGCGGTAGGTACGTGTTTTTGTGTGAAATTATATATTTTTTTTCGGGATATCTGTCACGTACGTTACGACAAGCAGAAAGTGTTGGTTTTGCGATTTATTTTAACCTACATAAAATAAAACACCTACATACTGGTCGAATTGAGAACCTCCTTCTTTGTTATAGGTAGGTTAAAAAAAAACCACCAATTATGGTCTTTCACATTTTTTATTAAAAATTTTAACTTCTAGTTATTAGGATACCATAAAATTAGAACATCTTATTTTAATCAGTCGCCACAGTGGTACATTAATCCATCCATCTAAGCTCTTTTATTCCTTCCTTTCCGTCCTTTTTCTTTATTGTTGACTCTGTAGCTCTTATATGTATGTGGATTATTATTTATATTCCAGAAAGAAAAATAACTTTAATCTATGGCCGACTAACGAGCACTTAGTAATCAGTAGCATAGCCCAAGTTCCTTATGTCGTCATCGAAGTCTTTGTTCTTGTATTGCTTGATTTTTGTCAGCCATCGCTCAAGAGGCACCTCGTCGCGGTACCCGCCATATCGCCTCGGAAGACACTCGGGATCTACGTACCTGGTAATCATGAATACGAAGAGGTTATTTTATTGTCCTGATTTTTTTGTGAGGGTCCTATTGTTTTCATTCATTTAACGACAGTCAGCGCTCCTAGCGGAAATTTGAGACATTACTGTGGTAACACAATCAATAATTATTATTTTAAATATCTCAATTTCGTTATTTATTTTTTAAATCCAAATTTCAGATAACAATAGAGCTATAAAAGTTGTATTAGGTACTTTAGAAAAACAAAATTTTAACCTTATCATCTTTCATTATTATCAGTAGGTAATGCCGAAAATTACCGCCAGTGGCGCTGCTTAACAAGCATTTGGATAGTAGAACGATTATAGTATTATAGACAAATAATGGTCTCAAAAATAGAAAATAATGTGATTATCCTATAAATAACTAAGGATTAGATATTTTATACAAATATTGGCCGCCAGATGGCGTAACAAGCACAACAAGTATTTATAAAAACCGTCTTGCGACCGGTTCAACGTCCAGAAGCGGCATCATTCCGATTAGAAATACCAGGAAATCATGAACGTTAAGAACCGTCACCTATGCAGCGAGCTGAGGTCATGGCCGTGGAAGTGAACCCTCTTCCAGTCGTCGACCGGCGCTATACGCTTGAAGAAGGAAAACAGTGTTTCGAAGATGCGTGAGCAGTTCACCACGTGGACGCCGCGCTGGTGAATCGGGAATGCAAACTGCAAAGAAAATCATCACGCATAACCTCTAGAGTAGGTCGCTGTCTACTGCCCCCGTACGACCACCAGTTTGCACTTTTTAACAACTGACAACTAACAACCGTTTACACTTTGTAACAAAAGTAACAATTAACATATTACAGTTACGATTGACGCCCAATTTATTAGAATATATTTTTAAACCAGCAGTCTCACTGTAACTAATAATTTTCACTATTTATCTTATTAAATTAAGTGGCTTTCATTAAGATATATATATATATTTATTCCAACTTAAAATAACAGTGACGATACAAAAAACCTAAATAAGCCGGGATGAATACCGGGAACGTTTTTCGTTTCACTATAATCCTACCAAATCTAAAATGTTACCTAATCCCTTCATCCGTTGTGACAACAGGATCTTTCTTATTTTGCCGGTTTATGTTGGCAGTCAAGTTGACGTAAACAATGTTCTGTGATTGTCATTCAAAAGTGAATACTTCTGAATGCTGCGCCTCGTTTGTTGTTATTACCGAATTTTAGTAATTTTGTTGTTATTTTTTACTGTTTTTCCATTGATATTGTTTTGTTTTTGAAATAAAATGTATGCACTCCTGCTTCTACGAGCCTCTTATTTCTAATGTTATAACAAATAGAGTATAGGTAAGGAGCGATTTAAGGAGCCTGAACTGCGGTAAATTTCCGCCATATTGGAATTTGATTGTTTATATTGTTTGACACTTATGTTACATACAAGAATACAAATCTTTCCTCTTTATAATATTAGTATAGATTCATAAATACTGTGTTTTATCAATACACGAAAAATACCGGCCAAGTGCGAGTCAGCCTCGCGCACCGAGGCGTCCGTCCATAAACTATGAGAGCACCAAACATTGCTCTAACGAAAAGATAAACTGGATTGACGGACAAACCGAAGTTTGCCGTTGGAAACTGTTGTCCCTATACATTACTTTTTAGTTACGGAACCCTAATAATCGGATTATTTAACGTGGTGACATGCAAGCAACTAGTCAAAAAGCGATAGCACTCCTTTCTTTTCATGCTACTCTGGTTCCCCTTACCACTCTGCTCTGTCTACTTGCTACTCTGGTTCTCATTACCTCTCTCTCTTTATGCTACTCGAATTCCCCTTACCCCCATCACATTCATAGCCTGGACAGCCACGCTCGGAGTCAGATGTCTCATGTGTCGCATGGTGAGCCCCGCGCAGTCCAGCATCGCGGTGCCGCCCAGGACCTGCAGCTTCGGCTGCATGATGCCGATCTCCAGTAGCAGGAGAGCACCCCGGACCAGCTCCTCCACGGGCTGCTCGTCGGGGTCCCATTCACCTAAGATCCAATTTCCATTGAGCTCCACATGTTATCAAAACACTCGCGACCAATACTAACTAATAAAAGAAACACTCCAGCCCCCCTCCCCCTCCCCCCTTTCGAGCCTCACGTGATTAATGAACGGCCCGTAAATGAAATGCCAATATTATTATGAAAACACCTGTAGTTGTAGTATGACTTATGATCGCCAAGACTAGACTTATGTCACAGAATATGTTGATTATATCTCTTTCTCTCGTATGAAATAAGACAGAGAGCGACCGAGCCAATCCGTGACAAAGGTCTTGTCTTGACATGCGTGCTAACACCACAGGGCCCCATATTGTCCTGCGCGTACGCAGTTAAAGCTTCAAGAGACTTACCAAGCCTGCAAATGATAAGTCTGCCGACATCTGGCCTATCGTACAACACGCCTTCGAACACGCTGCCGAGCTTCGACAGCCCGAACCAGTCGACGTCCCGCCACAAGTGCAGGTTCTGCTCCCGGAAGTTGCAATAGCGAACTAACTGCAAATAAGAATGGGAATTTTTTTCATTCATCTAAACCAATACAGGCGTGGTCAATAACAAATAACCGTACGACAGTGATGGGGAACCACAGACCAGATACCTAGACTAGGTACCTATCTGGTCTGTGGGTTCGAGTCTAGCTACAGCCCTGCCCCATGGACCTTACAAATTTGACTTTGACATCGACTAAGGTAGAAAGGCGACGTCAAGCATTGCATACCAGTCGATGCGCCCGCGCAGTCACCGACCCGCGCGCCCTCAGGAACCGTAACAAATACGCATCATCTGTGCGATGCGGTTGACATTCGCCGCGCTCTGTAAAAAAAAAAAAAAAAAAATTGAATTGAGAACCTCCTCCTTTTTGAAGTCAGTTAAGATCTTTAAGACCAGTCTTCAGATCAGTCAGATCTTTAAGATCAGTTAAGACTTTTTGCCAGACAACGGCATACTCATCGTATGATCCAGATAAAATAAAGCTTGTACTATGGGAGCCATAAAATGTACTGGGGGCAACTCCGAAAATACCATTTCCAAAATTTTTCGCTGATGGGAATCGAACCGGCGACCATCCGGTGCAATGAGTTGAGTCATCTAAGAAGTTGATAGGTACTTTTCTATGTCAGAGAGTAATACACGGGATGTAATAGGTAATGACTAAATCTATCATAAAAAACCGGCCAAGTGCGGGTCGGACTCGCGCACGAAGGGTTCCGTACCATGATCTATAAAAAAACCGGCCAAGTGCGAGTCGGACTCGCGCACGAAGGGTCCCGTACCATTATCTATACAAACAGCAAAAACGTTTGTTGTATGGACCCCTTAAACTTTGTTATATTATGTTGTTTAGTATTTTTGTTATAGCGGCAACAGAAATACAGCATCTGTGAAAATTTCAACTGTCTAACTATCACGGT
This sequence comes from Ptilodon capucinus, assembly GCA_914767695.1. NCBI lineage: Eukaryota > Metazoa > Arthropoda > Insecta > Lepidoptera > Notodontidae > Ptilodon > Ptilodon capucinus. Next base: position 10,232,461 of record OU611823.1, on the reverse strand, counting down.
TCATGAGATACAGCCTGGTGACAGACGGACGGACAACGGAGACTCCGCTGCGGAGTCTTAGTAATAGGGTCCCGCTTTACCCTTTTTATACGGAACCCTAACAAGGTTGTAATCAAACAATACCTAGTGATAAAGAGGTGGGTAGAAGTTAGAAATAATAGTTCAAATAATACCTACACGGAAGCTGATATTGCAGATGCTAATTAAAGATTACGCTGTTTATCTCATATTTTTACACAGACATAAATAGGAACTTTACCCTTAGGTAAGTGTCAAGCAAGTGCATTATTTTTCAAAGAAAACATTATAATTTAATACAAAAGGCTTAAGTGACTAAAATATAAAAAATACTTAATACCATTTTTGTTTTCCTCATATCGCAATAGATGTCGCTAGTGCTGTTTTGGGTCTCACTATGGTTTCGTTCACGCGGCAGCGTTATGTAGTTTGAATTCTCTAATAGAAGTTATCTCTGGTTTCCCTTCAACACGTATAAATCTTTCGCCTTTTACTAAAGATTTCCGTGGAGGGGAACACTCAAATGAGTCCTATATATTTTTGGATGCCCTGCTTCGGCGGGGTCGATAAATCATCTTAATGAGATTAATGTTCTCATCGCTCATGTGCTTGAATTTAGCTAAACGATCTACGAGGTCTATAACGTCAGGCGTGAATGCACAGCTGTACTGTAGGGATGTGCCTTGGAGAGGAAAAAAAATCGATTATTAAATAATAGAAATATAAAAAATTTTTAATTAAAAAAAATATTGATTTTTTTCAAACTAAACGTAACATTTTTGTTTTGTACATAAAAAAATGCTAACTCGATAATAACTTTAACAACTTAATTCGTTGAGTTTAAAGGAAAACGAAAACTAATTAGAATTATGGTGCTGTTTTCAAAATTCCATTAGAGATGTGACTTGGACGGGAAAAAAGCGATTATTAAATAATCGTTTTTTCTATATTTCAAATAAATCGATTTTTAATAAATAGATTTTTTATATTTAGATAATCGGTTATTAAAAATAGTTTTTTTTTAATAATCGATTTTTATAAAAATCGATTATTTCACATCCCTACTGTACTGTAGGTAATATTATATTATAGAATGTAATGAATGGAACTTTAGCAGTCTTCTGGAGACATCCAGAGGGCAATTATCACAAGATCTTTAATCCAAAACAAAAACATAACGCCAAGTTGGTCGTATTTTTAGGGTTCCGTACCCAAAGGGTAAAACGGGAACCCTATTACTGAGACTTCGCTGTCCGTCCGTCCGTCTGTCACCAGGCTGTATCACATGAACCGTGATAGCTAGAGACTTGAAATTTTCACAGATGATGTATTTCTGTTGCCGCTACAACAACAAATACTAAAAAACAGAATAAAATATATATTTAAGGGGGCTCCCATACAACAAACGTGATTGTTTTGCCGTTTTTGTAGACAATGACTCGCACTTGGCCGGTTTTTTTAATTTTGTTTCGACATAGGTATGTCGAATTAGAGATAGTGTCGGACTTACGAGAATTCGGGCCCCAGTAAGGCGGTAAATAAATAATAGCCCCGATCTCTACCACCCATTCAGAATGCATTTTCCATAGAGAAGAATGGGCAAGAAACTCCATGGTTACTCTTTACCGATAAGGTTTAATAAAGCTTACATTTTTGGAACATTTTCCTGATTATACGATATATAGTACATAATTAATAAAGGTATATCATTTATATGGCAAGTGCTTATTCCGCATCAAACTAAAGAATCACGTAAATCAGATCATAAATCCCAGCGTAATCGGTGTAGGTACATACATATTATCTATAAAAACGGCAAAAAAATCACGTTGATTGTATGGGAGCCCCCTTAAATATTTATTTTATTCTGTATTTTAGTATTTGTTGTTATAGCGGCAACAGATATACATCATCTGTGAAAATTTAAACTCTCTAGCTATCACGGTTCATGAGATACAGCCTGGTGACAGACGGACGGACGGACGGACAGCGAAGTCTCAGTAATAGGGTTCCCGTTTTACTCTTTGGGTACGGAACCCTAAAAACAATTGAATTGGGAACGTCCTCCTTGTTGAAGTCGGTTAAAAATGAGGGCTTGCAGTAATTCCTATATTGGTAATCCGTCAACCTATTTATAATTCCAAGAAGCTATACGAACTACCTACTACTACTACTACTACAGCCCTTATAACGTCCCACTGCTGGGCACGGGCCTCCCCTCAATGCGAGGGGGATTAACTACCTACTATTTTTATAAAACTAGTAAATCTAGGACTGATTTGTATCAAGGCTGTATTACATTCACGACAACATTGCGCGGTGCGCCTCGCTAGGAGCTTGGTCAAGACCCTTTGTAAACCTATTTTATTGATATTGTATTGAATTATCCGTCTTCATCAGTAACATTATGAAATAAGTTACGGTAACTCATATTTATGCAATCCCAGTAAATTATAGCAACCACATCTTAAACGCATTTTACATAACGCAACCAGGAAAACATCAAACATCACAACTTAATGCTATTACCGTATATCATGCTTCTTAGTTCCACAATATTCTTGGCTCTAGTCGCGGGGTCTTCTCCGCAAAGCACAAACGCGTCCTCCTCGGCTTCGGGGTCGTCGTGACGATCCATCTCCGCTTTGAACGCGATCTCTTGGAACGTCCACGCTTTTATGTCGTCCTGGTAGCAAATATACTAAGATGTATTCAATTTTTTCTTAATCTTTGTTTTCTAAAGAGTTTTGTTACCTTCACTGACTAACAAATCGACATTCAGACCATTTTTAACCGACTTCCCAAAAGGAGGAGGTTTCTCATAATGATTATGGTTATAAATTCAGCGTTATTAATCTCAATTATGGTCTTGTAGTAAATTTAGTTGTGTTATTGCAAGTGCTCACGGAAGCCAATCTAGATATAGACAATGCTGATTGAATGACGCAAAGAAAGTTAGCCAACTAGTAGGTAGATACCGGCACTGACAAGTTTGTTCTAACGGAAAGTAGTTCAACGGGTTTACTTAGCCCTTTCATTTCATGTACCTACCTATGAGTACACAATTATATCCTAAAAGCTTAATTTTTTTTCGACAATTTTTCATAAAAATGTGGATGTGTATCCTTTTCCGTAACCACACATTAAAGCTGCTGATACGCAACGCAAGCAGAATTTTTTTTTGTCAAATATATTAATCCAAAAACATCTGAAAATGGTTTTTTTTTCAATAAGTTGTTTTTTGTTTTTCCCATGAAATTGTTATATTTGTACAACAAAATCCAGATTTGTTCAATAAATTTAAAAAAGAAGTACCTAGTAAATTTAAAAATCATATTTATTCTAAGATTTGAAACCTAACGTATTTTGCATGTAACACTATTTTTATTTCTTATTTCTTGCTTTGTTTTTTTTTATTTTTTACTCTGTACACTACAGCTCGATGCTAGCAAATGTTATTTTTATTTAAGCCGTGGTAAATGGTGTTGGTGATAAATTTACTTATAATTTATAATTTAGTCTTAGTGTAAGTTTTTAATTTGTTACTGTTTGTTTACCCAAATAAATAAAAAAAAAAAAAAAAAAAACTTCCACAGTGCGCGTCATAAAAACAAGGTAGGTACATACCTAATATATCAAACAGAACCGCCCTGCTTAATAAAAGTGTATCCTGTATGGCGTCCAAAATTTGTAATAAACTGCCGAACAATATTAAAGAAGCCAACAGCTTATATTCCTTGAAAAAAAATCTTACGAGACTTCTACATAATAAGGGGTTATTATAGTGTACTACTACTACTACTACAGCCCTTTTAACGCCCCACTGCTGGGCACGGGCCTCCCCTCAATGCGAGGGGATTCAGGCCATAGTCCACCACGCTGGCCCAGTGCGGGTTGGCAGACTTCACACATCTATTGAGAACTAGACAACTTCCCTCAGACGTGCAGGTTTCCTCACGATGTTTTCCTTCACCGTTTCATAGCAAGTGATAATCTCGGATGAAAATGAGATTCGCACATAAATCCCAGAGGTGCGAGCCGGTGTTTGAACCTGCACACTTTGCTTGCAAGGCGTGCGTTCGACCACTCGGCTACCACAGGCTCCACTCGGCTACCACTCGGCTACCATAGTGTACAGGAGTATCTTAATGATAAGTTGTAATCTTTTTTATTTACATACCGTAAGGTAGATTACGGCATACGCTACCTATACTGATACCTTTTTTTTTTTGTTGACGGGGAGGAAATCTGCAGAAAGATTCCCAGTCTTCTGTGTGGGAGAAGACTGGGATATGTGGGATTCTTACCCACTAAAACCTCCCCGGTGGCCGTTTTCGACACGTTAGAGGGACTCCGGGATCTCCTAACGGAACGCACCGGTGTCCCTCTGTACCTCGCTCCCGAGCTTAATTGCCCAGGAGCTCGTCTCGGGGGGAGCAGATGTTCGCTCCCCCTGCACCCTCGCAGTGCATACGGCGGCGAGAGCCACCCCTCGCCGCCGTCCTCCTCAGGGTCGTCGTCTATTTAAGAGCGTCCGGGGCCCACACCCCAGACGCTCACGACCCCAAGGGTAGCCGGTGTTTTGGGCCCCGGGCATCAGGGCCGGACCTATACTGATACCTATGTCACCTTAGAATAACCTGTATTCGCAAATAAATGACTTTGACTTTGACTTTAATTGTTTTATTGCTCTTTTTGTGTATTTTTGCTGTTCAACAGTTCACTGCCGTCCTTCTCACGGTCGTAATGTACCTATGAGCAACACAGCAATGACATTTGCGTAGTTCGTGTTCGACGGGTAGAGAAGTAATTTCATTCTAATTCTGAATCGACACAATCACAGCAAACTGAACAAAGTATGTCTAATTTTCTCGATTTTCAGATATTTTTTTAATAAAAAAAAAATTGGCTCTTAAGTTTTTTTTTTTAATGGACTACGCTGTTGGCCGTGAGGCCTACCATAAATGCAGGGCACCGGCAAAAAACATGGTCCTAATTAGGTACCTAATGAATTTTGAGAAAAAACAATTTGAAAGTTAAACTCTTCTAACAATTCTATAGTTTGGCCATACACAAAACTGCATCGTTGCCGCCATGCGGTAACTTTTTTTAAAATCTAATGATTAAAATTCAAAATACCATAGACAAAATATGATTCTATAAAAAAGGGAGATTCCCTGTTATTTGCCTGTGCCCTTCAAATGTAAAATACGAAAAGAACTTACGACTCCCTTAATATCCATATCTTGCATCACAAATTCATTATAAACGAGCAACAAAAATTTAAAAAGCGTGTTTATGCGCAACCAAACTGCACGGATTATTAAAATTAATGATTGAACGGATGTAGGTATGCGCGTGCGCGCCTCACGCGCAAGAAGTCGGAATAGTGCATTATTTGCGACTAAGACAGTGGCCAATATTGCCGTTCGATGGTTACAATGCCGTAAGTTTGAAAAAAGCAACCATGGAGTTTCTTGCCCATTCTTCTCCATAGGAAATGCATTCCGAATGGGTGGTAGAGCTACTATTTTTACTATTTATTGACGATTCTTATGTGCCTGTATTGGTTTATATGAATGAAAAATATTCTGATTCTGATTCTGTTATCTGCCATTTTGGTAACGTTGAGTTTTATTTACCATGTGAAAGCAACACTTTTTAGGGTTCCGTACCCAAAGGGTGAAACGGGAACCCGAGAACACTGAGACTTCGCTGTCCGTCCGTCCGTCCATCCGTCCGTCTGTCACCAGGCTGTATCTCATGAACCGTGATAGTTAGAGAGTTGACATTTACACAGATGATGTATTACTGTTGTCGCTATAACAACAAATACTAAAAACAGAATAAAATAAATCCGTCCGTCCGTCCGTCTGTCACCAGGCTGTATCTCAGGAACCGTGATAGTTAGACAGTTGAAATTTTCACAAATGATGTATTTCTGTTGCCGTTAAAACAACAAATACAAAAAAACAGAATAAAATCAATATTTAAGGGGGCTCCCATACAACAAACGTGATTTTTTTGCCGTTTTTGTCGACAATGGTACGGAACCCTTAGTGCGTGAGTCCGACTCGCACTTGGCCGGTTTTTCCTTTTTAGGTACGGAACTCTAAAAGGAAGCGTATGATGCCAATTTTTAGAGCTATCAATTATCCAACGCAATGTAAGATACATGATTGCAAAATCATAGCAATGTAAGTTACATGATCGCCCCGTTTCTTTTGCCACCCTTTGTACTGCTGATAATGGAACAATGGAGCAGTGTGGACAGCGGGGACTGAGCAGTAGGTGTCCAAGGTCGCCGGCACACGCTCGGCCAGCCGTGAATGCATTGCAAAACGCTACGAGCTACGACTATAGACAATTTTGTTAACGTTTTCTATGGCCTTTAAGCCGGCCATTAGTGCAGGTCACTGACCGCTCCGTACTCCCCCCATAAGGCGGAAAAAGGTTCACTGTAGGTGTTAAGAGGCTTGCATCGCGCAAGTCTCCCTCGGGCCGTTTGGAGGACTATGAAGACTTCCTCGGATAGAAAAAAGGTTTACAGGCAGCTGTGTGATTTAGGCAATCACTAGGATACAATGAGTTAAAGGAGATGTTATTGCTCAATGAAATATACTAACCACAGCATACCTGAAGGGTATTCACTGTGCGTCTACGGGCAAAAAGGTGTCGACGACTATTCTCATTGACGTTAGGTAAATTTTTACGCTCATTATTTTTGGGGTTATTTGTTTGTAGAGATAATAGATTGTTGTTTGGATTTATTATTGCGAGCTAGCTACCAATAAATCTAAAGACCGCCTGATAAATATTGTATAGCAATGTGTTACGTATTCGTATTTTGCGTACATTTAAATCTTGTAGGAGTTAGTAATTTCATTAAGTTATTCAACAATAGATGGCGCTGCTAGTCTACGTTAAATCCGATGTATTTTGAACTCTGAGTTTGGACACGATTAGGGGTCATCCGCGCAGACTTATATTATTCAATATCGTTATAAATTACAGCCTAAATATTATTTGCATGTGTATAAACAATAATTCTGTACAGTTTCGTCAAAATCCGTTCAGTAGTTTTTGCGTGAATGAGTAACAAACGTCCATCCGGATTGATGGATAAACGTTCATTTTTATAAAATTAGTAAGATAGGATTTTTAGAAAGGCCATTCTATATTAATGTTTTTACTAACTAGTTTAGCATGCATCATTGGTCTGTGACTTACGTGAGTGTAACGGGTATGTGTGAAGTGTCAAGGCAAAGTCGATAAAACCCTCCACACACTGATCGTCAAAAGCCGCGCTTTTTAACCAATACAAAAACTAAAGATTGAAGTTCTGTGATCAATATAAGCCCCACATTCGCTCGCAATGTCGATGTCATTTCGTTTAGGAATTAACTTTACTTTTTCTATGTGTCAATACAGTTGATTTGGGAATTCATCCGCCATCTTTATGACTGTCATCACTCATTTTAGCAAGAGCAAATTCAATAAATACACTTTATAAAAGCAACCAAGTGCGAGTCGGGCTCACGCACGAAGGGTGCCGTACCATTATCTATAAAAACAGCAAAAAAACAAGTCTGTTGTATGGGAGTGTATCTATTTTTAAAGTGAGTATATACTTAACTAAATATTCTGTGAATATTTCAAGCGTCTACCTGTTGCCGTTATCAATATAGAGCAAAAACGAGCGAAAAAATCACGTTTGTTGTATGGGAGACCCCATAAATATTATTTTTATTCTGTTTTTTAGTATTTGTTGTTATAGCGGCAACAGAAATACATCATCTGTGAAAATTTCAACTGTCTAACTATCACGGTTCATGAGATACAGCCTCGTGACAGACGATCAGCGGTCTTAGTAATAGGGTTACCATTTTACCCTTTGGGTACGGAACCCTAAAAATGGGATATGAACGAAAAATAGATTTTATCTTTGATATTTGATTTAGACGTTTGCGCGCAAAATTCTTTCAATTGCTTTTAATCTAGATAGATTAATTAATTAACCTTCAGTACCTACCTTAGTTTAATTTGATCAAAGGAGCACACTAGACCATTCTCCATTTTTTAAATCTATACTTATAATATTATAAAGCTGAAGAGTTTGTTTGTTTGTTTGGTTGACCGCGCTAATCTTAGGAACTACTGGTTCGAATTGAAAAATTATTTTTGTGTTGAATAGTCCATTTACCGGGGAAGGTTATAGGCTATATAACATCACGCTACTACACAGTAACGATAAGCGCGGGTGAAACCGTGGGCACAGCTAGTTTATTATATTAACGAGGTCACGATTGCACAAAGATGCTTAAAGTCTAGACTTTATTTGAGAAATAACGTCTATTGCGTTAGTAAAAGTATGACGTGGGAGTTGAAATACCAGGATACCAGGGGATGTAAGGAGATGCAAGTAACCTCCAATATGACATTTCACACGAACTACAATAATAATATGGTTAACACAACAGTGAAAGTAGGTATCTACCAAAGTTACATAATATCAAGTCGTTATGTCACACAACCCGAATATTAAATATTTATTGCCGTTTTTCGGTAACCGTTCGAAATACATTAAGTAATAAAAAATTGAATTGGATTAATAAATAATTTAATTATATTATTGACTTTGTGTGTCCGGCGTTGTCGACATATCTTTTAGGTAGATACGAACGAGGATAAGGGAAAGGTAAGTGACGGTTAAAATAAAACACAGATTTTATATCTTCGTCTTATTATTTTTATGAGATGCATGAAGTGCCCTTAAGCAAGTATTGTCCAAATAAATCATAAAACTCGTAAATGTAATAAAAAACGGCCCGATTAGCGGGATTTTTCGCCACAAGTTTGTATTGTCGAGTAATATGTGCACTTAACAAATATTTTACAAAATCTACGTGGATACATATTTGTTCGGTTCAAAGAATTTATAGAATATAGCAGTGGTAGCCGAGTGGTCGAACGCACGCCTTGCAAATCAAAGTGTGCAGGTTCAAACCCCGGCTCGCACCTCTGGGATTTATGTGCGAATCTCATTTTCATCCGAGATTATCACTTGCTATGAAACGGTGAAGGAAAACATCGTGAGGAAACCTGCACGTCTGCGGGAACTTGAGTTTTCGATAGATGTGTGAAGTCTGCCAACCCGCACTGGGCCATCGTGGTGGACTATGGCCCGAATCCCCCTCGCATTGAGGGGAGGCCCGTGCCCAGAAGTGGGACGTTAAAAGGGCTGTAGTAGACTAGTAGACTAGAAAGAATTTGAAATAAATATAGTTGTTTTGTTAGTAGTAGGTACGTACTTTAGTAAGTTTATCTGTTGTTTTTTAGTTTAGTTTTTAGTTTTAACTACATCATCTTGCAAATAGAAAGAAGGTAGATAATTAAATAATAGCCTTTGTATGTACCTAGCTATTACAATTTTTTTATTATTATTACAAAATATACTTTCTACTATACCTACAAAAAGGTTTACGAATCTCTATTTCATTAAAAAGTGTCTTATAAGGCCTTTGTAAATTCGTGCAGGTTCTATTTTACTGTACCTATGTAGTAAATAGTTAGATAAACGTGTTTATGTACCAGGCACGCATAACTTACCGTTCGCAATGGAGGTCCGAGTCAAGGCGAGGTGGTCTCGGCCTCGAGGAAACTATTGCTCAACTATCATCCCATTAGCTATTTATAACTGCTATATCAGTTTTCAAATTTGGAAAAGAATTTTGAAACGGGTTACACTTTCTGGTTATGATTTCCTAGTCCAGACTATCTAAAAACATATCATTTTTTTTCTTTTTCGTTCTGGAAGCACAGTTTGCGTATTACAAAAAATCCGGCCAAGTGCGAGTCAGACTCGCGCACGAAGGGTTCCGGACCAGTATCGAAAAATCGTGTGTGTTGTATAGGAGCCCCTCTTAAATATTTGTTTGAGCAATAAGCATATTGTCACACAGTACATTTTAAAAAGTCAACTCAATTCCCTCTCCTTAGTATGTTCAGGGCGTATATATAGCGATAGTACCTAATTATTAAAATAAACAATGTCATTGATAGATAACCTATATTAATAACGGAACAAAGTTCAATATTGCGTTGATAAATTTGTTTTCAATACAATTATGTCAGATAACAGCAGCAGTACAAACAATAATACCTATCTAATACAACGCTACTTGAACTGTTACGAAGGAATTATTTTAAACTAGGCACGTTGGGCAAACTTCTTGCCAATATCAAAACAAACTGTGTATAAATATACATAAAGATTGAATTTCTGTGCCTCTCTTCCATACGTCTAAATTCGCGCGCGCCGTCATGTCATTTCATTGAAAAACAAACTGTTTTTTGAGACAATACAGTTCGTTTTCGTATTGACAATCAGCTCCGCGCTAAACACTTCGAAAGTGAAGCAACTTATCGTTATTGTGTGCGGGAATTGAGATATACCATGAGTGCTGCGAAACAATGACTATAGACTTGCTATGGGTGTTTCACTTACAGTTAAACGAGGTTCCGTCCGACCTTTTTTAACCGACTCCAAAAAGGAGGAGGTTCTCAATTCAACCCCGTATGTTTTTTTTTTATGTTCATGAATGTAGCATCTAGGATACCCATCAAGTCAAAACATAAATAAATATAAGGAAGTACATAACGTTTGTTACAAATACCTTGATTAAGTGGGAAGTGCGTGTTCAACGGAGTACATAAAACACGCGAGCTTAGATTTTATTGTTGCAAATAACATCTAGAAGGGAAGAGTAGGTGCCAATCTACGTCAGACTAGGCAAATACACACATGAATTGGTACCGACTCCAAATACAGACCAGACCAGAATGTGAACTGTGAAGTATTATCACCTCTTAACAGCCCTAAAACAGTAGTATTAGTAGTATTTACAGCCAAAAAAAATCTGGATTTTTTTGTTGATTGATAAGGCCTTCCTCCTCTTAAGGATTCTTTAGCGGTTCCTAAAGGAGGCCTTTGGTATAGGTACTTAACTCATTATATATATGTATATATAAGGTTTACCTATGAGTGGACTCTTTATCTTCTTTAGTTTAATAGACATTATCTCTATTGCAGTTTAGTCGTTATTTGTGTCTAACAAAATTGGAGACATCGTATTGTATCTATAAGTGTGACAAATCCCATCAAATTTTGTCAACCGGTTTTCGCATTAAGAGCGTACAGACACAACCACGTCACGTATACTTCAATCGTAAAGCTACGTAATTAGGGTTCTGTACCTCGAATGGAACGCAATATAACTTCTCGTTGTCCGTCTGTTTGTCTGACCAGACCCTTTTAGTTAGGAATGCGTAGTAGAATCAAGTTGAAATTAATAACAAATAGTCAGGTCTGCGATCCTTTGGAGCTGTAAAAAAAAACTAAATTTTAAGTGAACAGAATCAAAAGCCTTTGAATTATGAAATTTGGCAAGAAACAATGTCATAAAGCAGAAGTAAAGGAAAAATCCCAAATCCGTGAATTTGTTGTTAAATCGTATAAAAAAAACGGCCAAGTGCGAGCTGGATTCGCGCATCGAGGCTTCCGTGCCTAAACTATGAAACCACCGAACATTGCTCTAACGAAAAGGTAAAATGGACAGAGAGACAAACTTAACTTTGCCGTTGGCATACTGGTGTCGCCATACAAACTAACTACAAAATAAGATTGTAATCGCAATAAACATTTTTCTAACAAATAAATTTACAGTTCTCGGATTTTTTCCTTTACTTGTGCTATAAGACCTTGCTTCTTGTCAAATTTCATGATTCTAGATTAACGGGAAGTACCCTATAGGTTCTTGATTCCCGTGCAAATGTACTGCAAAGATAAATCTTTTGATTGCGTTAACCTAGAAGTTTGTTTTTTTTAGAGCACCAAGGGACCGCAGACATAAGTCTTTGTTATAAATTTCAACTTGATACCTTCACGCGCTTCAGAGAAAAAGCGTCTTGACGGACAGACATACAGACAGACGGACAAAAAAGTGATTCTACAAGGTTTCCTATTTTCCTCCATAAGTACGGAAACCTAAAAACATAAGATTTTTAATTTTTGTTAAAAAATCGTCGCGACTCCATTCCCGTTTCGGACGAACTATTTACATACGTACATGTTTGTATGGAACCCACAGTGCGCGAGTCCAACTCGCACTTGGGCGGTTTTTTTACCATGTGACGTAACTATCTTCGCGAGATCTATACGTGTCAATGTGAACAAAGCGCATTTATTAACAGACCGTGAACGGGTTGACACGCGCTGGTTCTGTGATTCGAATAGAGAACTGATATTGTTGAATCGATATTAAATCGATTTGAATATGAACATCGGTGGTCGGGTGTAGTGTTGTGTCGTTATCGATTACTATTAAGTGGCCATTAATGTGTGCTGTGAAATAATGCTGTGATGTTGAATTTGATTCAGTGATGGAATATTGTGATATTATAATATAGGTATGTAAGTACTTGGAACTTATATTTTATTGGAAACGAAGAGTGTAGGAAGAAAAGTGGGATGTTTACGTCATAAACTGTAGCAGTAATTTTTTTTCTAAAAAGTATTTTACTCAGTCTTTTTTTTTTAAATTTAGATATCGACGTTGGGATTCCTTTTTTTTTGTTGGCGTTTTAATTCTGGCTGTTTTAAAACAAGTCAGCAGAATATTTCCTGATAATTCGATGACGAGTTTTATTTTCTAACAGTAGGTACCTCTTGGTGCCGATTGTGCCGTCAAACTAAGCGTATCGTCCTTTAAACGGCCGTAAAGTATGAGTAGGACGGCAACACTTTTAATAGGTTAGCTGTTGTTTGTGTAAGACAGAATATATTTATATTACATGCATTGACCGATCCTGCATGTTTGTTATTTATTCCCACTAGTTCGCTCTATTATTGCCTAGTAATTACCAGGGTATAATGATATAGGAGGAGATAATTCGCAACCGTGGGTAATCGAAAGCATGTTGATTAGTCATTGTTTCTATAGGTACCTACCTAGTTATGCTGCCCTAGTACTTTGAAATAAAGAACGATCTGTTTGTTTAATAAATTAGTAGGTAATTATCATTCTATTTGAGTAGCCCCAAGAGTTTATCTAGAATTAATTTTGTCATTTGATAAGTCAGTTATCATGACAAGACGCAAGCCGTCAACTGTATGTGCGGTCATTTGGGTACAGTTTTAAAATATTATTCTAGGGCCTTTTTTAACGTCGGAAAATCCTTTATGGAAACCCTGCCACCTCGGGGGAAGTAGCAGGGTTATGTGGGAGTCCCGGCCGAAGGCCGTATACCCACCAAACACCAAGACGGTGTACCATCTTCCGTTTATATCGGGGCGCCACGGGATCGCTTTTACACCGCGACGCACCAGCGCTGCGGGTAACCCAATAATAAAGCGGGGTCTCCGGCGCTGATTTACCGAAAACGGAAATACGGAAAATAGTACTAAGTTTAAGATGTTCGAATAAATGAGTTCTGTGTTATTTTATTGCGGACTGTACATTACAATGTTGCTAATGATCATGTTCATTACCTACCTACAAGCTAATATTAGTGAGGTATATGTCGAGGTCGACTCGCTACTTAGGATTAAAATGCCCTCTTACCACTAAGATCTGTATCAATTTATGTGACCAAAAGTCGAAGTAATATTAAAACAATATTAGTTTAAGAAGTATTGGTAATTGCTAAAACGAACTTCTTTTTTACGAAATGAACGAAATTTAATGGAATAAGATGAGGAATGCCCCCCCTGAAATTTAATTACCGGGTATTTCAGCCAGTGTCAAGCAATTAATACGAACAGCAAATTAAATAAATACACATCATAAATAAAAACCGGCCAAGTGCGAGTCGAACTCGCGCACGTAGGGTTCCGTACCAATGTCTATAAAAACGGCAAAAAAATCACGTTTGTTGTATGGGAGCCCCCTTAAATATGTATTTTATTCTGATTTTTAGTAGTGTTATAGCGGCAATAGAAATACATCATCTGTGAAAATTTCAACTCTCTAACTATCACGGTTCCTGAGATACAGCCTGGTGACAGACGGACGGACGGACGGACAGCGAAGTCTTATTAATAGGGTTCCCGTTTAAACCTTTGGGTATGGAACCCCAAAAATGGGTTATGAACGTAAAGATGGCGGATGACTCCCTAAAATGAACTGTATTAACACATAGCAAAGACAACTCTTCAACGAAATGACAGCGATTTTTGACACGTGGTCGAGTGGCTTTTACCCATAGAGTATCTAGAGTACCCATAACGACTCCACTCTTCGTATACCTCTGTGGCGATTTTTTCTACATTGTTGTTTTCTCATGTACCTGTAGTATACGGCAACTATGGAAAACAACAATGGCGGAGTCAGATAAACCAGAAAAAATTGCTGCAGCGTGCTCTCCATTTGCCATCTCCGTTATAATATCTCCATGCTTTTACCTCAGTAATGCAATCTTTATGTACACACAGTTCGTTTTGGTGCAGTGGTAGCCGAGTGGTCGAACGCACGCCTTGCAATCAAAGTGTGCAGGTTCAAACCCCGGCTCACACCACTGGGTTTCATGTGCGAATCTCATTTTCATCTGAGATTACCACTTGCTATGAAACGGTGAAGGAAAACATCGTGAGGAAACCTGCACGTCTATTGAAAGGCGTGTGAAGTTCACCAACACGCACTGGGCCAGCGTGGTGGACTATAGTCCAAAAAATCTCCTTCGTATTGAGGGAGAATGTGCCCGGTATAATGGCAATAAGCTCGCCCCCTTACATTTGGACAAAAAAATACATCGGTGAAGTGTGGTTGCACTGCAGTGCACCTCTGCCTACCCCTTCGGGGAATACAGGCGTGATGATGATGATGATGATGTAGATAGTTCTTTTTAGCATAGTAAAAAAAATACCGCGTGAGTTTAGACGCCCCACAGTGGGCCCAAACTGAAAATTGGTGGACATAGGCAACAAAGTTCCAATATCGATGCGATTTTTTTTTATATGACGTGTTAAGATATTCCTGACAACTTTTATTCAGATAAAATTTCTTCTAAAGTTGATAGTTTGTCTTGAAAAAAATAAATTAGATTTTTTTGTATGGAGCGAATTACGTTTCATTTATTTTCTTCAATTGTACAAATATGTTGGGTTTGTGGCGTGAGTATATGATAGCTAGGGTCATTCTCTATCCACGAAAAAATAAATCAGCGCCGGCCATCTGCGGCTGCGCGAGTAATCATTCGGTAAAAAAAAAAGTTTTGTAAGATTTTTTTTTCCATTTAAAATAAACTCAAAGTATCTTTTTTGTCTCATTTGGCTGTTTTGACCTTCTTTTAGTTAAATATATAGTTTTAATAGCGCATAGGAACTTATAACTAGTAATTCTGGTAGAGATTTAGTTATTATTGCATGTTATCGGTAGCACCTGCATTGTGATTGATGACTCATTTGTTTGTGCACTCGGCTAAGCGCATAACTAATGAGTCACCGAAAAATGCTTGTCTCTGATTGGCTATGTTATTATTTTAACTGCACGTTATCTATTGTTGAATAAATATCGTAATAAATTTCAGGTTATACTAATTTTGTTAATGATAGGTGAAATAATTTAAATTTGTACGGGCAAGTCGTTGATAATTATCTACATAATCAAGCGTATGTATATTATAGATTAATTTATTATTATTTATCGTACGTATGATCAATATGAAACTGTGAAGTAATTGTAGCCCTGAAAAGGGCTGTTTGTCATATTCCTAGCCCTGATGGGCTTTTGTGGGAATAATCTAAAGCCGGATCGCATCATTTCTTATTCCAGAAGTGCTAGTGGGTCCGGCAAATTTTCGGACTCTGCTATGAGGTATTCTTCTTCCTCCATAATCTCACTGTCACAGGGAGGCTCAGTAGTCTGTAACAACTGAATTGCTTCAGGCAACAACTCATTATGAGCCTGTTTCGTTAATCTAGGCCTTATGTAGGATATGTGGGGATCAGAGCTTATTAGAAGTCCATGTAGGATGTCTTCGTTTGTTGCTATTCTCCCCGACTTCCGAGTGTGCCTCTCCCTGACGTTTCTGAAGTCCTTATTACGGGCTTCCGAAGCTTCTTCAGATAAGGTACCTAAAACGAATAAGTACATAACTTTTAATTTCAAAATGCAATCGAGCCAAATAATAAATCAAACTATATATTTTTTTTACTCACCGATTGGCAAAATACCAAAGTGGTTACAGATGTCTGCACCGTGCATTAGAAGTTTATGTACACTAACTGGCATGTAGTACCACGAATAGTGTTGCACGTATACATCAGCTGTTTCTCTACAGTATCTTCTAAATTTTTCACAGTCAATGTTTTTGCCTGATGATATGGCTTGTAGAATAACGGAAAATCTGAAAATCAGATTTTCGTCAATTCCCGTTATTCTGGATGATGTTTTGTAATCTTGGAAAAAGCGCCTAGCAGTATTCCCGTCATTTGTAGTTCCAAAACCCTAAAATGGGAAAACAATACTGTAATATACAATACATAGAGATTTACTACACAAAATACATAAAAAGAGCGAAAATTAAATAATACCTGTTTGACTATATCAATCAGCATTCCAGTTTGCTCACGAAAATCTTGTTGCGTGGTATTTTTTTTAGCTTGTTTCATAGCCTTATGTTCGCCTCGAGCTGACCATCGTTGAAAATCCAGATTATAAGATATATGGAGAAGACATTCCATACACCGAATTTTCATATGCAGTGAAGAAATTCCTTGTTTGTAAATTTCTTCACGAAGTGGTTTGGCAGTCAAAGCTTCTAAATTATTCATTTCGCTCGGTTTTGCCAAGCAAATGGGACACGTTGCATATGATGGTACTTCAGCAATAATATTGGCCACTTTTCCATCAATCATGGTCATATGCAATTCATGTGACACAATAATATTACCACACTGTGTAGATATTCGTTCATCAATTTGTTTTTTCATCTCAGACTCTTCAGACTTTATAAAATCAGCTGTCTCCGAAGTGAAAGTGAACTTTACTGGTCGACAGTACAGAGTTGAGCAAGGTGTGGGGTTCTCCCAAACTATATTTTCATTCCCAGATGATGGGCTAGTAGACACTAGCCGAAGAGGTACGATGCTTATCATGACTACTGATGAATCATTGAACTCTACAGCTGTGTTTGACGTCTTCTGTTTATAATTGCTCTGCGACGAAGAACCATCAAGTCCCCATTTCCAGGTCAACTTGAGTTCTTCATTTTGAGACCTATCAACAGAATTAATATCTAGTAAAATCCTCTCCACAGTGTGGTCCAATAGCGCTTGCAATTTAATGTGAGCTCCTTTTTCGGTAATCTCCATACTCTCTTGTGGAGGGTAACATCTTTTCTTAGCATTTACAAGCTTTGGATAAGATGGAAAGGCAGCACAGTTTTCTTCTTTCAGAAATTGTCGAAGAGCTAAGTACTTCCATTTCGAGAGCGCAACTGATGTATAAAGAGCTAAACATTTATCTGAAGAAACAGTACTCAAGCTCTGCTTTTTGAATAGTTGCTCGTCTACTTTGGATAGCGCATCTGGATTACTGGAAAGGTATTCGACAACTTTCGCCAGATTAGTTTTGCCGTTGTCTTTCAATTTTGTTATGTACCAGTACCGCAACTCTTCCTCGGAATTTTCTTCTACTATGGAAGTAGTACGTCTTTTTTTTTGCTTATTACTTAACTCTTCGAACGGTTTTCTGTGCTCTTTTTCTGTAGATGTTCCCGCTTCCGCAGTACATACTGCAAGAGTGGGAACATGGGAATCAATATCCTTAGGCTCAGATAAGGCTGCCTCCGAGAAGCCCATCTCACTTCTCAGGTCAACACTGCCACAAACAGGCCAGTTGATGTTTTTTTCCAACCACTTGCGATTACTTTCACGATTCATAAAAGTTTTTAGATTTCTACTTGACTCTATCCACTTTTTATTTAGATTTACACAAATAAGTCGACAGAACTCCTTGATTCGGTTCTTGTCTTCTTCAAAAACTTCGGTAGTCAAGACAGAAATGATACTTTCATATAGAAACGTATGATTTTTCAGATCACCGCCATTTCTTAATTTCACAAAAATATCTAGGTTGGTACAAAATCCAGCCATAGTTCAAATATAAAAATAAAAGTATTTCATTGTGTTTACAAATAAGCGGTAAGAGCGAAACTAGATGGACTTAATTAATGTCTTTAAATTTATAGTAAGTGTTAATTACTCAAGTTATGGACATAACAGTGAGTTTTTAGTCAGCCAATCAGAGACGAGCATTTAACAATGACTCATTAGTTATGCGCTTAGCCGAGCGCACAAACAAATGAGTCATCAATCACAATGCAGGTGCTACCGATAACATGCAATAATAACTAAATCTCTACCAGAATTACTAGTTATAAGTTCCTATGCGCTATTAAAACTATATATTTAACTAAAAAGAAGGTCAAAACAGCCAAATGAGACAAAAAAGATACTTTGAATTTATTTTAAATGGAAAAAAAAATCTTCCAAATTTTTTTTTTTTTACCGAATGATTACTCGCGCAGCCGCAAATGGCCGGCGCTGATTTATTTTTTCGTGGATACAGAATGACCCTAGCTATCATATACTCACGCCACAAACCCAACATATTTGTACAATTGAAGAAAATAAATGAAACGTGATTCGCTCCATACAAAAAAATCTAATTTATTTTTTTCAAGACAAACTATCAACTTTAGAAGAAATTTTATCTGAATAAAAGTTGTCAGGAATATCTTAACACGTCATATAAAAAAAAATCGCATCGATATTGGAACTTTGTTGCCTATGTCCACCAATTTTCAGTTTGGGTCCACTGTGCGCCCCAGTGGTAGCCGAGTGGTCGAACGCACGCCTTGCAAATCAAAGTGTGTAGGTTTTTTTTTTTTTTTTTTTTTTTTTTTTTTAATCCGGACCTCTATCGGCCCGGCCCGCGTGCTCACCTCTGATGTGGGGGTCAGAGTTCTTAAAATTAGCCTTAAGTTTAATGTGTGTAAAATAATTTCTCCAGCCTGGATTATTTTTATTGAAAATAAATAAAAAGTCAACGTCAAGTAAAAGTCAAAAAATACATGATGACAAAAAAAAGCAAGTATAAAAGTGTAAAAGCAAGTGTAAAAGTGTGTAGGTTCAAACCCCGGCTCGCACCTCTGGGTTTTATGTGCGAATCTCATTTTCATCCGAGATTATCACTTGCTATGAAACGGTGAAGGAAAAGATCGTGAGGAAACCTGCACGTCTGCGGGAACTTGACTAGTTTTCGATAGATGTGTGAAGTCTGCCAACCCGCACTGGGCCAGCGTGGTGGATTGAGGGGAGGCCCGTGCCCAGCAGTGGGACGTTAAAAAGAGCTGTAGTAGAAGTGTGTGAGGGGCTTTAGTGGAAGCTTCGCGTAATGCGTTTAGGTTCGTGCAATCTTATAAACCAGAATGTATTTGTCAGTACAAAGGTGATCTTCAAATACACTATAGGTCGTCTACCTAAAAGGTTTTTTTTTGTTTTCGTTATTGAACCGGTTGTGCCCGCCCGTATTCGTCCTAAATGGCATCCAGTTTTGAAACTTAATTATAATAAATCATCACGCCTATATTCTCTGACGGTGTAGGCAGAAGTGAACTGCACCTTCACGTTGCGGATGTATTTTGGGCCCAATGCGCGCGTGATTATTGTAATGAACGTTTAGATACTTTTTTTCTATCAAACTTTTCCTGCAATTATTTTGGGAACTTTTGCATTCATAGACAATTATTTATCAGAGACAGTAACAATTTGAGAGCGACGGGCATCGAACCGTAAAAATAACGGTCGTGGGCCGTTAGTTTGTTCCAAAATGTTCAAACTTTCCATTTGTTCGCAGGTGTATCTACTAGGACATCATAATGTACGAATGCTTCTTAGAAATAGGGTATGAAGCCGAGTTGAACACGAAGGAGGACCCGGAGCTGCTGGAGCTCGCTCAGGAGCTATGCAACGAGAATCCCGATACCAGGGGCACAGCGATCACGGAGCTTAGGAAAATGATATTTGGTAAGTGAACAAGAAAACGTTAGCCGTAAACTTTGTGTGAAAAAATACGAAATAATACTAATTATTGGAAAAATCGCCAGTTTAGTCGCTGTATCCGGTATATCTTAGTTGTCCTTCTTGTTGATTTAATTTATTCCTGATCTGAAGTTTAGTATAAAAAATAAGTCCCACTGCTAACAAAATGTGAAACTCATTTACCTCTACCCACCTCTTTGGGACATGCAGGCGTAATAGTGGATATATTAGGATTTTATCGCATAGTAAAAAAACATGTTACTAAAATATTCTACTAATACTACTAATAGATATTATAAATGTAAAAGTTTGTGAGGATGGATGGATATATGTTTGTTTCTCTTTCACGCAAAAACTACTGAAGGGAATTTGATAAAACTTTACATAAATTTAGCATTATTGTTTATACATCAGTATAACATACCTATAGACTGACTGACTGTACAGCCCTTTTAACGTCCCACTGCTGGGCACGGGCCTCCTCTCAATGCGAGGGGGATTCAGGCCATAGTCCACCACGCTGACCCGGTGCGGGTTGGCAGACTTCACACATCTATCGAGAACTAGTCAAGTCCCTCAGACGTGCAGGTTTCCTCACGATGTTTTCCTTCATCGTTTCATAGCAAGTGATAATCTCGGGTGAAAATGAGATTCGCACATGAATGCCAGAGGTGCGAGCCGGGGTTTGAACCTGCACACTTTGATTGCAAGGCGCGCGTTCGGCCACTCGGCTACCACTGCTTCATAACATATAGATAGGCTATAATTTATAACTATATTGATTACTTGAAGTCTGCGCAGACGAAGTCGCGGATAGAAGCTAGTATTTTATAATTTCACAAAATGGCCTCGGTTCAGACATTTTAGTTTAAAATATTCAAAGGGTAACCTTGTCATAGAAAGACCATGTCATGATTATAATTTTGAATAAAAAATGTACGTAGCGTTTAGAGCGATTTTATACTGAGATTATGTTTCAGTAATGAGTCTAAATAAACGGTTGCTGTGTTAAAAAGTAATTTACAAGTCATGGTCTATTATCGACTATTTACGTATCATTTTTGAGGTAAACAAATAAACTTTTACGTAAATGGGGTTCAGATTTGACGCTTATCCACTGAAGCCTGCTGAGTATAGTTGACCTAGCATATTATCAGTGAGATTAATACTGAATTAAGTTACTTAAGATAATTATTGCGCCAAAACGCGGCACGTCAATATTTGCCAATTTCAAAACGAACTTTGTGTAAATATGCATTAAGGTTTAATTTCCACCACGCATCAAAATTCGCTCGCATATGAATGTTTTAAAAAATATATAATTTTAACTTATACGTTTACAGATCGTGGAGAATGTCACCCATTGAGGACGGACGACGAGTACCTATTGAGGTTTCTAAGAGTACGGGACTTCATTGTACCAAGAGCACATAAACTGGTAGGTGGTTGCATTAAAACAAAATCAAAATTCTTATTCTTTACTAGGGTTAATATCCCTTCCCCTTATTTCGGGATTAACTCAACCTTTTCCTCTGCAATATAAAGCTCATATTTCAATGCTAGCTAGACACCTACGTTATTATGTCGGAACGGAAACAAAACTGCCTTTAAGGGATACTGATAGTTTCCGTCAACTGACAATACTTCCTTGAACATACGAGAATACGTTCCAAATTGTTCTTAATGTGTAATGGCTCTATAATAAATAATCACGCCTGTATCCTCGAAGGGGTAGGAGGTACACAGCAGTGCGCCCATATTTCGCCGATGTATTTTTGTTCCCAATGTAATAGGGGGCGAGCCTATTGTCATGCTCGTGTACGGGTGCTACTTGCGAGGACTGGTCCAATCATTTTCCATTTTCCTCTTAATGACTTATCATCTACTCTCCCATACTGCGTTGAAGGCATCATACCAAAGCAATTATTTCTATAACCATCTGTGGTTTAGAATAATCCCTTCATTGTAAATGGGAGTAGACGCACCTTACTGTACTAGCTTCCTAAGCCTAAAGACTATATTTGTATTTAATATTAGACTGCCGTGAGTATAATTCTTCTCTAGTATTGTGGCAAAGTTGCTGTCTGCTCTCATGGCATTGCTGCTCCTGAGAATGTATTACTCGCAATTATCATTTTGAAAAGAGTAACCATTGAGTTTCTTACCGGCTCTTCTCAGTGGAAGCAGCATTCCGAACCGATAGTAGAATCTGACTAATTGTAAGTGCTTTTTGGCCTACACGGACACGGATTTTTGATTTTTGATTATACCCGGCAACTTCCCCTCTACACGATGGAGATTTGGGCCATAAACCACCACCCTGGTTCAGTGCGTAGTAAGTTACTCTTTGATTAAGGGTTGATGTTTTATCCACAGCTGGTTCGCTACTGCCACTTCAGAGAACAGAACCGCCAGCTGTTCGAGGGGGTTGACCTGTGGGGGTTGGGTAAAGTGAAGGGGGCATATGAATCGACCTTACACGATAGACCTGATATTGGAAGACTGTCCATATTAAGATTTGGTAAGAGAGATAATTTTATCATTCGTTTTTAGGGTTCCGTACCCAAAGGGTAAAACGGGAACCCTATTACTAAGACTTCGCAGTCCGTCCGTCCGTCTGTCACCAGGCTGTATCTCATGAACCGCGATAGTTAGAGAGTTGAAATTTTCACAGATAATGTATTTCTGTTGCCGCTATAACAACAGATACGTACTAAAACACAGAATAAAATAAATATTTAAGAGGGCTCCCATACAACAAACGTGATTTTTTTGTCCTTTTTATAGATAATGGTACGGAACCCTTCGTGCGCGAGTCCGACTCGCACTTGGCAGGTTTTTATTGGTAAGGTAGTTCCAAATTGTGCAAAGAAATTATTAGACAAAAGTATAAAGTGTAGTCAAGAAGTCTTCTAAGAGCAATTGCATACATTTAGAATGGTAGATTAAAGGGTGTCCGCTTTAATCATGTGAGGCTCGGAGGACAGGGGGTTTGGAAAAATCACGAAATATCGTGGGGGGGGGGGGGGGGGGGGGGTATTAAGATATCACGTGTATTGATTTTTTCGGCAAACGCGCGATTTCTAAACCGAAAAGCGGCGTGTAGTGTGACTTTGACTAGCCGTTGTCAGGCAACGTCGTTAATGACAGAATAAAATTAAATTATACTTTATACCTGTATTTAAAGATAATATTATATAATAAATTTTAAGATTCAAACATACACGTGATTTTGGGTGGTGTGTGGTTTCTTAAACCTGACCATGGATCACGTAGAGCAAGGAGGGGGTATAAAAATAATAAAAAAAAACATCACGTAAATAATGGGCGGCCCCTTTCTTGGAAAATCAGGGAAGCAAAAGTTGGGCAGTGATAGTCAAAGAAACGACGGAATTTATAAAAAAAAAAAAATTCTAAGAGTTGACCCATTTTACACAAAATGTGAGCTCTTTCTATTCTCAGTTCATTAAGTTATTTTCTTGTGTTACTATTTACATATTTTTACTTCAGAAAATAAACTATTAGTCAGGGAGATTTAGAAAACTGGTACAACTGGTTAGGGAAAGACAATATCAGAGTTGTTTTTGGCTTTTAAAACAGTCACCCTGGAGAAATAATAGTCTAATTAGACGAACTACTTCACTTACCGCTCATCGCAAACCCATTTGTTTATACCATACGTAACTTTTGATGTGAAACATCTAATGGCGCGCTTGGCGAGAGCAACTATTGATGCCGCGATGCCGTGATGCGAAAACTTCGAGCAGCTCCGTGGCTACTCGGTTCTTTCCGTCGCTTAGACTCCGCCCACCGGCTGACACCGTTCACTCGCCGACGCTTATCTCTCTCTACCCCAAATAACATAATGTTTCACATCGTCCCGCGACGGCTATTTTTTCTTAGTGTGCTTAAAGATACTTTTTCCCAGGTGTGTGGGACCCAAGTGACTTTTCAGTTGAGGAACTGGTGAAAGCTGGTATGGCGATCACCGAGCTCGGCATCCGGCAGCCGAAGCTGCAGGTGCTGGGCGGCACCGTCATCGTGGACCTGGAGGGGATCACACTCCGCCACATCACCA
This sequence comes from Ptilodon capucinus, assembly GCA_914767695.1. Lineage (NCBI taxonomy): Eukaryota > Metazoa > Arthropoda > Insecta > Lepidoptera > Notodontidae > Ptilodon > Ptilodon capucinus. The sequence goes on along the minus strand of OU611823.1, from coordinate 10,208,261 downwards.
CCCTCACACCGACTGTCGCTTATCAGATAGTTAATTTATTGGGGGTAAGCTACGTGTAAGCATAGTGGAAAAAAGCAAGCATGGAGTTTCTTGCCCATTCTTCTCTATAGAAAATGCGTTCCGAATGGGTGGTAGAGATACCTACTATAATTATTATTTGTTGACGATTCATAAGTGCCTGTATTAGTTTATATGAATAAAAAAATCTGATTCTGATTCTGTAAAAAGTAACTCTATTTCAATATACATAAATATTTAATTTCTGTAGTAAAATCTGGAGATGAAATGAATAGTGGTTTGGCTGGATACCGGATACCCAGCACGCTACCAGGCCGGATCGCCGGATATCCAGTTCATCACTATCCGGCGCTCCGGCCGGATACTTCATCACTATCCGGCGCTCCGGCCGGATACTTCATCACTATCCGGTGCTCCGGCCGGACACTTCATCACTATCCGGTATCCGGCTGGATACTGCATCACTATCCATAGATAGTAAAAAAACAAGGCCGGATAGGCCGGATACCGGATAGTTACCGGATGTCCGTTTCATCTCTAGTAAAATCCACGTCACCACGCATCAAAATTCGCACGCGCTGTCAGTGTCATTGAAGTATTAACTTTTTGTATGAATCTACTGATTGTAATAAGGGGCGAGATGAAAAGTTTTATTTTTTACAAGCTTTATATTAACTTGCAATGTATGTATGTCCGGGTGGAATCTTGCAACTGAATTTTAAATCAGTTATTTGGTATACACGCTTATTTTGGATGACAATGCATGCTTAGCTATGTTACGCCATTCTAATTCAAACATGGCGGATCATCCAAGATGGCGGATTAGTTATTTTTTCTGCACTACCACATTATGGGTATCAAATGAAAGGGCTTGCTGACGAGAACACGAAAACTAAGGGAAAATTTTGTTTTTAAAAAGTGTTTTTTTACCATTATTTTTTTTAAATTATTTCACAGTTGTCAACACCAACGCGTCTCCGTTCCTGTCACATCATCAACTACTCCTGGATGCTGAACACATTCTTCTACCTGTTCAAGAAGTTCATTCCTCAGCAGACGTGGAAAGTTATTCACTTTCATGGTACCGATCTCAAGTCCCTCCAGCAGCACATCCACTTGGAATGCCTCCCTCCCCGCTTTGGGGGCACGTGTAGAAGCCATTTCACCTTCGATTTATGGCTAAAGAAGATTAAGAAGTACAGAGACGAACAGTTTGACCGAGATATGAAGCAGTTAGGGTACATAATTAAGGAATGAAAGATCCATTTCTTTGGACATGTGGACATACAAAATATGTGGATGCGTCTATTGTGGTGATGTCTGGTGAATGAATGTTGTTTAGAAAGGCCCTGACCTCGAAGGGATAGAACAAAACCCCGTACTGCATCCAATGGAGCGAACAACATTTTTCAAAGTCAAAATGATTGCCCACACCAAACCGAACTCTGTGTTAATGTACATAAAGATTAAATGACAAAAGCCACGCAGCCACACATCAAAATTCGATCGCGTTGTAGCGACATCTACCTAGCCGCATACGAACTAATCCTGCATCGCGATATTAAAGTGATCCGAGCGATTGCAGATATATACAAGAACCCGACAACAACCGTCGGGCAGTAGCCCACCAGACACAACACCCGTCTGGTCGGAGGATCCTCCCTTCTCCGCCAAAGTGGTGACCCCGACGTGATTTACCCGTCAAAGCAACATCGATGGAATTTCGTTGAGAAATGTGCTTCTTCCATGTGTTAATACAGTTGGTTTTAGTAATTTTTTTTTTCTCTTTCAATCGTCAGTGGCGTCCGCACGCATGGCAAGACAAGACCTCTGTCACGGATTGGCTCGGTCGCTCTCTGTCTTATTTCATACGAGAGAAAGAGATATAATCAACATATTCTGTGACATAAGTCTAGTCTTGTCGCACAAGCTACAACTACAGATTTGTCACTTAGAGCTTTTTGTATCTACTGGACGCGACTCGGTGTGACGTCATTATCTCGACAAATCTGACAGTTGAAAGAGATAAAACTTATGTCTACGCGGTTATGCTACAGGGCCAGCCTTCAAGATTGCGCTCGCGACTGTCAGTCTTACTGTCTATCATATAGTATAGTCACAAATCGTAATAGTATTGGTCCAGGTTTACGGATGGAGTTGGCATCATGGATTTATAATTGCTTATATGACCAATCTATACTAATATTATAAAGAGGAATTATTTGTATTTTTGTATGTAACGAATAAACTTAAAAACTACAGGGCTGATTTTAAAAATTATTTGGCATTAGAAAGCTTTTTTTTTGTTGACGGGGAGAAATCTTCAGAAAGATTCCCAGTCTTCTGTGTGGGAGAAGACTGGGATATGTGGGATTCTTACCCATTAAAACCTCCCCGGTGGCCGTCTTCGACACGTTAGAGGAACTCCGGGATCTCCTACCGGAACGCACCGGTGTCCCTCTGTGCCTCGCTCCCGAGCTTTGTGCCCAAAAGCTCATCCACTGCACTTGTAGCATGAGCGCCAAGATTAGACGTATGTCACGAAATATCTTGATGTTGTCTCTTTCACTCGTATGCAATTAGACAGAGAGCGACCGAGCCAATCCGTGACAGAGGTCTTGTCTTGACATGCGTGCTGACACCAATGCTGTAGTTAAAAATCCTCTTAAAGTTTTCTTGTTTCAATAGTAGTCTATTTTTGATTTTGTACTGAGTTAACTGTTAAAAACTGAAAGTATCTTCATTCCGACCTTGGCCTCTTCTCAATTCGATAACACTTCAAAATAGCGTCCGAACGCTATTTTAAAAAAATATCTTTATAATTACTTATACTCACCAAGTTTATAAAAAACTAGCTGTGCCCGCGAAACCCGCGCTTATTGTTACTTTGGCGTAGAGTGATGTTATAAAGTCTATGACCTGTTATAATTGCAAACTTTAACCGTTTAGGCAGCGTACGCAACGGAAGCTTTCAAAAGGAATATTTTTTTCCCGTTTTTGCCACATTATTCGTTGCTGCTCCGCTCCTGTTGGTCGTAGCGTGATGATATATAGCTTATAACCTTCCTCGATAAATGAACTATTTAACACAAAAATAATTATTCAATTCGGACCAGTAGTTCCTGAGATTAGCGCGTTCAACCAAACAAACAAACAAACTCTTTAGCTTTATAATATTATAAATAATAATAATATAGTATATAGATATATTGCACACTTGTAATTCCTCTACGAAATAATTTATCAGCACAAGTGTTCAACAATACCTTTACAAATGTAACATAACTTTCTATAGATCTGGGAGTATATTTTTAGAATGAATTACAAAACTGTAATACGAAAACTTTTTTGTAAAAATAAAATGTGTTAATGCCGTCTAACTTAGAACATCACTAGTCGGGACCGTGTGACAACACTAGAGAGTTTCGGCCGCCATTTATACATACATACATACAAATAAATAAAATTGGAGTGTCTGTTTGTAATATCAAAATAACACTTTTTTACCAAATGCGTATGAAAGTATATACGATACCTATAACGAAAACGCAATTTTTTTTTGTCTGTCTGTCTGTCTGTTTGTTTGAGGTAAACTTCTAAACGGCTGAACCGATTTCAATGGGACTTTCACTGACAGATAGCTGACGTACCAAGGCGTAACTTAGGCTACTTTAATTTTAGAAAAAGCATTAGGGTTCCGCGGGAAAAACATAATACCCATATTTCCGGGTAATCTCCCTAAAGTCCACGCGGGCGAAGTCGCGGGCACAGCTAGTACGACATAAGACATGAGGACGTAAGCGCATGAAAAATATATAAAAAGTACAAGAAAAAGAAGCAATAATACATTACATTATCGGCTCCGAATATATTTTCATTCCTTTTGGAGTCGAAACCCATGGGGTCCAATGGGGTCCCATGGGGGTCCCATGGGGTCCCTAGGTCCATGGGGTCCAAGCACCCAAAATTTAATGAACATATTAGGCAAAAAATTGGTCGACACAACCGGCGACCCAAGAGCAGGCCATTTCCTCGCTCAACGAGTGGCTCTAGCCATTCAGCGAGGGAATGCAGCCAGCGTCTTGGGTACGCTTCCGCATGGGCCAAATTTTTTACATATTTTATAAATATATTTTTTCTTATTAGTTTTAACTTATTTTGTATTGCATTGTAAATATTTTGTAAATAGTTGTTCAATAAATTATGTTATTCTTACTTACAAGATGGAAAGCATAAGAGAACATAAATAACGTAGGTGTAATTGACATCTGCGTGAACAATATGACACTTCGGTTCAGAAAATTCCATGAATCTATACATATACATATATATATATACAATATATACATATATATTATACATTATTATACAAATAAATAAAATTGGAGTGTCTGTTTGTAATATCAAAATAACAAACAAACTGTGGAATGAACTTCCTGCAGCGGTGTTCCCGGACCGATGCGACAAAGGTATCTTCAAGAAACGAGCCTACTCATTCCTTAAAGGCCGGCAACGCACTTGCGATGCCCCTGGTGTTGCAGGTGTCCATGGGCGGCGTTGATCACTTTCCATCAGGTGAAACATCTGCTCGTTTGCCTCCCTATCTCATAAAAAAAAAAAAAACACTTTTTTAATAAATGCGTATCAAAGTATATACGATACCTATAACGAAAACGCAATTTTAATTTTTTTTGTCTGTCTGTCTGTTTGTTTGAGGTAAACTTCTAAACGGCTGGACCGATTTCAATGGGACTTTCACTGACAGATAGCTGACGTTCCAAGGCGTAACTTAGGCTACTTTAATTTTAGAAAAAGCATTAGGGTTCCGCGGGAAAAACATAATACCCATATTTCCGGGTAATCTCCCTAAAGTCCACGCGGGCGAAGTCGCGGGCACAGCTAGTTCCAAATATGTATAAGTCAATATCGTCCAAAAGTGTCGCTTAAGCAAAATAGCCTTTCACCCCTCGATATGTATTCTTTGATCAGTAATACGGGTACTGTTCCATGTGATTTATCATCAGTCGAAAATATACCTACTTGTTAAAACAGTAAGGTGCATAATCAAAAGCCTATGTAAATCAGTCTTTTTTACAAACTTTACTAATTATTTATGTAAATAGTAATTAAATAGCCTTATGAATAGTGCCTTTTTAAATTATAATGAATAAATAATGATAACTTTAAAAAATAAACATGTTTTTTTTTCTAATTTTAAGAAAAAAAAAAGGTTGGAATTGGAAATAGGTACTTAAAAAAATTTTTTTTTTTTTTTTACGAGATCGTAAATGCTATTAACTGAGGACAAAAATGCTGGCAGCGCGACACTAGAAATTGAAATTGATTGAAATTGTGCGTATACCCAGACCTAAATAAATGTATTTCTGTTGATTTATTCATTAAATTGAAAGCTTCGCAGCTATTATCGTGATTTGCAGTGAAGGCTATGTAGTAAATGCCAAGCTGTGTCATTCCAAACAAGCTAATACCGCTATATATGAACAGGATAACATAACAATTAAAGAAACTCGAGATTTAATTTATTCATTCCGTAAAAACATACAAAACAATTAATCAAAGCACTTGTGTTATAAAAACGCTCTGCATAGCCAGTGGAGATTTTTAAAAACTTGCTTATGTTTTCCTGGTATGTATTTAATTCAAACGCAAGTAGGTACGGAATACGAATAGATACATTGATAGAGTACTCGTTATTATACTTACCATCAGGTGAAACGTCTGCTCGTTTACCTCCCTATCTCATAAAAAAAACATTAAACCATGAGAAAAAAAATATAACATACCTAATTATACTTATAGATCTAAATATTGTAGATCATTCATGTTATCCATGATCATATTCATGATCACATATCATAGTATTCATAATATAGGTATGTCCCCTCATCTTACCTGATGACATGTACGTCTTCCATAACATCCGCTAAAACCCCCAATGATAGGGAGACTCGTGACGTCACCGTCAACGACGTACTCAAAACCCTCTCGTATTTATTGTGCCCTGGTGAATTGGGGCCAATCCGACCTCTATAATTCGTTTTGAGGTCACGTCACGGCCCGTTCCTGGGAAACGTTTTTGGTGTTATTTATATTTTCGGCGTATATTGTATTGTATTACATAAGTTATTTATTAAATAAATTAAAATTGAAATTAAAACGAAATGGTGTCAGTAAAAAAAACTACAAATTCAATTGATAATCTCTTCCTTTTTTGAACATGGTAAAAATATGCCATACTTCATGTGCAATTTCGATTTATAGGTGCTTTTTTCACATAAAGTGATAAACTCTCAGATGCATAGTTATGGAATAATGGAATCAAGGATGCATTCAATGGGCGCGTGTCAATGCTAATAAAGTGGGACGAGTCATGTTACCAATCATTTATATCCTTCCATTCATATTACCCTGGTATCTGATTCACGATATATTTCGATCGTGCGCTACCGTCCGGCTCTGATCGACTAAAACACATTCAAGCTACTACTAATCTAATGTTTATTGAATTATGGTATAGTTTTGTTTAGGAAAAGGTGCTCGATGAACGAATTTTTGCTAGTTGCTAGTTACTAATAATAGTAATATTTCCACCCATTCATATTATCCTGGTAACTAATACACAATATGTTTCTAATCTGCCTGTCCGGTCCTGGCGTACCCTATAGGTAGGGTTGACATAACTTCTAGGAACAAATACGGGACGTTTTCTCTTCCGATGCCCAAAGCTCATAACACGTTCAACGCCAACACGCGGCTTTTGAAATACACCATATATAGCACGCATGTGTACATAGTGAGAGACAAACTCCGTGTTTCCAGATACCCTCTGATCTTAACCGTAGTGGTTATCAAAAGTATAAAATAAATTAATCATACATCATAATATCAAAGTTTTTATTAGAAACGTTACATCTAAAATTTTTAAATTAACTTAACACCTAATTACTTAGTAAATTTTTCATTCACCTCTATTTCCGTATTTTGTCAAAATACGGGACAAATACGGGAAATGTAATACGGGACGGGATGGTCAAATACCATGACAGTCCCGTATATTCGGGACGTATGGCAACCCTACCTATAGGGTGCACAACCACTTCCAATCTTATTTTTATTTGGTTAAGGTATAATTTAGCTGAGGGAAACATTTGTCAAAAATGTTTTTTTCCAAATGTTAAATAGAGCTTCTTTTAAAAAAAAAGTTACTATTAAGTTGATGGATGAGCACTCTACATCAAAGCGTTTGATATATTTTGTTATTCACTTTGTAGACGGATATTAGCATTCGCCGTCCATTCGTTAGTCAAATGGAAATTGTTGCCGGAGCCCGAAATTAATTTTTCATCTTAACCTTCTCAGGATTATTGAAATATTTTTTTTTGTACAAAAAATAACTAAACATAAAGATCGCTCATTCGCTATCCATTTGCCAATAAAACGGTCCATAGTCCGTATCATTACCCCCGATTACACATGTGATAACTTGTCAGTTCCTAATACCACACTTTGCTCCGCCTATTCCTTATAAAGGGTTATTTTCGGAGCAAAAACGACAGGGTCGACCTTAACCGTCGTCAAAACACGTCACTTTATTGTCCACATGATATCCTTTGAAGGGCTCGTCTAACCATCTTCATAATCATATTTTCCTGGTACCTTCAATCGACTTATGGAAATGTAACCGGCAGAAAGCTTGTCCTCCCCATTACAAACAATCTGTAAACCATCTACAATAACCTTTTCAGTACAAATTTGTTACAATGACACTGTAAATGAATTTTAACTTTCTTTAAGTTTTGGGTTAATTTATATAATTTGGATAATGGTAATTGGTTTCCATGATATGAGTTTATTTTTGATGATTGCACGATTGGCCGTTGTACATATTTAGCAAAGAAAATGCTTGAACGGGTTTAAGTAAATAAAGAGGAAAAAATACTGATACAAAGCTTGTTAGGCGGTGTTTATTTTATCGTTTGTCCCTTGGTAGAGCGGCCGGCGGCGACTCGGTGCGCCTCAACGAGTCTTGTTTAAATTTGGTTCAAAAACGCCAGCACACCGTGACACAGAATTGCGTTGCTTCATAAAACACAGCTGTTTGTGTATTTAAGGGGGTCATCAAATACTGTATGTACGATTTTCACCTGTGGCACTCATACTTTATTCTGTGCTTTTAGGAATAAAAATGTACCTAAGTAGATATGTTACGTAGGTATAAACATTAATGTATGTGCTTGATCTCAAAAGTACACCCTAATCACAGATAATAACACTAGCTGGCACCTTTTTAGTAGAAATAAAACAGCAAGTTTCTTGAGTAAAAACTTGTTAACCCCGTGCCTTAGACGGGCCACCCTAGTAATGGAGAGGATCTAGATTCGTTCACCCGCTCCACCATGTCCATTAAACTATTCAGCTCACTTATCATCTCTAGCACAAGCATTTAACTTAGTTGGAATAAGATTACCCAATATTTCAAGTAGGTATTTTAATGTGGACCGTTGTACGGAACTCAAAAATTTAAACAAAGTGGAGCACAGTAAATTAAATACTTTGAATTAAATAGTTTCCTTTTAATAAGTTTAATAAAGAGTACACAAAAATATATTTTAATAACTTGCTGTCATCAGCAGAAACATTGCTTTGTTCTCCTTGAGAACAGACTGAACGCGCAAATTATTCTAGTATTTGGATAAAGTTCCGTCATTTTCTCATATACGTACGAATTATAATGAGGAAGCCAACTATACCTACTTCAAGCTATGGAGTCCTAGTAAATGAGGATGTTATTATCATGAACCCAAAGGCTACAGTAGGTTAAATAAACTAATAAGACGTATCTGGTGAATGAGAAGGACAGAGTTATATTAAAAACGAGACAGCGGCAGCTGCCTCTTTTCTCCAATAACTCTATCCCTCTCTATTTCAGGCATTAGATTAGATTAGGAAGAAGAGTCCATTTTGGATTACGTCAGCAACACAACTGACTATGCACCAGGAGTCCATAAGGATAGAGGAGTATGTAGTGTATACGGCGCTTTATGATATGGTGTAGCGACGCTACGGTGCTACAGGTCGCCTCTTCAGTTGACCGGCCGCTACGCCGTAGAGCGCACGTCTCCTTTAGGCCTACGCAATTTGCAGTTTCGCGTCGTGTTTTTTGACATTTTGTCAATATTTTAATAGTAAAATTAATTAATTAATTATTACACATATTTCCGTTTATACCACAATATTATATTCATTGTGCTAAGATTTTGACTGTATTTTGGCAAGAGAGTATAGAGAAAAGGTGACTTTCTATAGACAAAAGTTTTTTTTTTTTGTTTGAAGTGAAAACTTCGTCGAGGGTGAGGGACAACAGTTATTTTATACGTCGACATAATAAATTTTTACATATTTAGGTTACTTATATTAAATGGGTAGTTAGTACTTAGTTACTACTTTATTGTTATAAGATATTATTTTGTAAATTAATTATATTTTTATCTACGATAAGGTGGTGGTTCTATTCGTTACGTTTTTAGGGTTCCGTACCCAAAGGGTAAAACGGGAACCCTATTACTAAGACTTCGCTGTCCGTCCGTCCGTTCGTCCGTCTGTCACCAGGCTGTATCCCTTGAACCGTGATAGTTAGACAGTTGAAATTTTCACAGATGATGTATTTCTATTGCCGCTATAACAACAAACACTAAAAAATTGAATAAAACAAATATTTAAAGGGGGCTCCCATACAACAAACGTGATTTTTTTGCCGTTTTTATAGATAATGGTACGGAACCCTTCGTGCGCGAGTCCGACTCGCACTTGGCCGGTTTTATTAATGTTTCAGCGTTTATTCTAAGATAGTGGATGACCGAATTCGTGATATATAAATAAACCCTAACCCATATTTTATTTATCCCACGACCAACCGATTAAACCGACCACGACAACCAATTAAAATAGTCTCCACCCGACGGCCTACATCGCATTAAAACTAGAAGTACATATAAAAAATCCTATTCCTGTATTTTATAGGTTCCTGGTAGGTCAACAATTTGGTACAAAATTTCAGTATTCCAACACCACAGATAAAAAAAAATCTGTTGAATATGAACATGAGTAACAAATTAAAAAAAAACACGTTTGAATTGAGAACCTCCTCCTTTTTGAAGCCGGTTAAAACTCAACCTATTAAGTCTGTAAGCCAAGTTACAAGCCGCCACGTTTCCACTGATAGAAATATAATGAGCAATGGAATTATTACAAATAAGCATAATGCTTAGGACTGTAGTAGTAGTAAGCATAATATAAAATATACTTTAAAAAACCGGCCCAGTGCGAGTCGGACCCGCGCACAAAGGGTTCCGTACCATTATCTATAAAAACGGCAAAAAAATCACGTTTGTTGTATGGGAGCCCCCTTAAATATTTTTTTTATTCTGTATTTTAGTATTTGTTGTTATATCGGCAACAGAAATACATCATCTGTGAAAATTTCAACTCTCTAGCTATCAGGGTTCATGGGATACAGCCTGGTGACAGACGGACGGACGGACAGCGAAGTCTCAGTAATAGGGTTTTACCCTTTGGGTACGGAACCCTAAAAAAATGGAAGAAATAATTAGTGCCGTCTAAAATTTCAGCTTTTTAGAAGTCCTTGAGAATATTTTTTTGACGCTTATTATATGGTCCGTAGTTAGCAAAAGACTTCACTGACACATTATAGGCTAGGAGGTTCTCAAATTGACAATCTTTTGTTTTTTATTTAATAACATTTCGTTGAAAAATGTGTTTTCATTACTGTGTCTCAGAATTAATACATTTGATATTGACGGTATTCATTGCACGTGGCCTTTATATTAAAAAACTTGACATATTCCGCATTAGGTAATTACTAATAAACCAATCACAAGTTCCTAACGACTCTACTACACTACAGCCCTTTCGCACTGCTGGGCACGGGCCTTCCCTCAATGCGAAGGGGATTCGGGCCGTAGTCCACCACGCTGGCCCAGTGCGGGTTGGCAAACTTCACACTTGTATCGAAAACTAGTCAAGTTCCCGCAGACGTGCAGGTTTCCTCACGATTTTGACGTTCACCGTTTCATAGCAAGTGATAATCTCGGATGAAAATGAGATTCGCACATAAATCCCAGAGGTGCGAGCCGGGGTTTGAACCTGCACACTTTGATTGCAAGGCGCGCGTTCGACCTTTTTTTTTTTTTGAATGGACTACGCTGTTGGCCGTGAGGTGGCCTTTACAGCTTTACCGGAGGAGTGCGGTGCGTTCGACCACTCGGCTACAACTGCTCTTCGATGATTCTAATGCCCGTTTTTGGTAACCATAGAAGACGCCAGACGAACCAGAAGCCTAATTATGTAAATTGAGTACCTACATACATAACATTTATGCATCTCTTTAAGATGTCTCCTAGGTTTAGTGAAAACGGCCATTAGTTCGTAAACGTGTTTTGCATAAAAAATCTATTTTAGTTCTTGCTCATTGGCTCGTAAGGGTCACATTACACTTTGAATAGCAATGAATATGAAATCCATAAAAGTGCCTCTAAATGGTTAACGACGGGTGAGAGGGCAGCGGTGACGACTTGGCTTTCTACTTGTAACTTTGACCTCAGGGCTTACTAACAACTCTTGAGGTACGCATTTACTTATATGTTTTTAAAAAATGTACCCTCTGCAAATATAAATAAAGATTGAATTTCTGTGGTAAACAACTTGGGACCACGTGACAGCACGACTGAATCTGTTGTATATTTGAGATATTCTCTTTATTATGATATCCTGGTACAGCGTTATTGATTATTGACCCGAATTTAAAATAAATATTAAATCATCAAGGCTGTATCCCCTGAGGGCGTAAACAGAGGTACACTGTAGTGCGCTCACACTTTGGCAAGGTTCCTCACCAGAGTTTGTTCCTAATTGTAAAATGTTTTGAAACTTAATAATGAACGCTTCCAATGAAATTTCATATGCTAAAACTATTTTGTTTTCAATATTATTTGAAAACTAAAGACTCATGCCAATAACACAATCGTTCTGAATCGTGCCTGGAACTAGGCTTTAAGTATTTATTTCTACCCGACTGCTATTAAAAATGCCTATTCCTCTTACATAAAGTTCATTTCACCACGATTACATGACAAGTTCCTTCCACCAAAGAACCAGCCAATTTTGAACCATAACAAGGAAGCATAAAGCTTGGTTTCCAATGGCAGTAGTGAGTGCGGACAGTAAAAAATTATAGCAGCCCCCGAGTTTTAATCAAGGCGGCAACGAGGTTCAGTATCAGAGTGTAAAACAGGTGATTTTAACTTCATTGTCGTTATAAAAAACCGTTTTATTGTGAGGTTTGATTTATATAATAAAGATTTTCCTTAGATAAAGTAAATTAATTCGGTGTGTTTGCTTGTAAGGAATTACCTCTGAAATTCCTGATCCAATTCTGAGAACACTTGCACTGATTTAAAATTAAACTATTTTTAATCGTTGTAGACTAAAATTATTTAATTATTATCATCACGTTATTTATCAGTGGTAGGTAGATCGAGTTGTCATAAATTATTTCATAATATCTACAGTTAAACACCGTATTGTGCATCCTTTCCCAAAGTGGGCGATAACGCCCCCTTGTGGCCGCTGCAGGCCTAAAGGGAGGCGTTAAGAGACCAAAAAAAAATGGGGGCGTTGTGTGCGCTAATATAGCACAATAATGAATTAATTCAATTTGACGTTATAGTGGTTTTTAAGTGGGTGAAAAAATGGGGGCGCTATAAAATAATTTATTCTCAAAGTGGGCAGTATGCAAAATAAGTTTGGGAACCACTGGTGTAGTTTATATATCTCTTTACGGGCTACGGATCGTGAAATGAAGCGAACCCCGTAAATAACTTATGTACCTACGCGACGCGCCGTAAATTTAATATGTAAATGCCCACTGCTCGCGCGATAAATCCACAGATTTATTGCATGACACAAATTTATTTATTAAAACCACAATTAGTTCATGGTATCCTTGTACTTTAATGTTATCATTGAAAGCAAATCAATAAGTTAAAGTTTAAGTCTGATTGTTTTGAGTCGATTCCCAACCCTAAAAGTAATGTTAAAGCAACGTTCTCATAAAAAGTAAACTAAGAAGGTTGTCTCAATGACATTTATTGTATTAGAAATAAGGTTCAATATAAAAACATCGAATTATAAAAACTAACGTTCGAAATTATCCCGATCTATTTTCGAAACATCGAGATATTGCCTTTATTGTTCTGCTCCCCTGGTAGGTCGGGGCTGTCGTTGCCAAAGTATGTTTTCCCTTTAGGATAGGTAAACAGGCCGTCGCCACCTACAAAATGCTTATGTCGTATAGATGTAATAAAATCCTGAATTTAATAAAGTCACGAGTCGTATTTTGAAGCAATATTGATATAACATCATTTCTGAATTCCAATTACAACAATACGTAGTTAAAACAACTGTATTTTCTTTTGGTATAGTAACTCGAGAAGCCTAGGGCACGGAGTAATTTCATTTAATAAATAATAATCAGCCCGCTCTCTGTTATTTTAATATTCACTTTGCCGCAAAATTAGTTTTCCAACTTTATGGAGTACCGTGTTCTTGCCAACTTGTACCCTGTCGGGGAACCAAACTGTTGGGCAAGAGCTTTGAATATCTCACAAGTTACTTCCACTTAAGACACTAGTCTAATCTTTGACATAAGCCCACAGGCGCGTCAAAACGCGACCAACTTTTCGCCAATACCAAAACGAACTTTATTAACTCACGGAAGAAGCACATTTTTCAACGAAATCTCAGTGCTACGTGGTCGCCTGCTTCTAACCGACTTCCAATAAGGAGGAGGTTCTATGTTCGTCTGTATTTATTTCTTTGTGTATTTTCATCGATATTATCGCCAATTGTGAACCGATTTAAAAAAATATTTTTAGTTCGGATGGGATATCTTCAAGGTTGATCCCATTTTCAAATTATTATCAGAAATGGGGATTTGAAGGTCACACGATTTCACAAATATTTTTTGATCGACTTCAAACTTTGTCAGTGCCAATTCTTGTGTGTATTTACCTGGTCTGACGTAGATTGGCGCCTTTGTTTAGTCCAAATGTAATGAATCATAAGGTTATTTGTAGCTTATCTACCTAAATAAGTTCTTTACGTGGTTGTTCCGCTTTCTTAATCACTTGTTATTAATAACTTGACATTGGCTATATACCCGCTCTATTCCCAAGTGGAGCTATTTCTCATCTTATTCCATGAATATTCCAACAGTTTCATTTGGAAAAAAAATATTTTTTAACAAAAAACAAAATCCGACTTTTTTTTTCACGCTTTTTAGTGTCAATAATCGTTGAAAATATGCAATTATTACCTCCTCATAACAACCCTACAAAAGTAAATATTTACAGCCAAAAAAAATCCCCCCCCCTTTTCCACCCCTTTGGGGGTGGGTTTCGATTTTTGTTAACAATCCGTATTAAACAAAAAAAGATTTTTCGAAATCGGTTCAATAACGCCGGAGATATGCTGTAGTCCGGATTGGACTCCCATTGACAGAGTAGAAAGGGGGGATCCCCTTTTCACTCCTTTGGGGGTAAGTTTCGGTGTTTGTAAACAATCCGTATTAAACAAAAACTAATAATCAACCTAAATGAAAACTCCTTAAAAAGCCGTATACAACTACATCATCCACGTAAATAATGATCATAATAAACATAAAAATGTTCATAAAATGAAAACTGCTTGGCCGTACAATTTTAAATTTTTATGGGACCAAATACATAAAAAAATAAAAAACATACCGGCCGAATTGAGAACCTCCTCCTTTTTGGAAGTCGATTAAAAAAAAGTACAATAACTACTAAGGGCCCATGTTAGTGATGAAACTTCATGTAAAGCTTCAACAAAACGGGAACCGGGTGAAAGGCGGTTAATGGCAGGCTGGCTAATTGAACCGCCATAATTGCATTAATATCAGGTTACAGGGCTTCTAAGACCAATTAGTCCCTTGAGTGCAAGCATAATGGGATGCTGAGTACAAGTTTTCTCTCTATCAGTTACCGATCGAGTGATTTAATTGTTCTATGTACTATAGAGAAGTGTCAATAGCCTAGGGGTTCGACATGCCGCCCTGGTAACTATGAGATTCCAGGATATATCTAATGTGGAGAACTTGTTTAAATTGAGAGTTTGCTCCTAGCATAATGTAGCTTAGAGAGGCCGAAATGGCTGCTAGTTATGTGATAATCTGACTTCGAATCAATCTCTTGTCTCTATCGCTCTCTCTTTTCATCATTTCATTAAATAACTTTGTAGATAATAAAACATTCTGGAAATTATTAAGTTTGTTTCATATCCCTTGGAGCGAAAATACTATGGGTATTCTCTTTGAGGCCTCATAGTCAAATAATATTGAATATTATTTGAGTAAGCAGTTGAAAAATTCTAAAACGTCTATCAAATTGCTAAGCTAGATCGTAATTTTACTACAAAGCGACATGTTTATCAGAATCATAAATAGGTAGAATCTTGTGACGGCGGATCAAAGGGCGGAGTGAAAAGACGAAAGGTGCGTTAGCTTGGTATTTTGAACCAAACTAAATTTTACTACAGAAATTTTCACTTTTCGGTGCAAGATTTTCAGTTTCAAAATTCTTTGTTCAACATCGTGCCAGTAAAGTGGCTTTAAAATGTCACTAAAACAATACCCAAAAATTATGCGACTGGTTTTCCTTAATGAGTTCGATAAACAATTTTACTGAAGGCCTTTTTAAATAATATTATTGCTGGTCCCATTCATCCTTAAAGAAGGCGGAAGGCTCTTCTGCCATCTGTACTAATATTATAAAGAGGAAAGATTTGTATTTTTGTATGTAACGAAATAACTTAAAATTTTACTGTCCCATTTCAAAAATTATTTTGCCGCTTGATAGCTATATTATCACCGAGTAACATAGGCTATATTATAAACCCGTGCGAAGCCGGGACGGGCCACCAGTATTTAATAAGATAATAGAGGGCGAGTTGGAGCAAAGTCAAAGGAAGTTCTCAACGTAAACAATAACCATCCTTTACACTAAGCAAACGAGCGCTGCTGAATAAAACATGGTGCTTTGGGAAAAATGGAGCACGCCGGCACACGCCGTGCATGCATGTAGGGAGCTATTGTCGACACGATTAAAGTGGGGACACCGTATTTTAAGATGCTGGAGTTTATGCTGCCCTAGTACTTTGTGACCGAAACTAGTTACTGCACTCGAAACAATTCCCACGTTATCCACATTAGACTTTTTATTAATAGCATTATTTTCAAGTAATTTTTTGTTGAATCAAGAGTGTTTATAATCAATTAAACTAATTACAATATGTTTTATGCGCGCCCATTGCATAAGAAAACTTTCATTCGTTAGTTTATCCCGTCTTATGTAGATTTCAACACACACCTTTATCAATTTGTCCCTTAGGTGATCTTTAACTGCGTTCTTACTTAGTTTCAGGCTTTATTGTTAAAGTTTCTTTGTGTACCTATTGAGATAATAAAGGAACTCTTCTCATCGACTTATGAACCCCTGTTTTTGTCTAGCGACTTATTAAACAACTTATTTTTGCTTTTTAGGTGTGCGCTCCAAAATAAAATATCGGCTGCGTCAGGATAAAGTCAATAACGAGTCTTGTACTCTATTAATTACAGTCCAGTTGCTCTTTTACAACTTACGTCATATTTGTCCCCAGATATGGCTTCGGAAATTCGGTCCAGGGTGCAGCAGAATGATCTGCTCCTCCACGAGGCGGTGATTAAGAACGAGGCAGCCGCCGTGCGCGAAGCATTGCAGAGGCCTACAGACGTCAACTGTAGGAATAACGTTGGTATTTCCAATTATTTTGTGCCATACCAAAATAAACTGTACCTATTGACTCATTGAAAATGATCTACTACTACAGCCCTTTTAACGTCCCACTGCTGGGCACTTCAGGCCATAGTCCACCACGCTGGCCTAGTGCGGTTTGGCTTTGACTTTACACATCTATCGAGAACTAGACAAGTTCCCGCAGACGTGCAGGTTTCCTCACGATGTTTTCCTTCACCGTTTCATAGCAAGTGATAATCTCGAATGAAAATGAGATTCGCACATAAATCCCAGAGGTGCGAGCCGGGGTTTGAACCTGCACACTTTGATTTGCAAAGCGTGCGTTCGACCACACGGCTACCACTGTCTATGAAAAAAAAAATCATTCTTCAAATAAATTACACTGACAGACTGAATTTTTGATGCGTGAAGGCGTGGCTTTTACCACAGAAATTGAATCTTTATGTATGTTTACTCAGAGTTCGTTTTGGTACCTATTGATAAAAAATTCGCCGCCCCAGTGACGGGAGGTTTATGACTGTTGAAAATCGGAGTATTGGAGAATTAGTCTCTAACGGGCCGATATAAATCCTAAGCACGTTTTGTCTCCCTACAAAAGATATCCTATACTGTTTTATTATATTTACGCGAATACTATACATTGAAATTAAACTATTTTACGGATTTTATCGCGTTTATTTACTATTTTATTTTCCCGACGTTTCGGCTGCTTTACAGCAACCATGTTCACGGGGGGACTGAGGTGTTAGACGTCCTGATGTCATAGTTAATAACTGGGTACCCTCATATTTAGTTGTTGTTTGCGGTCCGATCCACGCAGAAAGTGCTTACGGTGTCCTGAGGTCTTGCAATGGTACACTTGGTTTTGGATTTAATCATATTAATTACTGGATCCCAAGTTGGTGGTAGCACCCAGCCATCTTCCCTATTGAAATTAGGATGTTTTTTAATTTCAATGGCCTCACGTATCATCCTTGGTCGGAGTCGGTGTTCTTTTGCGAGGCTATGCGGTTTATCAAATCTGATATAATGGCGGGTGCGGTCCTGTACATGTTCACAGATTGCAGACTTCGTGGAGCGTCGGTGTTTCACGTCAGCTATATGTTCTTTTACGCGGGTTTTTAGTGATATTTTAGTTTGTCCTATGTAAGAGAGCCCACATTCACAAATTTGGTTGCTGTAAAGCTGCCGAAACGTCGGGAAAATAAAATAGTAAATAAACGCGATAAAATAGTTTAATTTCAAAAGATATCCTTTTACTAACCTGCCTTTCTAGAAGGAATGATTGTAAGGCTTAATTGCCAGTGAATGAAAATCCGGAAGCTTTTATGCACATTAGCAGTTATTCTCATCACAGGTTTATATCGAGGGGTGAAGAGCCATTTTACTTCAGCGACACTTTTGGACGATATTGACTTACATACATATTTGGAATCAGCATTTTTTTCTGCGTCGAATGAGTATGCTCTCCTGTAATGTAAAAAAATGTTGGTTAAGGCCGTTTGTCCACCGCCGTCACCGGGATGTCAACGAGAACGAGATTATTTCGGGCCGAGTTTAAGATGACGTGACGGCGATCGTGTGTCCACCGCGCCGGTATCGGTGAACGGCGAACGGCGCGGTGCGACGGTAGTGTGTGTTTTGTATAGCCGGCACATCGGCCCGTCATAAAATCGTGCCGTTCTAGCGGTCACGCCGATCTACTCGAAACTTCGGCGGCCGGGATGACGGTGCTCGGGTGACGGACGTGCGGTGGACACGCGGCTATAGTAGTCTATGTACCGCTACTTCGGCGCCGTCATCTCGTTCTCGTTGACGTCCCGGTGACGGCGGCGGTGGACAAACGGCCTGTCAACCTAAGCCTTTCATCCCTCGATATGTGTAACTTGCATAGACCCCAGTCCGTTTTACCCATAGTCCAAGTCATACGACGAGTGTGTGTTGTCTGATATATTTTTATTTATGAGCAATCTATAGTTTTAATGTTTCATAGTACAAACAAAATACTTTATAAACATCTAAACACTGCCTGTACAGTGAGAAAGGATTAACTTATGCTTTGTTGTGTATCCAAATAGCTAATCCCATCGCATCAGCCCTGATTCCCGAGAGACACGCGGTAAATGAGATCGATAACAACTCATGTTGTTCTTAGAAATATCGGATAATGGATCATACTCCTTATTGTTGGTAAATTACTTCTAAAGCAAATATTTTACCTACGCACTTAGGATGAGTTGAAGTATGTAGGTATAAAGATATTTTTGTTAACGGTTCGCATGTTTTTTTTTTATTCCGTCATGTTATCGTTTTTTTGTCCTAGTACGGTCGAGCTCCGATCCACTGGGCAGCGAGCCGAGGCAACGTGGAGATAATCAATCTGCTCATCGAAGCCAAGTGTGACATAGAAGCAGCTGACAAGGTACTTAGTGCTTACGAAGGTACAAACCTCTTTCATAACGCAATTGTAAATATTAATCATTCGCGCGTTTATCAAGTACATGTTAATCAATTTCGTGTCAAACATGTCTCGTTTATTCGCCGAGGGTACCAGGGAATTATGATATTTAAAGAGCGTGTTTTCAGTTTGGAATGCGTCCCCTGCTGATGGCGGGCTGGCATGGACACCTCGATGCAGTAAAAGCGCTCGTACGGGCGGGCGCTTGCCTCGCTGCTACTAATAAGGTATGCTATCCTAGTACGACTTCGTGTTACTGGTACGGGCGATGACGTGGGTACTATAGAAAAAAAATCTATCAAACTTTACCAATTACGCCAATTTGATTATACAGTTAATAATATAAATTTAATTAAAATCTCATAAACGAGATACCGCTTTACGAACCTTATTACTCCAGGCTTATTAACGAATATATTATGTTTATTTAATTAACCTAAAGTGGTGTTGAAACAATGAGGCCGTATCATCGAATGTGAAAATTAATTTTATTTTGTCTACCAAAAACAGCGTAGAAGAAAATGTATTTTGTAAATTAAATTCACAACGTGTTATGTTATTTTATATAGCTGTTATAAATAACAACGTGCACGCTTGAGCTATTATTTTGTTAGCTAAAGGAGAAATGGGAACTAAACAAATCTTTGCTCACGAAATAACTCCTACCTCACCTATGTTTGTCGTAAAGTTAACCTAAACAAACTAGCTTTATTAATCAGTTCCAGGAATTACTTAGCAGTTTGTTTTAGTGACGATACAATGCTACCCACATCGTGAAACCAAGAACGGGGTTATTTGACCCAACTAAGGTGACAAATACCAGGCACACATAAGTCCTATAGCACTTTGTTAACAGAAACACAACGACCTTCTGCAATGTGCTTGTACCCGCGGGTCATTAGATGTGGCTGAATACGCCGTATCCCTTGGTGCGAAGGTTCAAAGTTCCGACGCTGCCGGAGATGCGCCCCTCGCTTTGGCTTCAAGAGCAGGATATGAAACTGTTGTAGAATTGCTGCTACAGAAGGGGGCTTATATTGATGCTGTTAATAAGGTAAGTGGGTCATGCTTAACTGAAACAACAGAACAGTTTAAAAATTAAGTTTTACTCTCGTAAAGCCACTGGTTTGAAAACAATTACACCCAGAATTTCAATAAAATTTAATAAAGTACTAAATAATTCAAATATACGAGAATTATTTAGCTCGATATACTCTTCAGCTCGAATGTATTATGCATGTACATAAGCTATAGTCAATTCACCCATTGTCTGCAGAGTCGACTCGTACCAGAATAAAACCTCACAAGTAATTGTACTAGGACAACATAAAAACTGCAGAGGTAGAAATTCGCACTGTTTCTGGATTCTTTGCCTCTCACACACGGCACAGTAGGGATTAAATTATTAAGCCATTACTGAATTCCCGTTCGGCACATAAATCCATGTAATTGAAGTGCTGTTGGAAATAGGTCTTCCATTTCAGGTAAGCGTAAACTGTTTCTGTAATGAATGGCTAACGATGTCAGCAGTGAAATATTATTCGTGTCTAAATGGTACTTGAAGAAAGTTCACTTAAAAACGTGCCGGAAAACGTAGACACACGTAATTTATTTTTATATTTAATTTACAGTGATATTAGAAATATATTATGTACCTATAATTAATAGGTGCATAGGTTTGCTACCTTATATCAACCAAGTATGGTTAGGTAATATTATTCACATATTTTATTATTTGTGTTGGTTATTCCGCACGCGGCGCTTGGTCCGGGAAAATAAAACACCAATTTTGGCAACATTGTTATTGTTTGACCTCGTTTTATACATCTACGCGTTTATGTTGACCTGGTACGTGTCGATACTGCGAATGCAGGAAATTTTTAAATATTGGCGATGTGATAAACTTGAATAGGTAGGTAATTAATTAATTGATGATGACAATCTATTCATAATTGAAGTATTAATTAATTGATGTTATATCCGTTGGAATTTTTCCGACTTCTTAATATTAACGGTTTGATATCTCACAATAATAATACATAATTAAATATAATTATATAGGTAGGTACATATTTGTATGAGCACGGATGACTCTGTGAACATAAAAAATCTCATCCCAATTTGACCTCAATTCAATCGAAATAAAGGGAATGACTACGTCATATAGTTATTTATTAACCCAAGAGGTTCGCTGGAAGGCAAATTAGGGGATAAATTGAATTATCGCAGCTAGCACCGTTCGTAATATGCGATATAATACAATAAGAAATGTTAACTACCTTTCTGATGTAGCTTTCAGAGCATTCATGGATTCCTAGTGCCTCATATTAATTTATTAATTTAATCAAGGGTTTTAACGGCAACTTAATGGTTGTTATAAGTAATATAAGTACTTACATACTTTGTAATTTGTGTGTAATTTCGTTCAGCTAATGGTAGGAAAATAAGATGTTGAAGATTTGCAGCAGTTAATAAAATTTTACCAAAGTTGCTAATTTTGCATTGACTTCGTTTTAAACAGTGTTTCGTAGAATCATTATTACTGAACAATCATATCATATAATCGTCAAATACTTTAATTTTAATAGTTTAGATTTAGTGAGGGTACCGGGTAAACATTAGAAATAATAAGATAGCAAGTTCGTTATTATTTTCCAGACTCTCCCTCGGGCTCCGTGTCTTGACTCTTGTTGTCCTCTGTCCTGACTATAATATTATAGCCAGACAAGACGGTAAACAACTGAAACATTGTTTACATAACTTATTTTACCATTTCAGCAGTAATTGTTAAAATTATATAACTGATTGAGTTTAAACTATTCGGTAACAGATACATTATTTGTAAAGATTGTTGCTGAAACTAGCATGCTAATTAGTTAAGGTTTATCGACCCCGCCGAAGCAGGGCATCCAAAAATATATAAGACTCATTTGAGTGTTCCCCTCCACGGAAATCTTTAGTAAAAGGCGAAAGATTTATACGTGTTGAAGGGAAACCAGAGATGACTTCTATTAGAGAATTCAAACTACATAACGCTGCCGCGTGAACGAAACCATAGTGCGAGCCAAATCTACACTAGCGCCATCTATGGGCTTAGTAAGAAAAAAAATTGGTACATGTTGTTAAATGTTCTATTTCATTTGACCGAAACAAAATATTCTAATAAAATTTGTATTAAAAGAGAACGCGGACATAACCCACCTTAGCCCCACATGTCTCAGAAGTCTGAAAGAATATTCTAGCTTCCAGGACCTGTAGCATGACAGCGTAGACATAAGTTGTATCTCTTTCAACTGTCAGATTCGTCGAGATAATGAAATCACAACGAGCCATGTCCAATACAAAAAGTTCAATGTGACGTCATTTTCTCGACAAATCTGACAGTTGAAAGAGTTAAAACTTATGTCTACGCGTCATGCTAAGGGGCAGTATACGGTGGCTCAAATGTGGATCCTTAGTGAAGACAGTGTACAGTGTATAGCAGTGGTAGCCGAGTGGTCGAACGCACGCTTTGCAATCAAAGTGCGCAGGTTCTATCCCAGGCTCGCACCTCTGGGTTCCATGTGCGAATCTCATTTTCATCTGAGATTATCACTTGCTAAGAAACGGTGACGGAAAACATCGTGAGGAAACCTGTGTGCCCGGTATAATGGCAATAGGCTCGCCCCCTATTACATTGGGACCAAAATACATCGGCGAAGTGTGGGCGCACTGCAGTGCACCTCTGCCTACCCCTTCGGGGAATACAGGCGTGATGATGATGATGATGTATTATTAGTGAAGACAGTTTACAGCTAACTATCATAGTTTCTGAGTTACAGACCTTTGAATATTTGTCACAGGTATCGTGTTCTGGCCTTTGGGTACATCCTTAACCCTATTCAGCAGTGTAAACTACACTTATGAGAAGCGACTACCAATATTCTCAAAACAGAACATGCAAATTTTACGAGTTGATGAAAAACATGGTCGAATTTTGATGATATTTTTATACAGTTGTATACCCGATGCTGATGCAAAAGTCAAAGTATTTTTTCGGACTTCTGAAACATCCTGTATAATGTGCCTACCTAACGTAGGCAAAGCCATCCTATTCACGGTTGGGCAACCAATCGCAATGATGGTTCCTGTCATGTCCATTATCGACGTTATGCATTTGCTAATAACTATCGAATTACATATTTGAATTAATTAATAAATTAAATAATAAATATTGAATTAATTAATTTCCACGCGTGGTCGCCTGGCTTTTAGCACATAAATTAAATCTTTATGTATATTGATACAGAGTACGTTATCCAAAAATGGCGAGTTAATTCGTTCGCCTCATTGGAAAAACTCGTCATATTTATTTCCAATATCAAAAAGAACTCTATGGTATTATTCATAAAGATTCAATTAGGAATCGGACATAACCGTTAACAATAGTGTAGGCTTTACCTATGTAGAGAACAATGTGAAAGTTGTTGAGCAGTTTCGATAGTATTATTATAACCGCTTCGTGTTTATGCTATCTTGGTATTAATATATTTTTAGTATTGTATTTTTTTATTATTTGGTATGTATTTACCGTGAACAGACTAAATTACTATAGTAGGTAAGTAGGTACTCCACGAACATATTGACTTTACTTGGCACCCAAACAAAAAAAACGCGTAGGCAATGAAAAACAAATACGGGTTCAGAGAATAACAGATTCAAAGGGACCAAGTAAACATGATCCTTACAGAACCTAAAATTCACTGAATCGTGCCAAACAGGTTGGGCGAACAGCATTGCACGTGGTTTGCGAAGGCGGTCACTCCTCGACAGCTGCGTTCCTGGTATCCAAAGGCGCTTCCAAGGAAGCACGAGACAACACTGGAAGAACCCCTCTGCATATCGCGGCGGTGCATCGGCACACGGAACTTGTGCGGGTGTTGCTCGACGCTGAATGTCATGTGGACGCAGTAGACAACGTGAGTTTATGCTTGCCTAGTATTTCGGAGTCAGAACTCATTCATAAAACATGGCACCTTGGTTTTCTCTCCACTCTATGGCTGCCATAGCTATGCCATAGCTCTAGGTCATTCAAAATGATGGTAACGTAAATGACAGACAAGGACAAAAGATTTGGTCTGACACTTAAATACCAATATAAAATGTGCCTTATTAAATAAGTACACGAGGTTCCCTAATTAAACACAATACGATGACTATTGCTTCGTAATAACGCTAATTAATTTATGAGCCAATTAACCCTTAAACCACGTTCAGATACGAGAAAATGGAGCCCATATAGGATTTTGTCGTTCACACAAAGCGAGCAATTATAGGAGGCATAACATTCCATGAATAAAACATTTTCAGCTCATTACAAACGTATGGGAATTCAGCCGTAATGCCCTTATTGTTCTTACAAAGTAATTTGTGCTCTATTTTATTGACGTTAGAGTGCTGATTTTGTTCACAGAACGGTGTGACGGCATTGCAAATGGCGTGCGCTCAAGGCTGTCGAGGCATAGTGGAGCATCTGCTTGCGTTCGGTGCTAATGTGCAATTGCAAAACAATGTAAGTGCAAATTTTGTAATCTCACTAGGTTCTTTTATTATGTTTATTTTATGTAATTTGTCACCCGAAATCACCGTCAGAACTAGAATGTGTGCCAAGACAAGATTTATCTTATGTCATCAATTATGTGGCAAGGACTCGCTTTCCCACTTTCGTAATTCATACGAGTGAATGAGACAAAATGGATATTTGTCACATTTTGTCTTGTCAACTCTCAGTGTTACGCGGAGTGTCCAGTATCTATCATTGTAATTTCTATTTCTAGACTAAGGTTTTGGATGGCGGGCATTGGAAATAGTTTTGCAACATTCCAATCACATGCCAAAGCTTAGACGTCCGCCAAGACAAACACAATCTCGCGCCGAGACGCTCTTTCACTTTCGCAGCTTACCCGAGTGGGAGAGAAAATGTCACATATCTCACATTTTGTCTTGTCACATAAGAGTTCCAATGTTGGCCTATTAATAAAGTTCTTGTTATTGTTTAGGTTGGATCTTCAGCGCTGCACGCCGCGTGCGCAGCTGATGCGAACGACATAGTAGAGTTACTTCTGTCCCACGGGGCTGACCCAGCACTGACCGACCAAGTAAGATTATAACAATATTGTATTTACTAATGATAGGGTTGAGGTGGCTTCAATAAAGTCTAAGACTAGAACCAATTGTCGTTGCATTGTGTTTACGCTTGTAGGTATTATGTACTAAAACGTAAACCAAAAAAGTAATTTATATATTTTTTTTATGTAGGTAGATATTTTTGGCAAGTATCAATAGGTAAGTACCTACTTTACAGCCTCTCATCATGAAGATTTCAATAAAACAATTCAATTTCATTTTAATTTTTTAACGCTTCTAAAATACTTCTAGTGACTGGAAATTAAATTGATTTATAATAGGAATGCACAGATTTGTAAAGTAATTACACCATTGTTCCGTAACCGAAGTTATCCACAATAATCCTTAATTTCTGTCTTTTAATCTAGTCCCGCAAGTTCAGCATAGTTTCCATAAAATTACGAACAGTCAAAATTTCGGGCAGAACTGACAAAAAATGTAAATGATTTCTTTAAATCATCCTAAAATTAGTAACATTTACTAAAAAAAAGGTTGTTCGAAGGGGACACCCGGGTTTGAACCGGGGACCTCTCGATCTGCAGTCGAATGCTCTACCACTGAGCTATATCCCCACGTGATTAGTTGTTGCAAATTAAGAGTCGTATTCCGTCGACTCGTCCAACATGTATGACGTCATGATAATTAATATCTAGAAAGGCCGATAACAATATACATGTTCCTACGCCCACTGATGACAGAGATTTTATCATTATAATGACTTTTTGGAACTATAAATACCTACTCAGACACTCAATTTCCATTGAGACAAAATTGTATGTGCCGTAATTATAAAAGGTCTTATTAGGTACAAAAGAGTCCAGTAATGCAGGTATCTACTTTTAGATAGGTATTTCAAGATATTAATAAAGAATCTGGGTTAGTACCTACACGAGTAAGGATTTCGTATAAGTAGATAGATAGACCTACCTACGTACACCCACGCTAACAACTTTTTCTAGTATTTACGTAGACGCTTTAATCACTAGGATATTAGGAAGATGAGAAGTTGTACAATTTATCTATTTCCTAACTAACGTCTTAAACGCACCGAATGAAAATGTTAATCCTTTTCTTGCCGATATGAAGTGTTATCTTCTAATCACTATGCATACCGATTTATTGCTGATACAAATACCAGGCGAATATAAATTGAAACATTACGACTGCGAATCAATTGAGTCGGGTATTTGATTTTTGCATACAAGGCGTATAATTTTGTTCCGATGTCAATACATAATTGATGCCACTTCGAAACGATGAAGTTGTTCAAGCATACCATGTTTTATTTATAAAGCTTTATTCTTATTCAAATCTCTAAGGCAGTGTTTGTAGTGTAAAAGTTACGCGAAACTTGGGGCTCGTTCCACTACAGAATCAGGCAGCAGGCTCAGGTTCACTGAATTATTGAAACGCAACGACCTCCGTACCCGTTCTGCTCTCCTGGTACATTCATTTCTATTGCATAATACAAATCGCAAACTGAACGCCGAGTACGTGTCTGGAATAACTTACAATGTGCTTACCAAGCATTTACAATACACACTTATCCACAACTACAAAGGCAAAGGTAGGTTCAAACATTTAGATTTTTCATTTTGTTTGCCTACTGAAGTTTGTAGATAAAATAAAAAAATATTACTAAGTGCATAGGTACTTAGTAATATTTTTTTCCATTTTAAACTCAGAGAAGGTAGGTAGGTACAAAAATTGTCTTTAAAAGGTATTAGCAAAAAGCTTAAATTTAAATTGACGCAGCTGCCGATTTTGATGGTGCCAAATTTAACTAAGTAGGTGTTTAGTTTAGTTTGACGGCAATTGCTTGGTTTAATGCAGGTTTAGGTAATTTGCCGTCCTTCTCATGGTGCTCGTGTAAGAGCAAGATAGCAATAATTTTAGGTCTGTCAAATGTCTTTTAACTTTTTGTTGTAGCTAGTTTTTACAGAAATTGGGTCATTTACTACGTAAAATAATAACATATCTACTGTTATAATATCACAGATACATACTATACAAATGCAGTATCCGACAGATTAAAATAAACATGGTCGAATCAGGCTACGTGTACCCAACAAAAGGGCAAATATTTGAATAGCAGATTGCTATCAATAATGTATTAGTTCCTATAATAAATGTATTAGTTCTATACACATGTATACTAGAGTACAGCAGATAGGAAAATAATGTTAATAAATAAACAGCAATGAATTAATATCGTCTGCTGTCCTACTTTGACTGACAACTACGATTTGGTACAAAAGGTTGTAAGTAGGTATCTTAGGGACTTCGCTGTAAGGAAATAAGTCATCAAATTAAAATATTTTCCTAAAAAACAGCGTGTCTACAAGAAATCGTATTTTTAATGCTTCCGCCCTGTACAAAGGGATGTTTGTGATGTTTAATTAACGATTCTTGTAACTTCTTCACAAAGGAATAAGGTAGGGATATACTTAGTACTTACCCATATATCTTTTATTACACCATTAAGTAGGTAAGTCAATTTACGTGGAAAATGTTTTTTTTTTTATTGAAGGACTTTCACTGTTGGCCGTGAGGTGGCCTTTACAGCTTTACCGGAGGAGTGGCGAGCGCAGAGTGCACTCCAACCAAGGCCTTAAGGGCGGAAAGGGGTGGCAACTAGCTCAATGCCGCCACAGAGGGCACGACCTCGGCTTGGGCAGTTACCGTGAGGGGAGAGGTAGTGACTGCGCTCCTAGGTGCAAAGATGCACCTACGAGCGGAAGCGGGGGTTCCTCGACCTCGCCGGCGAGATCGGTGTCTGTTTGAGGCTGGTGTAGGTGTGTTGGTGGCCCTCTCAACGCCCGGGTCGAGGAGGGCGGTGATCGTGTCGGAAGGATCAATCAACACGTGCCGCGGACGGCGGCGACGAGTTGATGATGTGTGCGCGGGGTCTGGCTCGTAATTGCCGGCGGCGACAATTAGAGGATTTAAATGTGACGCGGCTTTTTTAAAATAGCGTTCGGACGCTATGGAAATTGTACACGTTTATATGCTTCTCAAAATAATAATTAGTTGATTTCTTATACGTATAAGTTAGGTACATGTTTGAAGCTAGGTATAGCAGTTGATTTTTATACTTTGTATTGTAGCATCCTACTTTTCTAAGATTAATCCTAGTGTGAGAACGTCAGGCACATTAGCTCTTCCGACTGAATTAAATGCTTATTCTATGAGCAGTAGTTTAATGGCTAGGATGGGGTTTGAACCTCGACCCTCTGGGTTATCAGGTTACGTCAAAGCACTAGGTTATTGACTCTTATTTAATAGTGAACGTTGTTCCAGTGGTCTCAATCACCCGTAAGCATCGCGGGCGGGGCGGCGGACGGCCCGCCCGAGGGCTTTAGGCGGGCGGCGCGAGGATCCTTCTCCGCCATATTGGATTTACTCACAGCCACCGCCAACTTGGAAATTAATCAGGTAAGTTTCAATTTCTAATTTGTTTAATGGATTCAGAGCAGAAAAAAATGGCATTGGACTTGAAAGAAAATGGCCTCAGAAGTTAAAGAATCGTCTGCAAGAGCAATTTCATTATGTAAATGTAGGTACTAGGATTACAGAAACTGCCAAGCGTAAAAAGTCGTAAAGAGAAACAAGGTAATACAAAGAATCTCAGGAAAGTAGTGCTAATGGCTAAACTACACGTTCCGGTGCTAACGACCGCCTTTTATGCTTTCCTATTACAGATTGCCTTTTAGTCGAGGTTCAAGGCAGGGTTCTTTGTGAATCAATGTCTATTAGGTGGGTAGGTGTAATTTTGTTTTATGCTGTTTACCAATACAATACAATACAATACAATAATATTACTCTTTTTATGAAGTTTGAAGGAATTCAGTATAAAAATCTACAACATCAACCTACAGTCTACCAAAAACTACTTTATGAGTACCTCATAGACAAAGACCAATATTAAGTAGCACCTGCTTCTTGAGTCAACTCTAATTAAGACATTATTTTGAAACAAGTCTGTCCCATTTATTAAAACTAACTAAAAGCTTAAAAGCCCAGTTTAAAACTAATAGGATGCGACTTAGTTTACAATATAGTTACCTACACAGGTATCTACACAGACTATAAAAGCAGCAGTAATACAATTAGTAGCGCAGGGAGCGACCACTCAACCAATTAGCAACTCAAATAGGTGACCATTTGGTCTTGATTCTTAGAGTTAATATAACAAGAGTATTGCCATCCTTCTCACAGCCGTACCGTATGAGCAAGATGCCAATAATAGCAGTGGTAGCCGAGTGGTCGAACGCACGCCTTGCAATCAAAGTGTGCAGGTTCAAACCCCGGCTCGCACCACTGGGATTTATGTGCGAATCTCATTTTCATCCGAGATTATCACTTGCTATGAAATGGTGAAGGAAAACATCGTGAGGAAACCCGCACGTCTGAGGGAACTTGACTAGTTCCCGATGGGTGTGTGAAGTCTGCCAACCCGCTCTGGGCCAGCGTGAAAAGCAAATTGTCCAACGTTATGTCATCTATGACGAATTTGGTTCCATGGTTGCGTGGCCTTTGCTACAGAAATGTAATCTTCAATTATACTGAAACATTAAATTTAAAAAAAATCAAGTAACCTCCCTCGTCTCAATAGTATAGCAGCACGTAACTAGCAGAACGTAAATATTCCATTTATATGCTTTCATTTTTTAAGCCAAGAGCTGATGTTGAAAGACAATATGGGAGTGCCGAGCAATGTTCTCTCAAGGAATAATGCAGAGACATGAAAAAAATAGAGCTTCATTTTTCGCGGCGACGAAAAAAGGTCGTATCACGATTGAGAACGGAATCTGTGGGCCGCTGCACCAACATTTTTTTGTTTGATTTTTAAAAAGAAAGGCTGTACTATACTTTATCTATTAATATATAGTATATTAGTGATCTGTGTTAATATACATCGATAGTAGAAAACAGAAATGTTTACCACATATCTGCGTCTGCTTTTTTTCTGATCAATTCTTAAAAATCTGAAAAAAAGCCACGTCCTAAAGATACAGCGTTGATCTTCTAGTTTTATTGAGGAGTTTTTCAAATAGCTTTTCGGCTCTGGTGTAAAATTGGATATTTCGAAATACGACATTTCCGCTTTTTTTTTTTTTTCAACGAAATGAGCGAAATGATAATATTTAATGGAATAAGATGAGGAATAGCATCACCTGCGACTAGCGCGAGTATTTCGCCAATGTCAAGTAATTAATAGCAAGGACAAATTCAATAAATACACATTATAAATAAAAATGGATAATGACAGTGATAAAGATGGCGGATGACTTCCATTTCCACTTTCTGTCATCGATATAAATTACTTGACACTGACTGACATACCAGCTAGTCGCAGGTGGAGCCATTCCTCGTGTGAGTCCATTAAATTACATGAAGTTTCTTGCCTATTCTTCTCCCATAGGATATGCATTCCGAATGGGTGGTAGAGATACTATTATTACCAGTAGATAATAATAGTAGTAGTAACTATTATTATTTATTGACGATTCATAAGTGCCTGTATTGGTATACACGAATAAAAAAAAATCGTATTCTGATTCTGAAATTATATCATTTTATTAATTTCTTAAAATAAGAAGTGATACTTATGTAAGTATGTACAATATAGGTATATCTGTGAGCATGTCATAGTTCTTTCCCCGCGGTCACACCACGCTTCCAAATGCCAAAGCGAATGAAATTAACTTCAAGAACGTGATTGAAGTCGCTCAAGTATTTCAATTATATTAGATATTAGTTTCTAGGCTTCTGCCCTGTGACGTCAAAAGCCATATCTATACTATTATTATATTTATACTTCTATACTAATATAAAAAAGAGGAAAGATTTGTATTTTTGTATGTAACGAATTAACTTAAAAACGACTGGTCCGATTTAAAAAAATATTTTACCGTTAGAAAGCTACATTGTCACTGAGTTACATAGGCTTTATTATAAACCCGAGCGAAGCCGGGACGGACCGCTAGTAGCTTAATAAAGAAGCTTTGACTTTACACCCTGCACTCACTGGGGCGAGCAAATTAAATTGACTTGGTCTAGAAATGTCATCATCATCATTTGCCCTACCTTGTTCCACTAATTGGGGCCGGCGCAGTATGTCCTTTTCTTCCATTCATCTCGCTTTTCCGTCATAGTGGGTGTCCACTTCGATCTCAATCATATCACTTTTGACACAATCCATCCATCATGGGTCTTCCTCTCACTCGGTATCAATCCACATTTAAACCCATCACTCTTTTAGTCACATGCTTCTCATCTGTTCTCATCACATGCCCAAACCATTCTAGTCTCTTACTTCTCACTTTTTTCTGTTATGGGCTCTACTTTTATACTACCTCTAATATATTCTGTATCAATATTAATAAATATTGAATTTCTGTGGTAGGTAACCGCGAGAACCACGTGAAAATTAGCTAACATAAGGTGACTTTTTATTTGAGTTAAAGCCCCACGCACACTGGAGCGTCAAAGATGATTAAAATTTAATGAAAAGCCACGCCTCCATGCGTTAAAATTCACTCGCGAGGTCAATGTCATTTTGTATTCAAAAAATATTTTTTTTCTATGAGTCTATACGATAAGTAAGTAAGTTGTAATATAATAGGAATACATTCGACGCTTGTATTATTCAGAATCAGAATGTTTTTTTTTCATTTAAAGTTTTACCAATACAATCGTGAATAATCTTGACGCCACAGTATGCGGGGGGCTTATTTAATACTAGCTACTACTATATACATGCTTAATATATACTACATAACTACTATAACTCAGAAACTATGATAGTTAGGTTAGGTACACCCTGTATACTTTTATATTATGTTGTATACGAAACTCATGGGTATGATGTGCAAATACTATGTCGGTTTTCTAAAACATAAAATCTTTTCGTAATTAGTCGCAGTTTCGTTTAGCATTTTACACACGCTACGTAGAGCCAAAGAACTTCAGAATAATCATTACCAAGACAACATAAAGTGCTTAGTGTTTATAACAATAATAAAACTTCCGCAATTTCAAAAGTAGGAAGTAACACATAAAGCAATCTCACACAGAGTCAAGTAGACTTTGGCTGTAGTTCACCACTTAACCTCTATGTGTTCCTAGTACCTACAGATGATCCTTTAGGTTTTCGTGCAATAACAACTACCTTATCAAATATGTTTTAACGGCACCGAGGGTATCTCGGCGAACAAGAGGGTTATAAAAGAGTTTACAAGTTTTTTTACCTATCTACTTATCGCAGGATTCTAACTGGTAAACAAATAATATCCTCATTATCCTTGTATCCACTGATATAGGTATCTGCTACATAATATACCTATTTGTACTATTAAGAGTTCTTATACTACTATACATAGAGTGTAACATACTGATTGATCCCGTCTGACATAATATTTTTTTTGGATTCTGTATTTTTAGCACAGTAAATGTTATTTATGTTCCGTAAGGTGTCCCTTCATACGTGAAGCTCGTACAGTCTTTTGTTACCTAACATATTTTTCCTCGTCGGAATATCCTACCGTAGCATTTCAAAGCTGTATCGCAAAAAAAAAGCGACGGGCTTGTTTGGTGTGTTACTCTACCCTTAATAATGGAAATATGATATTTAAAAAGTAATTTACCTGCTTATGCTTCTGTGTACCTGGTACATAAATAATAGTTTATCAATTCATGCCTACTAACTTATCTATTAGTATCTCCCCCCTATTCGTTCATAGTAAGTACTTAGGCATGGGGCAAAACCACCGCTATAGTAGGACCTACCTACTGTTTTAATATCTACTGTGTTTTTGACAGATGTAGATAATAATAAAACAATACTTTTTATATGATTGTGGTAAGGTCGCTTCCATTTTTGTGTACTTGGTTGAAGCTCATACACCTACGTATTTGGTTCACTGTATTATACCCATTGGTGAACGATTATTTACGGAATTTGAATGTAAGACCTTTAAATAGCAAGGGAAGGCAATTATACAATGAACCACCACTGGCATTTAACAGTTCATTACTTATAATAAACGGTATTATTAAACATAGCTCCCTAGAAACAGAACCGATGTTAATTAATACTCCGAGGGCTTCGCGGAAAGTGCGCAGTTTCCCGTTTCACCTCAATTGACATGATGTTATGGGGTTGTACGGGCGCCCCCGTGTAACGGCCGGAAACGGAAGCTGTCCACGTGAAATTATTCAATTTCTGATAGTAGGGTTGTCGAGTTTGGTTGTTATTATTCGACTTCAGAGTATTTAGTTATGGAATGTTTTCATCAAAATGAAATTTGATATTGGTGCAGCACTTGTATTGCCACAAGACTACATTTAAAGTAAATTTTACAGCACGAATAATATTACAGTTTTCCTCATACACTAAAGCCTATTTTAGTTTAATACTGGTGAATTTGCATGCAAACTTCTACCTCATAAAGATGGAATTTTTAACCGACTTTATTCCCACCGATCTTCGGCTCTAAGTCTCTTAATGTTGTGAAGTTGCTAAGACCTAAAACATTTATCAATGGTACCCAGAATAAGACTAGTTTAATGACTTCATGTTGACAATGTCTACACTTGTCACATTTTAGCTACCATTGATAAAAGATTCGCCGTTATCATGGCTGAAAAAGTTATAGCGACTCTACGAGTGATAGAGACTTGGGGATCTGCATAGTGTCAAAATTCGTAGATCAGTTTGTCGCTCTTATACCTACCTCAGTCAAACAATACCTTGCAATAGAATTGGGCAGCCCTAGTCCTATTAGCCACACCCTATTCGTCGTATAACGTTGGCGTCGCGTCGGTACTCCCAGCCTAACATCATCAATGTCTACCCAGAATAATTCAATTTCTATCCTACCTTCACCTATCTTCGGAATTTTGAAAGGAAAAAATGTGGGAACTCATGGGTTTGGTACCTACCTAATTTATACTTAGGTGTCGGTGTGATTAGGTAGGTACACTTAGAGAATATAACAATTAAAGGCGGGAATGTTGCGACCCTGTATTTTATTTTAATGGCCCGGTACCGGATCACGACCCGGCTATTGGGAAACGCTGCATTGTAGCACAGCATACCATAGTACCTACCACGAGTAAAACATTAACTAACAAACATGCCAAACATCTGACAATCAGTTTTTTTTTTTAATTGTTGTTCCGGCACTTGCTCTATGGCTCACGTGTGTCGGTGGCGTTATCTAATCATGCTTGTTTCGAATGAAATTCCAGGAGCAATCGGACGGGTCTACCACTCCACGCACGGACAGGTCCGGAGGTCACTCGCCCGCTGCTAACGAAGGTAATCCGTCGATAGCTTTGTTAATCCACAGCTTTGAACTTTCCGATTGAAATTTGGCTCCTTCTGCCCGCCCGGCTTGGTGTTATATTTAAGTAAGAATAAGTAAGTAATATTTTAGAAGCCTCAGGCAGTTTGTTTAGGTACCTAGATACTGTGTCTGTTGGTTCGGTTATGAGTCTATTCATATCATATCAAGCCTTGGCTGTCCCCCTGCAGGGCAAAGGCCTCTCCTCCCTTTTTCCACTTGTTGCGGTCCATAGCCAACCGGGGCCACTCCGGTAAGTGAGAGTCTAGCTCATCCTGCCATCTCTTTTTGGGCCTGCCGCGTTGCCGTTTCCCGTGGTTGGGGAGCCATTGCGTGGTTAAATTTGCCCAAAGCGTGATTAATGAGTCTATTAGTATAGCTTTTTAAAAACATAATTTAATATTCACAATTGGACATGAGGAAACTGTCTTGTTTGGAAGATGAATTGAATTGAGATTGATGACGAAATGGATTGGGCGAATGGGACACTGTCTTGGAAATGCTGATTAGGCGGAAAATGGTACCTACTTCTTCCTTTTTTTACGAATTGAATGAAATTTTAATTGAATAAGATGGCTGCACCTTCGATTAGCAGGTATTCTGTCAATGTCAAGTAATTAATAGAAAGGATTTCAAAGCATGGCATTCTGTTTCCCCTCAGGAGTGGAGCACCACAGCGAGAGGTGATGGTCGGCGTCCACGCTGCTGGACCGTCTGGCGCAGCGAGGGTTCGCTGCTGACACTAGACTGGCATTACCGCCGACAGGTGTGGTTACTTATTGTAACTAATAATAGGTATAATTCTAGACAAAGGTACAATTCTGCCGACTTGTGTCTATTATATAACTAGTTAAAAAATCTATTAAAACATAACATGTATAATAATAACACACGCAACGTTGCCTGACATCTATTGGAGTGAAGCATAAACTAAAAATCTTTTTTCACTATTCGATACTAGAGGGCGCTGCACGATGATTTTTTTAGATTGATGTATATTTATTGTACTTGCATGTGCATCCTATTTTGAAATGAAAGAAATTTAATGGAATAAGATGAGGAATGGCTCCACCTGCGATTAGCGGGTATTGCAGCCAGTGTCAAGGAAACCATCGTGAGGAAACCTGCACGCCTATAGAAGGGCGTGTGAAGTTCACCAACCCGCACTGGGCCAGCGTGGTGGACTATGGCCCAAATCTCCCTCGTATTGAGGGGGAATGTGCCTGGTATAATGGCAATAGGCTCGCCCCCTATTACATGGGGACCAAAATACATCGGCGAAGTGTAGGCGCTCTACAGTACACCTCTGCCTACACATACATATAATATAATATAATACCTACAAACCATTTATCCACCAGTTTCCATATTGCAGGTTGCGCTCGTTACCGGGAGCTGTGTTACCGCGCGGCGCACGCGCACATGCCGGACGACGCGCACGTGTCGCCCAGCGCGTGCGTCTGCGCCAACTGCGCCGCACGCAGGATGTCCGCCGACGCACCATGAGATACGGCCGCAGTGCGACCTACGGTTGCGCTCACTAGGCCAATACCGGCACTGCTAGACTTAGTGAAGAAGTAATTTTGATGCTTAAACTTACGTTCGGTATCGCAGACCCAGACACCTCAAATAAATTCTCATTGATTTGATAAATCTCTTTCCTTGTCAGTTATGTTATCCTAGTACTTAAGTATTTCAATTGAATAAAAAGTTTTGCATTCTCGCCTTTGAACATAGTTTAATCAATCTCTTCCATATTCAAGATGTACTTAAATTTAATTGTCTCCTATAGTTGTTCAATTGAATATATTTAATAAAGCTTATGTGCACCTAATGTTCACGCATCTCTCGTACCTATTTGATGTATTATGCTTAAAGTTAAGGGGAACAAATTTAGTCAATTCCAAATAGTGTTGCTAAAGGCTCAAGGTTTTTAGGCAACTCTAATTACAAATGTCTATTACAGTAGCCCGAACTATACAGTACCGTCCGTTACTGATGGAATAGGATGTTCTTTATCCACTTGGCTTCTATCAAAAAAGAAAGATGCCTTCAAGGATAGCCATCTGATAGTTATTTGCCTATATAAACGTTATGCTAAGATTGCTTGCATAGTTTAGGCGTAGATCACTGACCAAGTAGCGCGAAAGAACTTCGAAATTTGCTATTGTTAGACGCACCAGGATCGCCCTAGTCTATCTAAGCGTCTCGCTTAGTCTGGCACCATACATTTGGCGTGAGCAGTCTGGCAATATTATGATAATAAATGAAAGTGTGACTTTACTGCTCGCTTCTACGTCGCCATTGCAATAGTTCATTAACTCGCCGCTAGAGGCGCTGTACGAGCTCACAAACTAATTTTGACTTAAAGAAGCAGTAAGGTCATTTTCAGTCACCAGCTTAATTCAATTCAAATAGAATACCTCTTTTCGTCCTTTGCTACCCTAGTGCCTTACCTGAACCACTTTCCATCACCTATAATGAAAATTAAGATTTCGCACTTTATGTAAATATTTACCAAAATATATGCACATCCTGTCACTTTTATAATTAATGAATGCATGAATCAATGCAATCTGACTGTCCATTAAGTGTAAAATTCAAATTTCTAGCATAAACCCTGTCGTAATGAAATAATGTTATCATTAAATTTACACAATTTATTTAGACGATTCGCTACATTAGAATTTTCCGTAACACTAGTAATATTATTATAATAATAACACGTTTTTTATATAAAAAAATCTAAGCCAAAATAGGTTTACTTAGATGTAATATTGTGTAGGTGGCTAAATTAACTCTATGGTCCAGAGTAAAGGAATGCTAATTAACTATAATTAAAACTCATGTGTGCTAAATGTATTGTCTAACCTCTTAATTTTAATGCCTAATATTAAAAATATTAGATATATCTAGATGTAATTTCTAAATTATAACGTCTGACCTAATATTTGTTCGTGTGGAAACTTTTAAACGATTTATTATTAATAATAATGTACACTAAACTATACTTTATATTACATCGTTAAAAATTATAAACATTAATTTTAATTACATACATTTAACTTCTGATCTATGTTCGATTGTACTTACCCGATGTCATTTAAATTGTATTAGTACATAATTTAATATTATTAACAAGGCCTACCTACTTGCGTTATAAAATGTAATTTAAAATGATTCAAAAATTAAAAAAAAAAGGTTATTATAAAAATCGCACCGTCTATTAATCGTAATACCTGTAATCGAGTTAGGAAATAGATTAGTTAAACTGAGTGAGGGTTCGACTAGCCAGTCTTGTGATCGAATTTAAAATAAAACTTAAAATTATCAGTATTTTTATTTAGCTAAACAAAAATACACGTGTCAAGTGAGAACATTGTAAACAAACATAACTGAAATGTTTCAGGGGGCATATTTTGCATGACCAACAATAATGTCGACCATGCGAGAATTGCCCCCCAGGGGTCGCTCGTGTAAAAGCGATGGTGGCGACAATACGCCGCGTACCTATTCACTTACAGAATTTTGTAACATGTTTGCATCCCACTAACTAGAATACATAATATGCCATGTATTACTTCTTAGATAGGACAAGAAAGATTTAACCTCAAAGTACATGCCTCTAATGTTCATTCTTTACACAAACGCCAACCACCGATGGTAAGTACTTATGACATTATACTGCAAACCTGGGGGCAATTCCTTCATGATTGACATTATCGCTAATTTGACATATGTCGAAGTTTTGTCGTTTTGTTTCGACATGTGTCGAATTAGACATAATGTCGATTATGCGAGAATTGCCCGCTGTCTAATACCACGGATGTATACTACCAATTTTAAATAACATTCTAAGAGTAACATCAAATTTATATATAAAATACGCTCGAAAATTTGCTCAATGCTTTGTCTGTCAATAAGCCAAATGTTTTAATTTTACAACTAATCTTCATATAAACACAAAAAAACATTGTCTCCTTTCTCATACATTCCGCATAAGCGAAGGACATCAACACTCTTAGTCCAGGGCCCCGATTTGCGTGCGAT
Source organism: Ptilodon capucinus (assembly GCA_914767695.1). Lineage (NCBI taxonomy): Eukaryota > Metazoa > Arthropoda > Insecta > Lepidoptera > Notodontidae > Ptilodon > Ptilodon capucinus. The sequence continues at coordinate 10,169,310 of OU611823.1, read as the reverse complement.
CGAGATTCATCTCAATGCGAGATATCTCGAAACGAAACGTCAAATCGTATGTATTTTTTTTCATTTGTTTCGAGATATCTCGAATAGAGATGAATCTCGATCGCACGCAAATCGGGGCCCAGTTCACTTTAGTTAGGTGGTAACAATCATTTGCAGTATTACGTCACAAGCAAGATCAATGATTTATTGTCGCAAGTTCATTGCCCTTTCGTTTAAACATGATTTATTAAACTATATAATATGTGTGCAAATATATTAAACAGTCGCAGCCTAGATAATAAATTTCAACCATACAGTATGGTTACCCTAACTATTAGTAAAATATTAGAAAAATAAGTCAATTTAAGTATCTATGTAACAGTGGAAATATTAATTGGTACAGTCTGCGGTGGTATATGTTACAGTCGTGTCCAAAAGTCATATGTCTGCATCGGCCTGAGATACTTGTGTCAAACCATTTTGGTCGTGACTGTATTCCTAAACAAAACTATTCACCATTTTAAATGGTCACAATTTCATTAAAACTATTACGTTACTGATGTTCTAAAATTAAATAAATCAGATACAGAGTAGTAAAACGATTTCCCATTAACTAGCGAGAAGGATAGACTAAGAATTAATTATAAAATTGCATCAAATCTTAACCTTACTCTTCAACCACAAAATTACAGAATTCGGGAGCTGCATTACATTAAAAAGTCGCCGTGACGCTCACCCTTCAACAGATACTTTCAACATACGGATATTAAACAAGAATTTTTTCACATAAAAAAAATCTATCACTGGAACGAAAAATCTATTTGTTCCACGCTACACAAAATACGGTACCTCTAAAAGAAAAGAAAAAACTATTCTACCTTATCCCGGAGACAAATCTATAAGGAATGAATTTGTAATATCAGACTTTTCTTATCCTAAGAATAACTCTATGGAGCGTTCCGCTCTACGAATGTCTGATTATTAGTCCTTCAATAGATATAATATTATCACGTCATGTATACGATATCAAAAAATCTAATTCGAATAATAGCAACCACTCCCTATAGACTGATCCCCGATTAAAAAAAAAAAAACAATTTACAAACTCAATGATTGCGTTCGTAGAAAAAGAGAATAATATTTTACAAGTAAAATTAACAACAATGTTTGATAACGTACGAAGCTATAGTTTCCGAGACTATTATAAGAACACGACATCTAGTGACGACCAGATTAAACTAAATCGCTGAAGAGTATAACGCGGTTCAACTACGAGGATAATAATCCTAAATGCCTTACTGATATAAAATACTCCAAACCTCATCGGGGTATTGCGTATCTCGCTTCGTAGACTAACAAACATTGTCGTGTAGCGTAACCGGGTTACCAGGGTGTCATAAATCTCGTGGAGTTCATTGGTTAACGCCTATAGGGATGGTACGATGATGCGGAGGCGGTGCCCCCTGACGAAGAGCCGTGATAACTGCGTTTCGATGATCGTTGGTAGCCGTCCCCGGAACCACCGGTGTACTCATAGTCATCACCTGTGCGTATACAGATACACGTTGATATTTGAACATTGAAAAATATATTTTACAGCAACGATTGAAAGCATTTCTAATAATGTCATTAATTACTGTTTTTTTTTTAATATAATAAAAATGGAACTTACCGCACCACGCACCAAAATCCACTCACCATATAGATAATGTTATGTGATTCTAACCTACGATTGGGGTACATAATAATTACACATTTCTATCAAAATATCAATAATATTGAGTCATTCAATATTATTGATGGATTGATGGCATATCATAATTTTATATATCCCAATCTTAACATTCCTACACCGACTTTGGGTATCTATACTATCTAGCAATTAGTTAATATACATTAGTAGGTACCATTGATACTACGATTCCCATTACCACATTCCTATAATAGCTAATCCTAATTACAATAATTTCGTAATACAATAAACTAAAAATCATAAAGATTCAAAACACTGCTAAATTTATACGCGCTCCTAATTTAGTATACTATAATTAATTTTAGTTTACGCGCCGACTTTAATATCTAACTAATAGAACGGGTACTAGGAATACATGAACGTGAGGATACTCTGATGCACGTACTACACGACTCAAGCTACATAATGTGGGAAATCAACCTGATACGGACGCCGAGATGTCAGACACGTTACAGAACGACGGCTGTGGCGACACCATGCCGCCGCAGTAAATCATTGGGACCTGTCGAATTCTATGTTGAGATACGTAGACGAAGAGACATTTCATTCTAATCTACCCTAAACGGGCGTCAAAACAAATAATAATCCGACCATCTGTACTAGGGAAACATAAGCTATTAGACAGCTACCTCCAAATTGTTTGATTTATTTGATAAATCAATGCTGATTTGAAACCTTTTTTGAGGCATTTAGAGAAAAGTATATGTTTAACCTACCAAACCGAATCACTACCAAAAGAGTGACGGAGCTATAAGAGAAAGTAAGGCGATAGAAAGACCTATATTTTCACTAATCGCTGTCTTTCTCTGTCTGGTAGTTGAACGGTTAGCGTATTATAACTAGTGTTTATAACAGAATGGTACCAGGAAATTATGAACCTGAGGAGGCGTCGCTATGGCTTCACTCATCTGTGGCACATGGACGTACTTGGGACTGCCAGCATTACTGCCCACGCCGTCTCCCTCTGCCGTACATAACTACTCTTTACTATGCCAAATTGTATATCAAAAGTAGTGTATTATGATAATAATCTTTTAATGCAGATAAATAAGATTGAACTCAACTAAGTTATTGTTATTCTATCAGAAGATACATTTAATATTACTTGATTAAGTGTATAGTGCAATCATACCATACCGTGGTCGTGTTGTTAGAAAGTGGTACAATGTAAAAATAATAAATAAATGATAATAAATATTATATTGGAAACATTTATACTGTTTAGTTTGTTCTCTGTATATTGTGTTATTTTATTATCGCGATTTGTGTAAGTCTATTATTAATGTTTAATCGTTAATAAAAAAAAATATAAAAACAAAAATTATGATGCTTATAAAACCAATCTCGGGGCACTCGTGGTGTATTAACTCTGTGGGAGCGGGGGGATGTGACGATCATTAAAAATGCCATTGTTATTTTGAAATTTTTGATTTCTTTTAATTATCTACGTTTTATAATGTCCTTAAAGTAGATATATATTTTCATCATAAGATATCTCAAATATTTGCAGTGGTAATATTAATATTTTTATTAATCAACCAGTAGTATTACTTAATCCATTAATAGAAGAAGCTTAATAATAGGAAACTACGACAAAACTGTTTATTTTTCCAGTACATTATAAACTACATACTTATGTTACCAGTTAAATCTAACACTAAATATATACCCAAAATACCTAATATGAATAATGCATAATTTCTACTCCGAAAGACCTCAGTGTTATGTAGTGTGGTAGCACTTATTACATTAATTAAATCATCGCGTACAAGCTTCTCGTCTTACTTTAGTGCTTCGATTAAAATTAATAATTAAAACCGTAATTAACTAATTATCATTAGGTAATCTTCGTAAAAAAGAAACAACAAGGACGCACGTTATAAGTCTATCATAATTTTCCTTTTTATACCAACGTAAAGTTATGAGCGGCGCGCGCGCTCGTTAGGGCTAAGTATAGTAGTTTACACATTACAAGATTACAACAAATCTAGATAATAGTCTTAAAATTGTAACATGCTTAGAGTGTGGCAGGGCCGTGGTCGCGGCCGCGGTCGCCGCTTCACGTCCATTACATTTAAGGAAATTAATACAAGTGTGTATAAATACAGGCCCGTCCCGCACTGGGGCGGCGTAAATTAAAACTTATATAGGTACTGTTTGTTGGTAAACATTACTTTATTATATTGTACATCAGTCGATACTTTACCTAACAATTTTGTTATCTAATCGATCGAGAATTATGTACTTTTTATTCACTATAAAGAAGAAGAAGAAAAAAAAAATTGTTTAAAAAATAATCAACATCAATTTGTTTTTTATTAAAACAGAAATAAATAACAACTTGCCCTAGGTTTTATAATAATTAATGTTATAATTAACTGTAAAGCCCGTGCGATTTATTTTTGGGATCAATATAATTACATTATATTAAATTCTAGTAAGTATAAATATGAGGTTTTACATTTAATAATACCTGCATTGATTTTAAAATAAGTTTCGAAAAGACTATAGTTAAGACGGTGCGCCCGGCGGCGTCGTCTGCCATACATTTAAATGCAAATGATTTAGTTTTTTTTTTTTTTAAATATAAGACGAGTAGAAAATGAACTTAAAAATGAGTCGATTGCTAATCTAACTTTAACACTAAGGGTCTTGTATAATTAGTCAATTACGATAATAAGTTTTATTATAAGGGCGGCGCGCGGCTCGCCCGCCCGCGCCCGCGCACCGCCCGGCTGCTAAGTTAGTTATCATTATACCAAAATACACTTTTACACAAAACATGTTTCCTTTATATACTACTGAATAAACATACACATATAAAAACCGCGTACACTATAATATAAAGTAATACAAACAAGTGTCGAAATGTTATCTACGCATCAGTACTACAGTTAAGCCATGATTAAAATATTATTTCATAAACATTACTTTTAAGATACAGATGTAATCTTATGTCGATATTACTCAGTGTAATATTAAAAATGCAAGTGATGAGACACTCACGGTTCGTGCGTGTTGCGCGCAGAGGGCCCCCAGCCGGCTGGAGGGCCGGCCGTGTTGTGTGTGAGAGTCGTAGCATCGCGAGTTGCGGGTGGTAGCTCCGCGCGTTGCGGGCGGTAGTTGGTAGGAAGGTGTCGCCGCGGTAGAGGCGGCGGGCGCGGGCCGCGCGCCCTCGTGACATCCACATTTGACAAACGAGCCTCTAACGAGTCTTACCGTATTTGTATTTTGCTAACTATTTTAATTAATAAATTCATCCAATATTTAATGCTCCTCTCCTATATAATAATAATTAAAACCCATATAAATAGTCTCAATTGATTTTTTCACAATAATTTGCACTAAGTTTAATGTTGAGTAAATCTAAAATTTCTAATACATATTATACTTTTATTTAAATAAATTATATTCTTTATGTTAATAAGAAGATTGCCACGTTGGTTCATTACAAACTAAGTTCTCAATTGTTCCGAGTGTTTGTGGTTGCCGGGGCCGAACCCGTGAACACCTTAGTAATAGCTAACCGTTATCACTGAAATTAACATAATTATAAATCATCTCTATATTCACTTAACGTTTTTTTGTAAGGCATCCTTTCCTAATATTAAAACAGGTGTGAACAATTTAGTTCGTATCATCGGTGGTTGTACATTAAACCTACTGTAAGTATTATAGTAATCCGAGGGATGGAACATAATAAGCGAGTCGCACGCGCCGGCCGCGACGGACGCGGCGGCGGTGAGCGGGGGACGAACCAGGAATGAATCGAGACAAATAAACCTAACTAACATAGGAACGAAGAGTAACCAAGCGGGTAGACTACACGTAACCTAGTGGGCAGTCGGGCACCGAAGTCTAATATTATTTCATTAAATATTGTTATAAAGGTACGAGTTTCACTTCCCTACATACTGATCGTGTCTCAGTCGAGTCTGTTTATATAATAATAGCTATAAGAAACGTACGCGCGTTAACTATGAACATCACAATGTAAAGGCATTTACTTTCACTATGTTTTATCGTTTAAATTTGGGACACCGCACCCCTCGCCGCGGACCGCTAGTCACTTATAAAATGTGCTTACACCTCACAATAATCCTCAATAGATAAATTATACTTTACTTATGGAGCGATCTTAAATAACCCTATTCTAAACGATCAAATTATGCATTCAATGTAATCATCAACAATTCGTCTATTCAAAACATTTATTAACAAATCTTATCGATCGCGGGCGGCCGCGGTTTTATTATTTAACTTAAAGGAACGACCCCCGGGCGGCGGTCAATCAGTAGTTCGTAAACTCTAAGATAATTACAACAAATAATGGTCTAGACGCGGCTGAGCGATGCGCCCGCGCCTCCCCGGCCCCGGTTCATTAGCTTAGCTTAACACTAAAATTTTAATCAGTCGATCGGTCAAACGATTGAGCGATATAGTACAGTAAAGGACTAACATTAAATTTAATCTAACAATGTTATTTTAAATTATAACTCACTTTGTAACAGGGCAGGGGGGGCGCGGTGCGTGCGCCCGCGCCGCCGTCGGTACGACTATGATACGACTAACATACGGCCGTGGCGGCCTACGAAACCCCCTATACAGTTTTAAAAATATTTGGCAATCACATAAATTAAAACTTTAAAACTATGTGACGAGAGAATCGATTAAAATTATGCTTTACACACAAGTAAGTATATATATGTACAAATATGCGTGTCCGCGGGAGGGGTGCGCGCGCGCAGCGGCGGCGGCGAGCCGGCCATCTATATCCTAAATGCTTGAGCTTCATTTCTTAACATACGACAATATTCGTTTGCTCGTTAACAATTTGGCAGGTAATTTTAATTCATTAAAGTATAAATCCCATATTATTATTTATTAGTATCAACTTAAAAACTGCGATAAAAAACTAAAATGCATATAAGAGAAAACAAATTAAAATTATGAATATTTATACAGAATTGTTCCCTTTTTATAAATGGGAATCATTTAAAAATATTAAAAATCACGTTCAGTCACTATGTTTTGTTAAATATTAACATATAATTATTTCATTACATGCCTACCGTTTACCTAAGTCTAGTGGGTGGTAAATAACCAAAATTCTAACATTAAACATACATACCGATATATATACCAAATATTTATACAAGTTATTAGCTTAAGTTAAGTTTCTTTTAGGTCACTTTCCCTAAATTGGCCTTGTTAAACAGTGTTTGTCAAATGTGCGCCACGCGGGCGGGCGGCGGCGCGGGCGGGCGGGCGGCCGCCGCCTCCACTGGTACGAATCCTACTACTACACCGGTAGCGAGATCCCATCGAACAGTACACGATATATCATTAAAAGAAATCACTTTAAAAGAATCGAAAGGGACAAAAAATAATTAAAAATTCGAATAGTTTAAAGTAAAAAATAAATCTTCCACGAAAAAAACCCACATCCAAATAGTTACATTGAAAAGCATAAAAAGAAGAAAAGTTAATCAAAAAATTGCGTACATTTCGTTGTACGCTTGCGAATTACAGCGTCATTCAGCTTTAGAAGAGGTGTCGCGAAATCTTCCGGGCGAGTCGACGGAACCCACCGAGGAGATATCTCCAAATCGAATTATAATATCATTCGTAAACAGCGTTCAGAGACGGCCGAGTGGCAAAGTGTGGGTTGATACCTTATCAAAATAGTAGACAAAGAGTTAACATCTAAATAGTTCGAATATTTTTATTTTAAGTATTAAAAATTAACGCTAACTTACGCGTGTGGGTTTGTGTTGATGCAGTCGTCGGTGACTAACATGAACGCCTAACGATGTTATAACATTAATTGTTGCATTGTACAAGTCTAACGTACGTGTTATTCGTAATTTAAAAAAAAAACAACTGCTTATTTAATTTCGTTCTCTAATTAGGAGTACTTATTTATATTATCGCGTATGGTTTTTTTGTTGGGTGGGGCAATCTACGTAAGCTAAACGTTTACTCGTTATTATATCGATCGATTTTAAATCGACATGGCAACAGTGTGATGTGAGCGCCATTCTCGAACGCACTCAAGTCGGGGTGGGCCATCGTACAGGTCAAGCTAAAATTCTACAACTACAATATTATGGAAAACGTATTCCCGCAGACGCATCAGGGATAGTCATGCAAGGTCCAAGTGCGTACAAGATGGCGGATCCTAACTGTCGCAGCGGAACTAAGGAGCACACTCCACCTACCTCTACGTACCTCAAGCTACGTGTATAGACTGCAGCGTCGCCAGATATGCCTAACCTGTTTCTTTCTCAAGTCCGCTAGGTGTCGGTAGCGTTTCGTCAGTGTGGTGTAGGTGTTGGGACATGTGTCGGGGCGTGGTGGCGCGCGTGTCGGTGTGTGTAGGTAGGTGTGTGTCGGTATCTACGCGGCGGGCCACTCCTTGTTAAACTCGTTGGCGTTGAAGTGTTTGGGCGCGTGGTGCGGATGGGGGTGCACACCTGGCGGCTGTGCGGCGGGCTGCGAGCCGTGGTACTCCGCGCCGGCCCCGTACGCGCGGGACGCTCCGCCGCCGTACGACGAGCCCTACCATACCCGCACACGTTAACCCACAGTCACGTATACAGGGGCGCCAGTGCCGGCGGTGACCAACCCCGCACATTCTCGTAAGAGGCAAACTAATCAACGATCGCACTAACGCGCACCTCTCTAGCAGTATCGCCTCAATATTACTCTATAGCTTGATGACAGTTCGTGAAGTACAAAAACTGTCAAATCAAAGTAATATCAATGCAATAATACCACAAGAGGCGGTGGTATACGTCCAGGGCCGTACTATGAACCGTTAAACCTTGAAACTAGTAGACAATAATTATTTATTATTTAGTTAACGTAGAGAATAGATATAAACACGGAAAGTTTTGTCTCTGCCTAGATTGCCAGAATGGAAACACAAGAGTAAATTAGGTAAGGAAATTCGAAAAACAAATACGGGGAGTTTATAATACGACCCTAGATTATATGCAAAGGTCTGAATTTAACGCGGAATATTCTTAAGCTACTATGCGAACTGGTCGTCTCGATAAGTTATGATATTGATGAGAACGTTGGTCACCGTCTGCACAGATCCCCCGTGAAGCCACTGCACCTACACAGCGCGACGCGTCGGGCGGAAGCCTCCCGCGTGCGTACTTCATCTCGGTCTCTACATGCTCTACTCGGTACAAAAATATAGCTCCGTCGAGGCTAACTGTGACGAGGCTTCTGCCTCGAGGCGTCCGGCCGGTCGCAGGGCATGAGAATGATGCTACGGTTCAATTATAATAGATTATTTTATTCGTGGTAAACGTATATTACTACCGCATTCAAGAATGCCCCGCGACACGTGTGTCTTGTATAACATAATTTCGTAAATAATGTACTCTGGGGATTACATTTAACAGAATAAGACGATATCTCATCTCTGAACACTTAAAGTACACTCTTAATATTATTTTTTATCGTTAAAATTATATATTTAATGAACCTGTAACAATACGAGAAAATCCAAATTTTACTAATTTGTACTTTAAATGCCAATTTACATGTTTTGAGGTGACACAATGGTGTTGGGTCACCTCGCACGGCTACAAAATGCAATATTACGAATAGGGGAACTAAGGGTAAGCATATAATATCTAGTGTGCGGTGCGATGCCTTATTGATGAGCGCGCGTAATCGTCGCAACGAGCGAACCGTCCATAGTGACAAATCCCCGAGTGTTTCGCGACATTCCCTCATCCGATACCCGCCCTTATCTCTAATTGTCTTTCGGGATGAGCCACTCTTGTGGGCCCTGATCGACCAACTGGAAAAGAAGAACATGACGATAAAGTCCCGCTCGCCACAATCGACTGAATCGTTTAGCAGGTTTATGTAAGTAGCTCAGCGCGTGAAGATGGACCGGGCGAAAGCGTGTGACTATCCCCAAGGGCGAGATGAAAGGTTAGGCGAGTGGGGAGGGGGAGGGGGAGCCGGGAGGAGGCCGGTGATGAGAGACCTTCAGCGAAACTCGATAACAACACTAATCTTCTTGATTTTTCACTATGGATAGCGGTGCGACTCGGCCCGCTCGTACGCAATGTACCGCAGCATAGCACGTCAAAATCAAAAAGACATCGCACATTGATCTCGCCACTGGAACATGCAGACCAGAAGGTCTTGGGCGACCCGCGCAATGTCATCATATAAATCTGTCGACGAACGGCACGATTTGGCTTCCACGTGAGATTACGACCATATTTGACGTCGCTGCGTTAACGCGACAACTGTATTACGAACTCGAACCCCTAGCGGCAAGTCAATGAACTATGAGCGTCACACAATCTTGCGTTAACGCGACGCGTTACGTCTAAAATAATGCTAAAGTCGCACTCCACCTCGAATATCCGCAGGTCCAGTGTCACTTTTCCACACTTTCAAACGTCACCACCACGTTAGCGTCAAATTGCATGGACACTGTTGATTGGATTTTCGAACAAGGGCGGCGACGTCAAAATATAGTAGCGAAGTGACACTTAGCATGCGGTCGGGGGTCTACTAATTGTCAATACGCAATTGAAAGTCGTCGAAATCGTGCCGTTCGTAGACAGCTCAGCAAGCATCGGAACACAACACACGGATGCAGGTGGAGGGGGCCAACTAATGTCTCTAAAATATATAATCATGCAGCATCTCAGCCGCTACCCTCTCATAGTAAGGGGGGCAAGGTTTTCGCTGAATATCACTCAGTCACCATTGTACACTCGACTTTCACACAAAAATCGCAATCATATAGCAAGTACAACCAAATCGGATTATGACCTCCAAATTTATATTTCCGATCCTTTTAAACTGGTATTGTAGACTATATTTGAAGGGCGCGGGCAAATAACAGGGAATGTCACAAATTTTAATATATTTTTTTTATAGAATCATACCTTTGTCTATGGTATTTTGAATCCTAATCAGCAATCTGACAGATGGCGCCAAAAATGCAGTTTTGTTTATGGCCAAAACAAAAAGAACTGGGAATGTCCATGAGAACATAGTTATTGCATGCATTGATGGCAATAAAAATAATATACTTTTAAACTTTCAAATTGGTTTTTTCTCAAAATTCATTAATTAGGACATTCCCTGTTATTTGCCAGTGTCCTTCATTTTAACTAAACAAGTGGTTTATAGATTTAAACGTTGTATAAATTTGAAGGTGAAACTATCACCAATGTAGCACTCGTTTCGTTCACCCATTCAGTCTCAATTCACACATATTCCGAGTATATACATATTATGAAGGAGGTTGCGGGAAAAATCATACGAGGGATCATCAAGCGAAGGATTGATAAGTATGGATAGTGGATGGGAGGGATGCAAGCCCCGATGTGATGAGCAAACTATACAAATTCAACTTAGCTGTACTTTTTTAAAAAACAATAATTATATATGATTGATTATATATAAAATAGCACTGTGGACTGTTGAACGCAATATAAAAAAACGGGAATAAAAAAGAATGTTTGCAATTTCGATATTGGATGAATAATGCAAAAAGTAACCAAGCAGTAAAAGTAAAAAAAAATACATTCAACATCTTGAGAATCCCACAGTAGATGAAGTTTTTTTTTACCCGTTACTTCTCGATCCGGTTCGGTATTGTTAGCAGTAATAGCATTTCACACAGCGACCCACTGACACGGTACATTACAAAGATTTATTTGTTATTATAATGCCATTGTACTTCGTATTGTGGCGCTTGTTTTTACGGGCTCTTGTCGGCGCGGGTCGGATGCGATCGGATTTCCCAGTTAACGCAAATTATAGGCACACCTATTCCGACCCTTATTTAAATCAATGAAGTGTCAGCTGTATATCTTAGCTGATAGAGTTCCATTTTTATTGAGACGTGAACAGCGCTGGCCATGCAAATTGATTTTGTCAATTTTGAATGTACCTGATATGACATAAAGTTCACAATTGAATGCGTTTCTGTCGAGTTTGTTCTCCGAGGTATCCCCGTTTATAATGAGGAATCTACGGTTCACACGACCGCTTACAATGGAATATATGAACAATGCTATAAATGCATTAGTATGCGAAATATCTCAGTGACTATTGCGACATATGACTTTATTCATCCCGTATAATAAATCAGCGGAGATTAAGCATCTAGATGGAAGCCCGCATAAACAAGCACATAATCAAGGATTGCGACACGACGTATGCGCATATGGGTACGTAAAATACTATCGCTGGTGCAAGCCGAACTGAAAATGAGCTGAGAGAATACATTTCTATACGTTATTATTCATGACATATATTGTTAAAGTCGCATATAAGACAGCACATGCGACTATACGGCAAAAAACTTCATGGTATGATAAGTGACTAATAATTCATACTATGAGCGGAGCAATTAAAAAAAAATAATTAAATGCAGTTTGAGAACCAAAATCATTTTTTTTAACCGACTTCAAAAAGGAGGAGGTTCTCAATTCGACCCGTATGTTTTTTTTTTTTTAATACAATATTCGTAGCTGAATTGTTGGCTTTCGATCGGACATGACCTTACTTAACTTTATGAAAGATCAAAATAAAAATAAAACGTGAAAATCTAAATTATTGTTGAAATTAATGTCAAGTCGCTAATACGATAATAAAACTAAGGGATGAACGAATATCAAAGAAGTCGGGATCACGAATAAAAATGTATACTCTCATTGTTGACACCCTACGATAAGTAAGGAGAGGTATTCACAGCAAAAACCATACCAACACCGATGCTACGCGCGATGGTTGCATGCCAGTTATAAAGCGCAACAGACGCGGGACGACCGTAAAAGACGTGAATAAAACCTTTTTGTTTAAAAAACAAAAAAAAAATGCTTACTTGTTCATCTAGTCATAAACACATCCCTTATTGCCTTCATGTAGTGGACGAATCAAAACCATAACGATGTTATTGTAGAGAGAACAATTTTATTTAAATAAATTGTTTAGCGAAATAGTTATGTTTCGGTTGTGATTCGATTCAGAGATGTCGTAGGTAAAACGAAATAAACATTACGGGCGACATTGACGAATAGTTAAGCTTTACATCAGTTTTACGTATTAAATATATGCATATAAGATATTAAGCAAAAGAGGATTATTTCCAAGGCTAAATAGTACTTAGAAATATTCTGTACGTAATTACTGTTACTAACGGTTACTACTAGACAATGTCGCATAAACTTAAAACAAGATATTCTAGTCGATTCTTTCTTTTATATCGAGTAAGAGCTGTGATCGAATGTATATATGGAATTGAGGCTAGTTATAGATACTATGAATATTGATTTTAAAACTGGTTTAACAATATTCAAATTTAATATTTATATAACTTTTAGGTTTTTTAGAACTTGAATGGAACTAAAATGTCATAGCTGTACAAATTCCTAGTATACATTCGACGCGTCTTGTGACAAAGCGAACATAATAATCACGAACACACTCAATAAAGTGTCAACCACTATGAGATGCTACTTCACAAGCATAAGGTTCAATTTCCATGATTTTAATATTGAGACGTTACTCAAATATCAGTTTTGCATTGTCCCGAGATGGTATACTCTTGCAATAAGCAGCACTGAAATTTGAGTGATGTGTCTGAATCAGACGGTAGGTCACAACACAATGATTTGACAGTGATTGACCCATTATTGTATTTAAGTCTGTAGGTATGTCCTATTTTGTGTAACCTCGTCCGCACTAGGGACACAGTTGCATTAGAAGATGGAATTTCTATTAAGAAGATTTTTCTTCAGAACATATAGATGCTAGCTGCGATCTTTTAGGAGACAGGAACTGAGTCGGTAACGCGATTGATATGATAACTGTTCGTGTCATACTAAACACACTACATCAAACTAAGAACACAAACTCAAAATAGCACACGCAAGGGTCTGTAAAAGGCAACTCTGATTTAATTAAATGTTTGCGTTAGGTATAGCGACTTGTGTTAAAGTGCGGAAGAGGTTCGTCAGTGTCGGTCGAGGCGTGTGTGTCGGGTGTCGGGTGTCGGCTACATGTCGGCGACGTGGTGTACCTGGTCCTGCTGGTAGGCGGGCGGGTACTGCTGGTAGTTGGAGTAGTCAGCGGAGGAGGACTTGGAGAGCGCGGCGGAGGAGAGCGCGCCGGTGAGGGCGGGCGCCGCCCCGCCCGCGCCGCCGCCCGCCCCGCGCCCGTACATCTCGCCGCCCTCAGACAGCGGCACGTACGAACCTGCACCACACGCTCGCTCTCAATACCACACTCGATACATCAACATTATTGCGACCACTTTCTGGACGTCAACGCGAAAATTGTATAGGAAACTCATACCTCTAGTGACCAGTTAATTAACTACGATTCCAATACAATTTAGCGTTAACGCGTTCACGACTCAATGTCGAATATTAAAGTAATCAGTCTCAATAGTTTTTAAGTGACTCTCCGATCACAGATGTAGAGTCTGTTACACAAAACCTTCCTAGAAGTGATTGTAACTAAAATTAAATTGTGTTATTATTACTCTTGTGTCGGAATAAAAAACATGATAGTAATTTCAGCGTGCATTTTGTAAGGAACAGAACCTTTCTCATATCTGCATCATCAACTAGACTACCCACATGTGGGCCAAAAAACACAGTTTAAATATCCACATGTTGTCATACTTAGACCAGCATAGACCAGCGTCTAAATCCGCCATAACGACAAACTTAAGTGCACTCGGAAATGTCAAAAAATTACATCTCAGAATGAACTTAAATTCGCTCAGTTCAAATCGATTTATAATTACCAAACCCAAACTTCCACCGTATCAATAGCACAACAAGAAGATTGAATACAGTTTACCCGATTTGTGTATCTTGAAAACGATTATTTTCCATCACACCTACCTAACATTTTTTTCGACGTAATAACTAAAAACCGCGTGTATATTTTACACTATCACCTATAGACGTTGCGCAGGGGACAACTACCATAGTCGACTTTTTGGTACGTTAGAAGACTTGTAACAGTGTTAGGGAACAGATGGGAGGTTGAATGTTCCCCGTATTAAGGGTATGCCAGTAGTGAGTAAGGGGTTATTATTTACTCACCTGAGCCGGTCGAGTTTGAGTTCTGTGGCATGTTCCAGTTGGTCCAGCTGCCGCCGGCCGAAGCGCCCGCCGGCGCCGAGCTGTAGTTAGCTATACAAGTACAATACAAACATCGTTTTTACAAACAGCTCTTGGAATACGTCACTACACTCACTACTGTTACGGGTGTAGACAACACTAGCTTGGCTTGTTTTTAGATTATACTAAATGGCCGTGTTGTTAGATGAGGTGTGCGTAATTGAATTTTTTATTTCTGTATTTTTTCCATTTCTGGTTTGGGCTATCCCATATGGGTCTTGTTCCTATCTGGTTAGATAGCACTAACGTCGCCGTATTTGTTTAGTTAAGATGGGCTGATTTGACTTTATTAATTGCTGTAATTTTGCCGTGATGTTCAGTATCTTCCGAGCAAGTACCGCGTTTTGTTATTTAAAGTGCCCTAAAATTAGCCAGTCGTATCGTGTTATTGACGTGGCTTATCCGCATCAAGTATCTAGCCGATCTAGATTATATTTCAACGTTGCCGCATTCCTTTATATCAGATTGAACGCTGTAAGTAACTCTGCACTTTATGTTTAAGAGGTCCTAAACTTTGATAGAAAATTTGCGATTCTCTGAAGAGAAAACCTTTTGTTTAATGCTAAGAACATCACCTGCCGCGGCACCTATCTTTTGTGGTTTAACCTACTTGTACGTTCGATGGATTTTGTTTCATTAGTTTTCAAGATACACGCATCGGAGAAATTTAAAACGCTTAATTACTAACGAGTAATATACGTTTTCACATGCGAGATACATACTTTGCAAGGGAAGAAGGATGGGATGAAGGAAAGATATGGTGCTGATTATATAGGTACACAAACTAAACTTGACAAAATTGACTACCAAGTTAAAATAACACTATCACTTTTAGTATTATATGGACTTAATAAGTGAATAGGTCAATAGCTTATGTTAACTAAGAAGAGGTAAGAGCGTTGACTTTCTTTCATTGGCTGTCAAAAGAGTTGTATGTAAAATTTTGTTGGCACTAAAAATAAGTATATTGCTGTCCTGCTCATTGACGCAATGTATGAACCAAGAAAAGTATTTTAAGTAATGTCAAAGATAGTTAAGTCGTAGTTTGTGTACATAAAAATTGAAATAATTGAGAAGTAGAGTAGGGCTGCTGCATGCTGGTATCCTGGTGGTGTGACACGTACCGTAGCTGCCGTAGCCCTGGGCGGGCGGCTGCGTGTGCTGCGTGTAGTTGTTGGTGGCGGGCCAGGCGGGCGCGTGGGGCGGCGCCTGCGGGGCGGGCGGCGCGCCCCAGCCCTGGAAGTTGCCCGGCCCCGCGCCCGCGCCCGCCGCGCCGTACCCCGCGTACGACGTCTGGCCGGGCGACGTGCCCCAGCCCTGGTACCTGGACCCACATCATATTCTATCTTATACCCGCTGTACATAGCTTACTAAAGAACGTGTGCAAACGACAATTTGCGCAATCGTAGTAGTTTGTCGGGGCCCGCTTTGAAATTTACAAATTAAGATATGATGTGAGATGTGCGGCGTTTTTCGAAAAATATCACTACAATCAATGTAAGTAATAGGGAACTTAGATTTCCGGTTGAAAGATTAATATTTAACTTGTCAACTGATTGAAAGTTTTAATTAAAATTCCTTACCTCTGAAAATTCACATAAATTTAATTTGAAAACAAAATAACTATAGGAAATCTCATATTTGACTTAGCTTGAGCTGCAACCCAACTATAAAACAAACATACGGATCGAATTGGGAACCCCCACCTTTTAACTATTCTATATTACAGATCAACATGGAAAGATATCTGTAAATGGTACGCTAGAAGCAAATATCAGACTACTTACCCTTGCATGATGTTAGGCCCCGCCATTGGCATGTTGATAGGCGGCCCGCCCATCTGGCCGTTGTGGCCCTGGATCATGTTGATGGGCGCGGCGGTGGGCGGCCCCCACTGGCCGGCTTGCGGCGCGTCCCCGGGCGCGCTCATAGCGCCGCCACCCATGCCGCCACCACCGGACCCAAGCTTGCCGGACCCGTCGCGCGGCTCAGCACGCTTGATCTCCACCTACACGTATTGCATAATGATGATGGACCATCATCAGTCATCATTGATGACCAATGCCGCATTGAGCATATGCCTCTCGATATTCTGGAGATACCTATACAACCCTGACGTCATTTTTACTTGAATGTGTATTCAGAAAATAGTCGTAGACGAGTCAGAAAGCCACGTCCGCATTGGTGGGTCCATAGATTGATGTCCATCGTCCATATTATAACATGTGACATCCTACGTGCATCCGAGGGCACCTTTAAGTGGCAATGTCATTCTAAACTCGTTGACAATTGTGACTATCAGCTAACGTAGAATACTATCCAATTCTGACATAAACTGGTATTTGATTAGCTAGTTCAACTATGTGTTACTGTTTAGTTCCCATAATCGGTTGATTGAGGTATAGTAGAAGCCGACAATTATAGTGTAGCGACATCTATCTCGCCACATACGAACTAAATCCTGCATGGTCGGAGGATCCTCCCTGGCCAGACGGGTGTTGTGTCTGGTGGGCTACTGCCCGACGGATGTTGTCGGGTTCTTGTATATATGTGCAATCGCTCGGATCGCTTTAATATCGCGATGCAGGATTTAGTTCGTATGTGGCGAGATAGATGTCGCTACAATAGTAAAATTCCAACAGAAAATACTAAAAGGTCAATACGTTTCCAACTTTACATACATACCTACAGATTTGTACATAAATTCCATTGCAACCATATTTGAAACCAATCTAGATGTGACAAGAAAAAGTTGGAAAACTCGTTTAGCAACACGCATTTACTGAATATTCGTTTGCATTACGAAACATATATGTATATAAAAAGCAATTGGAAAACGGCCTGTATTTATATTGAATATACTGTTAAGGTTATTTATTTACATTAAACCTAAATTCAAAGAAAATTATAATACATGGGTAGAAAAATAAGAATAGGCGTGGCACAATACCTGTTTCCCGTTGAGGTTAATGAAGTGCTCCTGGGTGACCCTCTCCACGGAGATCTCGTCCTCGAACGACAGGAAACCGAAGCCTACAAACAATTCCTCATGTTGGATGCGATTCTATACCATCAGGTTCTAAAGCTAATTATATCTATACGCAATGTTTTAGAGACGACTGTGACTACTTTGCCTCATTCTCATATTAATTCAGATAGAGATGTTTTGCAACGATTGACGTACCAGGACATCATATCGTCGAAGAGCCTTTAGAGAACGTGAATTGTGTAAAAGCGAATTCTATTTCAATTTCGTTGATTCTAAATCTTAGATTTCTAAGATTTTTGCGGCAATTGACGTACCAGGGCAACATATAGTCAAAAGAACCTTTAGTAAACGTAATTGCGTAGAAAGAAGCGTATTCCATATAGATTATTGCATATAAATCTTATCATTTATAAGATTTGCAAAGTAATGGACTCCCAAGAGGTAATATAAAAAATTGTGCAACTTTTATGTACAATTTCAGAAAATTACAACCCTCCGAGAGTACAAACCAGTCGTAAACGGCTCGATAAAACCGCGGCGAAAAGGTGGCTGACACCTTTCACCGCGAACGAGACTGAGGTCATCTCGATCTGATTGCGTTAACGCTAGCTTCGGATTTAAAACTGACGTGGCCAAATGTTTAGATAAGACTATGTCAGTCGAAGGCCAGAATGAAAGAGAACTCAATGACTTGCGCGGGTGGTGGGAGTCTACGCCAAATTCCCATACACAATCTGTATGGAAAGGCATGTTGCTTTAGTATACGCAACGAGCGAATAGCAACAGTTTTACGGAGGCGGCAACACGGATTTAGAAAAGTATTATTTCTGCAAATTTTGGCGTAGAGCGACGTACGCGCGCACGTCACATTATAGCCGGCATGCGTACAATGTATCCTGTTTCTTTGAACGCACCTTATACACATAAAAACACACGCTCATGGTCTTTCCATGTATTTTTTTTCTATTTACATTACTCTTTCGTGGAAAACAACAATTTATAATACCGCCAATAGTACTTAAAAGTTCCGCAGTCTCTGTAAATATTTGCCTTTGTCGATATAATTTCGTGGCAAGGAACATCACTACTTTTTGTCTACTCACTTATTTCTTTTTTAAGGCAAATAGTGTCGCGAATCTTGTAGACTCGTCAGTCCATGGAGACAGCGAGTATATGCTAATCCGCTCGTTAATGTCCCACAAACATCTGAACGTACAGTCGGCAATGCGGCCGAATGCACTGCCTGGATGTGGATATGATTGACCTACTATATTTTAACGTCGTACTTGTCTGGTAACACAATGGTATTTCCTACAGTGAGTAGTCAAAGTAACCTACAAACATTTGCCAATATGATATAACCTAATTCCTATGTACTTCCAATTTTACAGGTGACTATCGCCATTTAGACCGTTTTTATGAAGAAAATGCTCACGAAGTAATGGAGAATGACATGTATGACTCACCTCTAGACTTCTTCTTCTCCTGGTCGTACATGATGACCACTTCCATGACCTTGCCATAGCGTCCAAAGAACACCCTCAGATCGGTCTCGGTGACGTTAGAAGGCAGTCCACCAAGGAACACCTTCGGATAGCCACCGCCGCGCTTCGGCTTCTGCAGGGTGCGAGGGTTGCACGGCTTCGGGTCGATGGTCCTGGTGACAATGACGTTGTATGGTCATATTGTGCAAAGGATTTCTCTTGCGGTTTATGGACTCTTGGTACTCTGTACAATATTTTTGTAAGTTTTAGCTGCACATTATTAGATGACAGGATTAAAACCATGAAAGAGACGAAAGAATCAGGCAGATGCTAGTCTTATTTCTTTGTATTGCTTCATCCTAATCTCGCACATTAGATAGCGTAAGTTCATGGCTTCTTACGGTTTATGAATTCCTGGTATTCTGTACAATTTGTTTTATTATTTATTGCCTTGTCATCTGTGTACGGTATAGTTGGGTGTACAACAGAGTGAGACAGCACTATATGCTTATACCGTAAGTTGTTAAAAACCCAAGGATTTCGTATTTCATATTAAATAGTTTGCTTTAATGATTCGGTAGGTTTAATTGTATTTAAGTGGAAGATTTATGACTGCGGTTGATTAGTTGCGTGTCATGATATTAAGAATTAAATTGATGAGTTACTACGCGATATTATCGCCCGAGTTCAACCGAATACGCCCATAACAAAGTAATTAAATCAGTGATAGTGATGACGTATCGTTACATAAACAATATTAACTATTTTGTTAAACAATTTATAGTAGCCACCACTTGCCCATCATCCAAGCTGGTTAGTAGTTGTAGCATGAGCGCAAAGACTAGACTTATGTCACAGAATATGTTGATTATATCCCTTTCTCTCGTATAAAATAAGACAGCGAGCGTGTACCCTTTGGGTACATCCATAACCCTATTCAGCAGTGTTAACTACACTCATGAGGGGCGGCCACCAATATTCACATAACAGAATATGCAAATTTTACATAGGACTCGAGTTATTACAAGTAATAGTTGGTCTAATTTCGATCGAATTTTTATACCATTCGGTTGTATACACGATAGTGATGCAAACATCAAAGTATTATTTCGGACTTCTGAAACATCTTGTATATGAATTTAAATAAGAAGTTAGAATTTCCATGACATCAGACAAAGCAATGGTTTTATAAAAACACTCGCTCGCAATAAATAAACCAGTTGTATTGATTATTTTTGCTTTGTATTATACTGGAATGGCATTTTATTGTGTATTTTTTTATTCATTGACAATAAGGTGAACATAAAAGTGTTGAACATAAAATCTACATAAGAGGTGTGCGCAAAATTACGTGCGACTCTGTACTCAGTAAAATCCTACTAATATTATAAATGTGAAAGTTTGTGAGGATAGATGGATGTTTTGTTACTCTTTCACGCAAAAACAACTAAACATATTTTGATGAAACTTTACAGTATTATTATTTGTGCATCAGAATAACATATGGGCTATACTTTATAGCGATATTGGATCATCGAAGTCTGCGCGGACGAAGTCGCGGGTATAAGCTAGTAAGCTTTACTTGAACAAATTTTAGAGATGAGACGGATAGTGGTTTGGCCGGATACCAGATATTCGGCAAGCTACCAGGCCGGGGCGCCGGATATCCTGCTGCCGGATATTCGGCCCTTCATCGCCGAATGACGCTTCTTAAAGACATCTCAAATCGATCGCAATCAAGATCCATACATATGGTGGTCAGTTAATTTGCATCAGTACCCGCAGTTGTCAAGGTTTGCTAGAATTTATCTTTCAGCACCTGGCAGTAGGGTTTACAGCGAAAGGCTATTTTCAGAAGCTGGTCTGGTATACGAAGCCAAGCACCGTCGCCTCTTACGATCAAATGTGGAAAATTAATTTACCACAATTTGCCAATTGTAAATTTTGAGTACTAAACTAATTAATAAAACAAGTATTTTTGACGTGCGATTATAAAAAAAAAAACGGTGTCCATAACCTATTGTGGCATGATTTGCCTTCTGTAAAATAATGAGAATCTTTTGAATTTTACTTTCCGGCAACCGGCCGGATACTGAATTACTATCCGGTATCCGGCCGGATAGTGAAAACAAGGCCGGATACCGGCTAGTTACCGGATATCCGTTTCATCTCTACTTATTCGATCCTTGTGCCGCCATTTAGCAGTAAAATATACGGTTTTATTTAAATTACAACATTTACGACTTATTTTTATATTATTGCGCGCGACCATTTTTTTTCCAATTTCAAAACGAACTGTATTCATTCATAGAATAAGCACATTTTGCAACGAATCGGGTGAATTTTGCCGCCTGGCTTTTACCAGAGAAATTCAATCTTTATTTATTTAGTCACAGAGTAAATTTTTTGTCAAAGTCAAGTATTAAAATAACGGTGTCTCGTTCAATATTATATTTGTAGTCGAGACAAGTGAGCCCCTAGTTTGCATACGGTGCCATATGGGTAGCCAGTACTAGCCAGTTGCGTTGGTCTCGGTACTTCTCGCCCCTTGGTGTAATAATTCATGGAAGGGGGGAGTTATTAAGGGGAGAGCGAGTGTGATGCCGTTCCGTCTAAGCAACCGATTTTTTAGGAGTTAATTTCGTTTGTTATTATTTCAGTTACATCATATTTTTTCATTTGATTAAGCGCGGAAAGTTACCGAGCGAGCAGTGTTTAATATTACTATTTGGTAGGATCATTATCTAAATATCAATGTTATTTTATTACTACTGGATATAAAATACTATGTCCTTGTATTTATTAATTAATATGATTACCGATAAAAACCCAATGATTAATACGCAACCATAATTAATAATAAATATTCTTATTCGAGTATTTTATCTAATAAGTAATAAGTAGAGATCGGAATAGGTAGACTATAAATCCCTCAACTCTGAATTAGGAAGTAACATAGAGTGGATAATATCAAGATTCCCGGAATAATGACGTTTTTAATCCCGGGAAATAAACATCACGAATTATTTATTGGACTTCATTTATCGTATGTGAAGACAAGATTAGTAGGTAATTGTTTTTAATTAAATGTAAGGTATTATCTATTTTACTAAGGTTCTGTGTTTTAAAAAAGTAGTCGGTTTTGTAAATGGATTGCAGTTTATATAAATATGCAGTTATTATTCTTCAAGACACACCAGTTATACGACAACTATTTGTTTAAATATTTTTATAATAACTCCATAACATCTTGCCCGTAATTTGCCGATTCCAATCTCAACCTTAATGCACTATTAATAATAACGAAGTTGCAAAGAAGCATTTTCCATTATAAATGTCACTAGAGACATGTGCATACATAAAGGGTATTCTCAACATTTGATCAAACATGGAAAGCGCGTATTGTTTTCATGAGGGCAACGAATCTTGAATTATTCAATACGCGTACAGAAACATAAAAATACTTCCACAAAAAGTATTTTTAAACTAGCTGTCACCTGTGACTTTGTCCGCGTGAAGCCTAAGTTACCCCATAAATCAGACAGTGAAAGTCTCGTCAAAATCGGTCCAGCCGTTCCGGGAATCGCCCGGAACAAGCAGACAGGCAGGCAGACAATTTTTTTTTATTGTGTTTTGTTGTAAGGACCGTAAATACTTTCATTTGTGCAAGCATTTAGTAAAAAAAAACATACGGGTCGAATTGAGAACCTCCTCCTATTTGAAGTCGGTTAAAAAATAATATATTTTGACATCACAGACAGATACTTCAGTTTTGTTGATTTGTATAGGAAAAGTTTATACATAATATACTTGTGTGTCGCGTGGTATTTCCTGTTGGGTATTACCCGGACTTGCATTAAGCCAGGGTCTACTGCGGTAGATGAGAATACAGAGTAATGACGCTCTCTGAATCTTTAGGGTCGGTCTTCAAATTTAATGAAAAGAAAATATACCTGTACAACATATTGCATAGGGATTCTTGGGTCTAGATCGTTGGATCTTCGGATAAGATCCAAAATCTAACTAAGAAACATTATTTTTCGTGTGCCATAGTCAATATAGGAACGCTCATAATTTAACGGATAATTTGGGAGATGTTAAGGCGAATTCCGAATTTAATGAGAAAATGTCAGTTTAACGAACGATCATCTGTTTAACAGAGTAATTAGTTTAGTATCGTTCGTGAGGAATCATGCACGTGGGTATATCGAAAAACGTGTGAAGTTTACCAACTCTGAACTGGGCCAATATGCTTAACAAGGCCCGAACCCGCTCGCGTTTGTGACGAGTATAAAGGCAGTATGCTACTTCCCAAGTACAATGGGACCTGAACACATCGACGGAATGTGGTGGCACTATAATGCACCTCTGTTCTAACCCTTCGGATAATTCAAGCGCGATCATTTGATATTATAAGTACTTTCCCGTGGAGCCCCAATACAGGCGAAGGATGGTACACCGTCGGTTTTTAGTGACTATACAGCCTTCTTCCAAGACTCCTACATAATCTTGCTAGTACTTCCGAGGTGGCAGTGTATCCATAAAGGATTTTCTGATGTTAAAAAAAAAACTTGAAATTGTAATAACTTCCTTGTGCGTGTGGCCAGTATTAGTGTTAATGAAATAAGTGCATAGGATAGTGTCGCGAATCTTGTAGACCCGTCAGTCCATGGAGACAGCGAGTATATGCTAATTCGCATGTTAATGTCCCACAAACATCTGAACGTACAGTCGGCAATGCGACCGACTGCACTGCCTGGATGTGGATTGGGAGAGCATTTTTGGATTTTACAAAGCGGATCGGCGTGTACTAACAAATAACGTTTTTAAACCACTTGCATATTTGCGCCGAAAATAGATCGCGATTCATACACCATTTGGTTTTGGTGGTTGATTGCTCTCGTCCAAAACGAATAAGTATGGGTGAAGTTTAAAAACTTTCTGTTCAATGTTCATTCACTTTCGGAGACCTGCCCCCTTCGCATAACATAAGTTTTATCTCTTTGAACTGTCAGATTTGTCGAGAAAATAACGTTTTTGTTTTTTTTAAGGTCTTACGCTTTTGGCCGTGAGGTGGCCTTTACAGGTTTACCGGAGGAGAAAAAATTACGTCACATTGAACTTTAAGTACTGCACATGTCTCGGTGTGAGGTCATTTTCTTGACGAATCTGACAGTTGAAAAAGATGAAACTTATGTCTTCACGGTCATGCTACAGGGCCTGTTAGATTTGCATTTATTGTTAAAGCTGAGCTAAAGACGCGTACGACCATTTTGTATGCCATTACCAAAACTAACTGTATCAACACTTGGAAGAAGCACATTTTTCAACGGAACTTCGTCGATAGCCGCGTGGTCTCGTGGCTTATACCACAGAGATTCTTTCTTTATGTATATAGTCACAGAGCACATTATTGTATAAGAAGAGTGAGTCAAATATTCGTCCAATTTGTTCAGGGTGTTTGCGATATTAAAAAAATAAGAATTCATTAGTCACCGCTGTAGATACTGGCTTAGGGGGGTAACATCGAAAGAAATGTGTTAGTCTCAATAAATATATATTTTGATACTGATGAATATTTATGGATTCAACACTAACATACATACATCATCACGCCTGTATTCCCCGAAGGGGTAGGCAGAGGTGCACTGCAGTGCGCCCACACTTCGCCGATGTATTTTGGTCCCAATGTAATAGGGGGCGAGCCTATTGCCATTATACCGGGCACACAGGTTTCCTCACGATGTTTTCCTTCACCGTTTCATAGCAAGTGATAATCTCGGATGAAAATGAGATTCGCACATGGAACCCAGAGGTGCGAGCCGGGGATAGAACCTGCGCACTTTGATTGCAAAGCGTGCGTTCGACCACTCGGCTACCACTGCTTTTTTCATTCGATTCAACACTTCGATAGTTAATTAAAACGCTATGCAGTAAACAGGTAGGTCGACCCATTCTGTACCAATTCGGTTGGGGTGTATCCTTGGGGGCTCTATGGAGTTAGGTTAGGTTAGGGTTTTTTTTTTTTTTTTGTTTGCGCTGGGAATGCATTTCCCAGCGCAAACAAAAAAAAAAAGGTTAGGTTAGGTTATTTCCTTAGCGCCCCCAAGGGCGACCACCATTTCAGTAGATTAGGTTATACATACAGTTTATTTTCGGTCCCAAGAATTGGGTCACAATTATTCGTGGCCGCGACATTGTGTCTTTTAGAAATATTTTCACAACGCAACGGTGTGAATACAAATTATGATATTATAGCATTTATAGCTTTTGCCCGCGACTTCGTCCGCGTAGAAGTCAAAAATGTTTCTAATAAGATTTATGCAAAATTTGAAGTACTTAGATTGGACCAAGGAAATACGTTGTCCCATACAAACTTTGCCCCCCTTTTTTCACCCCCTTAATATCGGATGTCTACGTCATACAAAGAAGACACCCTCCAAGTTTTAGGTCTCTACGATCAGCGGTTTAGGCTGTGCGTTGATCCGTCAGTCAGTCATTCAGACAAAGCATTTTATATGTATTGATAGATAGAATATCAATCACTGACAGATGGTCTGGGCCTTTAGTACATACACAAACAAGCATGCTCTGCAATGAATTCTAATTTAAAAAACTTGTCGTAACTAACGCCATTCAAATAGAATCAAAATCATATTGTTTTCTTATATTTGCGCGAATACTATACATTGAAATAAAACTATTTTACGGATTCTATCGCGTTTATTTACTATTTTATTTTCTTCGACGTAAATATGAGGGTACCCAGTTATTAACTATGACATCAGGACGTCTAACACCTCAGTCCCCCCGTGACCATGGTTGTTGTAAAGCAGGCGAAACGGCGGGAAAATAAAATAGTAAATAAACGCGATAGAATCCGTAAAATAGTTTTATTTCAAGAATCAGAATCACTTTTACTAAATTCAAATTTACATTTTTATTTTCCTTATATGCTACTACCGGATTGGATGTAAAGTATTACAGCACGCCTAGCACAATTGGTTGTTTCCCTCAAAGTATTAAGAACGCGTGTTAGCGACTCAGTTCGTTTACAATTCGTGACGCGTGTCTTGTTTTGACGTGCTAGCCCTACAGTACATACAAAACAAATTACAGCCCTTTATTTTTTAACGTCCCACTGCTGGGCACGGGCCTCCACTTGCGAGGGGGATTCAGGCCATAGTCCACCACGCTGGTCTAGTGCGGGTTGGCAGACTTCACACATCTATCGAGCACTAGTCAAGTTCCCTCAGACGTGCAGATTTCCTCACGATGTTTTGTTTCACCGTTTCATAGCAAGTGATAATCTCGGATGAAAATGAGATTCGCACATAAATCCCAGAGGTGCGACCCGGGGTTTGAACCTGCACACTTTGATTGCAAGGCGTGCGTTCGACCACTCTGCTACCACTGCTTACGGTACATATGACGTGTCAAAAAAAACAACAAAATCAACTCCAACCAATCAGTTCTTGTTTCATAAGAAATGCATTTCTTATGAAACAAGAACTCGTAAACTCCTTTCCAAAAGGATAAACTTTTATTTAATTGTATAACTATCAGGAAACCGATCACACAGCGTGAATTCGAAATAATAATCTTGTTATACAATCAAAATGGCCGTGAGTACCTAACGTAACGTTTCGATTGGGAGAAGCCAAGTAACCGAAAATCATTTCCCTTGAAAGCAACACTTGGTAGGATTTGTTGCTATAGTTGTAGTAGCGACATCTAGCGAATTGCGCAGGAACTACAAAAATGTAAACTTGAGGTTACTATTCAACATTACGGCCACGTGGAAGAATAAACTCATATACGGCGGCCAATCTAAATTAAGACATCTAGATCTACATCTTGATAAGCAATAAAAAAAAATATTACACGACTTAACCCATAAAGTACCAACTCTTTTCTATATTGTGAGACATTGTTTACAGAATACACACAATAAGACACATACAAAATTATTTGCCGCAAATAGGAACATTGATATTTAATGGGTTAATACAGAAATTTGAACAGTGATTTCTTACCTGCCATCAAGCTGATGGGGCCCGTTTTGCAGTACCACGGTGACGAGCGAAGGCTCAGCGAAGGTGACAAAGCCGAAACCCCTCGAGCGACCCGACTCGCTGTTCTTCATCACCACGCAGTCGATAACGTCGCCGTAACGCGAGAAGTAGCGCTGCAAGTTCTCCTGAGACGTCTCCCATGATAGACCGCCGACGAACAGTTTTCTAAAAGGAATTATAGCTACCGTTACTACAGTATTCATCGTTAAGGTGGGCCGTGACACATATTTGTAAAAAAAAAAACCGGCCAAGTGCGAGTCGGACTCGCGCACGAAGGTTTCCGTACCATTGTCTATAAAAACAACAAAAGAAATGACGTTTATTGTATGGGAGCCCCCTTAAATATTCATTTTATTCTGTTCTTTAGTATTTGTTGTTATAGCGGCAACAGAAATACATAATGTGTGAAAATTTCAACTGTCTAACTATCACGGTTCATGAGATACAGCCTGGTAATAGACAGACGGATGGATGGACGGACAGCGAAGTCTTAGTAATAGGGTTCCCTTTTTACCCTTTGGGTACGGAACCCTAAAGAACGAGTTCACCGTCACTGATATGTTTTTAAGTATACAGAAAATGTAACTAATCTACAACACTCTTAAAACTAACAAGAAATAAGTTGTTTAGTTGATCCACTGGGCAATCTCGCAAGATCGACATCTCTAATTTGACATAATATGTAAAAACCAAACGTCAAATTGGAAGTCCCACTACTGGGTACAGGCTTCCCCACAATGCGAGGGGGGTTCGGGCCATAGTTCACCACGCTCGCCCAGTGTAAGCTGGCACACAGATTAAATAAAAATACTTATTTTTTGCTCTATTGTGTTGATAAGATATATTATAGGTGACTTGATATGTGTTTACCGACCGCAGATACAACCTATGTTTCTGTATAACGATAGTATGAAATACAAACTTATTTTTGCTGCCGAGAAAATTGCTTTGACCTCCTACATGCAATTAAATTATATCCGTTTTCAATATTCTTAACATATTTGTATCATGTCGGCAATTTGACCCTCAAATTTAAAATAGAAAGTTACATTTACAGTGGTATTGTTGAACACATTCGTTCTGAAAACCTCTTGTAAGTGGTTTGTAGGTCCATTATAAGTTCGTTATTCAGTTTGAAGGTGAATTTTTGGTTCTCATAAGTACAGTACAGTAAATAATAGGTTATCTTTGGGTCAAAATTATTTAAAAACATAATAATATCCATACTGAAATAAAATATATAAAATTTCTGGTGTAGTTTTTATCAGTTCTCAGAAGTCACCAGCAGTAAACAATAAATGATTTACTGAGTGATGTAGTTAATTCATGTCTTTGATTTGTTGGCCTTGTTATTCGAATTGGTAGTTTACTTACTGTACCTACCTATGTTATGTATTGATGCCAATTCCTTTGTCAATAAATTTTAAACAAATGAAACTAGCCTTATTAGCCTACACTAACCTAAATTAGCCTTCCATTTCCGACATTGCTATAGTCTTCTATGGGGTTATGCATGTCAAGACCAGACCTCTGTCACTTGTCATAGAAGAGAATGAGACAATATCGACATATTCCGTGTGACATTAGTCTAATTTTGGCGCACATGCTACAACTACTGTTGTATACTAACTAAAACTAAATTATATTTGACAGTATTCAATATATTGTCATCTTGCTCGCACGTTCCGGCCGTGAGAAAGACGGCAAGTATGGTTCCAACAAAATTGACACCAATATTTTTATTGTTTCCGTGTAATTATATAACTAATGTTTATTGAAAAAATAATATAGGTGGAGCTACTAATGGTATAATCAGCAAAATCTCACTTGTCACAAATGGTCTATGGTCATTGACTTATTATTCTGTGTCCATTAATAGAGTAACAGGATTCGTTTAAAGTGTGTATTCCTACATTGGTGTGTTGTGTGTGAGAATATCTACAACACCACGCCAGAAATGGCATAAAAACATTGATATCATAACCCACTCTACTTCTTATCTCATCTAAGGTTGTATTACTCATTCATAATAACCGTGAAGCAATAGCAATGGGTACAGATAGTCACAGAAATATTTAAAAAATATGTGTTTATCTATGACTCAGAATACAGACAGACAAATAGCTAACATAAGCCTATTGAAACTAGCAATTTACTGTGTCGTATTATTTAATGTCAATATCGATGACAAATTAAAAACATTGCACAACTCTGCCCTTTAAACTGATTAAAACCAGAACAAATAAATGACCCAAAAACCTACTTTAATGTGTGCTATCTGTGTTAAATTATGACAATAAGTAAATATTGTATGTGATAACAAGCAGCTTATTAAGAAAGTTCACAAGTTGAATACAAGCATGAGCTGTCTAGCTAAACAGAATACTTTTAAAATTGGAATCACTTATTTTTTATTTTGCTTAACTGTGGTAAGGTTTAAAACGAGGAATAAGAGCCATGAGATCATAAATATATCATATAAAAAAGAGCAAACTAAAGTGGATCAATAATATTGAGGGGTAAAAGGCTTTTTGACTAAAGACACCTTTGAGCAATATTGATATACATTGATACAAATTAGAAATCAGCTATTTTTTCAGCATCAAATGAGTATGCTCTCCTGTTTAGTTAAAAAAAATGTTGCTTTACCCAAATAGCCTTTCACCACTTGATATATTTTGGGGCAAACGACAAACTTAATTATTGAATAGGAATTGTAACACATTTCTACAATGATTTAATTAACAGCATATTATCCTGTGGATAATTATAGTTTCAAGAGGGAAGACAGGTAGGTAATAATTAATATAAATCTATTGTCTGAACATTTACAATTTAAATATGTACATTAAAATTCTAATTCGTCCAAAACCTCTTCCAGTGTTGCTTTGGCTATCGTAATAGTTATGTTTTATTCGTGGAATGTTATTTACAACTATGATAGCAAGAAATATTAAGCAGGTAGGTATGATATTATAACTTAATTATGACCTCATTCTTCAGAATTTAAGTGACTCATAGACATACCAAGTCAATATCAAATGCAATAACCTACATCATAATCAGCAATTTTATCTAATCATTGCTGTGCCATCCAAGTCAGCAACCATAGACTAATAAAAAAAAACTAACCATAGTGCATTCAGTGCTTATCTACTAAGCACAAATGCCAAAAGCGGTGAAAGTAACCATTCACTTTAGCTGGGTCATAGTTTTGCTCCTATTGTGTTGATTACAACTCATCAAAGCATGACCTACACAAACCAACACTATAATATGGTTGTATAGAACTAGATACCTACTGCTTACATACTTCTAAAATAATAATAAACAATAAAAACTTTTTACCAAAAACTTTTGAATGAAGGTTATGAAATAAAAGTGCCAATAAAATTGTCTGAACATGTTGTTTTTAACTTATAGAAGGTAGGATAGGTAATTATGATTGTTATCTTCATTGTTAAAACTAATGATAGACAATGACAAAACAATAAACGGTACACGCTTTCTAGCTAGTACCTACCTAAATGTTTGGATGTGATTTTCAAATAAAATGAATGCAACGAATGCTTATCACAAACGCGCAACGCGATTTTACATGAAACACAACATAATTTGGTGTAAGCATCGAGGAAAACTGTTTATGAACATAATTCGACGACGCAAGTAACCATATGCAAATGAATCAGCACGTTTCGCGTCTTGTAGGTAAATGAGATCGCGCTACGCGGCACTTCGAGCATTGAACTAATAACCTCCTTACCGAATCTAACTAAACTAAATCATAGTTTTCTGTGTGAAATAATTATAACGCTGGCAATGCTGGCATGGCAATGCCAAAGCGCGAAATCGCCGATAAGGGAAAGCAACGATTAGTCACAGAAAGGTTAATTTTGTATTTTGAGACGTATCTACATCAACAGCTTTCTAAGTACCTGCGTGAAGTTATATAAACGATTTCAATACGATTCTGACTATAAAACATACGATAATCGGAGAAAATAGGTGTAGGTTAGTGTGGGAAAGTAATAGCTGCCATGATCGCACCACGCAAGTCGCACGGCGAGGCTTGGGGTCGGTGCCCGCTAGCCGGTAATAAGTAAAAGGCTAATTGAGATATCGCGGCCCGCACCCGTGCCGTTTTACGTGCATTGTCATTTATTACTGCAAATACAACAACCATCACACTTTAGGCATACGCAGGCAAGCACGTAATGCTTCCTAACAAGCCCTGCTGGCTATCCGTGAAATGCGACACACCAAGCGAACATGCCAGATTGACCTATTATAGTTGGCACATCGTGGACAGCCCCGAATTTCACCAAAAATATATAAAAATACACTCACCCCTTCTCATCATCGTCCATGTCTGGATTCATACGCATAACTTACTACTAATTAAAAATAATGGTTGGCACCGGTAAAGACAACCAAACCACACAAGCACAGACCCACACGAATGATTATGGCGGACCAACCACTTCCGCTTTCACAATAAAACTCATGGAAAGGGGAAGTTGCCAAATGGGAACTGAATAAATGAAATAACTTATATTTTTATGTTAACATAAGCAATAGATTAATAATTAGTATGTAAAATATTACATTTTATATATTTATATAGTAATTATGATTAATTACGTGAATTTTATAGTGAAAAGTCTAAAAAGATATCAACTTGAACTAAATGTTGGTACAATAAAAACGCAAGGTGGCAGCACAAGGTAACTTATTTTATTGCTAGTATAAAAAAATACGAAACGAAGAATGCTTTTAGATAATTTTAAGCGGATGTAAATTCTTATTTCGTTAATTTCTTATTCTTAAATCTTGCCATTTTCTTCATAGAGGTTTGAATTTTAAAGGTCTAATGCCACTAATCTATCTATGACCTCTTAAAATTATAGATAAAGCTATGAGTACAATAGTGTCATCGATAATCGTCGTGTGTAATCAATAATAAATTAAAAGGCATTGTACTACTCATTTTGTTTCTATGCACAATCAATGAATCTTATAATTTATAAAATAAAACAAATGCTTTCAAACATATGATTTTTATTTTTATTTTAGTAAGTACTTTCTACTTAAAATTCATAGTGGACCACTGGTATTGACGCCACGGTGACTGGTATATCTTCATGATATGTAAAACGAAACGGAAACACCACTTCTACCTGAAAAAATAGGTATAAGTGTAGTGTGTGTAACGAATTTAAAGAAAATATAATATAGGGTGTATTGGGTACCTAACTAAATAACGAATTAACGATAATACTTGATATTATGGCTCTGGTGAAAAAAAATCACTACACTCTCACCCTTAAAATGTAAGAGACGTCCATCATTGGATTTGTTGTGTTTAAACTGGTGGGTACTATTTGAGGTACCTCCATGTTGAAATAACACACTTCCGCTATACTATTAGCAAACTTTTTGTATTCAACTTTATGTATTCTTCGCTCTTTGTCTGCGTATCCAGATGACACAGTATATCGTGTTTTCTAAAATGAATTATTAAAATTATATTTAAACTGCAAACATTTATTTATTCAAGCATGACCATAATAAAAATGGCAGACAGAATCACACTTAAAATAAGTTTAGTACAGTAGTACCCCTAGAAAGTTGGTTCGCCTGTACGATTAGATCTACATATTAGATCATAATGTTGTGGTCGCTACCATTACGCGGCCGAAATTGGTCTCATAATACGCACACTTAATTGGATCAATACCCTATTCCATTTTAGACGTAAGTGGCGTGGAGCTATGTATTTTTGGGGTTCCGTACCCAAAGGGTAAAACGGGAACCCTATTACTAAGATTTCGCTGTCCGTCCGTCCGTCCGTCCGTCTGTCACCAGGCTATATCTCATGAACCGTGATAGTTAGAGAGTTGAAATTTTCACAGATGATGTATTTCTGTTGCCGCTATAACAACGCTAAAAACCAGAATAAAGTAAATATTTAAGGGGGCACCCATACAACAAACGTGATTTTTTTGCCGTTTTTATAGATAATGGTACGGAACCCTTCGTGCGCGAGTCCGACTCGCACTTGGCCGGGTTTTTTACATGCATGTAGGTATTTAAGTATGCGGGTGAAACTTACCTGCAATAATACTACGTTAATTCTGCTTA
Source organism: Ptilodon capucinus (assembly GCA_914767695.1). Lineage (NCBI taxonomy): Eukaryota > Metazoa > Arthropoda > Insecta > Lepidoptera > Notodontidae > Ptilodon > Ptilodon capucinus. The sequence goes on along the minus strand of OU611823.1, from coordinate 10,135,696 downwards.
TTTTAATTTTCTTCTCATTATTTATTATTATTTCAAATGGTATTTTCTGCTTTGATGCAAATGCTGTATAGGTTCTAACAGTAACTTCAATATTTCCAGAGTTACAAGATAACGATTTCTGAAATTCATGCATAGATGGTTTCTGAAAACATAAAAAATATTCCTTTCGTTTATAAAAAAAAACATTAGATTGTACTAAAAATGTGGATATACTTTTAGAAGAACTTACTTACCAATAATTCTTCAACATGGTTTAAATTAATATTTCCCAGTACATTAAATGGAACAATTTTCTTGATCTTTGAAGTCGGTTTACTCTTAATTTTTATATGGTAATAGACTTTGCCTAAAGAACCTTCAAAAGTAGAAGGTAAATCTTCTGACAAAGCAAAATGAAATGGATATCTGTGTACACCAGCTGGTATCCATTTACCTGAAAATTAAATTTAAACCTAGTAAGAAAAAAACGTTACGATTTGTTAGTTTAGTTACTTATCTTCCCACCTTTATCAAGTATTTTTCTCATGAAATCCTTTCATTAAATTATTGTTACAATTATAAATCGTTTTAGTCTGGAAATCCATAAGGGTGAATAATCTGTTAGCTTCATAGAACTTCGTATACCTACACATGTTAAGTATCTTACCGTCAAAAACTTCTCTAAATATATCTTCTATTTTTACGCTCAATACTTTCTTTTTCTCAGAATAACTTTTTATATACGGAATGGTGGGCGTTGGTCTGGTCCATTGGGCTTTGCATGCTCCCACAACTTCAAAATCAATCCCTGAAAATATGTTATAGTTAGAATTTTACTTATAAAACACTTTGTGTAACTTCTTTGAATAAACATACAACATTGGACAAGAAAACTTACATACTTGTTACTGGGGCAGTAACTTAAAAAATAACACAATATTTCGTTTGAATTGAGAACTACCAACTTTTTGTAGATCAGTTAAAAATACTTACTTTCAATTTTTTGTTTACGATGCAATTCCAAAACAATTATGCCTGTAACTATATTGCCGGCATAAAAACTCCCTGAACAGTCACTGTTTAAGTTAACGGTGCAGTTAATAGGACTCATAATAAGACATTCAAAATCACTTTTCGAATCGATTTCATATAATATTATTTAATTACAATGGAAAAATGGGTACCTACGTAGAATCCGATAAGATATAGATAAATAATGATGATGACAAAAAGATAATCTTCGCGGTTGCGGCGAACATGATTACTCGAGCAGTACTGATTTTATTGTTTACTTGTTGATAACGATACGTGCTTAGTTTATCGCTGTACCTATTTAGTAAAGACGAAGAATATTTCGGATGATTATATTTTTTGCCCATACAACATTCATAAACCACAAAGACTAACTAAATTGCCTACATGTACTAATTCTTATATACTTATCGTATTTTTCACAATGATCTCATTCAAAACTTAGTAGCTTCATCATTATTGATAAATCACAATATCATACATTTCTATAGTGTATCCTAGCTTTATACAATCACAGCATATTCATTTCCGAACGACTATTTTCTTAAAAGCGAATGACTGACACTGACAACTAAATGACAATTCGCAATAAAGTCGGAGTTTCTTTCGTGGTGATTTTTCCGATCGGTGTTCAACATGATTCGCGAAATAAAATTGTTTGATCGTGTTCATTAGCTTATTATTGTATGTCATTGCAACCTACTTTGCCGCATCAATCTATTTGATTGTAGAAACCTTTGATTTATACGTCATAAGCAAATTGTAATAGGTTATGTTATGTCCTTTGCCGATTCAGGGTGAAAAGTAAGTTTGAATTTATTTAATACATTTGTATCAGTGTATGCTACACTTGTTGTTGTAATCTAAAGTCTAACAATACTCCAGTACTCAACTCTTACAGTTTAGCTAATGCAAATGTCTGCTTCAGGGTAATATACATATATTACGGATAATCTTGTAAATGCGTACTTACTACCTACGTTATAGATCCCTAGCTACCATTGAATCTTAATGGTTAATATTTTACATATATTAATTGTATATTGAAATTTGTAAACGCTAAATAATCATAATGTAACCATTAACTAATATTTAAATGACAAAAAAACTTTGACATGTTTAACTGTGTTGATGATATTTTGTTACATCATTGTTAATGTATAAAATTGAGTGCCTAGACTGAGTGTCAAGTGTTATGTCACCTATCACTGTAATGTAAATGCATTTGTATAGAAGAGACCTGAGTTTGCCTTCTCTGTACCTGCTACAAAGATGTGATTTCACTGTTTCTCTTGTAGATAGTCACCGAAGATGGACCCAAACATCTATGCGCTGGTCTTGGACACCCTTAACCGTGCCACCAGTCAGGACACGGAGGTGCTGAAGCCAGCAGAGAAGAAGCTTCAAGAATGGGAGGTGGAGCCGGGTTTTTATTCTGTACTCCTGGTGAGTTTGCAGAAAAATTAGGAAAGTAAAACATATAGACAGAAAGCAAAAATATTTTTGGGACTATCCACTACAGTCAAGGAAATACATCATATTCTAAATAGCCAACTGCATGTGTCTTGGAGGAGTTGGAATTGAGTTCAAATTTTAGAGAAAACAGTTAAATGTAAATTGACACTGATTTTTTTAAAGTCTAAAGTGTGTTCGAAACTCTCTATTTCAAATGAATTTTTTTATAAGAAAAGTGGTGTTTTTGATAAGGATTTACTTATTTGTTTTAAATCATTTAACATTTTTTTTGCACATAGACTAAAAAAACATATTTAAAAAAAATGGTTAAGTGAGGTTTTGTTCTTCACCTCCTCATCTCTTAGTGAAACATACTTAAGATAAGACTTATGATTTTTATCATGACTTATGATTTGTATTATATGGATTCTCCCAGTTTTTGAGGTAATGGATATTGTTTTTTCAAATATTTCACATCTTGTCCTTTCACAACTGGCTGCACTATCTACAGTAGGGCACCCATGCCAGACAAGCAAATGCCAAGACTGGTGGGAGGAATATGGTGATTTTGTTACCTCTCCTATGCATTATGATAGGGAGGGAGCTACTAGGATTTATATTCCATGTCATGAACATTGTCTTGGCTGGCAAGTGAGCTAGAACAGTGGAGTTAACACACAGACCTCTGTCTCGGATTCACTTGTTCACTCTCTCTGTTATTTTATTTTACAAGTTACAAGCTTTATATTAACTTGCAATGTGTGTCCAGATGGAATCTTGCAACTGAATTTTAAATCAGTTATCTTTAACCGTTTGAGCTGAAATTTGGTATACACACTTACTTTGGATGACAATGCATGCTTAGCTATGTGTCGTCATTCTAATTCCAATATGGCGGATCATCCAAGATGGCGAAATAGTTATTTATTCTGCACTACTACAGTATGGATATCAAATGAAAGGGCTTGCTGATGAGAACTAAGGGCAATTAAATAAAAGCTTGTTTTTAATAAGTTTTTTTTTACCATTAATTTTTCCTATAAGAGAAAGAAATAAAACCAAGATATTCCATGACTAAGTCTAGTCTTGGGCTACATGCTAAAACTTCTGCAGGTACTCTATGTGTAAGTCTATTTGACAACAGCTTTGACAACAGGTTTAAGCACAGGGGCCCGATTTTCGCTTGATAGACATCAATCTCCATTCGAGATATGTCGAAACAAAATGTCAAATTGTTCGTTGTCAAATTGGGCAAGAACGCCCGCCTTGAACGTAAGGGGTGCAAGTTCAAATCCCAAATTTTCATGTGCGAATGTCATTTTCAACATTGATTACCACTTGCTGAACGGTGAAGGAAAACATCGTGAGGAAACCTGCACATCTATAGAAAGGCGTGTGAAGTTCACCAACCCGCACTGGGCCAGCGTGGTGGACTAAATCTCCCTCGTATTGAGGGGGAATGTGCCCGGTATAATGGCAATAGGCTCGCCCCCTATTACATTGGGACCAAAATACATCGGCGAAGGGTGGGTGCACTACAGTGCACCTCTGCCTACCCCTTCGGGGAATACAGGCGTGATGATGATGATGATGATGATGATGTATTATTTATTCTATTGTTTCGACATATCTCTAATAGAGATTGATGTCTATGAAACGAAAATCGGGCCCCACGCCGCTTGACTCACTGCACCAAGTAATTTCAGGTTTGATACTTATCAGTGGCAAATTTCATAAAATTGCCTTTTCGGAATTTTGTCTCGTCTGGGTATAACCGTGGTCGCCCCCAGTACATTTTATGGTACATTTTATGGTCCCAAACAAGCATTGCTTAGTTTGGGATCATACAATGAGTATGTGTTGTCTGGCGATAGTTATTTATTTGTACAATCAACAGAATGTGCTATCAAACCATTCAATCGATGTGAATGTGAGATGGCTGGCGGTGATGTGCTTCAAGAACGGCGTGGATCGCTACTGGCGACGGAACGCGCCGAACGCCATCGGCGACGAGGAACGACAGAAACTGAGACAGGGTCTGCTCACTACCAGCATACTGAGCGAGCCCGTGTCTCAGATCGCGACCCAGCTGGCGGTATTGATCTCTAAGATTGCAAGGTGAGGGTTCATTATGCTTTGATTGGTTAATGGTTGTTATGTCAGATGATAACGGTTAGCTTTTGTAGATGTAAATATGTAACTCAACATTATCTATATTCCGTAGGGTTGGTAAGTGAGTATTTAAACCTATTATATGGTTTCTATAATCAAGACCTATTCATTAAAAAAAATACAGTGGATTTACGAAACAGTTTTTTTGGAATAGTTGTAAAAGTTCATGTTTTAATTATTTGCTACCCCTGCCAGGGGGATGGTCATCATTGTCACCAATCCCAATTATCCTCAGGTTTGATTGCCCAACAAACTGGCCGGATCTGGTGCCGGAGCTGATCGGCGCGTTGAAGGCGCCGCAGCCCCTCGTCCAGCATCGTTCACTTCTCATCTTCCACCACGTCGTTAAGGCGCTCGCCTCCAAGAGGCTGGTCGGGGACCGGAGGACATTCCAAGTTCGTGAAATACTTATAATAATGTTGTGTATTATTAGTATTACCATAGACAACATAGCATACTTATGTGGTGTCTACTCATGGACACTATTTCAAGGGGTGATTCTACCCATGAAACTGAACAACTTTCCCCAGAGAATTGGGGTCGAAAAAGAAATAAAATATTATCTTCCTATACGGGTAAAATATTTTTTCCATTAACTCCGGTAACAGTTTAGCAGATGTCAAAACAATTCTTCACGCACACTAGCATCCTTGCAAATTGTCTTACACACACTACAATAACGAGTTGCCGCATTCACGGATCTTTTGTTTTTAGAGAGTGCAGTATCTAGTTGAGCGAAGCAAGACCAATAATTTATCTATGAGATAAATATTTAAAGATTTTTTTTGTCAATTATATTGATTGAGTATAATTCCATAGTCATGTTAGCCTGTGCCCTATATTCATTTTTGCAGTGGCTTATAAATATATTTTGGTCTCCAGGAACTAACTAACTCAGTGTACTCCTTCATTTTAAACCTCTGGCATGAGAACACGGAGGTGTTCCTCCGTCACATCCAAGAGGGCGCCGCCACGGAGCTGATCACTGAACACCTGGAGAAGGCGCTCCTCTGCCTCAGGATACTGAGGAAGTTGACAGTTTTCGGATTTAAGAAAGCCCATGACAGCCAGGACGCCATGGCTTTCCTGAATGTAGTATTCGACAGAGCTAAGACTAGTTTGGAGTGCAGTAAGTCTATTATGCTACTACTACTACTACTACAGCCCTTTTAACGTCCCAATGCTGGGCACGGAGCCTCCTCTCAATGCGAGGGGGGTTCAGGCCAGAGTCCACCTCGCTGGCCCAGTGCGGGATGGCAGAATTGACACATCTATCGAAAACTAGTCAAGTAGTCAACTAGTCTGAGGGATCAGATGTGCAGGTTTCCTCACGATGTTTTCCCTTCACCATTTCATAGCAAGTGACAATCTCAGATGAAAATTAGATTCGCACATAAATCCCAGAGATGCGAGCCGGGGTTTGAATCTGCACACTTCGATTGAAAGGCGTGCGTTCGACCACTCGGCTACCAGTCTATAATGCATTGTTATTATAATATTAAATAAATATTAAATTAATTAATTACTATAAGTAATGTCGTGTATTCTCAACACCATTTGGTGGTTACTTTGGCTTTAAATATAAGAAATTGAATAATAATAAAATAACCCAAGTTTGGTTGATATTCTACAACCAAAATAAATTTGCCTGCAATCAAAATATAGCTGTCTTATTCATCAATTAGGACTCTGATAATGATGTACTGTAATATACCCGGTACTTTTCTTTGATTCTGAAGAGTTATCTAGTACAGTCAACGATATAGTAATAATCCTTTGTTTCCAGGAAAACTCCTAAAAGGCAGAGGTATATATCCATTGGAACTCTGCGAAAAGTTTATAATACACCTTACCAAAGTAGCACTGGGCGTTCTGTGCTGTCAGCCGTTTTCCTATGTGCCTCTCATCCGACCTTCCCTGGAGTTCGCCCTGTATTACTGTTTCACAGAACAAGGCATGGCCTTGATATATGAACGGTTCACGATACAGTGTTTGAATATCGTGAAGGGAATATTGCAGTGCACTGAATATAAGCCGCCGAAGGGAAACGACCAGGTTAAGGAGCCGCGTAAGTATGCCTTGACGTGTTTCCAAGCATAAAGAAGAAAATTTCTTATGCAACTTCTCTAGACCTATGCTATCCTAGTACTATAAAATAAGAAACAAATTAAAAAAGAAAAAACAACAATCGTCTAAAGGTGAGAAGAGATGAGGTACTGTTCTAATTCCGAAATTAGAACAGCCAGTTGATTCTTTGACTCTCTGATGTCCTAGTACTATTTAACTGTGTCTAAGAATATATCTATGTAATCATTTTTAGTAAGTGTCCTTACTATCCAGTCCACTCTTGAAAAGATAGAAGTCACTAGTACAAAAACCAGCTACATGACCTCTTCAAGTCTTTGCTATCCTAGTCATAACTGAAATGTAATCCTTAGCTTATCAAGTATGTATGGAGGTCTTAGATTAACGACAGCCGAAACCTCTTTGAAGCTTTGCTATCCTAGTACCAAAACGTATAATCGATTTAATTTGTTCAACCAGTGACCCTGCAAGCTCACCAAGTGAAGATGGAAGTTCTTGACCAGAACACACTCTGCCATATGTGTCGACACCTAGTTACTCATTACTTCTTGTTGAGCGCCGATGACTTGGCGCTCTGGGATGCTGAACCCGAGAGCTTCGCTACTGACGAAGCTGGGGAGTCTTGGAAGTATAGTTTGAGGGTAAGAGTTTAGTTGTAAACATGGACCCTACTAATCCTAATTGTATTATAAATGTGAAAGTTTGTGAGGATGGATGGATGTTTGTTACTCTTTCATGCAAAAACTACTGAACGAATTTTGATGAAACTAAAGTATTATTGTTTATACATCAGCATAACATACGCTTTAATTTACAACGCTGTTGAATAATCGAAGTCGCGGGTAGAAAATAAGTGTCTATATGATAGTTTTTTTTCTTTAGCCTTGTACAGAAGCACTTTTCATGGAGCTGTTCCAATTCCGCGAAGTGCTCGGCCCCGAGCTGGTGACAATGTTGGCGACGCTGCTGCAAAGAGAGATCGCGCCCGACGACCTGCCCGCCATACTGAACAAGGACGCCGTTTATAACGCCGTAGGATTAGCCGCTTTCGACCTTTATGACGAAGTAAGTTATTGAAATAAAACTATTTTACGAACTCTATCGCGTTTATTTGCTATTTTATTTTCCCGACGTTTCGGCTGCTTTACAGCAACCATGGTCACGGGGGGACTGAGGTGTTAGACGTCCTGATGTCATAGTTAATAACTGGGTACCCTCATTTAGTTTTTGTTTGCGGTCCGCTCCACGCAGAAAGTGCTCACAGTGTCTTGAGGTCTTGCAATGGTACGCTTGGTTTTGGATTTAATCATATTAATTACTGGATCCCAAGTTGGTGGTAGCACCCAGCCATCTTCCCTATTTAAATTAGGATATTTTTTAATTTCAATGGCCTCACGTATCATCCTTGGTCGTAAGTGAGTTATATTAATATTTATATAATACTTGCGGCGTGTGCTACTACGCAAACAATAGGAAATACATTTTGTTTATGTTGTAGTCTAAAACCATCTTCGCATTATTGTTTTTCACAAGTAACCGGTTTGGGGCACATCGGTTCGATGGTTTTAAAGTCTATAACGGACATATGTAGGGTTTTTTTGTGTGTTTTATATATATACTAGCTGTGCCCGCGACTTCGCCCGCGTGGACTTTAGGGAGATTACCCGGAAATATGGGTATTATGTTATTCCCGCAGAACCCTAATGCTTTTTCTAAAATTAAAGTAGCCTAAGTTACGCCTTGGAACGTCAGCTAGCTGTCAGTGAAAGTCCCATTGAAATCGGTTCAGCCGTTTAGAAGTTTACCTCAAACAAACAGACAGACAGACAGACAGAAAGACAAAAAAATTTAAAATTGCGTTTTCGTTATAGGTATCGTATATACTTTCATACGCATTTGGTAAAAAAGTGTTATTTTGATATAACAAACAGACACTCCAATTTTATTTATTTGTATAGATGTATAGATAGATTAAAGGCGTGTGAAGTTCACCAACCCGCAGTGGGCCAACGTGGTGGATTATGGCCTAGATCTCCCTCGTATTGAGTGGGAATGTGCCTGATATTATGGCAATGGCCCGCGCTCGCCCATCTACTAAAGTTGTATTTTTTTTTAATGTAACTTTAATCGTTCCACAGGTTGACTTCGACGAATGGTTTACGAACATGTTGAGTCGAGAATTGAAAATCAAAGACAATAATTATCGAATTATTAGAAGACGAGTCTGTCAGCTGATCGGTGAGTATATATATACAAACTATAATCCCTCCACAAACCATTTACAATAGTATATTTCAGTAAACAATTAAAATGACTTGGTGGGTATCATTACCACTGGCATTAAACCCAATGTTGTTGTACAGAGACTACGACATAACTAAGTTTGATAACACTAAAAATATTGCTGCCTCGCTCATATATACCCATCATAAGCGAATAAAATTAGCGGAGAAAGAAATTAAGAAATTTTAAATTAGAAATTCGTGCGGGTTCCATGACAATTTAGCTGTTCCCGGGACTCGCCGAGGGTCGAACCTCGGTGTCTTCAATGGACACTACTGTCGATTCTGGCTTACAGGAGTAACAGTGGTGGGAATGTGTGGCGGGCTTAGACCCAAAAAAAAAGGATGAATGTTTGTTACTCCTTAACGCAAAAAGTTCTGAACAGATTTTGATGTTTTTTTTACAAAAATGTTTGTACATCAGAAAAACATGTAGGCTATAATGTATAACGATATTGATTAGGTGAAGTCTCGGGTAAAAGCTAGTATTCCATCATTAATTGAATAGGACAATGGTGTGGGGTTCGTGCATCGCAGTCCCTACGTCCAGCGATTTATGCTTCTCTACTGGAACCGCTGTCGAGGGTGGACGAGGATGCGGCAGTGAAACTAGCAGCCGCTGAAGCGCTGAGGAGTACTATAGACGACTTCAACTTCGACGCGGAACAGTTTGCGCCGTACGCGCAACACGCGATCGCTGCTCTCTATGAACTCCTGGTAAGTGAACTTTGATTTGTATGAGTAAATTGATTGAAAAATCTTTTACAATGCTTTTCAAAAGTATTTTGTGGAACAATAATGTATTAGTTAAGGCTTTAACAAACATACGCGTCAAGAGACGCGCTCTACAAATGTTATGCCGTAGAAGAACGATTATTTTTTTATTTAGCTATACAGCATCTATAATTCCAACCTGTGATGCTGAACTAAGCAAATGAAATTCAATCTCTGAGTATATTTTATACACAGCATATTTAAAAAAAACAATAACCTACTTCAAAAACCTGGGTGCACTTGAAAAATTTGTCTCTCTGTCTGTTTGTTCCGGGTAAACTTCCAAACGGCTGAACAGATTTCGACGGGACTTTCACTGGCAGATAGCTGATGTTCCAAGGCGTAACTTAGGCTACTTTTATTTTAGAAAAAGCATTAGGGTTCCGCAGGATGAACATAAAACCATTCTTGCCGGGTAATCTTTCTAAAGTCCACGCGGGCGAAGTCGCGGGTACAGCTAGTGCACAATAAATGACTATGATCTTAGTCCTGTGGTGTCAGCACGCATTTCAAGACAAGACCTCTGTCACGGATTGACTCGGTCGTTCTCTATCTTATTTCATACGAGAGAAAGAGATATAATCAACATATCCTGTGACATAAGTCTAGTCTTGGCGCTCATGCTACAACTAGTGACATGCGCGGTAACTCGGCAGGTGGAGTCGGAGGAGTGCGACACGAAGATGCACGTGCTGCACGTGGTGTCGTACGTGATGGAGCGGTGCGGCGCGGGCGGCGCGGGCGCGGGCGCGCTCATGGCGTACCTGCCGCAGCTGTGGCAGCACGCCGCCGCCGCCCACCACAACATGCTGCGCGCCGCCGCGCTCTCCGCGGTCGTGCATCTGCTCAAGGTGACCTCGCCACACACACGCGTCGAATACGCGCAACATTCATCTATCGCCTATCGCATTATTATGTTACAAGCTTTATATTAACTTGCAATGTATGTCCGGGTGGAATCTTGCAACTGAATTTTAAATCAGTTATCTTTAACCGATCGAGCTGAAATTTGGTATACACGCTTATTTTGGGTGACAATATGCATGCATAGCTATGTGACGTCATTCTAATTCCAATATGGCGGATCATCCAAGATGGCGGAATAGTTATGTTTTCTGCACTACCACAGTATGGGTATCAAATGAAAGGGCTTGCTGAGGAGAAAACGCAAACTAAGGGCAATTAAATAAAAGCTTGTTTTTAAAAAGTTTTTTTACCATTAATTTATCTTTATTATTAAAAGCAGCTCTTAAGAATACACGGAATAAGCATATGCTATCCGTACACGTTACTCGTTTCCACAGAATAAATAACTCTTTCATGGGGCAAAGTATACGCTTTTACAATAAACTTCCAAAAGAAATCAGAGATTTGCCCATTAACACATTTAAAATTGCAATCAAATCCAAATTGTATCAAAAGGGCTATTACAAAATCTCGGATTATTTGGAAGATAAATCAGCTTGGGATTGTACAGCTCAGGTTCAAATCAAAAATAAAAATATTGCCCGTCATGTCAAAGTGTAGCGTGTGTTGCCTTACTAACGTATTATTATCTTATCTTTTATTTCAATTTTTTCTTATTTAGTACATTTTGAAATATAAATATAATAAATACATTTAAAAATATAAAAAACATCTCAGTTCACAAACATCAATAAAAAAACACAAAAATAAATTCAAAAACATCAGTTCCCCACCGGCATCTGGAACAGGGTCCTAGTTACTAGCGGTTAGGGCTCCAGAGAGAGGAACTTCCTCACAATTCGCGCCGTCTCCAGAAGTAGATACCGCCTTCTGAATCTGTCCCTTGATCCAGCCGCCTAACGCGAGCCTCTTTAGGTGTTTGTCGAGGTTCTTGGCTAATAAGCCATGGGCGGAAACGACTATCGGTACAATGATTGCCGCATCAATGTCCCACATGCCGACAACCTCGTGAGCCAGATCATTATCTTATCTTTATTATTAAAAGCAGCTTTAAAGGCAACACACTGGAGCTATATGTACCGGTGTATTTGTAATAAGTTTTGGCGATTTAAAAAAATAATCAGCCCACTGAGTTTCTTACCGGATTTTCTCAGTTGAGGTCGCGTTTTGATCCGGTGGTAGTATAGTAGAATATAAGAAAAAAAATATAAACTTGACAATTTGTAAGTGCCCCCATAGAGGCCTATACAGAATAAATGACTTGACTTGACTTGACTTGACTCGACTTGGTGACCTCGCAATAAACACTGGAAAAATCATTTTACACATTAATTGAAGTGTACAGGCAAATAATAGGGAATGTCCTAATTAATGAATTTTGAGAAAAAGCAATTTGAAAGTTCAACTATTCTAACAATTCTATAGTTTGGCCATAAACAAAACTGCATTTTTGGCGCCATCTGTTAACATTTTTTAAATTCTAATGATTAGAATTTAAAATACCGTACACAAAATATATTTCTATAAGAAAAAAAATACATTCCCCGTTATTTGCCTGTGCCCTTCAATTATAAGGCTTAATTAACGACTTTCTGGCAATATGGTATCTTCTTCTTCTTATTCTTAAGAGCTAGGCTCTTGTCGGTGGAGTTTTTTCCATTCATCCCTGTTTTCTGCTTTCCTTTTTATCTCCTGGTATGTTTTGGCATTTGGTAAAAAAAAGAAAAAAAAATATGGTATCTCTACATTTCAATATCATGAGATCCAGGTTATAAACGTATTCCACTCGTCCACAAGCTGTATTGTCAACGAAACGATCAGCTAATGCAAGATTGAATCGTGTCAGGCTCTCGGCGAGTGTCCGGCCGTTATCCGGCCGTGGGTGGTGAGCGTGGTGAACGAGTCCACCAGGCTGTCGGAGCCGGCGCACGTGTACCTGCTGGAGGACGCGCTGGAGCTGTGGCTGGCCGTGCTCGAGACTTCCCAGGCCGCCGACCCCGCCGCGCTGCAGCTGGCCGACAACCTCTGCCCCATACTCGGTGAGCCGATCACCTGCAATGGTAGCACGTGTGTCAAGACTACACTTGTCTCACGGAATATCTTGATGTTGTCTCTTTATCTCGTATTAAATTAGATGGAATGCAAGCGGGTGAATCTGTGACAAAGATCTTGTCTTGACATGGGTGCTAACCACTGCATCCTTAGCATGACCGCGTAGACATAAGTTGTATCTCTTTCAACTGTTTGATTTGTCGAGAAAATGACGTCGTACCGAGCTTTTTGTACTGGACGTGGCTCGATGTGACGTCATTTTATCGACATATCTGACAGTTGGAAAAGACGAATCTGGCAGCTGAAAGAGATAAAACTTATGTCTACGCAACCATGCAACAAGGCCTGTAGTGGCATATGCGCCAAGAATAGACTTATGTCACGGACTATGTCGATTTTGTCTCGTATAAGGTGCTAGCTTACTCCATATTACATGTTACCAAAATACATCGACGCAGTGTCCACAGTGCACCTCTGCCTACTACTTCGGTGAATACAGGCGTGATGATATACCAATTTCTTCGCAGAACAATCCTCGGAGCACCTCCGTATAGTGGTATACATAATGCAAGCGTACACTCTGCTGTGTCCCGAGGAGTTTCTGACGGCGTCCGGAGGCAAGTGCCTGTCGCTACTGGAGGATATGCTGAGCGACATGCGGACGGAGGGCGTCATCACCGTACTGAAGATGGCGGAGATATGCATAAGCGTCACATTCCCCGAGAGGAACGCGTTTCTAGGCGTCAAAGTCATATGGCCGATACTTCTCAGGGTTATACAGTGAGTATTGTTTGACGTTTTTAATGTTGGTAGAAATACATCATCACGCCTGTATTAGGTAGGCAGAGGTGCACTGCAGTGCGCCCACACTTCGCCGATGTATTTTTGGTCACAATGTAATAGGGGCCGAGCCTATTGCCATTATACCGGGCATAATACGAGGGAGATTTTTGATCTATAGCCGCACTGGGTCAGTGCGGGTTGGTGAACTTCACACGTCTTTCTATAGACGTGCAGGTTTCCTCACGATGTTTTCCTTCGCAGTTCACCAAGTGGTAATCATTGTTGAAAATGACATACGCACATGAAAATTATCACAGAGGTGCGGGCCCAGGATTTGTACTTGCACCCCTTATGTTCAAGGCGAGCGTTCTTGCCCACGAGGCTGCCTTTAATAGCTCGTATTTTTTTTCTCAGCTGTCTCCTTGAAGGCGATGACCTCCCCATGGTGCTGTCAGTCCAGCTCTGCCTCGTGTCTCGCGTGATCCTGGTCTCCACGGAGCTGTTCTACAAGGCGGTCCACGAGGCGGCCGCGGGCCTGGCCGAATACGACTCCGACCCGGCCAAGGTGCTGGCCAGACTCCTGCACGTGTGGACCGAGAAGATGAACCTGGTGACGCAGGTCGAAAGGTGGAAGGTTGTCGGTAAGTACTTTACGACTGTAACCGCCCAATTTATTCGCAATTATCATTTTGAAAAGAGTAACCATTGAGTTTCTTGCCGGCTCTTCTCAGTGGAAGCAGCATTCCGAACCGGTGGTAGAATCTGACTATTTGTAAGTGCTTTTTGGCCTACACGGATATTTTTTTTTTATTGATTGATTGTAGTGCGAGCAGTAAGCTTAGACATATTTTTTATCTCTTTCAACTGTCAGATTTGTCGAGAAATTACGTCAATTCGAGCTTTTTTATACTGGGCATGGCACGGTGTAACGTGATTTTCTTGGCCATATAGTGAGCGTCGCGACGCCTGCTAGTGATCGTCGCATCTACGCCTTTATAAATCAGAAAAAATTACCGCAGCGTGGGCTCGAAATGCCATCTCCGTTATAATATCTCCATGGTCTATGATGTCTACGTACGGCAGATTGTCTATCTATATTAAGACGTATAAAACTGGACTGTCGTCAATGAGACCAATTTCGGTCTAATTATTTTTAGACCTCTCTTCGACATGTTTAGGTTACTATACATTTTTGATGTAGGTCTGGGTCTGGCGGCATTGCTGACGACGCAGAACGCGACCGTGCTCCAGCGGTTTCCGGCCATACTCCTCAACCTGACAGAAGTGCTCAACGATGTCATGAAGACAGACGAAAACGGAGCATTTGTCGAGTGAGCCAATTAATAATTGTCTTTAATTATTCTGATTGTGTTATTCTTATGCCTTCGTTTAGTAGTTCTCACATTTAAAGGGGATATGATGTTTTAGACTTTTTTATTAAGGCAGTCAGTACCGCGTGAGGCGTAGTGGTATGTCTTAAGCCCCCTGCACACTGGGGCGTCAAAAGATGCGCTTGAAAGTCTGTGGTGAAAGCCATTCCCTCGCCTGTCGAAATTTGCTGGCGCTTTCAATTTCATTTAGTTGAGGAAATAACGTTTTTCAACACTCAATACAGCTGATTTTGGTGTAAGCAAACATTTTTCATCCCATCTATTCGAAAAGGACGACTTGGTTCGCCTTTAAATGCGTTTTCTATATGAAACTTTCAGCGGGCAGTAATGAGTTTTTAATCCTCTTTATAAGTGCGCCGCAATTTACTTTGCCGCGCACTTTTTGAATTCAGAACATGTTAGTGTTCAGCGCCAAAGAAATCGAACGCAAATATTGTTTGAATAAAGACTGGCTGGTACGACAGCCCATAGTCGCGTCCGCGTCGCCAGCTGAATAAAAATCAAATTAAAAACGCGCGAACTGCAGCCCACGTTTTCGTCAATTTTCACGGATTGTTAGAAATTCATGGTTTCGATACTAGTTAGATACTATTTAATTTCAATTTAGTTGTTACTCTATGTCTTATTAATTAATAATATTACAATAAAATGAAAGGCGCCTTTAATTTTCTCATAGTGGGTGATGAAAAGTAGAGTATATCTCACGGGCGCAAAATATATTTTTGGCTCGGGCGACGTACTTTGAATCCCTCGCTACGTTCAGGATTCTACTAACGAATCCCGAGCGCCTCACTTCGCTCTGGATTCAAAAAAGCGCCTTCGTCGTAAAAAATATTATTTTGCTTGTGATACAATCTACTATTAACGGTGTGCGGGCTTTATGACAATGGAAAATCTATTGTTTTCTCTTATAGTCCTCTATAAGAGAAAACAATAGACTCTCCTGAGTGTCGTACTCTTTTCTATGTCTATGACAGTAAATGACACTGACAGTCGTAATTCCTGAACTATTAAAAATTTCCAATCGATCTATTGACCATCAATATCATGCAAGAAACACGTTTTAGAACGTGTTATGGAATTTAAAAAAGAAGCAATTAGAGAGTGGAGCTTCAATTTAACGGGAGCTTGTGAATATCCATAGCATTTCTGACCTTTAAGCTGAATTTACATTGCGACACTAAGTTTCATGCATGATGAAAGTAGTTTCACGACATTACTTTCACTACCTGGGAAAAACTAGTTTCATCGAAAATAATAGTGTCGTGACATCCACAGACCATCTAATGGGAGTTCGGCCTCTGGAACGTTTTCCGTCGATTTTTTCGGTAACCATTGCTCGAGGTTGTGACCATCTTTCCTGGCAACGTGACCGAAAAAGTCAAGTATCCTACGGAGACAGATGGCAGATAGTCTGGTCTTTACATTTAGCTCCTGTTGAATAGATGCATTTGTGCGGAAGGCAGTCCATGGAATCTGTAGCGTTTTTCTCCTACACTACATCTCGAAAGCGTCAATTTGGTCTCGATCGGCTTTCTTTAGGGTCCAAGTTTCTGCTCCGTAATTAAATATGGAAAATACAAGTGAGTTGACCAGTTTGATTTTTGTTTTTCGGGAGATGTTACGGTCTTTCCATATCTTCTGGAGTTGAGACATTGCGTTTTTGGCCATACCTATGCGACTCCCTATTTCTTTTTCACATGACCCTGTGTTGCTTATGTTTGTGCCCAAGTAGAAGAAATCTTGGACAGTCTCAAGATTAAGGGCGCCAGTTAACTGAAGTTTGTCGACACGATCGATTATCATTAGCTTTGTTTTGGAATGATTGATTTTAAGGCCCAGCTCCAAGCTAATTTCTTCCATTCCCTTAGAGAAAAGTTTAAGGAGATAAATATTCTAACTGTCATATCCCAATTCATATTTGAAAATTTAATGTATGTTAAGAAAAATATAAGCAATTTTGAAAAAAGAAGCGATGTTCACTCATTAAATACACGGAATAAGCATATGCTATCCGTACACGTTACTCGTCTCCACAGAATAAATAACTCTTTCATGGGGCAAAGTATACGCTTTTTCAATAAACTTCCAAAAGAAATCAGAGATTTGCCCATTAATAAATTTAAAACTGCAATAAAATGGAAATTGTATAAAAAGGGCTATTACAAAATCTCGGATTATTTGGAAGATAAAGTGTGTTGCCTTACTAACGTATTATTATCTTATCTTTATTATTAAAAACAGCTCTAAGGCAACACACTGGAGCTATATGTACCTATGTATTTGTAATAAGTTTTGGCGATTTAAAAAATGATCAGCCCACTGAGTTTCTTTCCGGATCTTCTCAGTTGAGGTCGCGTTTCAATCCGGTGGTAGCATAGTAGAATATAAGAAAAAAAATGTAAACCTGACAATTTGTAAGTGCCCCCATAGGCCTATACAGAATAAATGATTTGACTTTGACTTTGACATTCTCTTAAGCAGCCACAAGTGTTGTGTCGTCTGCGTAGCGGAGATTTGTTATTTTGGTGCCACCGATTGTGACTCCACCCTTCCAGTTTTCACAGGTCCGCCTGATGATGTATTCTCCATAAACGTTGAAAAGAATGGGAGACAGAATAGAACCCTGTCGCACCCCCTTACCAAAACTGAAAGGTCCAGACATCGATTTTCGACCTTCACCATGCCCTGGCCGCTCAGATAAAGTGATTGAATAAGAGCAACCAGGTGTTGAGGAACTCCCAGCTCTGCCAGTACTTTCCACAGATGTGACCAGACGACGCAATCAAAGGCTTTGCTGTAGTCAATAAAACATAAGATTGCCATTGATTTGCCATTGATTTGCCAGTCTAAGAAGTGGCGAATTCTGTTGTTGATCATCAAGTCTGGCACTTTAGGTCAGCAGACTGGGACGGGATGCGGTCCTTTTTTGCATCCTACCCTTGGGGCAAGGTTTGCTTCTCCTCGGAAGATCCTGACGACAATGCCGAGTCTATCGCTGATGTGGTGCTGCAGGGCATGGAACTTTTTGTCCCATCCTCTGCAGTTCCCATTGGTGGTAAATCAAAGCCTTGGTTTGAACGCTTCTGTAAGGCGGTTTCACGCCGCAAGCGGGAGTCGTTTCAGGCTTGGGCTGCGGCGATGGCGTCTCAGGATCCTAATTCTTACCGCTTAAAAAAGGAGTACAATCATGCCTCAAGATCCTACAAAAGAGCCCTGGCCGGAGCAAAGAGTGAGTTCATCGGCAGAATTGGCAAGAGACTTATGCGTTACCCCTCGGGTTCCCGCGTGTTCTGGTCTCTTGCCAAAGCTGTCGAAGGGAATTTCTGTCGGCCATCTTTTCCACCACTGCGCAGGGGGGATGACTCCTTGGCCCAGACTGCGAAGGAGAAAGCCGATCTTCTAGGCTCTCTCTTCGCTTCCAACTCCAGAATTGATGACCATGAGATGTCTCCGCCGACTATAGCTCCCTGTGATTACTCCATGCCGGAGATCCGTTTTACACAGAAGTCTGTGCGTAGAGCGCTACTCTCATTGGACATCAATAAGTCGAGTGGGCCGGATGGTATCCCCCCAATTGTGCTTAAGACATGTGCTCCTGAGTTGACTCCGACCTTGACGCGTCTTTTCCGACTCTCTTATTCTAACGGCGTAGTCCCGGTCTCTTGGAGGACTGCTTTGGTACACCCGATCCCTAAAAAAGGAGATCGCTCCGAACCAGGAAACTACAGACCGATCGCCATCACTCCGTTGCTCTCCAAAATAATGGAGTCCATTATAAACCGCCAGATCCTTCGGTACTTAGAGGACCACCAGCTGATCAATGACCGGCAATACGGTTTCCGTCAGGGTCGATCGGCCGGTGACCTTCTTGCCTACCTGAGTCACCGTTGGGCTGAGGCGGTCGAGAGCAAAGGTGAGGCCTTAGCGGTCAGCCTGGATATAGCGAAGGCCTTTGATCGGGTGTGGCATAAAGCGCTTCTTTCGAAGCTTCCCTCCTACGGGCTGCCTGAGAAATTCTGCAAATGGGTCGCCAGCTTTCTTACGGATCGGAGCATCGTGGTCGTAGTCGACGGATCATGCTCGGATTGCAAGTCCGTAAATGCTGGCGTCCCGCAAGGCTGTGTCCTATCCCCTACCCTGTTCCTGCTGCATATCAACGATATGTTGCTTAATATCAGCAACTTCCGTTGTTATGCGGATGACAGTACAGGAGATGCTCTTTACACCGGTCGTGCTAATATTTCTCGGGCAAACGTCGATGAGTGTCGGAACAAACTTGTGTCTGAAGTCGAGACTTCTCTGCATCTAGTCTCGAACTGGGGCAAACTGAACTTAGTGCAATTCAACCCCAATAAGACACAAATTTGTGCGTTCACCGCCAAAAAGAACCCCTTTGTCGCATCTCCTCGCTTCGAAGACACTCCCCTTAATGCCAAGCCAAGTATCGGGATCCTTGGAGTCGACATATCGAACGACGTGCAATTCCGCGGTCATCTGGAAAGTAAGGCCAAGTTGGCCTCCAAAAAGCTGGGTGTGCTCGGTAGGGCGAGGCGGTATTTCACTGCGGCTCATCGCCTGCAACTTTACAAGGCGCAAGTCCGTCCGCACATGGAATACTGCTCTCACCTTTGGGCCGGTGCACCACAGTACCAACTTCTTCCTTTTGACCGCCTGGAACGAAGGGCAGTTCGAATTGTCGATGACAAAAAGCTTACTGATCGGCTAGACCCTCTGGCGTTGCGTAGAGATGTAGGCTCTCTCTGCATTTTCTACCGCCTCTATCATGGAGAGTGTTCCGAGGAATTGTTCGGTATTATACCTGCCGCTGAATTCCACCATCGCACGGCTCGCCACAGACTGCATTACCATCCTCACCATCTGGATGAATGGCGTTCCAGTACAGTGCGATTTACCAGGAATCTCCTTCCTCGCACCACCAAATTGTGGAATGAACTTCCTGCAGCGGTGTTCCCGGACCGATACGACAAAGGTACCTTCAAGAAACGAGCATACTCATTCCTTAAAGGCCGGCAACGCACTTGCGATGCCCCTGGTGTTGCACGTGTCCATGGGCGGCGTTGATCACTTACCATCAGGTGAAACGTCTGCTCGTTTGCCTCCCTATCACATAAAAAAAAAAAAAAAAGAATTCGCGCACACTGCAGATGTGCAGCAGGACTTTACTGGCATGTGATATTAGAGCTAGAGTTCTGAAGTTATCGCATTTGGATGTAGAGCCTTTTTTGTGCAGTGGTAGGATTATAGATTTAGTCTAATCGTCAGGCCACTTCCCAGTACGTCATACCTCAACACATATCTTGTGTAGAGAGTCTATTCCCTGTGGTCCCATTACCTTTAGACTTTCAGCCGTCAGTTGATCTGACCCAGGGGCTTTTTTAGTTTTAAGGTTGCCAGCGCTGCTGTAACTTCAGAACGGAGAATGGAGGGCTCATGCGCCAGCTCTTTCCACGCAATTGGTGTCAGTGATACTGTGGGTCTTTGTGGGTTCTTGTAGAGTTTCTCACAATATTTCCGCCATCTTTCAGTAATTGTGTCTAAATCTTGGAGTGGTGTACCATCCTCGTCCTCAATCACCCAAGATTTTGTTTTAAACTGTTTCGACAGCAGCTTTACTTTTTGTAAAGATTAATGCATGCATCGATAAATGCATGAAACTTGACGTTTGTGAAACTGTTGTTGTTACTAATGTCGCGAAACTACTTTCACGCCACTAGTGTCGCAATGTAAATAGGGCTTTAAAGTTGGACAGATTAATAAGAGTATTGTTTGTCTTGTCAGCGGTTTGGTGGCGCCGCCGGGGTCTCGCCCCCCCTCCCCGCTGGAGGGGCGCGGCGGGCCGGCGCGCTGGGGGGACGGGGCGGGCGCGGGGGGCGCGGGGGGCACGCCGCACGAGCTGCGCCGCCGCCGGCTGCAGGCCACGCATCCCGCGCACGCCATCGACCTCAGAGTGGTCACTCACCATCAGGTACGTTACACAGGATCCAGGTTATACAGGACCGTTTGCACCAGTATCAAGTATACAACTGCCCGCTCACATAGCGTTGCTGCTCCTGAGAATGTATTACTCACAATCCTTACTATTTATCATTTTAAAAAGAGTAACCATTGAGTTTCTTACCGGCTCTTCTCAGTGGAAGCGGCATTCCGAACCAGTGGTAGAATCTGACTATTTGTAAAAAAAAATATTTTGATTTGATTTTGAATGGTATAAAAATGTGATCGAAATTAAAACATGTTAGTTCTCCTTATTTCTCGTCGCCTATTTCTAAAACTTGTGATATATCGAGTCCTAAGTACAATTTTCATGTTCTGATTTCTAAATATTGGTAGCCGCCTATCGTAAATGTAGTTTACACTGTTTAATAGGGTTATGGGTGTACCCAAAGGCCACAAGGCGATGCTTGTGACAAATATTCAACGGTCTATAACTCAAAAACAATGAAAATTATTTATAATCTGTCTTCACTAAGCATTTACATATGAGCTACCGTATATGTGCCTAAAATTTTATTTCGGACTTCTGATACATCTGTGTTGTATTTGTACACCTTACTTTAGCTACGACACTTCAGTTTGTAATATCAAAATAACACATTTTTCACTGAATGTATATGGAAGTATGAAAGATATATTTAAAGAAATAGATTTTTTTTTTAATTTTTGTCTGTCTGAATATTCCGAGTAAACTTTCAACCCGCTGAACCGATTTTGACGACACTTACGCTGGCAGATAGCTGATGTTACAAGGAGTAACTTAGGCTACTTGAATTTTAGAAAAATATTTAGGGTTCCGTGGGAAAACATAAAGCCCATTTTTTCTGGTAACTAGTGTTCCCAAATGCTGCGCGTACGCGAAGTATGTTCAGCTGGAGATGAAATATAATGAATAAGATGAGGAATTGCTGCATCTGCGATTAGACAGTGTCAAGTCGATTCTTCTTACCTAAACTCAGGGATTTAGAAATAAAAATACCCAGTTCACTTGGTAAAACGAAACATTGGAATCAGATTGGGAGGGTTGAATTTTGAGACATTTGGAAAATCCCTCTCTTTTCAGTTGGAGACACTGAAAAGCCAAGTGGGTGCGGAGACCTTCGACCGGCTGCTGCAGTCCACAGACCGAGAGACACTCCAGCAGATCAAGGAATACGTGCCCCTCTGAATTTAGTAATTTAAAAGGTATAAACATTATAAAAAAAAAAAACTATAAAGTAACTTAATGTATTTCGAAATCGTGGTATAATGGAACAAGATATCTCGAATGTAAAAGGTAGCATGCGTGTCAAGACTAGACCATTGTCACGAATTCGCTCGCTCGCTCTCTGTCTAATTACTACAGAGACAACATATACTGTGACAATACTAGTCTTGGCGTTCATGCTATTACTACTGTCCTGGTGTTGAGATTCAGAGTAGAGCACGACGAATAACCGTTTTCACTAATGCTAGGACACACCTAAAAGCGATGCTTAGATGTGAATTACAAGCCGATACCCAGTGGTATGCTATTGCGCTAAAAATAAATAAAATTCATGGTAAAAAAAACTTTTTTAAAACAAGCTTTTATTTAATTGCACTTAGTTTTCGTGTTCTCCTCAGCAAGCCCTTTCATTTGATACCCATACTGTGGTAGTGCAGAAAAAATAACTAATCCGCCATCTTGGATTATCCGCCATATTGGAATTAGAATGACGTCACATAGCTAAGCATGCATTGTCATCCAAAATAAGCGTGTATACCAAATTTCACCTAATCAGTTAAAGATAACTGATTTAAAATTCAGTTGCAAGATTCCACCCGGTCATACATTGCAAGTTAATATAAAGCTTGTATAAATCATTTTGTTTATTTAGTGGTCTAAAACCATCTTCGCATTATTGCCGTTCTATTAAACCCGATGTGGTTTGGATGGATTAAAATAGATCATAGACTAATGAACATAGGTTTTTTTTTTGTGTTTAACATTTTACACTGCAGTGGTAGCCGACTGGTCGAACGCACGCCTTGCAATCAAAGTGTGTAGGCTCAAACCCCGGCTCGCACCTCTGGGTTTCATGTGCGTATCTCATTTTCATCCGAGATTCTCACTTGCTATGGAACGGTGAAGGAAAACATCGTGAGGAAACATGCACGTCTTAGGGAACTTGACTAGTTCTCGATAGGTGTGTGAAGTCTGCCAACCCGCACTGGGCCAGCGTGGTGGACTATAGCCTGTATCCCCTTCGCATTGAAGGGAGGCCCGTGCCCAGCTGTGGGACTTTGAAAGGGCTATAGTAGTAGTAGTGGTCTAAAACCATCTTCGCATTTTTGCCGTTCTAATAAAACCGATGTAGTTTAGATGGTTTCTAATAGATCATAGACTAGTGAACATAGTTTTTTTTTTTCGTTTAACAATTTAGGCGACTCCTTATGCCAGTGAAATCGGTTGTTACTTGTTCCATTCTAACACGATTCCGATAACTATACAATGTAACTAATATCCTTTATCCCATCGTGATTTAAGCACTCACTCACTAATCGAGTTTTTGTTTATATTTGTACATTTTGTATCACATTTTTTTTAAAGTTTAAGCCTTCCGGGCGTCAATTTATTTGCCATACCAAAACGAACTGTATTGACTCGGGAAAAAGGTTCATTCTTCTACGCAATGACAGTGACAGCGCTAGCGTGGCTATTACCACAGAAATTTAATCTTTATGCGTATTGACACAGAGTTTGTTTTGCTTTTGGCAATAATGTCGATGTAAGCGTCGACGCCGCTCCAGTGTGCTTTATAATGCCACCTACTTATCAGCTGGACTATTGGGAGTTTTTTTTTTACACTTTGTGCGACATGACGCACGCTTGCCATTTTTTTTCCAATATTAAAATGAACTGTATCGACTGATCGAAAAGGTTAATTGTTCAATGATATTATCGTCAGGAAAAACTCATTATGTAACCAAAAAAAAAAACAATGCAGTAATTTGAATTTTAATCGTTTTTTTTGCTGTGACTTAGTGATTTTTGCGTCTAGGGACTCTGTAAAGTAATGCACTTATGGATGGATTGACTTTTTCCTGGGAACGTTGTTGATATTTTAACTTTTAAAGGTACTTGGTGTAAAAAACATGTTTCCTATTTTTAGGGTTCCGTACCCAAAGGGTAAAACGGGAACCCTATTACTGAGACTTCGCTGTCCGTCCCACCGTCAGTCTGTCACCAGGCTGTATCTCATGAACCGTTATAGTTAGACAGTTGAAATTTTCACAGATTATGTATTTCTGTTGCCGCTATAACAACAAATACTAAAAAACAGAATACAATAAATATTTAAGGGGGCTCCCATACAACCAACGTAATTTTTTTTCTCGTTTTTTATAGAAAATGGTACGGAACCCTTCGTGCGCGAGTCCGACTCGCACTTGGCCGGTTTGTTTCTACTTAGTGAGTTTTTGCTGTTACCAGACGTTATATTGACAGCGCGAGCCAACTCGAGGTGTGGCTTTTAGTACATAATTTCAATATATATTAACATTGACGCAGAGTTCGTTTTCGTATTGATTTAATTTATGTGTTAAAAGCTACGCCCGGCGTGTGAAAATTCGATCGCACGGTCAATATAGGATCGTTGAAGAATTAACTCTTTCTTTGAGTCAATACAGTTCGTTTTCTGATTGGCAAAAAAAATTAAAGCTTTCGTTTCGCTGGCTCAGTGTCCCCGTGGTTTTACGGGGCTAGAGGGGGCTATACGGGTTCACTGTACAATTGTCGCGTTTACAACGTATAAACAGGGTAGCAATTCTCGCATGATCGAAATTATATCTAAATCGACATATGCCGAAAAAAAAACTGGCCAAGTGCGAGTCGGACTCGTGGACGAAGGGTTCCGTACCGTTATTTATAAAAATGCCAAAAAAACACGTTTTTTGTATGGGGGCACCCATGCAGAAAAACGTGTTTTTAAAATATCAATATTAATTTTATTCAGTTTTTTAGTATTTGTTGTTATAGCGGCCACAGAAATACATAATCTGTGAAAATTTCAACTCTAACTGTCACGGTTTAAGAGATACAGCCTGGTGACAGATGGACGGACGGACGGGCGGACGGACAGCGAAGTCTTAGTAATAGGGTTCCCGTTTTACCCTTTGGGTACGGAACCCTAAAAGCGACTAAATACGATCTATTTTATCGTTTTGTTTCGAGGAATGTCGAATTAGAGATACTGTCTATCATGCGTTAATTGCCCCCCTGTGCACAAGTTATACTACATCCTTTCGGCAGCCGTTCCTATGTGTGGCAATGACGTCACGTGATCGTCTTATCGACAGTCTACGGGGATCGATTCTGTTGTATACAAGCTACGACTGAATTATAATTGACTGCGCTAAATATATTGCCATATTCCTAATACATGACTGCGTAAGGACGGCTATAGTTTGGTGGCAATAGAATCGGCACCAATATAATTTTGTATTTAATTTAATCAATTTTGTAATAATTTTGAAATGTTTGTAGTGCACGGAACGGACGCACGTATTGCACGCAACGAATATCGATAGATCTGTAACTGCGTCGACTATTAATAACTTATCTACGTGTTAAACTTAATATCGAGGGGTGGGGCTATATGTCTTAAACGACATTTTTAACTTTACAGATGAGCATACTTATTCAACTAAAAACTAACTAACTACAGCCCTTTTAACGTCCCACTGCTGGGCACGGGCCTCCCCTCAATGCGAGGGGGATTCAGGCCATAGTCAACCACGCTGGCCCAGTGCGGGTTGGCAGACTTCACACATCGAGAACTAGTCAAGTTCCCTCAAACGTGCAGGTTTCCTCGCGATGTTTCCCTTCACCGTTTCATAGCAAGTGGTAATCTCGGATGTAAATGAGATACGCACATGAAACCCAGAGGTGCGAGCCGGGGTTTGAACCTGCACACTTTGATTTGCAAGGCGTGAGTTCGACCACTAGGCTACCACTGCGCACTCATTCAACGCAGTATAATTCGCTGATTCCAAATATTATTTAAGTCGATCAGTGTTGCCAGATTTTCGAAAGCAGTATCTGTACCGAAAATTATAAAAATCTGTATGAAATCTGAATTAGTAAATTTCAGAAAATCTGTATTTAGCATTGGTATTCTGTATAATTTTATCTATAGTTAACTACCTAGGTGCTTTATTCGTTACATTTAGAGCTGAATATAGAAAAGTTATGAATATTTATAGATGTCTTAATTCTAGTCTAATCTAACCATCAATAAACATTTACAGTTGTAACGAACATAATACATAATACATTATCACTGTTGTTAACATGTCTACTAACACAACAATATTCTTAAGTAATATGTGGAAAATGCTGTTGTAATTACAATGACACCTATTTTAAGTCCTCACTGTTTATTTTGTATTACATTGTAATTTCGTTTTTTTTCCTCAATAAAGTAAAATAAAAAATCCCGGTGAATAAATATACAGTCGCAGCAAACATATAGGTAATCCAACACAGAATTAAACGAATTCCCCTAGTATTTGGATCAATGTTGCCAATATGGTCTGAAAAACTACCATTTGAGGTAATTCTGTATGAAAAAAAAATTGAATGTTGAAAATCTGTATAAATTTCACTCTCAGTTTTTTATCGGAAAATCTGTATGGATACCGAGAAATCTGTATATCTGGCAACACTGAAGTCGCATAAGTCAAATAGACTTACACACCTCGATATGTTCTGATCAAAGGGAATCCGTGGAATCGGTGCGTGCGACGCGTACGATACCAAACAACAATTGGAGAGTTTTACATTTTGTTCATTATATCAAAACATAAGCCTTAAGCTGGAAACAAAGTATAGGACGCGGCTGACGGACGCGGCTGACGGCTGCGACTGAGAAGTGTGCACAAACGAAAACATCCAGCGCGCCAGATTTCTGTTGGACGTCCGAACGCTCAAGGTTCCGTCCACGACTTACGTCCGATAGTTTGCACACCCCAGTGTTCATACACTATCTAGATACCATATAAGTCGCGGCTGTCAGCCGCGTCCGATAGTAAGTTTGCAGCTTTACGATAATAAAATATAATATTTGATCATAAAATTATGTGATATCATTAAAATTTCCTATACTATAGCTTTAAAGGTAGGATATATTTATGGGGCGTCAAGGCGCGTGCGTGATTACTTTTTCCAATAACAAAGTGAACTCTGTGTCAATATAAATAAAGATTGTATTTGTATGGCAAAGGCAACGCGACCGCGCGTCAGAACTGGCTCGCGCTATCATTGAAGATTGAGCTTTATTTATTACTCGATAGAGTTCTTTTTGGTATTGGTGAAAATTTTGACGTGCCTATCTTGCCGCCTCCAAGTGTCAGGGGCTCCATACGTGTTGCACTGAAAAATGTCATTGCAAATGAAGGGCACAAGCAAATAACATTAGAATGTAGACTACTACAGCCCTTTTAACGTCCCACTGCTGGGCACGGGCCTCCCCTCAACGCGAGGGGGATTCAGGCCATAGTCCACCACACTGGCCCGGTGCGAGTTGGCAGACTTCACACATCTAACGAGAACTAGTCAAGTTCCCTCAGACGTGCAGGTTTCCTCACGATGTTTTCCTTCACCGTTTCATAGCAAGTGATAATCTCGGATGAAAATGAGATTCGCCCGTAATCCCAGAGGTGCGAGCCGGGGTTTGAACCTGCACACTTTCATTTGCAAGGCGTGCGTTCGACCACTCGCCTACCAGTGCTTATAGAATGTCCTAATTAACTAATTTTGAGAAAAAACTATTTGAAGCTTTAAAGTGTATTATTTTTATGCATGTAATTACTTGCTTAGAACTAATGTCATGGACATTCCCAGTTCTTTTCGTTTTGGCCATAAACAAAATGGCATTTTTGGCGCCATCTGTTAACTTTTTTCAAATTTTAATGATTAGAATTCAAAATACCATAGACAAAGATTTTAATTTAAAAAAAAAGTGACATTCCCTGTTATTTCCCTGTGCCCTTCAAATGCTTTGTGAATGAATTGCGTTCTCTATAAATTTAGATAATAGTATTCTGAGCTATTATAATGAGAATATTATGAAGCAGCTACTGATTTATTAAAAGCAACAAACATATATTCCTATTCCCTGGTTAGTGCACACTAGTGAAACCAATACTATTTATAATGTTATAGGGTTGAATTTAGATTGTATAACAACAGAATAGTAAGCTAGAAATATAGATTGTATTCCACCTTTAATAATTATTATGGAAGCGAGATAGATATTAAATAATAGGGTATGTTTTGATCGTCAAATAATTACTTCCATTTTTTAGGGTTCCGTACCCAAAGGGTAAAACGGGAACCCTATTACTGAGACTTCGCTGTCTGTCCGTCCGTTTGTCACCAGGCTGTATCTCATGAACCGTGATAGTTAGACATTTGAAAATTTCACAGCTTATGTATTTCCGTTGCCGCTATAACAAAAAATACTAAAAAACCGGCCAAGTGCGAGTCGGACTCGCGCACGAAGGGTTCCGTACCATTATCTATAAAAACGGTGAAAAAATCACGTTTGTTGTATGGGAGCCCTCTTAAATATTTACTTTATTTCGTTTCTTAGTATTTGTTGTTGTAGCGGCAACAGAAATACATCATCTGTGAAAATTTCAACTCTCTAACTATCACGGTTCATGAGATACAGCCTGGTGACAGACGGACGGACGGACGGACAGCGAAGTCTGAGTAATAGGGTTCCCGTTTTACCCTTTGGGAACGGAACCCCTTAAAATGACGGTATCCATTATTGAGTTCAGGAAGCGCTCTTGTAAAACTAGCATATATGCTACAATCAATCAAGTTACTGCCATTTGAAAGTCAAAGTATAAAAATTGGTACATTTTCTTTATTTCCCTATTAAGTCTAAATACAAAATGCGTCAAAATTGAATTAATAACACCACCGTACCTACTCATGGCATGGCATATAAGACTAAAGGACCCTTTTGAATTGTAGAAAGGGACAGAAATATACAATGAAAGAGAAATAAACTACGTTTTTATTTTTGCCTGTTCTGACATTGTTACTGCAGGAGTGTGGCGCTTTAATCACATTTAGAACACGGAATACATGCTACAACTTCAATCAGGGATTCTCAAAGTGGTCAATACCGAGACCCCAAATCGGTCCCTATTAATTAACAAAAGTTATTTTTTGAAACTTTCACTATAGTGTTTAAGTTGTGTTACTTGTACCAACTTGTTATTAGAATGACTAATATTTTAGAAGAAGTACCAATGTTGTACTTTTTAAAACTCAAACGCAATATTTTTAAATTGGTAAGTAGTATTTTGTATCAATAGGAAGAAATAAGAAATCATTTTTTAAAGTATTTGGCTATGGGGGTCTGAGGTATCAGTTAATTTTGGATAAGGGGTCTCTTTCCCAAAATAGTTTGGGAATCCCTGGCTTAAATGGTGGCATGCAAGTACCAGGTATTCATGAAACGTCTGCGTTATCTTTAGCCGCTTGCATACAAGCCATTGGCATGTATTCCAGAATTTTATAAAGAGAATCATAGATTGGAGGCGGTGAATTATTGTAATGTTTTAATATTGGATTGCTAAGCTTATAGCTAATGGAGTGTATACGAGTTTGATTAGCGAGGACAGGTATCTATAATACATTTTGTAAATACATCGCCTGCTACCTACCTAAATAAGGCGTAAACCTACTAGTAACTACAATGCGATCCAAATAAGAATAGGAATGTCAATAACCTCTATCTGTCAATAAATGTCACTTGAAAAGTATGGTTTGCAAAAAACTGATTTGCATATCAATAATAATAGTCTTACATCAAATTTAAATAAAAAGGTTTAATTAGTAATAAATTGTCTATATACAGGGTGTATCAGAAGTCCGAAATAATACTTTGGGTACATATACGGTAGCTCATATGTGGATGCTTAGTCAAGACAGTTTATACCTATCTATCATAGTTTCTGAGTTAAAGACCTTTGAATATTTCTCACAAGTATCGTGTTCTGGCCCTTGGGTACATTTGTGAACCTATCAAGCAGTGTAAACTACATTTACGAAGGGCGGCTACCAATATTCACAAAACAGATAATGAAAATTTAACATAGGTCTCGAGATATTAAGAGTTCTAGAAATTGGCGACGAAAAAAAAGGGGGAAAAACATGGTCGAATTTCAATCAAATTTTTATACCATTCGGTTGTATACCCGATACTGATGCAAACGTCAAAGTATTATTTCGGACTTCTGAAACACCCTGTATAATATTCAATTATTTAAAGGCATAATTCGTTTTCGTTCGTCACAATATGGCGCAAAGTCGATCCTATTCTCATTTTAATCGTATAGTACGGTTGTTGATTAATCCATTAATTAATCCAAAAGTTATTATTATTAAAAAAAAACACTTGTACTCAAAAACGCCTTTGAAAATGGTTTGTAGATGGATTCAAGTTTCTATAAATTTGGATGGTGTACTAGGCTACTATGATTCCCAGGAGATGGTTTCAAAATATAGTAGGGATCCCAAAGGCGTGGTTTTACATTCTATCTTAATATCTCAACTGTTGACTGTTTCAAAGATAGTGCCAATATTAAGTTTGAACTAAAACGATTTAGTATTTAGTTTAGTAGTATACTAAATGTAACCACGTCTAAAAATATTATATTTACGTAAAATGTATGAATTAAGATTTGGTTCCATATAATTATTGTTGTGAGAGAGACCTATTTAATGAATACACAGAGGATACTAAATTAAATTTGACATGCCTTTCGTCTCATTCACATCTTGTGTGCGTAAGAAGGATGCCTATAGTCATTTAAATTTAGTACTGTGTGTATGGGACGTGTCTATGTATCATATTATTAAAAAATAAATATAATATATATATACTGATGCATATTTTTTTAACGCTCGAATGTAATCTAAGCTTCATATTATTATATTATGTACAGTTGGTTTTTTCGATAAGTCACTGATTATGGGTAAATTTTAATAACAAATAATGTATCGCCCTGATACTTATGTTTACCTGGTACCTACTGGCAGGATTGGGTTTAAAAATGTTACTATTTATTATTAAAATATATACATACTTGAACAATTGAGATTTTGATGAAAATCACTATGTTTTAATGTACTGAGGTTCATTGCATTGAAGTGTAGCGCATATAACTGGCCAGAAGAAAGGTACTTAATCTGTGTGACAAAGAGATCTCTGTCAAGTCCCTGACTCACAAACTTCACTATATAACAAGTTATAAGTAATTTTTACTCTATTTTTGTTACATGGTTTCAATACCTAGTCAAACACTAACATGGTGGTCAGTTATGGCCAGGCCTATACCTACTACTATTCCAGTCTATACCAGTGGCATCGTTTAACATTTTCGATAAATCCTTTTAAAACTTTGTTACTACGAAAAAAAATTGTTTCATAAAACTTGGCCCTCTTAAAGAGATCCATGGTCAAAAAATAGATGTTTAAAAGAATAAATTCACATAATAGATCATGTTTTTTTTAAACTTTATCTCATCGCAAATTTCGTAATATTTTGAGTCCGAAATGTTGGGTAACTTTTTATATATTGAACTCGTTAAACGATTTCACATCAGTATTACTGTAGTAATTAAAAATGGTTAATACATGAGATTGAGGATTTTTATGTATTCAAATGAAATTCTGCTATTTGGCTCTTATTACTATTATTATAAAGTCGTTATTGCACTGATGGTATGGATGGTTAATTACCTATTCTAATCTTGTAATTTCTATTGAATTATGTGTTCCTGGTACTCGCACTAGGTAATCTATTCAAAATTCAAAATTTTATCCATTTATATTTGTAGGTCCTCAGACTTTAAATAACGTTACAACTAGTTTACAGCGATGCTGCAATGATTTGTATCCTGTTAGACCTTACGGAAATATTGTGGACGGAATAAATTGGTTTTTCAATGCAATTTAAGAGTTTAATTTTGCTTGATCCTTTGAAATATTGCCTAAATACTTTTTACACGATTTTTTTATTAAATACTTTTTGCACTTTTCATTTCAAACATACCCACAGACTGAAGCGAACAAATTTTAGGTCTGTGATCATACTGGTTTCAACCAATATTTGGTTCGAAGATTCAAGGCCCTGAGCCCTGTAGTGAAGAAAGTAGATAATATGGTTATGTTTGGAAGTATTTACCTACATAAGCATGTACTTACACTTTGGGAAGCAGCTGAATTTCTTCTTGGTAAAATAAATAAGCAGTAAATGAGACTATTTGATTTAGATTTTAATTAATTATACACGGTGAAGGCAAACGTGATGAAACTTGCACGTCTACAGAAACGCATGTGAAGTCCACCGACCTCCACAGGGCCAGCATGGTGGACTATGGACCAAAACTCTCTTGCATTGAGGGGAAATGTGCCAGGTATAATGGCTCGCCCCCTATTACATTGGGACAACACATTAGCGAAATAAGGGTGGACCACTGCCTACTCCTTTGGGGAATGATGTATTCAAAATGTTAAAGTGACGGTAACGTTAAACTCAGCCTTGGTTTTTTGCTCCTGCTTATACGCTTTGGCAAACATCTTTGTATTTTTGTACCTTTGTTATCTTTGTACCTCAATAGGGGTGATGACCTTTTTATTAGATAAGTAGGTAGATAATTAACTTAATTAATGAATGGGAAAAAATATGAGCGTATTTACTTATTATCTTTTACGCAGTTGTTATTGGTATTTTTTTAAATACATCTAAAACAACCCGTGACTTTGTTCGTAAATCATAATGTTTTTACATATCTAAGGACCAACGAATTTATAAAAACTTAAAATATATTCACGGTGGCACTGTAGAACATCTTTGTTCAGGTACCTACCCACAGAAAAACGTTGTAGGTGCATTAAAATTTATTTCGTATTTGTAATTTGGCGATTTAAAAAAATGATCAGCCCACTGAGTATCCTTAAAATTGGTTAATATTTAATACAATTAGCGTAACTAAACGTATATTTAAAAATGCATGTCTAATAACTGACAACATTTTGAATAATAATTTTAAGGACGGCAACTCTAGAGAGAGTTGTCAACTGAGATTTGAAATCTTATAAAAAAGTATCGTATCCAATGATATTCTAGATTGTATCTTAAAATTTAATATTTACAAGAGCTGAAGAATTGTAATAAATACGAATGGATTGATGTACACACCGGATTTGATTTAAAATACCATTTTGTTAAACAGCTTCTTGCCAGATCTTCTAAGAAAAAAAGTTTTTTAGTATTTGTTGTTATAGCGGCAACAGAAATACATCATCTGTGAAAATTTCAACTCTCTAACTATCACGGTTCATGTGATACAGCCTGGTGACAGACGGACGGACGGACGGACGGACGGACAGCGAAGTCTCAGTAATAGGGTTCCCGTTTTACACTTTGGGTACGGAACCCTAAAAAACTTTTGTGAGACTTTTACGGACAGAGGTTGATCACCCGTCAGGTATGCAATTTTGTTTAAATATAGACATGGCTCATTACTAGAATACGCTTTAAAAAAAGAAAAACTGTTATTAGGGTTAAATAAATCAATGGATAAACCCACCATAATTGATTTGATTGCTACGGGGCTACCAACTTTTGTAGCCGATAAAATTCATAGGAATGATTTGAAAGAAACTGAAGACTTATTTAATAATATTAGAGGTTTAGAATATTTGGTGAATAAAAAGAATTTTGATAAAAAGATCGTCAGTTTAGAAAATAAAAGTAAGGATTTTTAAAAAAAAAATTTAGCCAGTCCATGTAAAATTTGTGAAGAAGAAAATAAAGGAACCCGCTATCATCCTGAATCCTCATGTTGGTTTAAAAACAAAAACAGTGATAGAGTAAAAAGAGATAACGTATGGAGCGTTAACAATTCTGAATTGGAAACGGAATTAAATTAAATTGATCCAAAAAACTTATAATTTCGCCATTGGTCAAAATTAAATTACTAATAAATGACACCTTGGAAACTACGGGAATCTATGATTCTGGCTCGAATGTGTCATTAATAAATTCGAGATTATTGTCTTTAAAGAAAAGCACTATTAATGATGATAAAAATAAAGCAAGTCAAAAACGATTAATGGCGTAAAAAATCTATTGGAATGGTAAGTTTAAAGATTAAAAAAATTGATATTGAAAAAAATATTAATGTTTTCGTTATTGATGAAGAAAATTTTCATTATGATTTCTTAATTGGATTAGATTGCATAGAAAATTTTAAATTGATTCAAAATGAGAATTTAAAAATTACACAAAGTATCAATAACTCTAAAGAAGAAGATAAAGAGAAAGAAATAAATCCAAAAATAATTCCTGGCTTTACAGGTAATAAGGAAAAACAGAATGTAAATTGAAATAAAACTATTTTACGGATTTTATCGCGTATATTTACTATTTTATTTTACGACGTTTCGGCTGCTTTACAGTAACCATGGTCACGGGGGGACTGAGGTGTTAGACGTCTTGATGTCATAGTTAATAACTGGGTACCCTCTTATTTAGTTGTTGTTTGCGGTCCGATCCACGCAGAAAATGCTCACAGTGTCTTGAGGTCTTGCAATGGTACGCTTGGTTTTAATCATATTAATGACTGGATCACAAGTTGGTGGTAGCACCCAGCCATCTTCCCTATTGAAATTAGGATGTTTTTTAATTTCAATGGCCTCACGTATCATCCATGGTCGGAATCGGTGTTCTTTTGCGAGGATATGCGGTTTATCAAATCTGATATAATGGCGGGTGCGGTCCTCTACATGTTCACAGATTGCAGACTTCGTGGAGCGTCGGTGTTTCACGTCAGCTATATGTTCTTTTACGCGGGTTTTTATTGATCTTTTAGTTTGTCCTATGTACGAGAGCCCACATTCACAATCGAGTTTGTATACACCTGCATCTTGTAGAGGAATGTGCCACTTGACAGGTGGTAAGAACTGACTAATCTTCTTCGGTGGCTTGAAGGAAGTTTTGATTGAAGCATGTTTCAAGATGTAGCCAATCTTGTCTGTGACACCTCTTATGTATGGTAGTACAGCAGGTAGACGCTCGACTGTGGCTGGTTTCACTCACTGGTATGGGTCTTTTTCCTATACACGGTGTAGCCTAAGGTGTTATCAGGATTACGGATCACTAAAATATCTAATAAAGCTAGAGTATTGTTGGCCTCTAACTCCATTGTAAATTTGATTTTAGAGTGTATGGAGTTAAGATGGTTTAGGAATGCTGTTATTTTGTCAGATGGTAATATTGTGAAAGTATCGTCTACGTACCGCTTGTAGAATTTTGGGATCACAGGTGAAGTGCGAAGGGCTGTCTCCTCGAAGTCTTCCATGAATATATCAGCGACAACGGGAGAAACAGGGGAGCCCATCGCTACACCATCTACTTGCTTGTAGAAATCCATAAAATAGTTTTATTTCAATGTATAGTATTCGCGTAAATATGAGAAAACAATACAGAATGTAAATGATAAAAAAAGGATGTGAATATAGTTGACAAAACTAATAATGAAAGTAATGGTGAATTTAAAATAAATTTTAATAAAAACTTAGAAGTGGACAACTTTTGCATATCAATCAATCATCTAGACCTGCAAAAACAGTCACAAATAAATAAATTGATTTGCAAGTACAATTCACTTTTTGCGAAAGATAAATATGATATAGACACTGTCAAAGGATATGAAGCTCGTATTGATTTATTAATAGATAAATATTTCACTAAAATACCACATAGGTGTAACATTGATGATACGAAATAAATAGAAGAACAAGTATCAAAGTTATTAAAAAAATAATAATTGAGGAGTCATATAGTCCTTTTGCCGCTCCGGTAACATTAGCCTTTAAAAGAGAAGAAGGAAGGAGGTCAAGATTATGTATAGATTTTCGCGATTTGAATAAGATTTTGGTTCCTCAATCACAGCCCTTTCCATTAATAGAGGATTTAATGGTCAAGACAAGAAGATGTAAATTCTTTTCAACACTAGATATAAACTCAGCGTTCTGGTCCATACCTTTAAAAATTGAAGACAAACAAAAAACAGCATTTGTTACTCAGGAAGGCCACTTTCAATGGACTTGTTTACCATTTGGTTTAAAAACATCTCCTGCGATTTTTCAGAGGATATTAAGTAGCATTATAAGGAAACATAAACTATCCGATTTCACGGTAAACTACATAGACGATATTTTGGTATTCTCTGAAACATTCACAGAACACATTAAACACTTATCACTTTTATTAGAAGCGATATTAAGGGAAGGCTTTAAATTGAAGTTCTCAAAATGTAATTTTGCACAGGTATCTGTCAAGTATCTAGGCCATATCATTAAAAACAATACAATCACTCCACTAAACGATAATTTAATGCTATCAAGGATTTTCCTATTCCAAAGACACAAAAAAATGTTAGACAGTTTCTGGGTAAAATAAATTTCTATGGAAAATATGTGCCAAATATATCGATTACATTAGATCATTTACATAATTTCTTGAGAAAAGGACAAAAATTTATTTGGTCGGAAAAATGTGAAGAATCTTTTGAGACAATAAAAAAACTACTTTGCTCAAAGCCCATTTTGGCAATTTATGATCCATATCTACCAATTCATATTTATACAGACGCCAGTATACAGGGCATAGGTGCAATTTCAAAACAACCACAACTCAATGGAGAAGAAAAACCCTGTGCATATTTTTTCAAAAAATTAAAAGACTCCCAAAAAATTAAAAAAGTTGTATATCTGCAGGGTGATTTTAAAACACTCGGAATCGAATTCGGAAACGGAATCGAAAACTTCGAGTTGTCGATTCCGTTTCCGACGGCATGACAAAACGCGATTTTGAATAGCGGACGGAAGGGCCAATTGGAAAGTTCCGACGTCGGAAAGATTGTGTGCGTTTACAAAGAACGTTTAAAAATGGTAGAAATGGTAGAAATAAAATTCGATATCAAAACAGTTATTAATACGAATTTTTTGGGCCAAAAAGTCTTATATAAACACACTTATCATAATTATAAAAATGTAAATTGATTACTTATTTAAATTATCGATTTAAAACTTACTCTCTTTTATTATTTTTGGTTATAACGAACCTCGAAAATTTTTACTGATACGTCAAAGTGAAAGTGAAGGGTAACATCACGACTTTGAAACCACGAAGTTTCAGAGCTACGTCATAGATGGCGCATGGCGCTGTATTTCGGTAAATAAAAACACAACCACGAAGTGAATAATGCAGCACGATTGTTTGCCGGCGCTGCACAGCAGCCGCCCTATGTTGTCTCCTATAAGATAATATTCCATCCTATCGAAGGTTGATGGGAATAATTTTCACAATAATGTAAAGGGCCATAAAACAACGTAAA
Source organism: Ptilodon capucinus (assembly GCA_914767695.1). NCBI lineage: Eukaryota > Metazoa > Arthropoda > Insecta > Lepidoptera > Notodontidae > Ptilodon > Ptilodon capucinus. The sequence goes on along the minus strand of OU611823.1, from coordinate 10,098,293 downwards.
TGGGTTTATTTTAAACACTCTTTAGTACTGACTTACCTTAAATATTATGCAAGTATTTAGATAACACTTAAATTTGGTATTTTATTTATGTTTTTGTTCAATTCCGGAAGCTTTCCGCGAGGAAAAAGGTGTCGGAAACTTTCCGTCGATTCGGATGGGTTTATCCGACGAGAAATGTCAAAAATCGTCGGGTACGGAAATCAAAATAGCGATGGCTGGAATCCGTGACGGAAAGATCCGATTCCGTTTCCGAATTCGATTCCGAGTGTCTTAAAATCACCCTGCTGGAGTGCTTAGCAATTAAAGAAGCGGTAAAATATTGGTATCACTGGCTTATAGGAAAAAAAAGAAAAGGAGATGTAAATGAAGCTATTTACTTACACTCCATTTAATTTGAATTTGCCGCGCATTCACTTAATTTAGTTTCATGTATAAGCTGTGGACAGTGTCTCCAGATGCACTGTAATTACAGTAGATTTACTGTAATTTCACTCCATCTACTGTACACTGTATTTCTCTTAATACAGTGTTCAAGAAGCACTGTAATTTTTGTTTGTTGGAAATCATTTTTCATATTTTGAAAAAACGCAACGCTTTTAAGACTTTAGACCGAAATGACACGTTTTATTGTCGTATCATAGATAAAGAATAATAAAAATACTCTGTGACACTCTGTCTACTGTTGGAATACTTTAGTTACTCTATGTTTCAACAATGGGGAACTCCCTTAAAACCAACTTTAATTTGAGTTACAGTCTACAGTCTAACAATTTTGACTACTATTAAGTGTGGAGGATGTATGGAAGGATGACACATAGATTGGAAGGTTATGGTAATGTCATGGTATGGTAATGGTCAGACGAGTGTGCTACTAATAAAACGTAATATTTAATTTGTAAAATATTAGCTTTAAATGTTGATTCCTATTTTCAGGTAAGTTTTATAATTTGTTGTAATTAACGTACGTAATCTATAAGATATTATGTTATGCATAGTTTAATAATATATTCTCTTTTCAGAGCAACACAATTTGGTTTTTATTTCGCAGTTCTAAGAGAAAGGGGCCTATGTTTATGGTCACATTATAATAATATAAATATTATGTCATATCATATTATGTTCTTGCATTTCAGGTGAAAAATGTGGACGTATTTCGCGTTTATTATCGCGGCGACGATCGTAAGTGCGGAGCGCAGAGACTGCGTCGCGTGCATCGATGGGTTCTGTTATGATAAACCCGCCCTGTCCGGCGTCGAGGGATACTACAGGGCTATCGATATGACCAGAAACTTGTTATATCTCACCCAAAATGAAGACGGTTATACAATCAAAGCCTGTGATTTAGATACTGAAGTTTGCACGGTCACAAACAACTCATACCACATAAGTGTGCTCACCGTCGATCCAAGCACCGGTGACATTTATGCTCTGGGAGATTTGCGTTGGAACATTTACAAATTAGATCTTGTTAATGATACCCAGACAGTTGTGCTTCGAACCCATGCACACTCAATGTTTTATAAAGATAAAATTTACTACTCGAGCAGCGATAATAGAGGCATTTATACGTTCGTGGACGGACAGAGCACAGTAATTGAACCAACGAAGGAGTACTACGTCGGAGACTTCATTATCGATAAGCACGATCATATGTATTTTTACGATAGGCACAACCGTAGTATAAAATGGATGAACAACGGAGTAATTAGGCCGACTGATCTGCGCGATGGATTCAATTTCATGATGACACTAGACAACAAAGGCACCGCAATGTTCCACAACCTTGATAAACGCGTTCTATATAGAGCTTCTAATGGTCGATGCGCAGTAGTTGGTGCCTTCAAAGATAAGTACATGCTTTGGCTTTTGTTTGATAGAGACAACAACATAGTTTATTGTAATGGAACTTATTATAGAAATGTTGTATATTTAAAGCGAGAAGGGAATAGGACTTGTACGATAAATGGAGAAAATGAAATAGAAACGTCTGATGAGGAGAATGATAACAACGATTGGTTCCTGCCTACGATTGATGAGTTTTCAACGCAAAGTTCAGATGATATTGATGATAGCTCGAATCATAATAAAGTATTGACTAATGGATCAATACTCCTCTTCGAAGATGAAGGGAGTGGTGTTGGGCTCGCGTCCGCTGCTTCTGCCGAATATTATTCTGGATGGATAATTTTATCAGTTATGGTTATAATATCATATAAATTATAAGCATTTATTGCTGTTTACGGAGTTATAAATAGCCAACTAGTGTTATAACAGTGGTAGCCGAGTGGTCGAACACACGCCTTGCAAATCAAAGTGTGCAGGTTCAAACTCCGGCTCTCACCTCTGGGTTTATGTGCAAATCTCATTTTCATCCGAGATTACCACGTGCTATGAAACGGTGAAGGAAAACATTGTGAGGAAACCTGCACGTCTATAGAAAGGCGTGTGAACCAACCCGCACTGGGCCAGCGTGGTAAACTATAGCCCAAAAATCTCCCAATTTAAAGGCGTTCCGTAAAATGCACGTAGGTAAAAAATCCTTTCAATTTTTATATTGGTATATGGTTAGATTAAGTATTTTAGATATATTTCAAGTGGATTAAATATGCACAGCCTCGGAACACGTTCTCGCCTCGCGGCAGCGGCGCGGCGGCTGGTGCTTAGAAGAGTGAGACGGGACAACCATAGTGTCCACTATCAGTAAAACCTAGCTGCACCGTATTGCCTGTGTAGGTATTATAGCGCGTGGCGTCATGGGTGCGCGGGCGAAAATGCGTAGACGATGTGTACTGAGTCATGATACAGATGTCTTATATTTTTAATTACCTATATAGCCCTATTCTGTTCATTTATATAAGTAGTGAAATATATTAAGTGTATTTTGTATTTGTACTTATTGAAATCTATATGTATATACATTACTTTTATTTTCTTTGTTTTGATTTTTATTCATTTCGTAGATAAGTATCTATACATCTATACAAATAAATAAAATTGGAGTGTCTGTTTGTAATATCAAAATAAAATCTTTTTACCTAATGCATATGAGAGTATGTATGATACCTATAAAGAAAATGCAATTATTAAAAATTTTGTCTGTCTGCCTGTCTGTCTGTCTGTTTGTTTGGGGTAAACTTCTAAACGGCTGAACCGATTTCGACGGGACTTTCACTGGCAGATAGTTAGTGTTGCAAGGCGTAACTTAGGCTACTTTTATTTTAGAAAAAGCATTAGGTTTCCGCGGGATGAACATAAAACCTTTTTTTCCGGGTATTTTACCTAAAGTCCACGCGGGCAAAGTCGCGGGCACAGCTAGTTTTATATAGAAATGGTTTTCTTTTTTGGGTAGGCCGCAAAAAGTATATATTTAATATGGTAAGCCATTGAAGAGGGTGTGGCTGAAAATCAGCGCTGGGGGAAGCAACTCTCCTCCAGCATGTGCTGAGCCATTACCTTTTCGGCACAGGTTCACACTGAGCTCTTTTCCTTTTGTTCTTGTTTGTATCTATTTTTAAGTTTTAAATGTTTTTTCTTTCTTTCTTTCTTTCTTTCTTTCCCTCGTATTGAGGGAGAATGTGCCCGGTATAATGGCAATAGGCTCGCCCCCTATTACATTGGGACCAAATATACATCGGCGAAGTGTAGGCGCACTACGGTGCACCTCTGCCTACCCTTTCGGGGAGTACAGGCGTGATGATGTATTTTAACTAGTGTTATAAGTCAAAATTTACGTCCTAACTTTGACAAATAAAAACCATCAATATATGTCAATACAATAACAACAATTTCTTTATTATTTTCTCTTCTCTAAGTAAATATTTTGTTTATAATGTAAATAATAAATGTAAATATACTTATATTTTAATTAAAAAACAAACAATTTCTGAACGAACCAACAATGACAACTATCAAAATATGTCAATACAATGACAAACATTTCTGAACGAACCAACAATGACAAAAAATTTAATGGAAAGAGGCCATTAACACAAAAAAAAAACATCAAAATATGTCAATACAATGACAAACATTTCTGAACGAACCAACAATGACAACCATCAAAATATGTCAATACAATGACTCTAAACGAACACAAAAAATTCAATGGAAAGAGGACATTAACACAAAAAAAAAACCTTCAAAATATGTCAATACAATGACAAACATTTCTGAACGAACCAACAATGACAACCATCAAAATATGTCAATACAATGACTCTGAACGAACCACCAATGACAAAAAATTCAATGGAAAGAGGCCATTAACACAAAAAAAAAAATATCCTTCAAAATATGTCAATAAAATGACAAACATTTCTGAACGAACCAACAGTGACAACCATCAAAACAATAAATTATAAATACTTACGCAATCCAATTAATGTGGGTGTTCATTTGACGTAATAATAATCAAATGTTGTATTCTGTCTGTCTCGTTTGCTCCTTTACTAATATGCCTATCTATATTTCCCACCGAAATTCTGTTTGCTCAACCGTACCATATCTCAAAATCGTTAGTCCTCTTTTTATTATACTTTTATAAGCCTCACCGTCCAAGTCTCTGGCAAACTCAGTTGTTGGTAAAATCATCGACAAATTGACGATGGAAGCCAAACACTTTTAAAAAAAGAAGAAGAAGAATGTGGGTGTTTGCTTCGTCTAGGGTTTTTTTGCTCACCGATATTTTTAGCTGAGATCAGAGTTAGAGATCATTCCATATGCGAGCGCGGGCTAGATGAAGGTACCTTGGAACATTTATTTTTTCCTGTCCCAGACTAACTCTCCCCCTGTACCTTCTTCCCGATTCGGTGCCTCGTCCAGTTAATATTCCTTTTTTGCTGTCTTTGGCACACACTCCCTTGATCTAATTCCTATTCAAATTTATTAGTTTCATTCAAATAAGCTCTAACCTCTCATATATTATATTACTTTATTCTTTCCTTTAACCACCGCTTTTGTGCTTCTACTTCGTATCCCGTGTATTTTATATAATTAATATTGTATGTAAGTTGAATTTTTTATTTTATATCTATTCTTCTATTGTTTTTTTAGTAGATACTAACGGGTACAGATGTGCCCAAATATAAATAGTTATCGTGTTACCACTCAATAGTTTAATAAGTTTGTTTCTTTTTTTATATTTATAGCATTATTCTATCTATAAACTTGTCTTTGGCAAAATCATTGGTAAACGGTACAGCCATAAGCCTAATTGTAATAAGATTTATGTTGTTGATTCAAAACCCTTAATTTAATATGTGCTTCAATTGGAGTCTACTGTACCGAAGGGAAAACATCAAATGTTTGACAGGAAAGTAGGTAGAACAGTTTATATGGGGAAATGGAATTCTTGTTTTTATTCCTCACAATCATTTAATATTTTCTCACTGTTTAGGTACACCTTCCCTGGACAACATACATTTCTAAGCCAAAATCAGCTAAATAGACAAACAAACAGCAATTGATTTTTGCTAGTATTTAACAGCAAATCAAAAAATGTGATTTTGTATAAAAAATAATTGCCAATCCTAAGCAAAAATACTTATTGCACAGCAAAATAGTCACCTCAAAATATTGTTAAATTAATAACAATTTAAAAATGTTATGCATCACTATTTATTTAAAACTAAAGCTTTTTTATGAATGCATATCTAATAATAATGACCTCACAACCAATCTATTACATATTTTTTTTAAAAAATAAAGCTGCTATATTTTTATCTCATACTATTTTTTATATCATCTCATAGTGTGACATATGAATCTAATTATATAACTAACCTAAAAATAGTGGTTTTGTTATGAGTGTAAATATATTGCACCGACACCCTGGTTTATTTTCTGTACAATTGGTATATTTGTTGTGAAAATCATATTTCTGTACAATTAACAAGTTTTTTGTCGAGCACTAGACGAAAAACTGTACCTACTATAGATTTGATGTATATTTTCGAATTATTTTTAATACACGTTTTGTTCAACAAATGGTTTATTTGCAGTGAAATAATTACCTAGATTGATAAATAACTGGATGGGTGATAAGTTATTTGCTGTGCATTTAATAATATCCCATTTTTAACCGACGTCCAAAAGGTGGAGGTTCTCAATCCGATTAGTATATATATTGTAAATAAGTTTGATGCGGAATAGTTGCCATTTGGTCCCGTTTTCAAAATATTATCAGAAATCAACCCCCTTGGTGGTGAAGTGGGGGGTTGAAGGTCGCACAATTAAAAAATATTTTTGACTAGCGGCCCGTCCCGGCTACGCACGGGTGGACATTTTTATTTTGTAATATTTTTACCTTAAAGCTTCACTTTACATTATGTTGGCAGTGGTATTTGTAGGTGGCTCCAAAACCATATTGATTTTCAGGTGATCCTACTCGAGAAGGAGGAACATACAATTGCCCATGAGAAAAGCACTCTTTCCTTACACAGACCCCTCCCGCACTTCGGTGCCCACTCTCTCGCCGCGTTGCTCGCTGCGCTTCGTGGAGCTGCGCCGTCTGCGTGTATTTTTTGTTTATATTGACATTTTTAATTTCGTAATGTCTTTGGAATGGAATGTTCGATTTCAATAATTCAAAAAGTAATCGACAGGTATTGAAACAATCTTGAATACGAAATAATTTATTTGGATAAGAATTAATACAAAGGCATGGATAACATGACCCGATTTTGATCGGCATTTCTATCAACTTTTAAAATGTAAAAAAGTAGTTACAGTGACATAACTACAATAGTTGGACATATGGTCTCGAGAACTTTTTTGTAGATATTAATATGTTCTATAATATTGTAGAACATTTTTTTGTTCTATCATCAATACTTTCCGCAGCGTATGCGATGAAAGACATTTTACGGCTAATTTTTTTTACACCTTGGGTTGGTTTTAGTAAAGATTTCTAAAGATATCTATTTTTTTTCTAGTAATTAATATAGCCTATGTTACTCAGTGATAATGTAGCTTTCAAACGGTAAAATAATTTTTGAAATCGGTTCAGTCGTTTTTAAGTTTATTCGTATTTCCTCTTTATAATATTAGTATAGATATAGATAGTAATATAGTAATAGTATTATAGTATAGTATTAGTATAGATTGACCTCAAACTTTGTATACCTATGTATTTTACATAAATTTATCGTTTGTTTGATTGTCGCGCTGAAAAGCACGTTTTGTTTTAAAAAAAGAATTCACTTTAGTATTTAAATACTATCATACAATTTCGTAACGTACTTATAAGTACGGATTACGTTGTCGCGCTGAAAAGCACGTTTTTAGGGTTCCGTACCCAAAGGGTAAAACGGGAACCCTATTACTAAGAATTTGCTGTCCGTCCGTCCGTTCGTTCGTCCGTCCGTCCGTCCGTTCGTCCGTCCGTCCGTCCGTCCGTCCGTCCGTCCGTACGTCCGTCGGTCCGTCTATCACCAGGCTGTATCTCATGAACCGTGATAGTTAGAGAGTTGAAATTTTCACACATGATGTATTTCTGTTGCCGCTATAACAACAAATACTAAAAAAACAGGATAAAATAAATATTTAAGGGGGCTCCCATACAACAAACGTGATTGTTTTGCCGTTTAAAGTAGCGTTTAAAGTAGCCGTTTAAATAGCGCGTCCAGGCCCCGTAGCATGACCGCGTAGACATAAGTTTTATCTATTTCAACTGTCGAGAAAATGACGTCACTTCGAACAGTTTGTACTGAACATGGCTCGGTGACGTCATTTTCTCGACAGTTGAAATAGATATAACTTATGTCTACGCGGTCATGCTACGGGGGCAGGGCCGCGCTTCCCCCTACAGCATGGCGATTTTAAAACAGTCGAGATCGAATTCGGCAGTGGAATAGATAACTTCGAGTTGTCGATTCCATTTCCTACGGGATGTCAAAACGCGGTTTTCATTAGCGGAAGTAAAGGCCAATCGAAAAGTTCCGACGTCGGGAAGATTACCGCGTTTACTTAGAACGTTTAAAAACCGGCCAAGTGCGAGTCGAATTCGCGCACGAAGGGTTCCGTACCATTATCTATAAAAACGGCAAATCACGTTTATTTTATGGGCGCCCCCTTAGTAAATATTTTATTCTATTTTAATAGAAATACATCATCTGTGAAAATTTCAAGTCTCTAGCTATCACGGTTCATGAGATACAGCCTGGTGACAGACGAACGGACGGACGGACAGCGAAGTCTCAGTAATAGGTTTCCCGTTTTACCCTTTGGGTACGGAACCCTAAAAAAACCACATCAAAATCCGATGTTTAGTTTTAAAGATCTAAGCATACATAGGGAAAGACAGACAGACAGACAGCGGGAAGCGACTTTGTTAACCGACTTCTTTTATACTATGTAGTGATAGTGATGATAAAATAAATAAAAATAATATGTCATATCATATTATTTTGTTGCGTTTCAGGTGGAAAATGTGGACGTATTTCGCGTTTATTATCGCGGCGACGATCGTAAGTGCGGAGCGCAGAGACTGCGTCGCGTGCATCGATGGGTTCTGTTATGATAAACCCGCCCTGCCCGGCGAAGAGGGATTCGACAGGGCTATCGATATGACCAAAAACATGTTATATCTCACTCAAAAATACAAAGGTAAAATTAGTGCTTGCGATTTAGATACTGAAGTATGCACGGATACATACTTGTCGCATCAAATAAGTAAGCTTACCGTCGACCAAAGCACCGGTGACATTTATGCTCTGGGAGATTACGGTCGGAACATTTACAAATTAGATCTCGTTAACGATACCCAGACGCATGTGCTTCGAACTGAAGCGAGCGCATTGTTTTTTAAGGATAAACTTTACTACTCGAGGAGCCGTAGAGGTATTTATATTTTTGTGGACGGACAGAGCGCAGTAATTGGTCCAACAGAGGAATACTACATTGGAGAGTTCATTGTCGATAAGCACGATCATATTTATTTTTCCGATGTAGACGAAAGTATAAAATGGCTGAACAAGGGAGAAGTTATGCTGACTGACTTGGATCAGGAACGCCTCTTCGTGATGACAGTAGATAAAGATGGCTCTGCAATGTTCTACGACACGATAACCCACGTTCTATATAGAGTTTCTTACGGTAAACGCACCGATGTTGGTGCCTTCAAAGATGACATATTTGTTAGCCTTTTGTTTGATAGAGACAACAACATAGTTTATTTAAATAAAGCTTTGTTTACGCAAGTTGTATATTTAAAGCGAGAAGGGAATAGAACTTGTTCGGTAAATAGACAAAATGAAATAGCAACGATTGATGAGTTTTCAAAGCAAAGTTCAGATAATGGACTAGTCTCCAAAGATGAAGGGAGTGGGCTCGTGTCCTCTGCTTCTGCTGAATTCTATTCTGGATGGATAGTTTTATCAGTTATGGTTATAATATCATATATATAATAATTGTTATAAGCATTTTTTGCTGTTTATGGAATTATAAATAGCCAACTAGTGAAATAAACTATTTTACGGATTCTGTCGCGTTTAAACGCTTTCAATGTATAGTATTCGCGTAAATATAAGAAAACAATATAGCCAACTAGTGTTATTAAGTTAAAAGTTTATAGATTGTTGTAATTTACCGGCAACCGGTTTTAACAGTTAGTAGCAGCTTGTCATTCGACATCGGCCTCTTATAGAGTTTTCCTTCTGTCCTTTGCTATCTGTAGACATTAATTGACTTAATTAAATGTACTCATTTACAAATTGTATTTGTTCATTATAAATTTACTCTAATAATTAATTAGTACTAGTATCTTTGTGTGGAATTCGTCAGTATTTTTGTTAGTATATCAACGAACACATCTAAATGTGTTCGTTGATATACCAGGGTTGATAGGTCCTTACTTTTCCGCCAAAACGATAATATAATATCAAGGGGTGAAAGGCTATTTGAATTAAACGACATTTTTTCAATTTTACAGGAGAGCATACTCATTGGACGCAGAAAAATCAGCTGATTCGCTTAAGTCACCCCTCGATATAGAAAATAATTTTAGTGATAACGCCGCTCATTGTAATAATTTTAATTATATCGTTTACGTATTTACATTTTTACGGGTAATTAATAATAAATAAAATTATACGGGTTTCATAATTTTTCATTTATTTTCCAAATAAAATAGAAAAACAGGTAGCGTTGCCTGGGGGCAACACTGAAGCTTAAAAACTATATATATATGTGGACGTTATGAAAGGTGGAAGTTTGTGAAGCAGTTCTTGGTTAGTAATACTAATATTGCACAACGCAACCCAATCTTACGCATATATCGTGATGGGAACTTGCATCAAACTTTTTTATCAGACCATTGGGGCCAGTGCCCAATCTGGTCTTGCCGTACTGCCATTGACGGTGCATGCTGGGTCCACGAAGGTCCTGACCTTCGTGTTTTTTTGCTTGTATCTAGTTCTCCAGCAAACGGCAACTAGACATACTAGGCTTTATGCCCAATTTACAAAGAGTTACTGCAACATCAAGATGAAAATCTGCTGACTATAAACTACATGAAAGGTCTTTGTGATATACTCTTTTATAAAGCAACCATGCGTTTGCCATAGTGAGATCCAAGTAATGGTAGAACATACGTATTTGCCATCGTTTACTACGCAGCTGTATCTTGTGAATCTCCATGATGCTGTCGATTAGGTCAACACCACCCATGTAGCGATTGTACTCTCCTACAACATTGGGTCGTTTTATAGTCACGTAGGTACCTGGAATTCTGTTTGTCCCACTTGCGAACATAAGCTTCAGGCTGTATTCCAGCAAAAGTAAAAGCCAGAGTGTCAATTTTATTGTCTTTCCATGCCACAATAGATATATCGGTGCTGTTGAGGTCAGGTACGTATTCTTCTGAATAACCTATGGGTATTTTCAATATCACCTTTTCTGGTAGCAACTTACAGTCCGGGATTCTATTTCTTCTCATTGTACCAAGACTATGAATGCCTTCCTTGGCCAAATATTCCAACATACGAAGAGAGATAAAATACTTAATTGTCAAAATACAATTGGTAACTCTGGTGCCTAGGAATTATGCGCGCTAACCTCACGACGTCGTTAGATGATGCACCCAAATCTGGCACTTCTGGGAGCACAACGTTTTCCTTGTCAGTTTTAATTTCTGTTTTATATGCGTAACCAGAAACGCCACTCAACACGGTAGACTTTGTAACCCCTTTTGTGTGTTTTTTGAGGGTTGTATCGCTTCAACATAATATTCCGTGCTTTAGTGGAACACATTTCCTCATCCACTCCACACAAAGGTCCCTCTTCCAAAGGGACCTTCTTCGTTGTTCTTCCAAAGGGACCTTCTTGTAAGCTGCATTCAGGGACTCCACCATTGGTCTTATTTTGAAAATTCTATCATGTTCAGGATCTTTCCTAGGGAGATTTTTATTATTGTCATTGAAGTGTAAAGTTTGGCGCATTTTGTCAAATTTATTCAATGACTTAGTATCCTATATTACACTTCTCATCAAAAAAATCGAAACACCTCGCAGTTTATGATTTGATAAGGATTATCAGAAAAATGTGTATATTTAGGAATAAATGTAAAATGTCATTTAATAGTGAGTAGTATGAGGTTTATAAATCCTAATGTTAATGTTCTAAATTCAAATTAAGTCTTCATAGGTTTCGTATTTTGTATGATGAGTAATTTTAAAAATTAGGACAAAAACAATAAAAACGAAAGTGTTTCGATTTTTTTGATGAGAAGTGTATTTTGGTACCAAGTATTGGACTCCAGTGGTTAGTAACTCTAGGTAATCGAATACGAGACATAAGATATACCATACCATGAACTGCCTGATATCCATTTCTGTCACACGAAAAGTGCTGTTAGGATCATTCTGAACTTGATAAAGATTGGTCTCCTCTGAAATCATCTGCATATGTTCTTGTGGAAAGAGGTAAAAGAAAAACTGAATAGGAGTTCCTAGCTCTAGAAGTTCAGTAACCAAGTTATTGTTACCCTTGAACCTGAGTTGCTCGGCATTTAGGACCTGTAGGCTCTTCTTCATCCAGCGTAAATTGAATTTGGTGAAAAATTTACTTTAAACCCAACCTTGTGGTTTTAATATCTGCTTATTTTTATTTTATTTTACTTTATTTAGAACAACCAACAATTGTGCAGCGGCTTAAAAATAACAGTTTTAAATTTGTATGGGTAATAGCACAAACAACACCGTCATCCACGAAAATATATTTTAGTACATAACACTAAGCAGTTCTATCAAAAATTGTTCGATCAAAGAAAGTAAATTTAAAATTCAAAAATGGTTAGGTACTCTTACATACAATGATATTGAAACAATCCTCAAAGTTCTTAGGTAGCACATACACAACACACACGCAAACACATGCACACACCACATCGTTTGTAATACACGCCCATACATTCCACCACACAACACACATCCATACACAAAATACATATAATATGAATATTATTAAGATTATTGCATTAAATATAAATTTTTCGCATTACACAGTCATTTGACAGTTCGCACCAATGTTTTATTTTATTTTATTTGTTTTAAAATTGGTTATCTGCGAGACAAGCTTGCTTAGTGTAGGAACCAAGTTTAAGTAATTGTTTAAAACTAAGCTCTTAAATTGTTAACTAGTTATACACCCATGATTAATTTTTAATTACAGTAACACATGTACTAGTGTGCTAGATTACAATATAAGATGAATAAATATATTTGAATTTGAATTTCTTTTAACTTGGAAATTATACACGTCTTAAATCGCGTGTGTGATGAAGAAAATATATCTACGGCTGAGTCAGCAAAATTATCGTTATGGGCTTTCATAATACGTGTTAGAGGAGCACGTTCTACATAATTTTGGAGCAAACAATCTATGAGCATAATTATCACGAATTCGTTGGGAACTACTTGGAAGAGGAATGCATATTTGGTTTATAAGCTGATTACAATCGAATTTATTGTGGCATATATTATATAGAAAAACTTGGTCTTGAAGCAATCGTCGAGATTTTAGAGTGGGCACAGAATATTTGTCCAGAAGTGCACGCTTAGGCAAAAATAAAGGTTTATCTGTATAGCAGAGTAGGGGTGATGACCTTTATATTAGATAAGTAGGTAGGTAATTAACCTACGTAATGAAAGGGAAAAAAATATGAGCGTATTAACATTATTGTCTCATACGTAGTTGATAATGTTTATTTTTTGCAATACATCTAAGCCCCGTGACTTCGTTCGTAAGTCACAATGTTCTTTCATATGTACCTATCTAATTATCAATCAATTTAAAGTGAGTTATGATATATTTGCTGTGGTATCGTACACCGCGTTTGTTTAGATCTACCTAAAGAAAAATAAATTTGGGATTAGGTAGATAAGTAGGTATGTATAAACATCTGGATGTTTATACATGTTTATATATCTAGATATAATCTGCATTCTTATTTGCCTGAAAAGGATAAAAAAATAATTATATGTTTTTAGGTTGGTACCAACTGTGTTCTTCTTAATAAGAAAGTATATAGGTAAGCTGTATTTCCGCGGGATAATCGTGTAATAATCGGCAAAAATAAATGCCGAAAAAAACAAAGAAGACCGTTTTAAACAGTCCAGCCCGGGAGTTGGATGTCTGCTTGCGGGAATACTTTGAGCGGGAGCGAGAAAATGGTGGTCCATTATTATCTGTCAATTATTATCTACCTGTTAGTGGATCGAGTTGCACAGGCACTTGATATTGGGCGTATTACATTGTCAAGAAGCTTTATATGTAGGATCGGAATCGGATGAGTCTTCCTGTTCAGATAGATAGCGAATAAATGTATGAATAATTTATTTTAGTGGCAGCCGAGTCAAAAATCAAAGTGTGCAGGTTCAAACCCCGGTCCGCACCTCTGGGTTTCATGTGCGAATCTCATTTAGATCCGAGATTACCACTTGCTATGAAACGGTGAAGGAAAACATCGTGAGGAAACACTCACGTCTGAGGGAACTTGACTAGTTCTCGATAGATGTGTGAAGTCTGCCAACCCGCACCGGGCCAGCGTGGTGGACTATGGCCTGAATCCCCCTCGCATTGAGGGGAGGCCCGTGCCCAGCAGTGGAACATTAAAAAGGGCTGTAGATATATTTTTTTATAATCGATTAAAGGTTAACCGCAATTGTACTCGATAATCGAATCACATAAATTAATTATGCATGGTCACCTCACTATAGAGTTTATTTGACATGTGTCACCGTACCCATGCTTGGTGAAATTCACAAATTTTATATATATTCAATTATTTTGAATATAAAACGCATTATATCAATTAACAATATCAATTTGTAAAGTAATTAACGAACAAATCGTTACATAAAAAGTTCCCGTATTTATCTAAATTACAAATGATGCATCTAGTAAAAGTGAAAATACGGCGGCTACGGGACCCTTCGCCTTACACTTTTAATGTTATTTTCAAATTTAAAGTAGGTACACGAATGATTGATCGCCGTTATGAACAAACACTCCTACTTGTCTGCTTTATAATATATTTGTACTTAGTTAAGTTAATGTTAATTTGGTGAATAGATAAGATTTGTGTTAGTTGACATTTAATTTAAAATATAATCAGTATTTGGAGAGGAGCGGGCCCGCGAGTATTGCGGAGAAACACACAAGTAGCTTCGTGGTGTGACTACTAGGATCTCATAAGTTCCTACTTGCTGTACTGTTACCAGTGTTTAAGGTAAGCTGAGTTTGTTTAATAAGTTAACGAGTACATAGGGCTTAATGAATATAAATAACTACGTGTAGCTTGTCTGTATGGTCGTGTATGGCGATCCTAGTTCCACCTAGATTAGGGTTAATTCCGAAAAGGTCATGAATAACACCTGCAACCATCCGATTTAGTTAGCCGTGCGGCGTACGTAGAGCTCCTTTTGAGCTGGCTTGCCGCAACCCGCCGGGTCGTGCGGGGAGCCGGGGCGGCGTCAGTTTGCTGTTACGGCTGAAAGCGATGCTTTGCGGCTTTATGCTCATTTTTGCGGCAAGTGCTGGCGGCTTACACGCGCGGCAACAACAGCCGGACAGTGCCTAACTAGGAGACATACGAACGAAAGCACGACTTACGACTTACAGCATAAGTAACGGGTTTTCAGAACGTTATTCCGATAAGTCCACGACACTGAGTTAATTTTTTTGCACCTATAAAAAGATTAGTCTTTGCTTTATAAACCTTTTGCAATGAAAAATAATAGGTAAGTAATACTTATTCGCCGCTACAATTAGCGAAGTGAGGAGTGAGTTACGCACGAATTTGTTACCTACATTACATATTTGTTCGTACAACCATGAATAGGTGTTTTGTATTGCATTTAATAAAATAATTATAAACAATTGTGTCTATCATGTTAACTTGTTGCGTTTCAGTTCAAAAATGTGGAATTATTTCGCGATTATTATCGCGGCGACGATGGTAAGTGCGGAGCGCAGAGACTGCGTCGCGTGCGTCGATGGGTTCTGTTACGATAAACATTGGACGCATGGCAGGGACATCCTGGGACACTACAGTGCTATTGATATGACCAAAAACATGTTATATCTTAACCAAGAATTCTACGGTACAATCAAAGCTTGCGATTTAGATACTGTAGTATGCACGGTTACAAACGACTCGTACAAAATAAAAGAGCTTACCGTCGATCCTACCACCGGTGACATTTATGCTCTGGGAGATAACGGTCGGAGCATTTACAAATTAGATCTCGTTACCGATACCCAGACACTTGTGCTTCGAACTGAAGCGAGCGCATTGTTTTTTAAAGATAAACTTTACTACTTGAGCAGCGATAGAGGCATTTATACTTTTGTGGACGGACAGAGCGCACTAATTGGTCCAACAAAGGATTACTACATTGTACAATTCATTGTCGATAGGCACGATCATATTTACTTTTCCGATATAGACGATAATATAAAATGGCTGATCAACGGAGCAGTTAGGCAGACTGACTTGGATCAGGAAAGCCTATTCTTGATGGCACTAGATAAAGATGGCTCTGCAATGTTCTACGACACGATTACCCACGTTCTATATAGAGTTTCTTACGGTCAACGCGCCGATGTTGGTGCCTTCAAAGATAATAATAATATAATCGGTAGCCTTTTGTTTGATAGAGACAACAACATAGTATATGGTCATGGAACTATGTATAGAAATGCGAGATATACATATCGTAATGGAACTATATATTTAAAGCGAGAAGGGAATAAGACATGTACGGTAAATGGAGAAAATGAAATAGAAACGTCTGATGAGGAGAATGATTACAACGATTTGTTCCTGCCTACGATTGATGAATTTTCAACGCAAAGTTCTGATGATATTGATGAAAGCTCGAATCATAATAAAGTATTGACTAATGGATCAATACTCGTCTCTGAAGATGCAGGGAGTGGTGGTGGGCTCGCGTCCGCTGCTTCTGCTGAAGATTATGTTGAATGGATAATTTTATCAGTTTTGCTTATAATATTATTAATCATAATAATTTTAAGTATTTATTGCTGTTTACGAAGATGTAGATAGCCAACTGAACTTATGTAACTAGTCTTATAGGTCAAAAGTTTATCACGGCAAATATATAGATTACAAGTACCGGCAGCCGGTTTTAACAGTTAGTACCCTCTAAAGGCCTAAAGGCCTCTTCTAAAGATTTCCATTTAATTTTCCCTTTGTCCTTTGCTATCTAGAGATACGTTAATGTACTCATTTACAGAGTGTATCCGTTCATAATAAAACTCGTATAATGTATGTTTGTGTGGAATTCATCATTATTTTGTGATAGATATGTTCATTGATAGACCAGGGTTGGTAGATCCCTACTTTTCCGTCAAAACTCTTTATTTTAGAGAACAATTTGAGTATGTGTTGTCTGGCGATATTATTATTAATTTAGTTATAAGGCCACCCATTGTTACACCTTAAGAGGTAGAACAATAAAGAGTTATCTATCTATCCAAACGAAAATGTCTAATGTCATTTTTCAGAACAAAAATTAACATTACACATTCCTGTTGGCACGAATGATTAGCGTCAGGTGCCAGGGCCCCAAGTCCACTAACACAATCGTTCGACTTCATCGACATAATTTTATAAGGCATAAAAACAACATCTTTTATCAATTATACCGAGAATATGACTAGTCTAGCAACACTAGTCATATTCTTGCTATTATTGATAAATATTGGTAATTTTTGCGCATTATAAAGTGAAGTCGATTTGGCGTGACGCTCTGTATATATTTGCAGGAAAGACGTGGTTGGAAATGGAATGAACAGAGGGGAGGCCTTCGCCCAGGAGTGTGACACAAAACTGGCTATAAAAAAGTGAAGTGCTTGTTATTTCACAACGATAAGTGTTAGTAAACTTGAGACCCAGGACGCTCGTAGACTCGCGGTGCATGCTAAAACGATCCCGTGGCGCCCCGATACAAGCGGATGATGGTACTCCGTCGGTTCTTAGTGGGCATACAGCCTTCTTCCGGGACTACACATAACCCTGCTACTTCCCCCGAGGTGGCAGGGTTATGTGGAATATAAGAAAACAATATATTAAAAAAATGTCGCTGAAGTCACCTGCTAGTGCCTAAAAATTCTTGCTGAACGCGTAATCACCGCGCAGCCGACGTTACTGTGCGAATAGATTCTCACATGACATCACAAGTCCATCGATAAAGGTCAGCATCGCGTCGACCGATGAATAATAACAACATATTTATCAGACCGCCGGCATTAATCACGGAATGATATTTATTTCAGGAGTTCGTTACGCGTCGGCTAATTGCCGCGTCCCCTTCCCGGCTTCCGTCCATAAATTATTACGCGGCGTAAACGACCAGACGCCAGCGGGTTAGATGACTGCGTAACAGTGGCGGATTTACAGATTTGCCGCCAGTAGGCTGCTCTAATATTGCACCCCCTACCGACCTCCTAAAATTTAAGTAAACGCGACTATGCAAATTGTAGAAAAATAGATCTAAGTGATGAAACATTATTATCATAGTAGTAACATTTAGGTATATAAATATGAATATTTTCAATTTCTTCATACATCATCATACATCATCACGCCTGTCTTCCCCGAAGGGGTAGGCAGAGGTGCACTGTACTGCGCCCACACTTCGCCGATGTATTTTGGTCCCAATGTAATAGGGGGCGAGCCTATTGCCATTATACCGGGCACATTCCCCCTCAATACGAGGGAGATTTGGGCCATAGTCCACCACGCTGGCCCAGTGCGGGTTGGTGAACTTCACACGCCTTTCTATAGACGTGCAGGTTTCCTCACGATGTTTTCCTTCACCGTTCAGCAAGTGGTAATCATTGTTGAAAATGACATTCGCACATGAAAATTATCTCAGAGGTGCGGGCCTGGGATTTGAACTTGCACCCCTTACGTTCAAGGCGGGCGTTCTTGCCCGCGAGGCTACCACTGCTTTCACAATTTCTTAAGACATTAAAAACTATTTTGCCGTCAAATTTGCCGCCCTAGGTTCCAGCCTTCTCAGCCTGCTAGTAAATCCACCACTGCTGCGTAATCTGATTAGCTTGATTCCTTTTCGAAACACTTGACTGATGGAGGGGAATTAAGCCCTGGCCACACTGCAGCGTCAAGACAACATTACCAAACGAGAACTGTGTCGCGTGGTTGCGTATCTTTTACCACAGGAGTTCAATCTCCCTACTTAATATTTTAAGTATGAAAGTTTGCGAGAGTGGATGGATGGATGTTTGTTACTCTTTCACGCAAAAAGTACTGAACGGATTTTGATGAAACTTTACAGTGTTATTGTTTATACATCAGAATAACATATAGGCTAACATTTATAACGATACTGATAAACAAAGTCTGCGCGGACGAAGTCGCGGGTAGAAGCTGGTAATATATATTGATACAGAGTTCGGAAACTTACGGAACTCTAGAACCTTAATATTTCAAGACAGTTAGGGTCTATATACGCGAGCGGTACGATCCAACGGCAGAAGCAACTACTGCCATCGGCAACCTATAATGACGCTCGCAATTTTAGCAAACTGCAAATAGTTTATGTGTGCACACGAGTTACGGTTTTATAAAATTAGCTGCATTGACAAAATTGGATTTCTTCTACAACTGGCTCTTGTTCAAAGAGACCCGACGATTGCCGCCGCATATCTTGGACGTTGACAAGTCATCAATGGCTGCAGTTGTCGCTAATTAAGCATAATACCGCTCTCGCTAAGGTTTATAACTGGCATCGCCGCGACATCTTCCAGCTCTCGTGTTGCCGACGCCATTAGTTTGGTTTCTTGCAGACTACTGCCGGATAACCGGGACTTTCTCAAGAATAAATTAGTTAATGAACCGGACGGATATTACTCCACTGGTTGCGCCGGTTATTTGATGAAGGTTTTCATGTTATTAATGTTGGAGCCCGCGTAACGCTGTATTACGGGCTACGTGTACAACTGGATAATTGCATGGTGTAGGCACCGGTGGTGAGGATTAACCTGCGTTTAGGTTATGATTACCTGGTACTTTAGACTCATTTCGCGTCCGAATAGACTGATTTATTAGCTCATATCAACCATCTGGTGATTGAATTGACTTCATTATTATCATCAACATCACTATTATCGTCATTATCATTAGCCTGATGTTGATGATGAATGGACTTAGGGTTTTGACTATGTTACATACCTTCGCTAGTCGTAATCATTGGGTTCCTGTGACAGGTGTGCGGATCCTGCTTATTTAGAAAATCATATTTGTAAAATATTACATAAATCTTGTAATATAACCACTTGTCCACCTAAAAATCAGTGGTAGATATCAATTTTAGTGATTAGGCCGCATATTGTAGCACTTTAAATTTATATTGTATACATACCTTATAGTAGGTAATACAAACTATACAGTTTGTATTACCTACTTTAAGGTGAAACAATAAAGAGCTATCTATCTATCAAATCACATACAGTGTCATTTTTGAGTACCTACAAGTGTTTTGTTAAATTAATGAAAAATCTCTGTATCAAGAATTGTGTTTTATATAGATGTTATACCTCGGGTAAGAATAAGGCTGCCTTTAGTTCCCTCTTAAAATAAACCCAGACTTAAGTCATAAACAACTTAAGTAAAGTTTTTAAAGACGCAATCCAAGTTAGTCTTTTAAATGTTTAAGGCGCAGTGTAACGGAAAAATAAATAAAACTTTTAATGGAAATGAAAAGTGCTTTTCCTTATTATTGTTGATAAGCAAAAAAAGAGAATAACATTCTATTTTGATGAAATATAGAACCGTGTGAACTTCTTATGTTTTATTTACTTTGGTAGGACCATTTTCAACAATGATTACCAAGTGGTAATCATTGTTGAAAATGGTGCAGCAAGTGCTGAACGGTGATAGAAAAAAGATCGTGAGGAAACCTGTACGTATATAGAAAGGCGTGTGAAGTTCACCAACCGGCACTGGGCCGGCGTGGTGGATCAGGCCCCAAATCTCTTTCGTATTCAGGGAGAATGTGCCCGGTATAATGGCAATAGGCTCGCCCCCTATTACATTAGGACCAAAATACATCGGCGAAGTGTGGGCGCACTGCAGTGCACATCTGCCTACCCCTTCGGGGAATACAGGCGTGATGGTGTATTATTATTATTATGGTAGGACCAGTAAAAATATGAAAAAAAATTCTCACTTTGTTTGATTGAAAAAATTCGGGTGAGCGGCTCGTAATTGGTAGTGGATCATATATTTCACAAATTAAAAGTACTTTAATAATTTACATTCATAAAAAAGTTTCTAGGAATGGTTGACGATAAAGCACAGTTTTCGACAACTTGTTAAGTTCCCACGGTCATGCAGGGACCCATATCCCCCATATCATTATGGAGTTCCTATGACTCATTTTTTTAAACAACATCTTTTATCAATGGTAGCTAATATATGACCAGGGTAGACATTAGATACTGATACCTTGAAACTATTAAACTAGTCATATTCCAACTCCGTAACGGTAGTGTCAAGTACATTGTCGTTTGATAGACATCAATCTCTATTAGAGATATGTCGAAACAAATCTCTATTAGAGACATTTCGATTCAACATAATTATCTAATAGAGATGGATGTCGATCGCACGAAAATGGCCCCGCTGGTTAAAGGCTATAACTGCTCCCTTTTAACGTCCCACTGCTTAGCACGAGCCTCCCTTCAATGCGACGGGGATTCAGGCCATAGACAATCACGCAGGCCCGGTGCGGGTTGGCAGACTTCACACATCTATCGAGAACTAATTAGTTAAGTTAATTAACTTCCTTAAGGGAACTTAATTAAGTTCCTTCAGACGTACAGGTTTCCTCACGCTGTCTTCCTTAACCGCATAGCAAGTAATATTCTCAGATGAAAATCAAATTCACACATAAATCCCATAGGTGAATGCCGGGGTTTGATCTTGGACCCTTTTCTTGCAAGGCGTGCTTTCGACCACTTAAATGGTTAAAGGCTCTTCAAACTATTTCCGCAGTCTTCTTACAAAAATCAACAATGGTCCGAAACTCCAAATACTTAATTATATGGCCCCCGCTTTACGTCGTGATTTCACGCGGGGGTGCACTTAAAAAATGAAACGAGCCCCGAGCCGGCGGCCGTTGCTCTATCCAGTTATCAGCAAAATTGCCTTGTCTAGAGTAATAAGCGTACTGTTAAAGAGTTAAACAAATTAAGAATAAACAGTGTTATACCGCTGCGGTGGACGTCATCGTTTTTGAGTTTGCGGTGGGGACTGAGGCAAGCGGACCAAAGAGTGTTCTTATAATTCAATCCTTCCAGTAAGAGTCTTCGTAACTGAGAAGTTCTGAAATCGAACCTCATTCTTCACCCTTGGTATCAACGTGAGTCTACTACTAACACAAAACTTAGCTCCAAGATATAATATTTTTGAGTTATCATAGGTAAACTATAATCTACACTATTATCGTTTCCATCCCAGTATATAGGTGATAAGCTGGGCAGAATTGGAACTACCATGAGTATGACGGGTTCAGGCTCTCTAGTCGCTACCGTTCACGTAAAATATATGGTGGTCTCAAAAAGCGGGACTCCTTAAGTAATGACTGGTTTGACCAGCCTTTTTCAGACTGACTGCGCACACAGACTATTCATGATGAACATTTTACATATCACCAGACAACACATACTCATCGTAAGATCCCACATTAAAAAAAAAACCAAGTGCGAGTCGGATTCGCGCACGTAGGGTTCCGTACCATTGCGACCATTTACCACAAAAACGAGCAAAAATAGCACGTTTTTTGTATGGGAGCTCCCTTAAATATTTATTTTATTCTGTTTTTTAGTATTTGTTGTTATAGCGGCAACAAAAATACATCATCTGTGAAAATTTCAACTCTCTAGCTATGACGGTTCATGAGATACAGCCTGGTGACAGACGGACGGATAGCGAAGTCTTAGTAATAGGGTTCCCGTTTTACCCTTTGGGCACGGAACTCTAAAAATGTACAATTGGGAACATACAATGGGCTGAGGGTGAACCCAGTTAAACCCAGATCAGAGCAATTTTCCGAAAAGGTTATTTCTGAAATTTACTTCTGACCCTGTGCAGTGCGCCTACACTCAAACCTCTTCTAGATCAAGCTGCCGTCAATATGACAGTCAAAACCGTCAGGCGTGGTCTGTGGGAGCCAGACGTTGTTTCTCCCTTTCATCATACCCTATATATTTTTAGCGTGGCACGCTACTGCTTAGTACTCAGCCCTCACCGCACCACCGTTTTCGTTTATCCCGCTACTCAAGAGTTCTGCTCGTGAAGTTATCTCCGCAAATTTAAGGCCGTCAACTCGCACAATAATCAGATCCCATGTTTACCGCATCTAAGTGGGCGGCGCTTTTGTTGAAGCTGTAAAGGATTTGATTAGTTTTGTAAATGAGGGTTCTATTTTTATGAAGATAAACATGAAGATTTCTAGGATTATGCAGCATTCAATGGAGTTAACAAAAAAAAAATTAAACGTTCATGTCTTTTATTTTTAAACTAGCTGTGCCCGCGACTTCGCCCGCGTGGACTTTAGGGAGATTACCCGGAAATATGGGTATTATGTTTTTCCCGCGGAACCCTAATGCTTTTTCTAAAATTAAAGTAGCCTAAGCTTTGGAACGTCAGCTATCTGTCAGTGAAAGTCCCATTGAAATCGGTTCAGCCGTTTAGAAGTTTACCTCAAACAAACAGACAGACAGACAGACAAAAAAAATTAAAATTGCGTTTTCGTTATAGGTATCGTATATACTTTCATACGAATTTGGTAAAAAAGTGTTATTTTGATATTACAAACAGTCACTCCAATTTTATTTATTTGTTTATATGTATAGATTACACTCTCTGGAAAAATTTAATTATGTGAATACCGCATTGATTTAGACTTTCATGTGTATTTATATAAAGTTATAATCTATTTGTACAAATGTTGTACAGTAAGTAAATTGTTTGGTCTATTGCAGAACACTTTCGCTATAAAAAAGGCCACTGTCTGTGGTTTTTGGGATGGATTTAAATCTAAAACATATTGAAGTCAATGGAATATCGGATTTAGATCGGTACTATATAGGTAGGACAAGGCACTATCTACAAGACGTCGCTTGATTGGTTCCTATAAATAATTAAATGGAACGTGTATTAACGTTCTTAATTGGTCCCTTTGGACGCGCGACACTGCCGCCAGTTCGGTTTGACGCCCAGTCAAGTTTACCAGAGCCGAAGAGCTTTAGTTTGTATTTCGTGATTTCATAGATTTCATGGATATTGCCCTCCTATACCTTAAAACTACGCGGACCGGAAACATAAATACCAAATATAAGAGTTCTTACGACCACGTCTTTAGCAGATTTAAAATAATGATGCTTTGATTTTACACGCATCGTGTTAGATCACGTGTAACATGTAATAAATAATATATGCAACGTGTAACATGACATGCAGCATGTAACGTCACATGGAACATTACTTGTTATATCACAAGTAATATGTAACACTACTTGCAACGTGCAACAATACATGCAGCATGTAACGTCACATGGAACATTACTCGTTATATCACAAGTAATATGTAACACTACTTGCAACGTGCAACAATACATGCAACATGTAACATGTAATATCTCGTCTCTTGTAATTGTTACAAATACAATTAATAGTCAAATGTGAGAACAACCCCATTATCGTCTCTATGGAATAAAGTGAGTCACATCTAGGGACTCTACATCGTAGGATTGTACCAAAGTTGGATCTATTTGTTTTTACACAGTATTAACTAGTTTGGGCTTAAAGCAGCTTAACTTTTAATTGCTATTAACATCGAACACAGATCCCAGTAACTGGGATCGCCTGAGTTTATTTACCAGTTCAGACAAGTATTGCTTGGTTTGCGACCATACCATTTGTATGTGTTCATTCCATCGTATCTGTTGTATCAGTTTCCTATTTAAGTAATTAATTAATACTCAATATTTTGAGAATACATATTTTAATATATATCACCACAGATAACACAATCTTCATAAACAATTTTTACCAAAGAGTATGCAGTATGCAGTATGTACTACTAACTACTACTACAGCCCTTTTAACGTCCCACTGCTGGGCACGGGCCTCCCCTCAATGCGAGGGGGATTCAGGCCATAGTCCACCACGCTGGCCCAGTGCGGGTTGGCAGACTTCACACATCTATCGAGAACTAGACAAGTTCCCCCAGACGTGCAGGTTTCCTCACGATGTTTTCCTTCACCGTTTCATAGCAATTGATAATCTCGGATGAAAATGAGATTCGCACATAAATCCCAGAGGTGCGAGCCGGGGTTTGAACCTGCACACTTTGATTTGCAAGACGTGCGTTCGACCACTCGGCTACCACTGCTACTCGGCTACCACTGCAGTATGTAATTCATATTTATAGTTATAAACTTAACAATATTGTTATTCTGAGATTTTATAGTATCGGGTCTTGTTTCATCTCATTATATTTTACCATATCTCATCCTATTTCACCTTGTCTCTTCGTATCTCACTTCATAGCTCCTCATACCTTCACACCTCATCTCATCTTCTCATCTCACCAAAATGAAAGCTAGGAGGTTCTTTGGTTGAGTTTAGTTTATTACGCCATGTCAATAGATCGAAGTTTGATTTTATTAAATAAAATGAGCCCCATTTTAGTATAATACCCTGAACCTACTTGAAAAAGCGAATTAACTAGACTTTACAAAAATAAACTCTGTGTCAACAATAATAAGGATTGATTTTATAACGTGAAAACCACTACACACAAATCACTCAAAATGTGTTTTTCCTATTATAAATATATCTATTTTTGTTTATAAACAATTGCTCACGCGTTTGAGAGCATGGTCTAATGTTTTTTTTTTTTTTTTTAATGGACTACGCTGTTGGCCGTGAGTTGGCCTTTACAGCTTCACCGGAGGAGTGGCGAGTGCAGAG
This sequence comes from Ptilodon capucinus, assembly GCA_914767695.1. Classification (NCBI taxonomy): domain Eukaryota; kingdom Metazoa; phylum Arthropoda; class Insecta; order Lepidoptera; family Notodontidae; genus Ptilodon; species Ptilodon capucinus. The sequence continues at coordinate 10,072,768 of OU611823.1, read as the reverse complement.
TGCGACTCCAGCCAAAGCCTTAAGGGTGAAAGAGGAGGGCAACTAGCTCAAGGACGCTACATGGGGCACGACCTCGGCTTGGGCAGTGGCCGTGAGGGGAGAGGTAATGACTACGCTCCTAGGTGCAAAGATGCACCTACGAGCAGAAGAGGGGGTTCCTCGACCTCGCCGGCGAGGTCGGTGTCTGTTTGAGGCTGGTGTAGGTGTGTTGGGGGCCCTCTCGAGGCCCGGGTCGAGGAGGGCGGTGATCGTGTCAGGAGGATCTATCAACACATGCCGCGGACGGCGGCGTTGTGCTGTTGTGTGCGCGGGGTTTGGCTCATAATTGCCGGCGGCGACAATTAGAGAGTTTGAATGAGACGCGGCTTTTTTAAAATAGCGTTCGGACGCTATTTTGAAATGTTTTCGAATGGAGACGAGGCCAAGATCGGAACGTATGGCCTAATGTGGTCCTATAATGCTGACCCATAATCATTATCGAGCTTTCATATCAAATTGTTATCTTACCAAGTTTTTTACCCCATTCTACTGAGGTCATTAGGAAAAATTATCCGGAACCATGACCAATACACAATACACAATAACCGTTACCGACCCTCTCGTCGGCGGACGTCTAAATACGCAATATTGCCCACCTCACGTCCCATAAGAAGCCAGTTTTGTGATCTCGTGAGAAACTTATACATACGAGTATCAAAAGTCCGCAAAAATATTTAAGATATGTATCTAAAGGGGTCATCATTTTTGGTGTAAGAAAGAAAAAAAACTGAGCCGTCGTGGGACGTCTGGCAGATGTGAAACATAAAACATAGTAGTCGTAGCGGCGAGTGAGCGAGTGAGTGGAGTCAGCCGGTGGGCGGAGCCGAGCCGAGGAGTACGAAGCGTGGCCGCATTTAAAAGTATACTTTATGCATTAAGTAATAAGGTTGATTTCATTTTGTTATTATTTATATTTTATTAGTTATTATAAGCAGTGGTAGCCTCGCGGGCAAGAACGGCCGCCTTGAACGTAAGGGGTGCAAGTTCAAATCCCAGGCCCGTACCTCTGAGATAATTTTCATGTGCAAATGTCATTTTCAACAATGATTACCACTTGCTGAACGGTGAAGGAAAACATCGTGAGGAAACCTGCACGTCTGTAAAAAGGCGTGTGAAGTTCACCAACCCGCACTGGGCCAGCGTGGTGGACTATGGCCCAAATCTCCCTCGTATTGAGGGGGAATGTGCCCGGTATAATAGCAATAGGCTCGCCCCCTATTACATTGGGACCAAAATACATCGGCGAAGTGTGGGTGCACTACAGTGCACCTCTGCCTACCCCTTCGGGGAATACAGGCGTGATGATGTATGATGTCGGCAAATATCGCCACGCCAAAAATCAGGTTTACCCTTCACCTATACATGTTTTACATCAAAACAAAATATTTTTTTAGGATATACAACTACACGCATAAAGCCCCCGGCACACGGGGGCGTCAACGCTTGCCAGTACAGTCCAAACGTTTGCCAGTACCAAAACGAACTGTATCAAAATGCATAAAGATTAAACTTCTGTCGCAAAAGCTACGCCCCCTTACGTCAAACAACGCTCGCGCAGTGAGTGACATTTTGCTGTAGAATGAACTTTTGCCATGTGTCAAACAATTAGACGCGCGAGAGTTGACGCCCCAGTGTATGCGAAGCTTTATGCATGTAGTCGAAAACTTTAAACCAGAGTGACAGCAAGGAGTATAAAAACAATTAATAAGCAGTGGTAGCCGAGTGGTCGAACGCACGCCTTGCATTCAAACCCCGGCTCGCACTATTGTCACTTGCTATGAAACGGTGAAGGAAAACATCGTGAGGAAACCTGCATGTCTGAGGGAACTTGTCTAGTTCTCGATAGATGTGTGAAGTCTGCCAACCCGCACTGGGCCAGCGTGGTGGACTATGGCCTGAATCCCCCTCGCATTGAGGGGAGACCCGTGCACAGCCGTGGGACGTTAAAAGGGCTGTAGTAGTAGTAGTAATAGAAATAATAGGTGATTCGTGCGTAGCTGCAAACCAAACAGGGTCCGTTCTCAGCAAAACTTTGAGGCGATCTAAGGAACGACCTTACGCTGGTTATACTAATTCGACTGCCTTTATGCAAATAGCCAGCATCTTTTTGAAGGACTTACACTGTTGGCCGTGAGGTGGCCTTTACATCTTTACCGGAGAAGTGGCGAGCGCAGAGTGCACTCCAACCAAGGCCTTAAGGGCGGAAAAAAGGGGGTGGCAACTGGCTCAAGGGCGCCAAAGAGGGCACGACCTCGGCTTGGGCAGTTACCGTGAGGAGAGAGGTAGTGACTGTGCTCCTAGGTGCAAAAATGCACCTACGAGCGGAAGAGGGGGTTCCTCGACCTCGCCGGCGAGATCTCGGTGTCTGCGAAATTAATGAAATACGTCATATTTAGTCGCTGAGACAGCGTTGAAGCCGGAGGCGCGTCAAAATTGTTGTTCATAGAAAAACGAACTCTATTAACGCATAGACAAAGCTTATTCTCCAATGAAATGTCATCAATGAAGTGAAGGAATGTTGAAGGAATTATATCTTTATGTATATCGTCACAGAGTTCGTTTTGATTGACTACGCGTATTGACTACGCGTAAATAAATAAATAAATAATTTCAGACTTCTGATACTTATTGTACACCAGCGGGTAATATTCCCGTCACGCGGCCGATTCATCCGAGTGTATCATCACGCCGATATATTGTGTGGCCCATTCTGAGTGGCCGGCGGGGGGGGGGGGGGGGATGATGGGGGGTGTGATGTTAAGGATTAAGCCCCACCGCACATTGGGGCGTCTGAATTGTCGCGTCAAAAATATTCCAAAACAAAGTCTGTGCCATACAGTGGTGTTAGCACACATGTCAAGACAAGACCTCTGTCACGGATTGGCTCGGTCGCTCTGTCTTATTTCATACGAGATAAAGAGATATAATCAACGTATTGTGTCACATAAGTCTAGTCTTGGCACTCATGCTACAAATACAGGGAGAAATAAATTGATTGAATTTCAGTGGTAAAATCCGCACGCGTCGAAATTTACTCGCGATGTTAATGTCATTTCTTCTTCGTCTCTTATTACGGTGACATAGCCAAAGGGTAAAACGAGACCAAATTACTAAGACTTCGCTGTCCGTCTGTCTGTTTGTCCGTCTGTCACCAGGCTGTATCTCATGAACCGTAATAGTAAGATAGTTAAAATTTTCACAGATGATGTATTTCTGTTGCCGCTATAACAACAAATACTAAAATACAGAATAAAATAATTATTTAACGTGGCTCCCATACGACAAACGTGATTTTTTTGCCGTTTTTATAGATAATGGTACGGAACCCTTCGTGCGCGAGTCCGACTCGCACTTGGCTGGTTTTTTAGTAAATAAATGAATTGATTAAATTTTAATGGAATGAGATGGGGAATGACTTCATCCGCTACTAGAGCATGTATTTAGTCAATGTCGAGTAATGAATAGCAAGGACAAATGTATTAGATACACTTTATAAAAATGGGTGATGACAGTTATATTACCGATGCCATTTAGTGGAAGAATTATTATCAGCCATCTTTATCACTATCATTGCCCATTTTTAGGGTTCCGTACCCGTGATAGCTAGAGAGCTGAAATTTTTACAGATGATGTATTTCTGTTGCCGCTATAACAACAAATACTAAAAAACAGAATAAAATAATTATTTAAGGGGGGGCTCCCATACGACAAACGTGATTTTTTTGCCCTTTTTATAGATAATGGTACGGAACCCTTGCGCGAGTCCGACTCGCACTTAGCCGGTTTTTTATTTATGATGTGTATTTATTGAATTTGTCCTTGCTATTAATTACATGACATTGACATAAATACTAGAGATGAAACAGATAGTGGTTTGGCCGGATACCGGATATTCGGCAAGCTACCACGCCGGAGCGTCGGATATCCGGTTACCGGATATTCCGCCCTTTATCGCGATACATGGCACTTCTTAAATACATCTCGAATCGATCACAATGACGACCCATATGGTGGTCAATTAATTTGCATCAGTACCCGCAGTTGTCAAGGTTTGCTAGAATTTATTTTTCAGCACCTGGCTACGTCTACAGCGTAAGGCTATTTCCAGAAGCTGGTCTGGTATACGAAGATGCCGAAAATTTGGTATTCATTCACCACAATTTGCCAATTGTTAATTTTGAGTACAATTCTAATTAATAAAATAAGGAACTATGTTCTAACAAATATTTCTATCATAATTTACCCGTTTTCTCTATTATTTGTTACTTTAACTTAAGTTTTTAACCTTTAACCTAAGTTATTTGGAACTTTTTGCCCTATATATGTTACCACCAACTAGTCAGGGTTACCTTTATGAGACTCAGAGATGGGTGTAGGTGCTTGGTACTACAAATAAAACTATGTATTTGAGAGACACGTATATAGTATATATTTACCTTTATATTCTTTATAAAGGTAGTTTATAAAGGTAGTTTTATGATAGTAGTGGTAGCCGAGTGGTCGAACGCACGCTTTGCAAATCAAAGTGTGCAGGTTCAAACCCCGGCTCGCACCTCTGGGATTTATGTGCGAATCTCATTTTCATCCGAGATTATCACTTGCTATGAAACGGTGAAGGAAAACATCGTGAGGAAACCTGCACGTCTGAGGGAACTTGTCTAGTTCTCGATAGATGTGTGAAGTCTGCCAACCCGCTCTAGGCCAGCGTGGTGGACTATGGCCTGAAATCCTCCTCACATTGAGGGGAGGCCCGTGCCCAGCAGTGGGACGTTAAAAGGGCTGTAGTAGTAGTAGTAGTAGTATATTCTTTATGTATGACTATGTTATCTTACCACGTGTTATACATCAGTTACTATAGGAGTTTTACATTTCAATCTTCTCAACATCTTGAGAGACTTGATTCGCCTCATGGGCTGCCTTGGTAGGTACTCATGTCCATCCGACAATACTAGTGCCATCTATCATCGTTGACTTGAACTACTTTTTAGTTAAACCTATTTGTCACAAGATGTCACTATTTGCTATTAGATTTGTGATTATTAAACTTTACATGGATGTAAATTTCTTTTATTTATATAATGCCGATATACTTTAAAATAATTGTTACAACCTTGTGTTAAATATTGAGGTTTTATAAATTTTACTATCCGGCCGGATACCGAATACCGGATAGTGGAAACAAGGCCGGATAGTTACCGGATATCCGTTTCATTTCTAATAAATATTAGAGATGACACGTGCGATTAGTGGGTAAATACCGTAATAGTTACCGGATATCCGTTTCATCTCTAATAAATATTAGAGATGACACGGATATCCGGTAACTACACACGATAGTGGAAACAAGGCCGGATAGTTACCGGATATCCGTTTCATCTCTAATAAATATTAGAGATGACACGGATATCCGGTAACTACACACGATAGTGGAAACAAGGCCGGATAGTTACCGGATATCCGTTTCATCTCTAATAAATATTAGAGATGACACGGATATCCGGTAACTACACACGATAGTGGAAACAAGGCCGGATAGTTACCGGATATCCGTTTCATCTCTAATAAATATTAGAGATGACACGGATATCCGGTAACTACACACGATAGTGGAAACAAGGCCGGATAGTTACCGGATATCCGTGTCATCTCTAATAAATATTAGAGATGACACGGATATCCGGTAACTACACACGATAGTGGAAACAAGGCCGGATAGTTACCGGATATCCGTTTCATCTCTAATAAATATTAGAGATGACACGGATATCCGGTAAATATTAGAGATGACACGGATATCCGGTAACTATTACGGTATTTACCCACTAATCGCACGTGCAGCCGTTCCTTATCTTATTCTATTTTTTACCATATCACTATTTTAGTAATTTACAGATGAAGACCAACTCTTTCTATGAACTTTTTCAATACAGTTTCTTTTGGTATTTGCAAAAACTTTGACGCCCAAGTGCGCGAGAGGGCTCTAGGGCGGTTTTGATAAAGGTTACGGGGGCAATGTTAATTATTTGATAGTGTGAAGGGATGAGAGATGATGTATTAAAATTTTGTTATTAATAGGTTTTGGATTACCCCCAGCTCATGTTTATAATGAGATATAAAATGGGTATACAATATATAACCCTTATAATATAGGTTCACTAGTTTATTCTAAACTAGGGGTCGGCAAACTGCGGCTCTTTGGATGTGAAGCTGCGGCTCTTTAGTTCCATACGCAAATATTATTTATTTTTTAAAAAAAATCATTTAAAATCGTTCTGAATCGATTAACGAGGATTAGGCACCATTTCTATTTTGATGTTTTTTTCTATAAAAAAAACTTTATTTATGCCTACTTTATAAGTACCAAATATTTATTGTTGGTAACAAAAAAAAATGTGGCTCTTTAAAAAGTTAGTAAATTGCAATTATGTAAAAATAAAATTTTGTAATTTTGTAGAGCAATTATTAAATTATAATTTTTGGCTCTTCCGACTCAAAAGGTTGCCGACCCCTGCTCTAAACGAATATGTGAAAATTAAAATATTTTATTATCGTTTTTAAACTTTTGACGCGTTAAGTTTTCTTTTAGCTCTGGTAGCCTAGTTAGTAGAGGGTTGAACTTAATGGGTGCAAGTTCAAATCCCCGGGCCGCTACTCTGAGATTTATATGTTTATGAATGTTGTTTTCTTTAATGATCACCACTTGCTGAACGGTAAAAGAAAACATCGTGAGGAAACTTGCACGTCTATACTAAGGCGTGTGAAGTCCAGCTTGGTGGACTACGGCCCAAATCTCCCCCGTAATGAGGGAGAATGTGCCCGGTATAATAGCAATAAGCTCTCCCCCTATTAAATTGGGTCCAAAAATACATCGGCGAAGTATTAATACAGTGCACATCTGCCTACTCATTTGGAGTAAAGAGCTGTGATGATTCTTCTCGCTGCCATGACAGTAACTGCACTGTCATTGATGACGCCAAGCTTGATGCTAGCGACACATAATTTATTAACCCTTCAAACGTCACGTAGTCGGCCCCGGATGACCGGGGAGGGCCTTAACGACCCAAACTTAGGGCTGCGGACTCGCCGAATATTTATTATTTAAACACAATCGCGGGTTTACCCCTACTATCAGTTCGCACACTTGGCTTTATATATTTAGGTTAACGAAAACCTCACATGTCGCCACGAGACGCCTTTAAATTTGTCATGGCAATCGTACTTATAGCGGCGGCGTCACGACGCTTTCATAACTAGGCGCTTTTATAACTAGACCTATATTTAGGCGGCGCGAAGTTCTTTTAATCGGCGTCGAGACGCTCTAATCATCGGCATTGCGATGTCCATATCAGCCTCCTTAGCATGACCCTGGCCCTGTAGCATGACTGTGTAGACATAAGTTTTATCTCTTTCAACTGTCAAATTCGTCTAGAAAGTGACGTCACATTGAACTTTTTGTACTAGACATGGCTTGGTGTGACGTCATTTTCTCGACAGATCTTGCAGTTGAAAGAGATAAAAATTATGTCTACACAGTCATGCTACAGGGCCAGGAGCCTTACCAACATCTCCAATAGAAGTATAGTTTAAATATTTAGTGTAAATTCTTCATAAATTTTGTACCAAGTTTACTGACAAAAACTGAATGTAAAATTAAAATTAATACCGTAAGGGAGGTGATAGTAAGGGGGCAGGCGTCACAACGCTCTCGAATCGCGATGCTCTTAAAAGCGACATCGTGACGCTCTGATATCCGATGGCGTCGTGTTTCCAAATATAATAAGATGGCGCCGGTTCTTTTCTATACGTCTATACATCTTCTATATGTAAATACCAAATAAATAAAATTGGAGTGTCTGTTTGTAATATCCAAATAAAAGTATTTTAACAAATGCATATGAAAGTATTCACTATACCAATAACGAAAATGCAATTTTTAAAATTTTTGTCTTACTTTCTGTCTGTCTTTTTGTTCCGGGTAAACTTCCAAACGGCTGAACAGATTTCGACGGGACTTTCACTGGCAGATAGCTGATGTTCCAAGGCGTAACTTAGGCTACTTTTATTTTAGAAAAAGCATTAGGGTTCCGCGGGATGAACATAAAACCATTATTTCCGGGTAATCTCCCTAAAGTCCACGTGGGCGAAGTCGCGGGCGCAGCTAATTGAAAATATACTTACTTGTATAGGAAATACATCGTAGAATACACCCTACATCGCACATCGTTACTTACAAAGATTTTACTAGAGATAAGTTTACGAACGCGTGGTACTCGTGGTAGGGCCAAATTCCATACAGCAAATTTCACAAACAACAGGGTCCCCAAACTTTGTTGTTATTAATTAAGAGTTATACTTAAAATAGTTAGGGCGTTTACTGAGGCATTTTTATTAGCTTGTCCGTTTTGTTTTACGGACATTTTTGACGAAATTCTTTTATCATCGTTGTTTATCTCATAATGTTCGGTTAAAATAATGTTTGAGCATGCAAATAGATGACAGCTTTTGGTACGATTAAATTTTCAAGTCAAAGTTGAAACATTTATTTCGTTTAGGCCTACGGGGGCACTTATAATTGTCAGGTTAGATTTTTATCCTTCTATGGTAATGGTGTCCGTAATGCAGCGCGACCTGAGAAGATCCGGCAAGAACCTCAGTGGGCTTGGCATTTTTTTAAATTTCCTTTTTTAACATTGGCAAAACTACGGTTTTTTGCCAATATAAAAAAAATACTTCGTGTCAAAAATCTCTCATGCTGTCAATGACATATCATTGAAGATTGAGCTTTGTCTATGAGTGAATACAGTTCGTTTTAGTATTGACAAAAATGTTTGCCCGGAGCTCTATAACATTCGAAACGATAACGAATTGGAATTCAAAAATGCCTCTGAAACCTAAGTATGATTTTACATGATAAGAAAATCATCTTTTTATATATTTTTTATTCAATTAATGCGTCAAACTTTATTCTCATACCCCACGAAGACCAACAAACTGAAAACTGTCTTGAAATGTACATTTTATTTGTGTTTTAAATGCATTTTTTAACTTAAACGTTTTACAATCGGATTTGAACCTTGGACTGCGGCCAGCTTCGCTAACAACATTCCAAGAAATTTTGAGTTGTTTTAAATATCTTGTATTGTGCAATTGAAATAGGATTACCAGATATACTAGGAGATGTGATTGAAATAATACTCTACCAGCATTATAATAAAGTAAGAAATTAGATTTAGGAAATGTAGCAGTTACGTAACAACAATTTCTTTTCAATTATTAGGTTATTATACATTATCCATTGACACGCCTGCGTTCCCCAAAGGGGTAGGCAGGAGTATACTGCAGTTTACCGAATCGTCGCCGATGTATTTTGGTCCTAATGTAATAGAAGGCGAGTTTATTGCTATTATACCGGGCACATTCCACCGCAAAACGAGGGAGTGGTATCGTCAAAACAGTGCGTAGTCAATTGTAATTTTCAATATAGTTATTATAATAATAAATCCAGAATTGTTCGTAATTAACAATAACGACAATTCATATATTTGTGAATACACTACAGCGGCAGTCAGCAAACAATGAAACCTTTTAACCCCGGACATACCGGGGCGTCGAGACGCGCGCTTTGAAATATTGGACAAAGCTAAAACGGACTGTATATACTTATAGCCAAAGCTCATTCTTCAATGAAACTTCATTGACAGAACGAGGGAATTTTGACATGAAATTTCATTCTTCATGTTAGATTAACACCGTTCAAATCCGAGTAGAGACTCTATTCTTCGTATAACTCTGTGGTAATTATTCCGCCATTGTTGTTATCTCATGTACCTGTAGTATACGGGAGCTATTTGGGGAAACAGCAATGCCGGAGTCAGATAAACCAGAAAGAATTACCACAGCGCGGGCTCGAAATGCCATCTTTGTTATAATATCTCCATGCTTCTTTCAACACAGATAGAAATTCGATCTTTATGCATATTGACACAGAGTCCATTTTGATGTTGGCAAAAAATATGACGCGCGGGTCTTGGCGCCCCAGTGTGCGCAGGGCTTTCATATAAATCACACGAACGCCATTGAAATATATGAACTGATTTCGAAATACATATTGAATTAAATCGGAATACAGAGGTGTAATTATTGAGAGATCAGAGGAACGTGGTTCTAGCTGTGAGCTTTGTGATAAGTAGCTACTCAGAATGGGATAAGTACCTAGTTTAACATTACCACCTTTGAGAACGTTACTTAGAGTAACTAAGTACCTTAACATATACTTCGAAATACTGTATGCTGTAAAGCTTTTGTTACATCTAAGTATATTAAAATGGCTTTACAGAGCATTTTAGAACGTTTATATAGTCTCTGTAAAACGGAATTATAACATTCTATTCTATAAGGAAATGGTATGTAGGTACTAGGATAGCATAATAGCGTAAGAATACAACCGTACCGAAAGATCTCACATACAGCGCTACAAAGAAAACGTAACACAATACCAAATAGAGCCTGTAAAAGCGCCAGAGAGGCCAATACAGTAATTACGTTTGACACAAAACCCGTAGTTGCATTTGCTGAAAGAACAGCGGAAGTGACGGCGCTCGTTTGCCACTTCCTTCCGGCGGGGCACGGAGAACTTTGTGAAATGTGCTGTAATAACCAGGGGGGAAACTAGCGTTGATACACTCGAATTTTATGTGCGCCTAGTACGTGTTGAAATAAAACTTTCTATATCTATAACGGCAGATGGATCTTATCCCCCTATTTTTAAGGGGAGACCTTCCTCATCGGCTAAAGGAATTTCTTCATAATTGAAAGAGGTTTTATCGCTCAAACGCAGTAGCTGGCTTTCAATAAAAAATCGCAGAGTTTTAAATTTCAAACAAAATGCAATATCTCCCTACAACCAGTGCGGGTACTTGTTGAGTAAAATATTTTCCAATACGGGCGAGTGCGATACGCATTATTCAGATTGAATTCCGAATGAATTGAATACGATTCAGAATATCCTGTAATACGCTTAGCGCGTGTGTGAGCGCATAATTTAAAAATCTGATGAATTGATGTACTGAGGCCGGCGTAGAATGGAATTTATTATGATATAAACCTACTTCAAAATCGAATAAGATCTGAATTCGTATGTTTTTTACTTCGTCATTTTAAAGTCGAAATTGCTTACCATACGTTATTATTATTATAAGTCTGTTAATTCCTACTAATGGAAGAAGCTTTCTTATTTTTTTTCTATTGTGAGCTCAGATGGGCCACTCTTTTCGGTAGGTGTCCAGTTAAGCACAAAATTAATTCTGCTAAAGAACGCCACATTTATTTTTGATCCTTTAAAGTAAAATATTGTATTATTAAGTATTTAACATAATATTTTTAGAACATAACATAGAATTAAAGTTAGTTTTTGAAAGATAAATGTTTTTATTAGTTATCGTTGAGTTTATGCTTTATAACAATACCCTTTGCTTACATATAGGGGTTTTTTACGCTAAACAATAGTCGGTAAGGCCCTATAAAGAGAACGAACCGCCTCCAACATAAAGGGTGCGCCGTAAATACTTCTACACGAACAAAGAATATCTTGCTAAAAATCACATTCAACCGGTAAATTACAGGGGAAATTCCTTTCACGTGGCTTGCTTAGAGGCGGCTAGATTTTAGGAAAGACACAGGGCGGTATTCAGAGTTTGTAAATCTTGGCAGAGCGGCGGAATGTGAGCCTGAGCGCCATGACAGTTTTGCAATTAGGCGCCCTGAAAATAAGAGCCACGGAATTACCGCGCGGTGTAATTTTGTTACGCCGAGTTTATACTTTAAGTTGAAAACTAATATGGATTAGTTTCCTTTGACGTTGTTACTGAGATTTTCTTAAGTATTATTGCAATTCGTATTGTATGCTACCATAACGGTTTCGCATTTGGCTATGTTGGCACCAAAGTAAGCTGGGCGATTTTTCACCCTGTCAATTTTTTTAGTTGTAGTTGTAATAAGCACTGGTAGTCGAGTGGTCGAACGCACGCCTTGCAAATCAAAGTGTGCAGGTTCAAACCCCGGCTCGCACCTCTGGGATTTATGTGCGAATCTCATTTTCATCCGAGATTATCACTTGCTATGAAACGGTGAAGGAAAACATCGTGAGGGTACCTGCATGTCTGAGGGAACTTGACTAGTTCTCGATAGATGTGTGAAGTCTGCCAACCCGCACTGGGCCAGTGTGGTAAACAATGGCCTGAATCCCCCTCGCATTGAGGGGAGGCCCGTGCCCAGCAGTGGGACGTTAAAGGGCTGTAGTAGTAGTTGTAATACAACGAATTTATAATGAGAAGTGGCATTGTGGGTGGTTTGTAGATTAATTGTTTTTTTACATGTTTATATCGAGGGGTGCATGGCTATTTTACTTAAGCGACACTTTGTCCGATATTGACTTATATACGTATTTGGAATCGGGGAATTCTTCTGCGTCGAATGAGTATGCTCGCCTGAAAAGTTGTCAATATGTCGCTTAAGCCTTTCACTACTCGATATGATCTCTTAGGAATCGTCTATTATGGAGTGTTAAGTATACTTATTCAAATTTTTCATCAGTTCGTTATAATGCTTATTTTTTTTTTAATACCATATCATTAAATATCAAGTTATAGTATGTATAAAGCCCTGGACATACTAGAGCGTCAAGACGCACTTCAAAGTCTTTACTACTTTGCTACCAAAAGGAGTTCCTTTTGGTAGCAAAGTTGCATCAACACTTGTTCTTTTTTTACGAAATGAATGAAATGATAATATTTAATGGAATAAGATGAAGAACGGCTCCACCTGGTTTAGCGGATATTTCAGCCAGTGTCAAGTAACTAATAGCAAGGGCAAATTGAATAAAGTGGTAGCCGAGTGGTCGAACGCACGCCTTGCAAATCAAAGTGTGCAGGTTCAAACCCCGGCTCGCAGCTCTGGGTTTATGTGCGAATCTCATTCTCATCCGAGATTACCACATGCTATGAATCGGTGAAGGAAAACATCGTGAGGAAACCTGCACGTCTATAGAAAGGCGTGTGAAGTTCACCAACCCCCACTGGGCCAGCGTGGTGAACTATAGCCCAAAAATCTCCCTCGTATTGAGGGAGAATGTGCCCGGTATAATGGCAATAGGCTCGCCCCCTATTACATTGGGACCAAAAATACATCGGCCAAGTGTGGGCGCACTACGGTGCACCTCTGCCTACCCCTTCGGGGAATACAGGCGTGATGATGTATTATATTATTAAATTGAATAAATACACATTATAAATACAAATGGGTGATGACAGTGATAAAGATGGCGGATGAATCGTATCACATCAACTCATTCAAGAAGCAAATCTCTCAACAAAATGACATTGACAGCGGGAGTGAATTTGGATAACATAATCAGTAGGATTCGTTCGCCATGTTTATCACTGACATCATCCATTTTTATTTATAATGTGTATTTATTGAATTTGTCCTTGCTTTAATTGCTCGATATTGCCATAAATACCGCTAATCGCAGGTGCAGGCATTCCTCATCTTATTCCATCAAATTATCATCATTTCACTCATTTCGTAGAAAAGAAAAGAAGAAACATATTCAGGACGTACCCGTACACTTAAGTATATTCATTCTGTGTATATAAGAGCAATAAGCTTTATACAGCACGGAAACTATTTGGCGCCGCATATCGACGGGTTCCTATTCAAATACGCTGAAAGCCGGCGATATATTTACCAACACTCCGCCGCCATTAGGGCCCGCGCTTTCGATGTGAGAGGCACACGTAATTTGAGCTTATTGCTCGTAGAATTACATTTCAAAGTTGAATGATATCGTGACTATTTGATTACGAGAGTGAAGGTACACGCAAAACTGCTAATTAAATTTGTTACCTTTGGGTGAACTCTGGTTGATGTTCTAAAACCCATTCGACCATGCACTTAAATGCGCTCGGCTGTCAATGACATTTCATTGAAGAATGAGCTTTTTCGATGAGATAATACAGTCCAAGCAGTGGTACCCTCGTGGGCAAGAACGCCCGCCTTGAACGTAAAAGGTGCAAGTGCAAATCCCGGGCCCGCACCTCTGAGATAATTTTCATGTGCGAATGTTATTTTCAACAATAGGCTCGCCTACTATTGGGACCACTACGGGCGCATAACAATGCACCTCATCCTACCCCTTCGGGGAATACAGGCGAGATGATGTATATATATATATACACACACATATATATACAAGGTGTATCTGAAGTCCGAAATAATATGGTAGCTCATATGTGGACGCTCAATGAAGACTATTTATAAGTATAAACAGTCTTAACTATCATAGTTTCTGAGTTATAGACCTTTGAATATTTGTCACAGGTATCGTGTTCTGGCCTTTGGGTACATCCATAACACTATTCAGCAGTGTAAACTACACTGATGAGGTGCAACTACCAATATTCACAAAACAAAACATGCAAATTTGACATAACACTCGAGATATTACGAAATATAGAAATTGATTACGAAAAAAGTTAGAAAAACATAGTCGAATTTCGATGAAATTTTATACCATTCAGTTGTATACCCGATACTGATGCAAACGTCAAAGTATTATTTCGGACTTCTGAAACAGCCGTTATATCTCGATGGTATGAGGGGCCAGCATGTGTCGCAATAACGGCAGTATGGCGCCCCGCGCTCGTATGCTTGATTTATGGATTTATTTAAGGTATTGTAACTATCTCTATCTATCTATCAGCCAGCGACGTCCACTGCTGGACAAAGGCCTCCCCCAAAGGATCGTATCATCATTCAATTGCCATCGACTCCCGGCGACCCTGGTGAGGTCGTCCGTCCATCTGGTCGGGGGTCGTCCCACATTCCGCTTCCCTGTTCGTGGCCGCCACTCTAGGACTTTGATGCCCCAACGGCCATCCGTTCTCCGGGCAATGTGTGCGGCCCATTGCCACTTCAAACGTGCAACCCTTTGAGCTATGTCTGTAACCTTGGTTCTTCTGCGGATGTCCTCATTGTCATTGTAACTATACTATAGATGATTGGAATATAACTAGTAATCAGTTATATTAATAATTTTAAACTCATCTAAATAAAGTATGAACCCCTTAAATTGACATCCATACCAGCTGTTACCTGCGATTTGGTTCGCGTGGAGTTACGATTTTATTTTATGATTTTACAAACAGACAGACAGATAAAAATATCAATAATGTTGTTTTGTTATAAGTAGTGTATATCTCATTTGAAGGGTACAGGCAAATAACAGGGAATGTCCTAATTCATGAATTTTGAGAAAAAGCAATTTCAACAATTCTAACAATTCTATAGTTTGGCCATAAATAAAACTGCATTTTTAGCTCCATCTGTTAACTTTTTTAAATTCTAATGATTTCAATTCAAAATACCTTACACAAAATATGAAAAAAAAAAAAAAGTGACTTTCCTTGTTATTTGCCTGTACCCTTCATATGCATTCAGTAAAAAGCTGTTATTTTGAGATTAATAACAGGCACAGCAATTCTATTTATATGGCTATGTAGATATTTTAAGTTTTTTAAGTAAACTTACTTTTTGCAAGGACTTTTTTTACGGAATTGAAATCTGTTTCATCTTTCTTTGGAATACACGTCAGCCTTAGTTACAATATTTTTCAAAACAAAGCTCAAACTAAAATGGATGTTTTCCAACTTAAAAACGTACCCGCATCGCCTTCAAATAGAGGCGATAATTGCTTAGCAAATAGTACAGGCCAACAGACAATGGAAGCGAAACAATGATCGAGAAAGTTCCGTAGCGCGATCGGAATAAGTTTTTTTCTAATTAGATACCGATGAATTGGCCCTTTCCAAAGCTACTGAAGCCCCTTCAAACGTTGAAGTAATTAGTGACTCCGATTTCTAATTAAATTTAAGCGAAGCTGATATTTTTGTTCATTTTTTACGTGGATCAGAATTCTTGTAAAGTATACAATGTCTCGAATACCAGTCAAATGTCAATACTTAGTGCCAAATTATAAATAATCTATTACAATGTAATTTAAATATCCACGTATACAATTTTAGACAACTTAGCAATAAAAAACAACTTATTAAAACTTATGACTAACATTACGTTATCTTTAGTTGGACTATAGTTTAGTCGTTATCAATATATATAAACATCAATGCCACTTTTCGTTGTAAGCTAACTCCCCCTAAACGGCTGGACCGATTTGAATTATTATTTTTGTATGCGTTTGGGTGGCACCCTGGATGGTTTAGATTCACAATTGGACCCGGTAGGTGGCGCTGCTTTCGTATGTCACTCATTCTAAGGCGGTACGAAGTTCGCCCGGTCGGTCAGTTAGTATAATTAAAAATAACCATGACACAACAAATCTGAATATCCTGGATAAAAAACATCCAGACAAAATCATTAAGTCAGTGAAAACAGGACGACATTAATGCTATTAAAAGTCATCTGTACTTTTGATTTAATCAGTTATCCGTTGTAATTTATTAGTAACACATAAATCATCTATATATAAATTTAACTTCTTCTTATTTTTAAGAGCTATGCTCTTGTTGGTGGAGTTTTCTTCCATTCGTCTCTGCTTTCTTTTTTTGCTTGCTTTTTTACCTCCTGGTATGTTTTGACATTTATTTTTCCTTTTATTTGGTCGAAATAACTTCTCCTTGGTCTTCCTCTTCTGTTGCCTGTTGCCTTCCAACTTTCCCTCTATTATTGTGTTCATTAGTGCGTCATGTCTAATTAAATGTCCAATCGTTTTCCCCCTTCTATTTTCTATACAGTTTAATAGAAAATATATAAATTTAACAAACATAATAAAAATGAACAAATTAAAAATCAAATAAATAACACAATAAAATACATCATCACGCCTGTATTCCCCGAAGGGGTAGGCAGAGGTGCACTGCAGTGCGCCCACACTTCGCCGATGTATTTTTGGTCCCAATGTAATAGGGGGCGAGCCTATTGCCATTATACCGGGCACATTCTCCCTCATTACGAGGGAGATTTTTTCTTGGGCTATAGTCCACCACGCTGGCCCAGTGCGGGTTGGTGAACTTCACACGCCTTTTTATAGACGTGCAGGTTTCCTCACGATGTTTTCCTTCACCGTTTCAAAGCAAGTGGTAATCTCGGATGAAAATGAGATTCGCACATAAACCCAGAGGTGCGAGCCGGGGTTTGAACCTGCACACTTTGATTTGCAAGGCGTGCGTTCGACCACTCGGCTACCACTGCTTTAAATAAATAACACAATCATCAAAAATAAATTATAAACACTAAATGGCACAATATAAAACAAAGCAAGGTTCTGATCATGTCAGAAGGACAGTGGCAGACTGTGTATAAAGCACAGTCTCAACAAAAAATAAACATTATCTCTAATTCAACATATCGTCGTTTAAGTTCTAACCCCGCGGATCTCAAAATACGTGACTTTTCAGGAGAGCAAAAACCCCGTTTTTCTTTATTTACCACACTGATACACGCGGTGTTTTTCTTTTTGTATAACGCCTCTCTATTGGTCCAAACTCTCGTGTTTGATTCGTCAAACGATGCGTCTTGTGATCCCCGATCGAATGATATACGAATCGTCTTTGGTCAAAATATGACTTCAGCGGTATTAAAACTTAAGCGATGATAATTTCGATGATGTAAAAATTAATGGTAAAAAAAAACTTTTTAAAAACAAAGTTTTATTTAATTGCCCTTAGTTTTCGTGTTCTCCTCAGCAAGCCCTTTCATTTGATACCCGTACTGTGGTAGTGCAGAAAAAATAACTATTCCGCCATCTTGGATGATCCGACATATTGGAATTAGAATGACGTCACATAGCTAAGCATGCATTGTCATCCAAAATAAGCGTGTGTACCAAATTTCAGCTCAATCGATTAAAGATAAACAATTTAAAATTCAGTTGCAAGATTCCACCCGGACATACATTGCAAGTTAATATAAAGCTTGTAACTTGTAATAATAATAAAAAGCTTGTAATAAAGTACGACCAATTTAACGTTGCACGCGGATAAAGTCGCAGGTAAATACTAGTGGTTAAGTATAAAACTATACATATGACTAGAATGGAATAGGTTTTACATAATATATTTTTCTAACAGTAAATTGGGCGGGTCCCCACTGAATGCGTAATGGAGACGAGTTATAAAACAGCTCGTTACACATGGAATAGTACTAACAAACAGGCGGCTTTGCGTGCGGGATCAACTGGCCTTTCTTACCACTCACATGGAGATATAAAACACGTGGATATGCTAGTTAAGCAGACTAGAATGGGGAATTTTCATTGCAAGGATTTTAAAAATCTCTGTTTTTAAATAATTGTTTAACGTGCAACCACATAAATGCTGAGGAGTAAATATAGACAAGAAGGTTACAGGAATTTTGTGTACGTAATGATTTTTTTTTAAATGAAAGTGATCTTATTCTTTTAACGATAGATCGCATGATTTTATTTTCGTTTATACTAATTTTATGATTCCGAGACAAATTATAATTTTGAAGACTAATCAAGGGTTGTAGTTATGAAAGGATACTTAACAAGTACTAATTACACATTATTTGCTATTTGCAAATGGTATTCCATACAAAAACCAGAATTAAAAACAATATAATATGTAACAAAATTGCCCTTTGCGTGCCCAAGACGCTGGCTGTTAATTGAAATAGACATGTTATTTTTACCAAACACAATTTGCCGTAAGTTATATTGAAAATGTTATTTATCACAATACCACATCCATTATTCCCAATCTTCGTAGTTGTACAGCAGTAAGCTGGACACGTCCCGGCCGTTTGTTCCCATGCACGCAGCCGCCGAGCCGGCCACTTTCGGGTAGCCTCGCCAATTTGGCGAGCGCCCGCCCGCGCCCGCGCCACACCCTTATATCCACACATTTGTACACAATAAACCTCATATACCATATTTATGGAACAAAAATGAGTATTTCTGTGTACCTATAATGTATTGGTAGAAGTAGGTAACCTGTAATCTCATCTATGCGGCTTTAGAGAAAGAGGATAGGTAATTATTGGGGAAATTTTAGTTTAGTCAACCTAGGGTACGATCCAACGCCCCAAAAAATCTTACTCTTATATTTATACAAACAATATTTTTTTAAGGCCAAGTGATTTGCAAAGCTGTTCATGTATATTGTAACTTTTTTCTGATAGTAAGAGGCTTTAGTAGTCTCATTACATCTATACATCTCTACGTTAATTGCTTGTCTCCAAAAATAATGAAAAAGTCAGAGTGTGAAATTAATACGGAACTGCTCGGTTACTAGGGCCTTATGACTAACCAGTAGGTTTACATATTACAAAACTTATGTGCTGTTGAGTAGGAAAGATGCTTTAATTTTATGAAATGTAGCAAACTTTATTAAAATATAAAAAATGGGTAATGGCGGAGGGGTAATAAAAATGGCGGATGACTCCGAATTTAGTGTTTAATCCTTATCACAAAATACACTATCCATCCTGATATATTGGGATAAAAAGACATTTTAAAGGGCAAAGCACTGCCAGTTGGTACCAGGAGAGCAGAAAAACGAGGATCTATATTTGATGGGGTACGTATCGTGAAATATTCATGGCAGGACGGCGATTCGGAAATAATTCTCTAGGGTCAGCGGGACACAGGGTGTGTAGAGATCGGTTGTGTAAGGTTATACGGGGTGTTGTTCATGGTACAAAACTGATTTCCATTCTATTTCTACCTATATAATGGTTATTATTTCCTAGTACGTCCGTTTAGCGGGGCTAGCAGGGTTTCTGGGTATCTCAATGTATCCTAAGATTGGGAAGTCTTTCTTTTACAGAAAGGTATTATTAGTACCATCACACGGTCAGGCCGGCTACTCGATGATTACAGGTTTAAGGCGTCAAATTGTTTGCCAATATTAAAATGAACTGTATTGTCTCATAGAAAAAGTTCTTTCTTCAATATCACTGACAGTGCGAGCAAATAAACGCGTGGTCGCGTGGTTTATACCACAGAAATTCAATCTATAGGAATATTAACGCAGATTACTTTTTTTTTTTCAATGGACTACGGTGTTGGCCTTGAGGTAGCCTTTACAGCTTTACCGGAGGTGTGGCGAGCGCAGAGTGCACTCCAACCAAGGCCTTAAGGGCGGAAAAGGGTGGCAACTAGCTCAAGGGCGCCACAGAGGGCACGACTGTGCGAGAGTTAGTGACTGTGCTACTAGGTGCAAAGATGCATCTACGAGCGGAAGAGGTGGTTCCTCGACCTCGCCGGCGAGATCGGTGTCTGTTTGAGGCACGCAGATTACGTTTAGGTATAGGATAGCCGCTTAAAGCACATTCGTTTGCGTTAAAGCGCTACTTACCAGGCAGCCGGCTTTGCCGTGGCATATTGCCTAAATGATACAATAACACAAACACAAAGGGAGAACTCAATCTATTACTCTGATTGAGATTCACCAATAGTCAGTGGGCAGTTAATTGCTCATAAACAAATAACGCCATGGATTTACGGGCAGCCATAAATGTCGGTGCTGAGGTGCCTTATCTATTAGATTAATAACTCTATTCTTGTATACATCATCACGCTTGTATCTCCTAAAGGCGTAGGCAGTAGGGTACACACACTTCGCCGATGTAAAAAGAAACATGACAAAATTACGATGAAATAATATTGGAATGTCAGTTTTAATAATGATTACCACTTGCTGAACGGTGAAGGCAAACATCGTGAGGAAACCTGAACACCTATAGAAAGGCGTGTGAAGTTCACTCCTAAAATTATAGAACGTAGATCATTAAAAATAACTTTATGATACTGTTCTGTAGAGCTAATGCAAATGCATTTAAATCTCTATTAGTATAAAATAGATTTTGGTGATGGTAGGTTTTGAAAAACTTAAAAAAATCAAATAAAAAATATAATGGTATTTGTAAAATAGTAAAAATTTTAATCATGTTGTTTTAAAAGATCGATAATCGATTTATCAGAATTATCGATTCATAAAACTCGCGTCCTTACTCAATTATTGGCAACACTATCCAATTTTGTGTCAGTCGGGTCGGTTCGCGAATCATGCGCAACTCGCGTGAAACTCTAATAATATCATAAACTTTTTAGTGTTAAATATATTTAAGTGTGTGAAGTGTATTTCTTGTTTTAATTGGTGCTTATACAAAAAGAAAACACAGTGTTTAAAGTGTAATTCGAGAAAATGAAGGTGGCAATCTATAGCGGCAGACGAATAGCGAGACACGTGAGTACCCACCTACCTAGAATTAATTAATTATTTTCAATTTAAGGGTATACGACTAACATTGTTAAATTTGTTAACCTAAGTTATTTGAAAGGGTTTTTTACCGTAAGATAGTGGGTACTTTTAAATGAGCTCTTCTAGGTTTAAGTGGCAAAATATTCCTGCAGCTGCGTCTCGAGTCCAGTAGGTATTAAAAGCAAATAAGATTGCCTTTCTATTGTTTCCCATTCCGTTACACTTTTATTACCTTTTAATTGGTTCTGGTAAATTATCGTTAATATCAATATACAGTCACAGCAAATTGTAACTAACTGTATGGGACATAGATGTTGTAATGCCCTGAAATACATTGGGGACGAGCGTTTACGAAAATGTTCTCTGTGTTTATAATAATAAAGATAAATTTTTTGTGGCAAAAGCAGCACGACAACGAAATGCCATCGATTTGCGACATTGTTGAAATTTCATAGAAAAATGTACTTCTTCTATAAGTAAATACAGTTCGTTTTGGTATTGTCAAAAAATAAATCGCACGTGTTTTGACGCGCCTATTTCCGCAGGGCATTAATTTATTTATGATGGAATATGAACCCCCTTAAGTACTAGGCGATACCGTCCATAATCCCGCATTGATATTTAATATTTAGTACCAGGAAATCATGAAGTCTAAGATCTTTTCTGTTCAACATTATAGCTAACTTTTTCAAGAGCAATTTGTTCGAGATATTTCCAATGACATCACATGAGTATACCTTTTTCAAAATAAATAGATTTAAAAAAAAGTATTTAAAATTACACTGTTTTCGTCTCTGTACTTCGTCTACCCTTGATAGAAACGGAAGCTTGAAGATATTTTCAAAATGTCCGCTTAAAATTACCGCCGGCTCTGATTGTAAACTACGCCTTTGTTGAACTTCTGTGTAGTTCAACTTGTTAATCCGTTGAACCTAACCTTGGCTCATGAATTTTGATGACCCGCCTCACTGTTTTACGTAAACAAATTTGCTTCGTTGATTTATTATTGTATTCAGTACTGGAACTAATTATACAGATTTCAAACACCTTTTCTTGCATTAATCTTGTTTCGGTGGAACCGGAATAGCCCATAGTGCTATGGCACCTAAATATACCACTACATTTAAATAAAAGTACCAGGATATTATAACCAAGTAAGACGTTATATTTTACATAATGTGGGTCTTCTTTGTTTTCGAAATGATGATCGATTTAATGAAATAAGATGAGGAATGGCTCCACTTGCGCACGTTGTTATCACGTTATCATATGTTATCACGCATGTCAAGACAAATCCTCTGTCACGGATTGGCTTGGTCGCTCTTTGTCTTATTTCATACGAGAGAAAGAGATATAATCTCATACTACAAATACAGGTGTCATTATTTCAAAATTCACGAGAATGTCCTATGTAGGTATCAACCGACGCGAAATTCCTAACATCTCTATATAGGGTGTATCAGAAGTCCGGAATAATATTCGGGTACATATACGGTAGCTCACGTGTGGATGCTTAGTAAAGACAGATTACACATAACTCTCATAGTTACTGAGTTATGGACCTTTGAATATTTATCATAGGTGTCATGTGCTGGCCTTTGGGTACATCCATAACCTCATTCAGCAGTGTAAACTGCACTTATGAGGGCAAATACCAATATTCACATCACAGAACATGCAAATTTTACATAGGACTCGAGATATTACGAGTTATAGAAATTGACGACGAAAAAAAACATGGTCGAATTTCGATCAAATTTTGATACCATTCAGATGTATACCCGATACTGAAGCAAACGTCGAAGTATCATTTCGGACTTCTGAAACACCCTATAGAGCTAGTACTTATAATAAAGTCCCCCTTGCTGATGGAGGGGGCCGCGCGACAAAACTCCGGATTTCAGGCTGCATCCGACGTTAAGATTGCCAAGTTTGGAAGCCAGTCGCGATGTCTTTGTGTAACTTGCCGACTTCACTTGTATAGGTACTTAAAAGCAGTTTATGTTCGGCGGTAGTGTTTGAGGTGTAGCCTTTTGTAGCTATTACGTAGGTACCTTCCTACCTATTTATATAGATTTTTCTATTACGCCTAGTATAATAGAGGTGGCTGTAAGGAGCTCATAAATTGTAGATACCTATACTCCATTTGTTATAACATTAGAAATAAGAGGCTCGTAGAAGCAGGAGTGCAAAACATTTTATTTCAAAAACTAAACAATATCAATGGAAAAACAGTAACAAATAGCAACAAAATTACTAAAATTCGGTTATAACAACAAACGAGGCGTAGCATTCAGAAGTATTCACTTTTGAATGACAATCACAGAACATTGTTTACGTCAATTTGACTGCCAACATAAACCGGCAAAATAAGAAAGATCCTGTTGTCACAACGGATGAAGGGATTAGGTAACATTTTAGATTTGGTACGATTATAGTGAAACGAAAAACGTTCCCAGTATTATTCATCCCTGCTTTTTTAGGTTTTTTGTATCGACACTATTAATTGAAGTTGGAAAAAATATATATCTAAATGAAAGCCACTTAATTTGATAAGATAAATGGTGAAAATGATTAGTTACAGTGAGACTGCTGGTTTAAAAATATATTCTAATAAATTGGGCGTCAATCGTAACTGTAATATGTTAATTGTTACTTTTGTTACAAAGTGTACATTGAAATGAACCTTATTTAACTTCTTTCTAATGCTATAACAAATGGAGTATATATTCACATTTCTTTAAGGTTGGCAGAGATAAAACATCGGCGCTTGTAACTTATTGTTTCAAAGGTGTAGGTAGTGGTTAAAGCCTAAGTTTTCTCACTATACTGTCGATTTATTTCTCCTGGCACTTTGCATCTATACAAATAATTAAAATTGGAGTGTCTGTTTGTAATATCAAAATAACGCTTTTTAATAACTGTAACGTAAGCGTAACTTAGGCTACTTTAATTTTAGAAAAAGCATTAGGGTTCCGCGGGAAAAACATAATACCCATATTTCCGGGTAATCTCCCTAAAGTCCACGCGGGCGAAGTCGCGGGCACAGCTAGTATTAACTAATGAAAATCAGGGGTCTGTTAAAGCGTTGTTGTTTCCATACTGGCAATTTTTTATAGATTTTCTACTGTTAAGAACTGAAATATATATAAAAATACATCATCACAACTGTATTCCCCGAAGGGGTAGGCAGACGTGCACTGAATTGCACCTACACTTCGCCGATGTATTTTGGTCTCAATGTAATAGGGGACGAGCCTATTGTCATTATACCGGGCACGAGAACTGAAAGACAAGATCTGTATTTGATTAAGGTTCTGTACTTAAAGGGTAAAACGGGAATCCTATTACTAAGACTTCGCTGTCCATCCGTCCGTCCGTCCGTCTGTCACCAGGCTGTATCTCTTGAACCGTGATAGTTAGACGCTTGAAATGTTTACAGATGATGTATTTATGTTGCTGCTATAACAACAAATACTAAAAACAGAATTAAATAAATATTTAAGGGGACTCCCATAAAACAAACGTGTTCTTTTTTGCTGTTTTTATAGAAAATTCAATTCGCACTTGGCCAGTTTATTATAAACATTGGCAGTATCTTCATACTACATTCACATACACATCGTAGTACATTTTTTATATGAAGACTTATCCAATTTTGTCGTCCAACTATTCCATAATAGGTTGTATTAAAGTTAGATTAAACCGAATCAGGGCAAGGCACTCGATGCGAGCGAAACGCCCTAAGTGTTCGGCCCCCACTCTAAACTTCGAGTACGCGAATAATGGGGACGAATAATTGAATTTTAACCAATTCCCGCGGACGTCTGTATACCACCGTTGCCCAATACAACCAGACCTCCCACCCTTACATTCATCCCCAAAAATATAACAAGGAAATATGTCTCGCAAGAAATCGGGAGGTCTAAGCATTTGGTCGTGTCTTGGGCCTCTCTCAAAGGGTCTACTGAATAAAATGCACTTAGAGAAGTGACTGTTTTGTTCAAAAGGACCTTTATGTGGGAAACAAGATTATTTTAGTTGATAGAGGGCGGTCGATAAGGACTGCCTGAGGATGTATTAATGTTATTCGAAGCCGGAACAGTACGCCAAAACCAGGGCCCGATTCTCGCATGAACGATATTATCTCAAATTCGAAATATGTCGAATTGAACGCCAGAATGAACCTAAAACGGTACTTCCTATTGTCAAGACTGTCAACAACCTTCAACTCAATCGGTAATGAAGTGGATTTATTAGTCTTGTCATCGTTGCTGCGACAATTATTGCCTTTTAACCAATCGCTAGTCACTCTTCACTTTTAATTTTTATTATCGCATTCTATTTTTTCATTTATTACCAATGTCATTCCTAGTATGTTATTCCTCTTACTATTATGAATGTGGTAGCACCTTTGTTAATTGTGCATTAAGTTTTTCCTTATTTGTATGTTATATTTATGTGTTACTAGCAGACCCGGCGAACTTCGTACCGCCTTAGAATTAGTGACATACGAAAGCAGGGCCACCTACAATTATCAGTGTTTCTCTACTATATTATGCATGTATTATACATATAAACCTTCCTCTTGAATCACTCTATCGATTAAAAGAAACCGCATCTAAATCCGTTGCGTAGTTTTAAAGATTTAACCGTACATAGGGACAGCGGGAAGCGACTTTGTTTTATACTATGTATTGATTGATTAATGCATCAATTTTTGGATGTCCTATTAAATGAATAAATCGAAAATATAAGACCAATTTGACGTTTTGTTTCGACATTATGTCGAATTAGATATTATGTCGATCGTGCGAGAATTGGGCCCCAGTTTATATCTCAATGAAGTTTTGCTTGTTATAGTGGTCTGAGCGTAGGCCGCTCGGCTGGCTGCTGCACCAGTTCAAATTCCGTCGACTGCAAATTTCGGTAATTTTTGGATACTTAACATATCTTTCGAGAGCTGGTAATTTCTTGACTATATTATCTTATTTAATAATGTCAAAACAAAGCATATAAAAGATTTAAAAAAGTCAATTTAGATTAATTTTTCAGACCAAAGTGATTTGTGATGCCATTGTAAAAGGATTTTAACTTTCAATAAAGTATGACGCTTTTGTAAAGCGTGCCAATCTTCCCTCGCGTTCTCTCCCAAATCGTCAATCAATCGTCGAATTTTTTACACATTAATTTCTAATTTATTTTTTATCGTACGATCATTTGTCAAAGGAAGTTTGTTATATGGACGGCCATTTTTCACGGGATCCTCTGATTGGACGGGGTTGGCAGGTGACGTTGGGTTGGCGGCAATCGTTAATTTGTTACGGGAAGTCGTCTCCATGTTTGAACTTTGAATTGATTATGATACCAATAAGAAAATCATTAGCATTGAAGCGATGGGTATTCACAAAAAGGTTAATTTAGTTTCTATAGATGTTAAAACATACTTTCTGTGAGAAGTGCTTGAACTAATCCAGCCCCTTAGCATGATCGCGTAGAAATAAGTTTTATCTCCTGATTTGACGTGAAAATCACGTATTCTCGACGAATCTGACAGTTGAAAGTGATAAATCTTATGTCTACACGGTCATGCTGTAGGGCCAGGGGACTAATTCTCGCATGATCGACATAATCTCTAATTCGACATTATGTCGAAACAAATAGTCAATGGATGATTTTAATAAGAACATTTCTGATTTTAAAGGACAATGGGCAAATATGTATGGGCTCCGTCCCCACACACATGGAACTGATGCCAATATGTTCCTAAAGTATCCTGTTTTTAATTAAAGTCCTTTTTGTCCTTTAAAGTAATGTATCCAAACACTGTGGAGTATATTTCAGGGAACAGGACTAGTTTAAGATTACGATATAAAATACTAGTTTCATAATAAATAGAGCACCTGTTTTTGACGTGACTATACCCAAAGGCACTTTAATCTTTCTGTATTCACTTCACAAAGTTGTATCAAGCGCTCGGTAAATAAAAACGCCTCTATGTTTCTTGCAAGTCAGTTACTTGTATAGAATTACGTTGTTACGCTCCTTAGGGAGGCTCAAATAGCCTCATTTTGTAGAGAGAGCGAATTAACGAGCTGCCGCCGACAAAAAAAAAAGAATTATGACGTCACTTGACGCCTGGCGATAATCAGCTCTGTACTTTCCCAGTTTGAAGGATTTGTCTGATATTGTTTTTGTTATTTTTTTTTTTATACCTGCCTCGGCTCAGCAATACTTTGCGGCCAGACTTTCGTGTAGATTAGTGTTTATGATCTTTGTAGGGTAGGAATATTTATTAAAATATTCGTTAATTATCACATCCAATCTATCTTATCTATACCTAAGATAAAGAAAATAAATTGTATATAGAGCACTATATCCTTCCTTGTACTAGGGGTTTCTTTTCAATTCAAGCGACTGGGATCGCAGACTTCAAAAGAGGTCGCCCCAAGTTTCATTGACGCCCACTACGCAATCAACATTCCATATTTTCACTTAACAAAGTTTTAATCTCTCCAGCCGTATATAATAATAAAAGAGATAACGGAACCATTCTACCAGGATCCCAAAAGTCGAGGGAGCGTATATTTTTCAAAATCCACCCACTCCTACTTAATTCATTTCGGGAACTTTATGTCGCGAACTTGGGCGATAATTTTGAAAATTTCCCGCTTTACATTTGGTAGGTATTTTATAATTTGAGTTGCATTTCTGAACTCCTTGTAAATTGTTTTCATACGCTTCTAAATGGTAGGGGATATTATTATTGTAGTTCATTTATAATTTAGTTTTGAAATTTCTACCTTCCTGTAATCACAATAAATGTTAAATTAATTAACCGTTTAATGTTGCAATACATCAGCAATTTCAAGTTGGAACACCTGTGTCTACGGTACGACCGATAAAAAGGAAAAGTGTCCGCCATTAGGGTATTGATAATGTCCAAAGCTGAACATGATAATAACGGCCGGTTTTGTTCGCATTTAATGTGCCACGCGTGACTGGGCGCCTGGTAATTGCGTTAGCAACCGCTTACTTGAGGGGGTGATTAGAGCTCTCTCATATTTCATAGAGATATAGCCTACTTACAATGACCTTACAAAACATGATTAGAGTCTAATTTAGATCGAAGTGTAGCGTTACATCTAATGAAATCAACTATCTGCCAGTGAAACTCCCGTCAAAATCCGAAGATTACTCGGGAGGAAAATACAGGCTTTTTTTTTTTTTTAAAGCATCTAGTAAAACACTGTTATTGTTGATAAAACACCTCAATTTTATTTATTTGTGTTGGTATACTCAAACTGAACATTTCCGCAAGAGAGCCATACACAAATTCGAAAATGATTAAGAGGGAAAGGCATGTTATATTCTAATAAAAAGCAATGGAAACTCCATTGTTACTGGTGATATTTGACTGAACAATGTGAATAGAAGTGAGTGAGTGGCATACGGTCGCTGGTCGAGAGCAACAGGGTTTTTTATTATTTTCATTTAGCGAGCGAGCGGTGGGATTAAATATATTGTGATACTCTACAAAATACGCAGTAACCTATTTGGTGGGATGCCCACCATGCATTCGAAGAATGCACGCTCGCACCTCTTAGATTTTCCATTGTAAATTTCAATAATGATTACTACTTGCTGAACGGTGAAGGCAAACATTGTGAGGAAACCTACTCGTATATAAAAAAAGCGAGTGAAGTTAACCAACTCGCACTGGGCCCGCGTGGTGGACTATGGCCCAAATCTCCCTTGTATGTGCCCGATATAATAGCAATAGGCTCGCCCTCTATTCCTTTTGGACCCAGAATACATCGGCGATGTATTGGTACCCTGCAGTGCACCTCTGCCTACCCCTTCTGGGAATATAGGTATGATGATGTATTGAAATAACCAGCAGGTTGTAAAACTAAACTAAACTTTTGTTTCGTGATATGTCAAATGACGATTTTCCGAGAATTGGGTTCCAGTGTTCATGAGAGTAGCGTTTACAGAAACATGCTGGTTTATGTAACTTGAACGGCGGGTACAGTCGACAGCGAAATTGCACAGCTGCCGGACGAGGGTGTCGACCCATGTCACTGGTCCTGCAATCCCAGTGATATTGCGAACACCTATTTATTTATACCATTCACATATTTACGACTAGCGTGGCGTTGATTGTTGCTTAAAGCGGTACGGATACTGGGGTTACATGATTCGCCAGAAGTAATTTTTTTGCTAATACTAAAACAAATTCTTGACTTATAGACAAAGCTTCGATGAAATGAAATTGATAGCGCGAGCGAGTTTTGATTCGTGGTCGCGTTCGTAGCACAGAAATTCAATGCTTATGCATATTGACATTAAGTTCGTTTTGGTATTGGAAAATATTTTGACGCCCCCGTATGCGTTATAGGACCTCAAATATTCTCACGAATCACGAAGAAACCCGTTACCCATATAAATTAATTATAATAGATGTCTACTCGTATGCAAGTATATATATTTTTAGTCTCAAAATTATTTGTAATAATTATTTCATTTTTATTGTGAGTGTGCGGCTTGAGTGTCATTTTTTTTATCTATACTGTGTTTCGATGTCATTGTATCTAACTTAAATAAGCAACTTTTTATAATTATGGGTTGTATGATTACATTTTTCATAAAATTTCTCAAGCTCACTGTATCATGTACAGTCGGCAAGAAACATACTTGTCTCATTAATATTATCTAGTACAGTACATATATATATCGAAAAAGCCATATAGTATCATAAGCTTATACCAACTAAGCGACGTGACCAGTTCCAGAAGACCTCTCATCGTGGTTGTAATCTTAACGATCTCGGCGTGTTCCGACCGCGATGTGGTAATTAAACGGGTCCAGGTTGGCTGGTGGCAACCGCAGTTTTCTCGATTAGTTCCTAATGGTGTGGAACGAAAGATTAAAGTTCCTGACATCCCGTGGATAGAGCATTTCTTGGGATATGTGTTTGAAAGATATGAGCCGCGGCGCCTCCTAAATCATCTTTTGGAGTCATTCAACTTGATCCGGGAGACGTCATTGCGAGATTCCGTCGCCTGGTATTATACCAATCTCAGTTTTACTACCAGGAGCTAATGAACACACAAGAGATATAATTGCCCGAAGCATTCAGCTGCAAACAAAGTGAGCCTGCTAAGAATCCCATTACGAGCGCGGGCGTGCCGGGGGCCGCACAACTTTCGTATGCAAAGGCTTTTAGCCGATGCAGTATAATGTCTACGAAATATGAGGACGTACCTTGCTTCTGTTACACACGGACCTTACTATTGTTAAACAAAAATAAACAATATTAATATCCTATATTCAACAAATGCCTCGTTCCGCTTTAGACCTGTAACATTTTCAAAAGTGTTCCTAAAAAATCTGAAGTAACGTTCCTGATGCCTGTTACTCATTCCTCTATACAAATCGTTTTTAACCGACTTCAAAAAGGAGGAGGTTCTCAATTCGACCCGTATCTTATTTAAATACTGCTAGCGATTCATTTTTAGGGTTCCGTATCCAAAGGGTAAAACGGGAACCCTATTACTAAGATTTCGCTGTCCGTCCGTCCGTCCGTCCGTCCGTCTGTCACCAGGCTGTATCTCATGAACCGTGATAGTTAGACAGTTGAAATTTTCTCAGATTATGTATTTCTGTTGCCGCTATAACAACAAATACTAAAAAACAGAATAAAATAAATATTTAAGGGGGCTTCCATACAACAAACGTGATTTTTTTGCCGTTTTAATAGATAATGGTGCGGAACCCTTCGCGCGCGAGTTCGACTCGCACTTGGCCGGTTTTTTTTAAATACTGCTAGCGATTCGTTTTATAAATCGTAAATGAAGTCATTGTATTGGTAGAAAAGAATGTCAATTACTAATAGATTTACACAGTATTCTTCTAAATAAAAGCGCCGGCGAGTGGGAACTTGTATTCTGAAAAAAAAAAAATGCTTTGTTAAACTAATGTTATTTCTATAAACTGGGAAGAACAATAACAAGCTAGGATTGAAATAATTTTGACAACATTAAATATTTAGCTGTCTTGCTCATACAAGACGAAGATGAGAAGGACGGCGATATAGTGACAATAAAATCATCATCATTGATAGTTATAGATAGTTGACAAGCCTTTACGCTCGTGTGTCCGTTACACAAGGCAATATGTCTTGATAACTGCAGAGAGCAAAGTTGGGGTCGCACCGTTGCACATCTTTTATGACAGCTGCGTTATAACACTTCATACTTTCTGTTGCTCTGGTACTGTCGTCGTGTGGACTTGTTGTTTTCATGGAAATTAAATGTAAATAAGTTTTGTTGAGAGTGGAAATATCTTCTCACGCACTCTGTATTCTGAGTCAAAGAAGTCCGAATATGAAGCCAGAAAGCATCATCGCATACAAATTGTATGTATGTAATCTTCGCCCCCAGTCTATTCATCCAGTTAGATATGCATAGGAATATTTAAAATTCTGATTATTAATTTCCAGAAGTACATTTCGAATTTGATTTTAGAAAGACATCCGGCCAAAGTATTCTAACCACAGTTTTTTCTTAACTTCGATTATTTTACAAGCTTGATTTATTTTACAAGCTTTATATTAACTTACAATGTATGTCCGGGTGGAATCTTGCAACTGAATTTTAAATCAGTAATCTTTAACCGATTGAGCTGAAATTTGGCATACACGCTTATTTTGGATGACAATGCATGCTTAGCTATGTGACGACATTCTAATTCCAATATGGCGGATCATCCAAGATGGCGGAGCAGTTATTTTTTCTGCACTGCCACAGTATTTGTATCAATTGAAAGGGCTTGCCGAGGAGAAAACTTAAACTAAGGGCAATTAAAAAAAGCTTGTTCTCAAAAAGTTTTTTTTTTAATTTTATTCTCGCAAATCGATTATAGTAGTAGGTACATGCATCATTTTAATTTTTTTTTTATTATAAGCGAAAATGTAAGAAGCTAGTTAAAAATATCTAATAAACGATGGTGGATTATTTTGAAATAAGAACAAAAGTGGATCAAACAGAATCACAAACACACATTTTACTTTCAATAGCAATCTACCAGGAAAATATGAAAATCAAACGTGTACGGTAAATATTTGCTAGGCACTACATAAAGGCGCACGTATTCACACGCAATTGTGCGTCTGTGTGCGCTCACGCGGCATTAGCTGGACAAATATGGATTGTCTTGTGCCGCCGTTGAGCAAATATTATGTCGACTGATTGTTTATGCACGGTAGCAAAAAGATATTGAAGTAGGACTAGGGCTACAGAAGTGTTGAGACGGTTAGGGTTGCAATTAGCTAACAAATAATAGGTAATCATGTTTTCCATTTATATATATATTTGACAACCCTAAATGTGTTGCCGTCTTACTTTTAAATTACGGCCGTAAGAAGGACGACAATATCCTTAGTTTAGTGTAGTGCAATTTAGTGCCAATAGAATCAATACCATTATATAATTGACTTCACTCGTACAACGTACGCGCACGTACTAAATAAACCACAACATTAACCTCAAAGGAACTTAATGCATAAATAATGGTCTCTGTCTTATCATTACGCGGCATCTCAAAGAAAAATGAACAGGAAACACGGTTCGGAACCATTTCCTCTACGAACAGAGGAAGGATGATTTTGTCTTTCATAGAATGTACCAGCGTTTTAATTAGTAGATATAATGAGAGGAACTCCTTTTGGAAGTACCAGGACTTAATAAAAGATGTCTTTTAATAAAATTGTCTCTTAATAAAAGATGGGAAGATGGCTGGGTGCTACCACCAACTTGGGATCCAGTAATCAATATGATTAAATCCAAAACCAAGTGTACCATTGCAAGACCTCAGGACACCGTAAGCACTTTCTGCGTGGATCGGACCGCAAACAACAACTAAATATGAGGGTACCCAGTTATTAACTATGACATCAGGACGTCTAACACCTCAGTCCCCCAGTGACCATGGTTGCTGTAAAGCAGCCGAAACGTCGGGAAAATAAAATAGTAAATAAACGCGATAAAATCCGTAAAATAGTTTAATTTCAATGTATAGTATTCGCGTAAATATAAGAAAACAATAAGTAGGATAATATTTCGCCATGGGAACTAAATGGAATGTTGTATTGCACTGAAATCCCCCTTCACAATTCAAGGGGGAAAACGGATAAACTCACGTTTATTGGCTCTGATAAGGTACAATCACAGAACATCAAAATTAATAGAATGGCCGCAATTTGTTCGTCGTAAACTTCTATATATCTTCTTTACTTAATTCTGCACATAATACTTACTTTAAAGGATTGAAGTATGCTTTTATAATAATAATAAAATTTATTAATTTTCCACACTAGGTTTTGCTAAAATCTATTACACTTGTTGGCATTAAGTAAGCTAAAGGTACAATTATTTTAGCAAGGTTTACAGGCACATTTGAAGTCGGTTATAGGGAGTGGACTGGAGCCTAAACTTGGGCAACCTTGTATTTCAATAACCCTGATCTCTGGCCTACTATTAAGCTATTTAAAAGTTATACCGTATCCATAAAGGCACACTGCGGTGTCAAGACGCGTGCGTCGAATTTTTTGCAATACCAAAACGAATTGTATTCACTCATCGATAAAGTTCATTCTTCAACGAAATGACACAGAAAACGCGAGCGAATTTGGTCATTTAGGGTTGTGGCTTTTATCACAGAAATACGATATTTATGTTTAAAGGGACAGATTTTGTTTTGGTATGGGCGGCAATTTTGGCGTACGACTTTTGACGTCGTAGAGTTTGGAGTACCAGGGTTACAGGAAATAACGAAGCTTTCCTTCAGATCATAATGTGTAACTACTCGCTTTAGGTATA
Organism: Ptilodon capucinus; assembly: GCA_914767695.1. NCBI lineage: Eukaryota > Metazoa > Arthropoda > Insecta > Lepidoptera > Notodontidae > Ptilodon > Ptilodon capucinus. The sequence goes on along the minus strand of OU611823.1, from coordinate 10,038,549 downwards.
CACACGTTACATCTAATCGGAATAAATCAATTACAATTTTTAAGGTAAATTGCATACGTCATCTTCACGTCTGCAGTCCTTGAATGGGTAGGCAGAGGTGCACTTTACAACAACAGTTTGTATTATATGGAGTGAGATGTAATCGGGGGCGGGTAGGGTAGGGTTAGTTAAAGTTCTTGAAAAATTTAATTTGTCTATAAAATTGCATTGTAATGATTACCCTTGAAATCCAGACATTCTATTTACGTATTAACTTTGGCGGCTAAACGTGCATGTTAGAGTTTAATCTGTGGAGCGCTCGTAAATCACAATAACGCAATAACGTCACCCGGAGACGACGGAGACGCTCGCGTTTATTACCTGTGGCTCTTTAATGCGCAGTGACATACAAAATAGCAATGGGTGTAATAATGATTATAAATAAGAACGATTCATCCGCCATTTTTATCACATTAAATAAAAATAAATTTACTTACATAAACATACATACATCATCACGCCTGTATTTCCCGAAAGGGTAGGCAGAGGTGCACTGCAGTGCGCCCACACTTCGCCGATGTATTTTGGTCCCAATGTAATAGGGGGCGAGCCTATTGCCATTATACCGGGCACATTCTCCCTCAATACGAGGCAGATTTTGGACCATAGTCCACCACGCTGGCCCAGTGCGGGTTGATGAACTTCACACGCCTTTCTATAGACGTGCAGGTTTCCTCACGATGTTTTCCTTCACCGTTCAGCAAGTGGTATTCATTATTGAAAATTACATTCGCACATGAAAACTATTTCAGAGGTGCGGGCCTGGGATTAGAACTTGCACCCCTTACGTTCAAGGCGGGCGTTCTTGCCCACGAGGCTACCACTGCCTTACTGGTGCCTGCTAATTTACTTAACTTTAACTTACTTACTTTAACCACTGCCGTGCTAATTTACTTATATATAAAATTGTATGCCGAAAAGCTTTAAATGTGATAAACATGAATCAGAATCTTTTTTTTTTACATAAACCAATACAGGCACTTATGAATCGTCAATAAATAAAACTTAGTATTATAAATAACTCCATTCGGAATGCATTTCCTATAATTAAAGACAAAGGTAGTCGAACTATGCAAGGATTTCGATCTTAATCTTGGACTTCAAATATCTCCAAACACTAAAATAATCAATATCTGGATACGTATAAAATAAAAATAAATAATTCTAAATAGAAGGTCTCCGTTATCAGCCGCCCGCCCATCTTGCCTGTGGACCCTTCAAACTGGCATTACCATAGATTAAATAAGTCTATTGCGCTATTTTGCCGCGATACGAACGTTTATGGTCGCCACAAAATTTCTTAAAATCGTTTATTTCGGTTTAACGGCTAAGTGGCACCTGTAACTACTTAAAACACTTGAGTTTAACGTGGTAAAATCTTAAATGTACAACTTAAAATATCTCAAAGTAATAATATTACAAAGTATAGGTATCTAAATGTCAAAAATAGGTTTGTTTTATCGCAGAAATTGGTCTCATTGATACCATGGTTGCCTAGTCCTGACGTAGACGTCAAAGTTGGACGACACAGAGTTGAACCTGTGAAACTGTCAAATGTATGGAAAAGCTTGCTGTTTGTTTTAAGCATGATTTAAAGTTGAAACTGTAGTGAACGTGATATCACACTGCCAGCTGTCAACAGTGACAGCTGTCAGATAATTGTATAGTTTGATCTGTGGCATTGTTGTGACAGCAACACAACAGAAACAAGTAGATTAGGGAACTAGTATTGGTCAAATTATTCTTGCCAATTTCAAAGTGGGGATTTTAGACTCCTAGGGGTCTCCTGGGATTCCTCTCTTCTGGGAGATTTCTGGGAGTCTAAAATCCCCACTGATAAATACCTCTTAAACCCAATATTAACCGGTTATCTCAAACCTACCTAAAAGCAAAAAAATAAATCTTAAATGAATTTTAACAAAGTCACATCACATATATTACAACTAAAACAATTCCCAAGTAATCAAGACAAAGTAAGAACTTTCCGGAATAATAAATATACTTGTCAGGGAAATAAAGGCGGCAATAAACTGGGCTACACGTCTCCGGACAACCGCACTCTTCCATTTGCCCGGCAAATTGCGACCCTACGTGACTTGCGACAAACTGGACGCGTGATCTGCGCGAGTTCGTGACAGTGAATGGTGGGTTTTATTATTTTGTAAATACTTTGTTACGTTCGTTGCACTTTTGTGAGTTATGGTCGCCTGGTACATGCTTCCGTTAGATGCACGTTTGTGGGTTGAATGTCCTCACGTGACACAAGGTTTGGGATACCTGGACAGCATAAGTCTAAAACATCCTTGCATGATTTCTCAGGATAGTTATTTTCTTATTGAATTCTGATAGTTGACATACATTGTAAAAGAAAACTATCCTCATAACTCGTAGTTGACTCTAGGGCAAGTTTCATCGTGTCCGGAGTTCCGAACCATGTCATCAAGTATTTAACAACTTTTCGCGAGAGAATATAGTCAACAGGTGACCTCCTCGGGGAGTCGCTGAGAACTAGAAGTAGAAAATATTAATAGGAATATGTACCTCTACTACTTTTAAGATATGTTCGCCTGGTACAAGGATTATTAATTTTAACAAAAGTGTTTAATAAAAAAAGTGTTGTATATTTTTACAATTTGTATGATATTTGTATCCCTCTACAAACCGTAAAAGTATTTTGTAAGGCCAGTATAAACAGATCAAAACGTTTTATAAACGAGGTAAGGCGATTATTAAGTTGTGAGTAAAACATACCTACTCTATAATTTATAGAAAGGATTCATTCGTATTGACACGCTATTTCACTGCAAAAAGCTATTGCTACGGAATAAAAGATCTATAAACTTATTTAATTTTAGTTTAAAGTGCTTAGATACATGGATAAACAAATGATATCCTCTGAAAATAATTACATACATAAAACTATCCAAGTTAATCCGTATCCCAGCACTAGCGCCACGTACTTCACCAAGTTTATACGACAGATTTAGTGTTGTAGCTGCCGGATAAAACCCTGAACACATCGGAAAGTTTCTACCGGCACTTATCTTAACTTTGAACGCATGATACGCCTTAAGTAGTAAGTAACATTGCCTTATGATGAATGACTGTTACAACGGAGCGATCATGATTTAGGCTGATTTTAGTCTCACGCTCACCGTCAGCGCTCATAACTCAGCGAGTAGTTTGTCAGCGCTGAGGCTCAGCGTGGCTCGTTTTAGTATCGTACTGACCGCCTTACTGTACAGACGACGCCCAAAATGCGGAGTGTATTAATAATTGCTGCTTTGTACTATCTATCCTAAAATAAATCGCCATGACTGTACGCGCTGACGATGTCCGCTCCGCTCGACACTAGAACGCTCACTGAAAGCAGAGGCGCTCGTGCGATCGTCTGCGCCGACAGCTACGCGGGGCTGACGCGCGACGCGTACGGCCGCGTAGCTATCAGCGCTGATCACGCTTCCTAGAGGTTCATATATCTCGGCCATCAGCGCTGACGGTGCGCGTGCCGTCGGCATAAGACTAAAACCAGTCTTAGGGTACGGTATCTTCCAAGGAGTACGCGTTCGCTATGAGATACGATCGTCGATCTAAAATATACGACAAATCTAATGATTTGTACAGTGTACGGGGTAATCCCCGTACACTGTCGCGCGTCATAGTATTCGCCAATACCGAAACGAACTTTGTTACAATATACTTAAAGATTGAATTTCTGTGGCAAAAGCTACACCCTCACCCGAAAAAAAATCTGAAGAATGTTTATTTTTCGTTGAGTTAATACCAATACCAAAACGAACCGTTCGTTTTGGTATTGGTAAAGTATTAGACGCGCGTGGCCTGACGCCCCACTGTTCGGGGGGAGGTATGATTTTTTTACATGAATACAGTCTGTAGCACCTTGTAGACATAATTTTTAACCCTTTCAACTGTCAGATTTGTTAAGAAAATGTCGTCACACCGAGCCCGGGCTCGGTGTGACTACTTAATTCTACACGGTCTAATATGCATGACAAAGTCAATAAATACATTTTATAAATAAAAATGGGTGATGAACGTGATAAAGTTGACGGATGAAAATGAAAATGCGTGTCTATGGTAATGTATACTCATTATTTTTTCTATGCAAAGTTATTACATATCGGTGTGATTGCGGTTCTTTGGCTTGTACAGGGCTTGTTTCGTGACGACGCATACATTAGCGCCCCCTGACGGCATTCGTGAGAAACTCGGATTAAATATTAACCCCCGCTTTACTTTAATAAGTCGAACCACGCGGATACGGTTGATAATTTGGTAATTTATATTAATGTAATGCTTTATAAAAGTAACCTACAAGTGTTTTTAAATATAAATTTCCCTTCAACTGTTTTTATAACTCGTTTGAGCTTCTGGTAATTTCTGATGCCCGGGTATTTAATCCTTAATTAATAATTTCGTACTTTTGATACACCCTGTATGTACAAAAAATATAATTATGGCCTTCTGATACACCTTGTATGTAACATAAATCTAATTTCGGATTTCTGAAACACCCTGTATCTTTATCACTTGTTACACAACAAACATGTCGACGCCCGTCTTTCCACGTTTGGCTACAAGGGGACTTTCCTGTTGTCATTGGGAACGACGTGTTGTGTTTTGGCCTTGACAGCCAATCAATGGCTGCCTACGACGAAATATCGCTGAGTTGTGACGAAAAAAATACATTGTTTTATACCCTGCAGACACTGAGGCGAGCGAAATAAGTTGAAATAATTATTACAAGCAATTGCGTATACACGCTTATTTTGGATGAAAATGCATGCTAAGCAATGTGACGTCATTGCAATTCCAACATGGCGGACCATACAAGATGGCGGAATACTTAACGTTTCTTGTTTGACACACTTAGGCCCGATTTTCGTATATTAGACATCATCTCTATCGGAGATATATCGAAAAAAAACTAACAACTACGACCAATTTGACGTTTTGTTTTGACATATCTCTAATAGAGATTGATGTCTATCAAACGAAAATCAGGCACTGGTCTATTGGTTACAGCGTAGGCCGTTTGAATAACCGAACAGGGTTCGATGCCTTTTCAAAATTTGCCTTTGTCTGGTTATAACTGAGATCGCCCCCAGTTCATTGTATGGTACCCATAGTACACGTTTTGCTTAGTTAGTTTGTGGTTTGCATCATACGATGGGTATGTGTTGTCTGGCGATATACTTCTACGATCTACTGAGCCTACTGGTAAATCCCGCTGGTAACAGTAGTAACATGAAGTTTTAGAACCCTAATCGGAACTTAGCAACGTCATTTATTACTTACTTTAATCGAAGTGGACTCTTTTATGAACCTCGTTACACGCTTTTTATTACCTAAGGTGGCACATAAAACAGCATAGATTGTATCACCGTAAAAGAAACTCTATTTGCGTTACGAATAAAGTTGAATATTCATTTTGGCCGGCTCAAGGTGTTCAAGTTAGCAAATTCGGCGTTTATTATGTAAGACGTCTTGATTAGATTGTCAGAGGATTGTTATTTTGCTGGATATTTAATTAATAGCCGTGGAGGCGAGAATGAGTTGATTATTGAGTAATTAAGATGACTGCCTGTAACAGTGGTAGCCGAGTGGTCGAACGCACGCCTTGAAATCAAAGTGTGCAGGTTCAAACCCCGGCTAGCACCTCTGGGATTTATGTGCGAATCTCATTTTCATCCGAGGCTATCACTTGCTATGAAACGGTGAAGGAAAACATCGTGAGGAAACCTGCACGTCTGAGGGAACTTGACTAGTTCTCGATAGATGTGTGAAGTCTGCCAAGCGTGGTGGACTATGGCCAGAATCCCCCTCGCATTGAGTGGAGGCCCGTGCCCAGCAGTGGGACGTTAAAAGGGCTGTAGTAGTAGTAGTAAGATTCCTATCAATTGATACAGCTGTAAGGATCGCCTGATATTAGATAAACTTAGTTCAAAGTGCTTTTAAAATTTAATCATCCAAAAAGTGTTATATGTACAACTCAAAATAAATAAATACATGATCACGCCTGTATTCCCCGAAGGGGTAGGCAGAGGTGCACTGTAGTGCGCCAACACTTCGCCAATGTATTTTGGTCCTAATGTAATAGGGGGCGAGCCTATTGCCATTATACTGGGCACATTCCCCCTCAATACGAGGGAGATTTGGGCCATAGTCCACCACGCTGGCCCAGTGCGGGTTGGTGAACTTCACACGCCTTTCTATAGAAGTGCAGGTTTCCTCACGATGTTTTCCTTCACCGTTCAGCAAGTGGTAATCATTGTTGAAAATGACATTCGCACATGAAAATTATCTCAGAGGTGCGGGCCTGGGATTTGAACTTGCACCCCTTAGGTTCAAGGCGGGCGTTCTTGCCCGCGAGGCTACCACAAAATAATCTATGTATTCTAAACAGGGTTTATCAGAAGTCCGAATTAATATTTTAAGTATATACAGGAGGTTTCAGAAGTCCGAAATAATACTTTGACGATTGCATCAGTATCGAGTATAATAATTTGACCAAAATACCAACATGTTTTTTCAACTTTTTTTTCGTTGTCAATTTCCATTACTTGTTATTATATCTCGAGTCCTATATAAAATTTGAATGTTCTGTTTTGTAAGATATTGGTCACCCCTTATATGTGTTGTTTACACTGTTGAACAGGGTTAAGGGATTATCCAACGGCTAAAAAACGATACCTGTGACAAACATTTAAAGGTCCAAAATTCAGAAACTATGATAGTTAGGTATAAACTGGCTAACGGGAAAACAAATAAATAATTAGGGTTCCTAAATTTCACTCGTAGTTCAATAAAATACATCATCATCACGCCTGTATTCCCCGAAGGGGTAGGCAGAGGTGCACTGCAGTGCGCCCACACTTCGCCGATGTATTTTGGTCCCAATGTAATAGGGGGCGAGCCTATTGCCATTATACCGGGCACACAGGTTTCCTCACGATGTTTTCCGTCACCGTTTCTTAGCAAGTGATAATCTCAGATGAAAATGAGATTCGCACATGGAACCCAGAGGTGCGAGCCGGGGATAGAACCTGCGCACTTTGATTGCAAAGCGTGCGTTCGACCACTCGGCTACCACTAGTTCATTGTTATAAAAATATACCGTGGGACATCCAAGTACGATGAAATAAGAAATCATTTGTTAGTACCCCCATAAGCATTAACAACATAAGCGATCTGACTTTTACTAAAAATATTAATTATTCATGCGATGAGAAGATCGGCATCTCATTTAATTAAGTTTAGTTGTTGTAACTAATAGAATTAGCGCCATTGTCTATTTAAATAAAGAAACTAATAATCCCAAGCAAGAAATCCTCGCCGCAATGCCTTTTAATAACTTTGTAAAACTTAATCTAAGTTGAAAACTTTGATTAATTTATCACAAGTAAGGCCTCGTAATGAGAAAAAATCTTGTATTTGACAGAACGTATTATGAAAACATTATATTTTGCATTTATCTTCATCCCGATGATTTATATTCAGAGATCGGAATAAGTAGACTCAACTTGGAGGTATTCCCGAAATAATTATAATTCAGTGGTAGGCTCGTGGGCTAGAACGCCCGCCTTGAACATAAGGGGTGCAAGTTCAAATCCCAGGCCCGCACCTCTGAGATAATTTTCATGTGCGAATGTCATTTTCAACAATGATTACCACTTGCTGAACGGTGAAGGAAAATCTCGTGAGGAGACCTGCACGTCTATTGAGGCGTGTGAAGTTCCCCAACCTGCACTGGGCCAGCGTGGTGGACTATGGCCCAAATCGCCCTCATATTGAGAGGGAATGTGCCCGGTATACTGGCAATAGGCTCGCCCCCTATTACATTGGGACCAAAATACATCGGCGAAGTGTGGGCGCACTGCAGTGCACCTCTGCCTACTCTTTCGGGGAATACAGGCGTGATGATATATTATGATGTATTAATCATCGTTTAGTCGTAGCCAGACTAAACGATGACCGGTGGACAATACGACTAACATCATGGCCGGGCCCGACAGGATAGAGAATATTTGTCGGCGTTGGAGGAGGCCTTTACCCTCACATAGAGGGGTTCTTGCACATTCTGTTACTTTACCTAATAAAGAAATCTATACATACAAATAAATAAAATTGGAGTGTCTGTTTGTAATATCAAAATAACACTTTTTTACCAAATGCGTATGAAAGTATATACGATACCTATAACGAAAACGCAATTTTAAAATTTTTTGTCTGTCTGTCTGTCTGTTTGTTTGAGGTAAACTTCTAAACGGCTGAACCGATTTCAATGGGACTTTCACTGACAGATAGCTGATGTTCCAAGGCGTAACTTAGGCTACTTTGATTTTTAGAAAAAGCATTAGGGTTCCGCGGGAAAAACATAATACCCATATTTCCGGGTAATCTCCCTAAAGTCCACGCGGGCGAAGTCGCGGGCACAGCTAGTATATATATAAATTAGAATAATGGTAGAATTTGACTATTTGTAAGTGCTTTTTGGCCTACACGAATATTGTTTTATTTATTTTGATTTTAAGTACTAGTTATTTAAATATATTAGATTAAGAACTTGGTCTTACTTGTAACAGTTTAGTTTTTATAACCTTGCAAGAAATATAAGGTTTTTTTTATTTTATTTATTATTTAAAATTATTTTTAAATTTTAAATTTAAAAATTTTAAATTTATTATTTTTAATCGCGAATTATTTATTGGACTTTATTTATAGTTACTAATTAATTAAATTACAAATAAAAGTTTGCAGAGCCATACGCAGGGCCGAGTCGATATGGGTACTCTAGTTACTCTATGGTGCTGTCAAATACAGTGTAGTTGTTGTACTACAGAAACGACATCCTTATTGCCCACGTGGAATTAAGGAATCCTAATTACCCGGAACAATTATTTCCCCCGCGGAACCCTAAAAGTTGTTCTCTAATAAATGTAGTCTAAGTTACTTCTTGTAACATCAGCCAGTGAAAGGACCTTGAAAATAGGTCTAGCCGCCCGGGAGTTTACTTCAAACAAACAGACAGACAAAAATGATTAAAATTACGTTTTCGCTACATATAAGCGTATAAATTTGATTTTTTTTTAATTTACGCGCGAGTGTTGTCGCCCCAGTGTGTCTCGGCCTAATAGCAAAGACAAATATAGTAAATACACATTAACAATTAAAATGGATAATTACTGTAACAAACAACATCGTGAGGAAACCTGCACGTCTGAGGGAACTTGACTAGTTTTCGATAGATGTGTGAAGTTTGCCCACCCCCACTGGGCCAGCGTGGTGGACTATGGCCCGAATCCTCCTCGAATTGAGGGGAGGCTCGTGCCCAGCTGTGGGACGTTAAAAGGGCTGTAAGTAGTAGTAATTACTGTAACAAAGTTAACGGACTATTCCTCTGCATTATAAAGTAACTAGCTGCTACTTCGCCAGTGCAGACTTTGATGATTCAATATCGCTATAAAGTATGATCTATATGTTACTCTGATGTACAATTAATAATACTGTCAAGTTTCATCAAAATCCGTTTAGCAGTTTTTGCATGCAAGAGTAACAAACATACATCAACACAAACTCTCACATTATAATATTGGTAGGATTTCAAAAGGTCACGCGGTCAAAAAAATGCATGGGTCGAAAAAATGGTAACATTTTTTTTCTCAGTGTAAATGTTTATGTTTTTACTTCACGGCTTTCGTCCTCTCTTGTAATTTATGGGGTCCCATAAAGAAGAGGTTTAGGAAACACCGTGATTTGCATATTTCTCTTCGGAACACGTGTTGATGGCCGCATCTGCATATCAGACAGGATTTTGTTTTTTTATTTCCTTTTTTTTTTATTCGTAAACCGGCATAATATTAACATGTATGATTTTTTTATTTAAATATACTTTATTAACTTTTTATGGTGAATGTTTTGCATTTTGCAAGGGGATTTTGAATTGATTTACTTTTAAAAACTTGGCGCATATAAAAAAGTAAATTTTGATAATTCACTTCAATCATTTTAGTCGACAGTGCGATTAAAAATTATTATTATTATAAACTGGAATTTGAAATAAATTTTACAACTATCTTCAATTGAATTTGTCTGGTAAAAGGCACGCGTCTAAATTCGGTCGTAGCATCTATGACATTTTGTTGAAAAAGTTCTTTTTCTATGAGTCTTCGTTATAGGTAGCGAAAATACTTGTGGAGATAGGGACCCACCGCTCACCTTCAGAACTGTCAGTTTCCCAAATTATAAACGAAACAAATTGTTCCATAATAGAGAAAACCAACAAGACCGAACTCTCTGTCAGTCAAGAGTCAGTACGTCATAAGGATCCTAACAATAAGCAATCCTTCGCAGATTAATCGAATCTAAAAAAAAAATTCGCACGTGTTTAGCCTCTCAACGAGGCGTCCTCAGGACGGTTGGACTGCGACTGAGCCCACTTACAGAAGAGTAAGAAGCTGTAACTTTGACATTAAAAAGACACTTTTCTTTTATTGAAACTTTTAAATATACTCGTAGATAAGTACAATTACTGCCAGTAAGAATGAAGAACCGAATCGTCGCTGATAAAAGTTCAGTTGACGTAGCACCCCAGAAAGAGAGTTAAGGGCGCCGTGACGTAACATCAAGGGTGGGATCTCATTTATTATTCTTTTTTTACGACGCATAAATTCAGCTCCTCCCTGTAATCGGACCCTGTCGTGAGCAGATCTGCATATTTTTTTACATGCGTTACAATGGTACCCGTTTATTTGGTCGGATAGACAGGAGAACAAGAAGAGATTATTAAGCTCATCTCCGCACACAAAGGCGTCAAAACACGGACGTATTTATTTTTGCCGATACAAAAATGAACTGTATTGACTCATAGTAAATGTAAGATATAAAGATAGAGAGAGTACTCTTTATTGTACACACCAAACAAATAAAATATTACAACATTCTTATTTCTAAATACAGTAGCTATGTACAATTGGGTGGTCTTATCGCTAAAAGCAATTTCTTCCAGACAACCAGCACTTGTAGCATGAGCCCCAAGATTAGACGTATGTCACGAAATATCTTGATGTTGTCTCTTTCACTCGTATTAGACAGAGACATTAGTAATTAGACAGAGAGGGACCGAGCCAATCCGTGTCAGAGGTCTTGTCTTGACATGCGTGCTGACACCACAGGGGTGGAAGTCTGTAAACACTATCGTTGTGGTTTTGCTATGACTTCATATTTTAAGGCACGAAAAAAACATGTTTTATCAATGGTAGATAAAATACTACCGATGAAGACATTAGACATTGTCTCCTTGAAGCCATTGGACTAGTTATATTCTAGCTACCCTTGATAAAAGATGTTGTTTTCGTGCCTTAAAATATGAAGTCATAGAAAAACCACAACGATAGTGTTTACAGACTTCACCCCCAGTTTGGACGAGAAAACTATTCTTAATTAATTATGGGCAGCTGTTGGCGGTGTTAATTCTTCAACTAAATGACACTGACAGGACGAGCGAATTTTAACGCGTGGGGGTGTGGCTTGTACCACAGAAAATCCATCTTTACGAATATTGACACAGAGTTCATTTTGGTATAGGCAAGCATTTTGACGCGTGAGCGTGGACGCCTTAGTGCATCGTGCTGACTTGATGATAATTAAACTTTTATTAATATATCAAAAGATTTAATTAGGATACGAGTAAAATGAACATATTAAATAGGGTAAATAGAATACAGTAGATTAGTTATAATTATTAGAGATGAAACGGATATCCGGTATCCGGCCTATCCGGCCTTGCTTTTACTATCTGGCTGGATACCGGATAGTAAAATTAAAATATTCTCATTATTGAAATTAAACTATTTTACGGATTTTATCGCGTTTATTTACTATTTTATTTTCCCGACGTTTCGGCTGCTTTACAGCAACCATGGTCACGGGGGGACTGAGGTGTTAGACGTCCTGATGTCATAGTTAATAACTGGGTACCCTCATATTTAGTTGTTGTTTGCGGTCCGATCCACGCAGAAAGTGCTTACGGTGTCCTGAGGTCTTGCAATGGTACACTTGGTTTTGGATTTAATCATATTGATTACTGGATCCCAAGTTGGTGGTAGCACCCAGCCATCTTCCCTATTGAAATTAGGATGTTTTTTAATTTCAATGGCCTCACGTATCATCCTTGGTCGGAGTCGGTGTTCTTTTGCGAGGATATGCGGTTTATCAAATCTGATATAATGGCGGGTGCGGTCCTGTACATGTTCACAGATTGCAGACTTCGTGGAGCGTCGGTGTTTCACGTCAGCTATATGTTCTTTTACGCGGGTTTTAATTGATCTTTTAGTTTGTCCTATGTAAGAGAGCCCACATTCACAATCGAGTTTGTATACCCCTGCATCTTGTAGAGGAATGTGACACTTGACAGGTGGTAAAAACTGACTAATCTTCTTCGGTGGCTTGAAGTAAGTTTTAATTGAAGCCCGTTTCAAGATGTAGCCAATCTTGTCTGTGACACCTCTTATGTATGGTAGTACAGCAGGTAGACGCTCAACTGTGGCTGGTTTCACTCGGTCACTGTGATGGCGGCGTGGGACCCGAAGCTTGTTGTCATGCAATACTTGCTTGACGTGGTGGATCTCGGCAGCCAGGTGTTGCTCATCACAGATCCCTTGTGCTCTCTGAAACAAAGATTTACCCACGGTAGCTAACTGTGTTGGATGGTGGTGAGATTCACCGTTTAAGTACCTATCGGTATGGGTCTTTTTCCTATACACGGTGTGGCCTAAGGTGTTATCAGGATTACGGATCACTAAAACATCTAAGAAAGCTAGAGTATTGTTGGCCTCTAACTCCATTGTAAATTTGATTTTAGAGTGTATGGAGTTAAGATGGTTTAGAAATGCTGTTATTTTGTCAGATGGTAATATTGTGAAAGTATCGTCTACGTACCGCTTGTAGAATCTTGGGGTCACAGGTGAAGTGCGAAGGGCTGTCTCCTCGAAGTCTTCCATGAATATATCGGCGACAACGGGAGAAACCACCATCACCACCATCCAACACAGTTAGCTACCGTGGGTAAATCTTTGTTTCAGAGAGCACAAGGGATCTGTGATGAGCAACACCTGGCTGCCGAGATCCACCACGTCAAGCAAGTATTGCATGACAACAAGCTTCGGGTCCCACGCCGCCATCACAGTGACCGAGTGAAACCAGCCACAGTTGAGCGTCTACCTGCTGTACTACCATACATAAGAGGTGTCACAGACAAGATTGGCTACATCTTGAAACGGGCTTCAATTAAAACTTACTTCAAGCCACCGAAGAAGATTAGTCAGTTTTTACCACCTGTCAAGTGTCACATTCCTCTACAAGATGCAGGGGTATACAAACTCGATTGTGAATGTGGGCTCTCTTACATAGGACAAACTAAAAGATCAATTAAAACCCGCGTAAAAGAACATATAGCTGACGTGAAACACCGACGCTCCACGAAGTCTGCAATCTGTGAACATGTACAGGACCGCACCCGCCATTATATCAGATTTGATAAACCGCATATCCTCGCAAAAGAACACCGACTCCGACCAAGGATGATACGTGAGGCCATTGAAATTAAAAAACATCCTAATTTCAATAGGGAAGATGGCTGGGTGCTACCACCAACTTGGGATCCAGTAATCAATATGATTAAATCCAAAACCAAGTGTACCATTGCAAGACCTCAGGACACCGTAAGCACTTTCTGCGTGGATCGGACCGCAAACAACAACTAAATATGAGGGTACCCAGTTATTAACTATGACATCAGGACGTCTAACACCTCAGTCCCCCCGTGACCATGGTTGCTGTAAAGCAGCCGAAACGTCGGGAAAATAAAATAGTAAATAAACGCGATAAAATCCGTAAAATAGTTTAATTTCAATGTATAGTATTCGCGTAAATATAAGAAAACAATATATTCTCATTATTTTAAGCAAGGCAAATCCTACCACATAGATTATGGACACCGTTTATTTCCGACTCGAAACTTTTGTTTAAGCCCATAAAATTTGAACGTTTGATTTATTGCGATATTTAATACGTTCGCTGCATTGTGAGGTCATATTGGCTGATGGCGTAAAGATTTTAAGTGTACTTTCAGCTAGTGCGTCATGAGGTTATATTGACTCATACAGGTACTAACTTTGTGAGCGCTGCGCACGAGATGAAAGTTCGATATGAGCCAATATGACCTAACAACGCAGCGAACATGTCATAAGTAACTAAAAGACTATGGAGTCATTTTGATTCTTAGTAATAATATTTTCGATCGAATGTCGTAATTAAAATGGTCTTCTGCCCCGACCTATACCATGACCGCATCGGATTCTGATAAACCCTGTATAGTTATGTGATATATAATTTTAGTAGAAAGAAGGGAGGAAGGAAGGAAGTGAATCAAATCGAACAGGAAACAGTTTATTAAGAACACAATTACGTTTAAACTTTTTTATGGTCTAGAATTACTCCAAACATTAGCCTCTATCCAGTCTAAGAAGCTGTAAACTCTGCTGTAGACCCCCGGCACGTTGGGGCGAGCGCAGCGCAACGCGCCGAATGACGTCACACCCATCACATAATGCATGTTACCCTGCGTCTTGTCGGGTATAGGAATGATCACCTGGAGTGGTAAAATTAATATTATTTACATTTTTCCAGTGTTCACTTTACGTTCTATCTTAGGTCTGAGTTGTTACATTTAGGATAAGGACCTTAGACACACTGGGGTGCCAAATCGCGTTCGTATATTTTTTTGCCAATCACAAAATGAAATGTATTAACTAATAGAAAAAGTTAATTCTTCAACAAAATTACACAGGCATGGCTTTTACTACAGAAATTCATTTTTTATGTAGATATATGGACACAGAGTTCTGTTTGGTATTGGCAAGCATTTTGACTCTTGACTTTTCCGCTCAGATGGGGTTTAAGATAGTATTTTTATTCACAGCGTTTCGAAACGCCTAAGTTTAAAAAAAACATTCGTCGTTTCGGAACGAGTTTCAATAGAGCTCATTCAAAAAGAGTCCGGCCGATTCGGAAAGTGGTGTGACCGGCTTGTGGGGCGAACCGCCCTAGTACCCGAACATTGAGATAAGAATGAATTTCATACGGAAGTCCGTATTAAAATTGATGAATAGACAAGACACCGAACAACTTTAGATAATGTTACTTACATCGATATTCGTGACTCCAAATCTGACGATTTTCGGTACCGTATCAGTAATAGTGGTGTCTCTTTCTGACGCACGGGAACAATGCGCGGCCGTCAAAACGAACTTTGGGCTGATAAGGGAGCCTCCACATTTGAACACCCAGGTTTCGGTCACTCCTGCTCATCCTATGGCACCCTGGTAGTATGAAAAACATAAATACATTATCACACATATATTCCCCAAACGGATAGGTAGGTACATTGCAGTGCATACACACTCCGCCATTTTTTTCTATTATTTACCATAACAGCAGTGGTAGCCGAGTGGTTGAACGCACGCCTTGATTGCAAGGCGTGCGTGTGCAGTGTGCAGGTTCAAACCCCGGCTCGCACCTCTGGGATTTATGTGCGAATCTCATTTTCATCCGAGATTATCATTTGCTATGAAACGGTGAAGGAAAACATCGTGGGGAAACCTGCACGTCTGAGGGAACTTGACTAATTCTCGATAGATGTGTGAAATCTGCCAACCCGCACTGGGCCAGCATGATGGACTATGGCCTAAATCCCGCTCGCATTGAGAGGTGGCCCGTGCCCAGCAGTGGGACGTTAAAAGGGCTGTAGTATTACCATCACAGTTCAGTCAAGGATTACTGAAAATTACATTCGTACATGAAACCCATAAATTCCAGAGTGGTTTGAATCTGTACTCCTTTACATTTAAGGTAAACCTAGAAATTATATTACAAAATTTTTAATGTAGGCTTTTCGAATCTGATTTATGTTTTCTTCTAAGTTATTTTATTGTTCCATTCAAATAAAAGTTAAGTAGTTAGAAAATCTAAGTTCGGTCATTAGATTGCTAAAATATAAATATAAACAACATACATATATACCTTTTATATAAAATTAGCAGAATTTTATTCCGTAAGAACCTTCTACAGAGTATTAGAAAACTTTAAAAGACAGATGAATGAAATCAGTAAAGTCATTCTCAAGTTATGGCATGACCAAGAGGAATAGGGATTCATTTTTATATATAGGATGTATCAGAAGTCCGAAATAATACTTTGGGTACATTTACGGTAACTCATACGTGGACGCTTAGTGAAGACAGATTATACCTAACTATCATAGTTTCTAAGTCTGCCCAAGACGAGGTCGTGCCCTCTGTGGCGCCTTTGAGCTAGTTGCCACCCCTTTCCGCCCTTAACCGCATATCCTCGCAAAAGAACACCGACTCCGACCAAGGATGATACGTGAGGCCATTGAAATTAAAAAACATCCTAATTTCAATAGGGAAGATGGCTGGGTGCTACCACCAACTTGGGATCCAGTAATCAATATGATTAAATCCAAAACCAAGTGTACCATTGCAAGACCTCAGGACACCGTAAGCACTTTCTGCGTGGATCGGACCGCAAACAACAACTAAATATGAGGGTACCCAGTTATTAACTATGACATCAGGACGTCTAACATCTCAGTCCCCCCGTGACCATGGTTGCTGTAAAGCAGCCGAAACGTCGGGAAAATAAAATAGTAAATAAACGCGATAAAATCCGTAAAATAGTTTAATTTCACTTTACAGTATTATTGAATAATCGAGGTCTTCGCGGACGAAGTCGCGGGTAAAAGCTAGTCATGAATAATTCAGCTGACATACGGCTTACTAGGGTATTATAGCATCCGCTATTCTTTATATATGTGGCTGTCCAAATGTATAGTTTAGATAGTTGCCACTAGATGGCGCTGTGCGGTTTTTAGTTGTTTCTGCATCTCGGTGAGATTGTGTCCGCCCGAGATCTATAGCTATTTGAATGTTTCTAGACTATGCAATCAATTTCGGCTCAGAACTGGTTACTTAATATACTAGATGTTAAAATAAAAGTGGTTTTATTTATGGGAAACTCTAACTCCGAACAGTGGCAATACAGCATTTAAAGTTATTGTTGCCTCGCGCATTGCAATGGAGGAAAGTGAAGAAAGGCCGAAGGCGGAAAATCTTTTTGAAAACTTCTTCTACCCCTTTTTATCGAATAAATTCGTGCGAGTTCCAACACAATTTAGCTTTCCATTAGATACCGCTGTAGATTCTGGTTAACAGGAGTAACAGTGGTGGGAATGCGTGGCGGCCTTAGTCCTAAAAGAAGACTATTAGAAGTTTGAAATTCTTCTCTATGTACAGTAACTATCTGAAATCATTAATTTAATTTGTCAATTATAACAATCCCAAAAAATGAGAACACTTAAATTTATATATCTGGAAGTGGAAGCGAGGTGTTTATAGCATATAAAATTCATTAATAACAGCTGATTTTAGAGTTATTTTGCGCCAAGTCTGAAGGAAAACTTTCACAGTTAGCCAGATAACTTATTTTTTAAGTTAAATAATAAAGTATACTTACGTGCGCATTCTATGTCATATTTTTCTTTTTTAATTCGATTTTGTAACTCCCAAACGTATTCGTAACACTCTGAAAATATATAATTAGTTGTGGGGGAGAATGTGCCCGGTATAATGGCAATATGCTCATCCCCTATTACATTAAGATCAATATAGGTACATCGGCGAAGTGTGGGCGCAATACAGTGCACCTTTTCGGGGAATTTGGACGTGATGATGTATAGTATTTTTTTTTATAGTATATAGCTATGATCATCCACCTACTCTCTCCGGTGTCCATACAGTAGACAAAAGGAGGAAATGCTTTTATCCTAGTGGGGCAATTAAGGTAATATGATTCATCCTTATGAAGTTATCAAGTCGTTTTTCATATCAAAGGGTTTAAAAAAAATTATTTTTAACAAAAAACAAAAACCGACTTCAAAAACCTAGGTGCACTAAAAAGCTACAAATAACCTTACAATTCATTACATTTGGAGTAGGTGCCAATCAACGTCGGACAAGGCAAATACACACATGAATTGGCACCGACTCCAAATGTAATGAATTGTAAGGTTATTTGTAGCTTTTTAGTGCACCTAGGTTTTTGAAGTCGGTTTTTGTTTTTTGTTAAAAATAATTTTTTTTCACGATTTTTAGTGTCAATAATCGTTGAAAATTTGCAAATATTATCACCTTATAACAGCCCTAAAAAAGTAAAAATTTACAGCCAAAAAAAATCACCCCCCCTCACCCCCCCTTTCCACCCCTTTGGGGGTGGGTTTCGATCTTTGTTAACAATCCATATTAAACAAAAAAAGATTTTTCGAAATCGGTTCACTAACGCCGGAGATATGCTGTATTCCGAATTGGACCCCCATTTCACCCCCTACATATTTTTTCTTTCAAAATTCCTGAAAGACGTGTTTTTTTATTTTGTATGTTAAATATATATACAAAGTTTCAAGTCGTTCAAAAAATATTTTTGAAATTATGTGACCTTCAACCCCCCATTTCACCCCCAAGGGGTTAGATTTCTGATAATATTTTGGAAATGGGACCAACCTTGAAGAATTCCCTAGCAAACCTAAAAAAAAATTTCGAAATCGGTCGACAGACGCCGGAGATATGCAGTAACATACATAAAAAAAAATAAAAAAAAAAAAAAAAAACATACGGGTCGAATTGAGAACCTCCTCCTTTTTGAAGTCGGTTAAAAAGGTCTTTAATAAGGCATCAAAAGCAGTCGTGGCCGAGTGGTCGAACACACTCCTTGCAATCAAAGTGTGCAGGCTTAAACCCCGGCTCGCACCTCTAGGATTTATGTGCGAATCTCATTTTCATCCGAGATTATCACTTGCTACGAAACGGTGAAGGAAATCATCGTGAGGAAACCTGCACGTCTGAGGGAACTTGACTAGCTTTCGATAGATGTGTGAAGTCTGCCAACCCGCACCGGGCCAGCGTGGTTAACTATGGCCCGAATCCCCCTCGCATTGAGGAGACGCCCGTGCCCGGCAGTGGTACCTCAAAAGGGCTGTAGTGGTAAGGCATCATAAAAAGGAGGAGGTGGTATTACTTGTCTCACTGATTCTTCTGCCTCGTCTTCTGAAATCTGGTTTCCTTGCTTGGTATTCTGAGCATTGAGCGACTGCTGTGTTGACGAAGGCTTGTGCTCCACCTGGGGCCGATATGCTTCTTTGTGGTACTAAATTCTGTGGAAACAAATTCAAAATAAGGTGGCCCTTAAAGGCCTTGCCTTTTCTGTGAGATAATCAAAGCATACAAGTGAAAAGCGACGTATTATAGACGTAACAAAAAGTACAATTAAGGTAACACACATCCATTCATCTTTTGTATGATACGAGCTGATTAATTTGAGTTTTTATTGGAAAATGTACACTGTAACAATATACATACGGATTTAATTTCTGTGGTAATGACTATTACCACAGAAATAATAATCGCATAATGACTACGTGTCCATATTCGCTTGCGTCATTAATGACATTTCTATGCAAAATGCGCATTCTCTATGAGTTAATACAGTTCGTTTTGGTATGGACAAAAAATGATGGCGCGCGTTCAGTACATGCTAGAGGCTTGGCGAATTCACCGGTGACTCGATTATTCGATTACGCCATATCGTTATAAATTATAGCCTACATGTTACTTTGATAGAAAGAAAGAAGAAAGAAAAAACATTTATTCGGCACAGACAAAACAAAGCACACAGAGAATATGAAACTTATACAATACACAGAAAAGGAAAGAAAAAGAGCTCAGTGCGAACTGTGCCGAAAAGGTATTGGCTCAGCACGTGCTGCGGGGAACTAATCTCCCCCAGCGTTGATATATATAAAATAATACTGTAAAGTTTCAAGGAACGCGCAGAACGCACGCCTTGAAAATCAATGTGTGCCAGGTTCGAACCCCAGCTCTGGGATTTACGCGCGAATATCATTTTCATCCGAGATTATCACTTGCTATGAAACGGTGAAGGAAAACATCGTGAGGAAACCTGCACGTCTGAGGGAATTTGTATAGTTCTCGGTAGATGTGTGACGTCTGCCAACCCGCACTGTGCCAGCGTGGTGGACTATGGCCTGAATTCCCCTCGCACTGAGGGGAAGCCCGTGCCCAGCAGTGGGACGTTAAAAAGGCTGTAGTAAGGTTTCATCAAAATTCGTTCAGTTGTTTTTGCGTGAAAGAGTAACAAACATCCATCCATCCTCACAGACTTTCACATTTATAATATTTTAGTAGGATTAGTAGGACCATTCCGTCTAAGCAAGACATACAATGGCTTATTTTAGTCCAAAAGTGGCCTGCAATGTAATTGTAATGAGATTATAAATTTTGTTTTTACTTACAAATGCCTGATCATCTGCTACGACGGTATCCCAAATCCGCCATGGGGCATCATTTACCTGAAAATATAATAGTTAACTCCAAACAAACAGACAGACGAAAAAAAACTGATATTCCCTACGTAATATAATATGTAGAGCTTTTTTTTAAGAAATGAATGAAATGGTGAAATTTAATGGAATAAGATGAGGAACGGCTCCAACTGCGGTTAGCGGGTATTTCAGCCAATGTCAAGTATTTAATAGCAAGGGTAAATTCAATAAATAAAACTGGATGATGAACGTGATAAAGATGACCGGGGGACCTTAAAAATACATCATCATCACGCCTGGGAATACTCCCCTGTAGTGCACCCTACTTCGTACACCCACCCATACTTCGCCGATGTATTTTGGCGATTTAAAAAATGATCAGCCCACTGAGTTTCTTGCCGGATCTTCTCAGTTGAGGTCGCGTTTCGATCCGGTGGTAGCATAGTAGAATATAAGAAAAAAAATGTAAACTTGACAATTTGTAAGTGCCCCCATAGGCCTATACAGAATAAATGATTTGACTTTGACTTTGACTTTATACCATAAAACTAATTATCCAAAATATTTTCTCTAAGAATCTATCCTATCTATATCTATAGGGTATATCAGAAATCCGAAATAATACTGTACATATACGGTAGCTCATATGTGGAAGTTTTGTGAAGACAGTTTATACCTAACAGTTTCTGAGACCCTTTGAATATTTGTCACAGGTATCGGTATTTGTTCTGGTCTTTCGGTACCTCCATAACCCTATTCAGGAGTGTAGGCGACACTTATGAGGGGCGGTTACCAATATTCACAAAACCGAACATGCAAATTTTACATAGCACTCGAGATATTATGAGTTATGGAAATAGCAGTGGTAGCCTCGCGGGCAAGAACGCCCGCCTTGAACGTAAGGGGTGCAAGTTCAAATCCCAGGCCCGCACCTCTGAGATAATTTTCATGTGCGAATGTCATTTTCAACAATGATTACCACTTGCTGAACGGTGAAGGAAAATATCGTGAGGAAACCTGCACGTCTATAGAAAGGCGTGTGAAGTACACCAACCCGCACTGGGCCAGCATAGTGGACTATGGCCCATCTCCCTCGTATTGAGGGGGAATGTGCCGTGTATAATTGCAATAGGCTCGCCTACATTGGGACCAAAATACATCGGCGAAATGTGGGCGCACTACAGTGCACCTCTGCCTACCCCTTCGGGGAATACAGGCGTGATGATGTATGTAAATTGACGACGAAAAAACAGTTGGAAAATTATTGTCGAATTTCGATCAAATTTTTATACCATTAAATTGTATACCCGATGCCTACTGATGCCAACGTCAATTTATTATTTCGCACTTCTGAAACACCCTGAATTGTAATGGAATTCTATCATGTGACGTGCCACTTTACTTACTGGGCGATTTCTATTCTCAAAGTTATTCCTAATCCGTGGATCAAAAAGTACCTGAAAATAAGAACAAACATTTACCTTATATTAAAACTAATATATCTGCACGTCTGTATTGCCGAAGGGGTAGGTAGACTGACATGCTTTGATGATGTAGGATTCGAGGCTTTTGCCTTTCTTTGCCGATTCTTCCTAAATGCGTAGGAGATACGGTCTTCTGTGACGGGTTGGGGAACTTGCCACTTCATTGTGAAATCAAGCAATCCCGGAGTTGCGAGGGCGGGGTTCGAACCCGCACTGTTTGGTCAACAAGGCTACGTTATAATATGTCTTTAATTACTTACAGTGCCATCTGTTCCATCAGAGTTAGCACCAATAATACGATTGCCAGTTATCTGAAAAGGAAATCGTTTATAATTATAACATTTATTCTAGTAACCCGCAATTCGTGGGCGTTGCTAGAATTTGTCTCCTTTTTTGAAAAGCCCATGCTTCTGTTCCATGCCTGTGGAGTTCTCCCAGTGAGAATAACGGAATTAAAGAGCTGTTGAAGCTGTTGAACTGTTGGAGCTCCCCCGGCTTTTAAAAGCTCTGTTGTGATTCCGTCTTCTCCTGGGGCTTTTCCATTTTTGAGCTGCTTAAGGGCCATCGATCTCGTCTCGGCTAATTTCAGGCAGATCTTCTGTGAAGTAACTTGTCCTAGAGTGGAGACCGCGAATCGGCAAACGTAGCGTAGGACGTCCTGTGACCAGGTGAAGCGACGACATACGCAAAGCGGTGGGCAGTGGTTGGAGAAGAAGAGCCGAAGATCGGGCTCAGTGGCGCATCTTGGGAGAGGCCTACTTCCAGCAGTGGACTGACACCAGCTGATGATGACTGATGCTAGAATTTAAAATTTCTTGCTTCGGCCTTCGGTCAGAAGTGTACCTCTCTTCAGCCCGGGGGCGTCAAGATGCGTGCGTCAAAGATGTTGCCATTACCAAAATGAACTGCTTTGACTCATAAAAAAAGTTCGTAATTCAACTCAATGCTTTTTGACGCGTAGGAACGAGGTTCTTTCCACAGAAGTTCGTTTTGGTAGTAATAAAAATGGTGACGCGGTATAACCAATCACACCACCAACAAAATGTATACAGCAGCTGTAAAGAGGGTAGCAGCTGTATACTTCACCTGGTATCCGCTTAGTTGTGCAACCAATTCGGCGGCAACCGAATCACCCGCTTGTGGCGTTTGTGGCGTAACCACTAATTTGTATAGACTCTTTCGTCCACAAGAGACGCCCCTCTTGCATGAATCAACACTGGGGCTCAAATCTTTCATGATCGATAATCTCCAATGTGACATAATGTCGGAACAAAACGAAGAAATGGCCGTATTTGAGCCCGATTTTCGTACGATCGACATCCATCTCTATTAGAGATATGTCGCAGAGAAACGTCAAATTGGTCGTATTTTTTTTATTTGTTTCGACATACCTCTAATAGAGAATAATGTCTATCAAACGAAAGTCTGGCGCCTGCATTTCGACATATATGTCGAATTAGAGATAATGCCCATCATTGCCCCCCTGCTCGTGCGTCGACGATGTCGTTCGCACGTGTCTGCCAAACCTAGTGTTTTCTCGCTTTGTAGCTCAAGACACCACTATGGCGCCGCCATGATCTCCTAGTAAGATAGGGGCCTTAGTACTAGAATTTTGTTGACTTACTCCAGTTATTACTTACAATGGGACCGTTACTTCCAATGTATTCTTCCGCAAGCCATCGATTGTACACCTGTACAGACAAATAATAAAATTTTTCATGGAAATCGTTATGAGGGTTTGATAATCATTGCCAATACCAAAACGAACTATGTCACGATATACATAAGCATTGAATTACTGTGGTATAAGCCACGCGACCATTCTGCAAAATTCGCTCGCGCTGTCAATGACATTCCATTGAAGAATGAGCTTCATCAACGAGTAAATACAGTTCATTTTGTATTGGCAAAAAATAATTGACGCAATGTTATATTTACTGCCAAGTGCTATAACACAGAAAAAACAATTATATAATTGTATACGATTAAAAACGTGAACCATCAACCGACGGAAGTGCATGGAAAGATGACTGTGGTTGAAGAAAAAGAGGTATGTCGGGATCGTAGCATGTGGCATACGGTAGTCTCTGCCTACCCCCATGGGATACAGGCGTGAGTAAAACGAGAGGTGAAAAGATATTTGACTTAGCGCAATTTTTAACTTTACAGGAGAGCATACTCATTCGACGCATAAAAAATCGCTGATTTCAAATATATGAGTCAATATTACCCATAAGTGTCGCTTAAAACAAATAGCCTTTCACCCCTCGATATGTATACAGGGTGTTTCAGAAGTCCGAAATAATACTTTGACATTTGAATCAGTATAAAGGTATACAACTGAATGGTATAAAAATTTGATCGAAATTCCACTGTTGTTTTTCAACTATTTTTTCGTCGTAAATTTATATAACTTGCAATATCTCGAGCCCTATGTCAAACTTGCATGTTTTGTTTTGTAAATATTGGTAACCACCCCTCATAAGTGTAGTTTACACTGCTGGCTAGGGTTATGGATGTACCCAAAAGTCCACAATACCTGTGACAAATATTCAAAGGTCTATAACTCAGAAACTATGATGGTTAGGTATAATCTGTCTTTACTAAGCATCTACACATGGGCTGCCGTATATGTACCCAAAATATTATTTCGGACTTCTGATACACCCTGTATATGAAAAACGAGAATTAAATACTCACCGGGTATCTATCAATATAACCAGACGCCGGATTGAATACACTTGTTTGAATCGAGTATTCTGAAAACATTATTAATATTAAAGTTTTTTGTTTATATCGCCAAAAAAAAAATAGAAAATCATAGTTCCTTATCGTATGATCCCTTACTAAGCAACGCTTGTACTGTGGGTACATATACAATGGACTGCGGATGATTCTAGGCATATTGGCATATTCCGAATACGGCAAGTTTTGGAAAAAAGCCATCTCTGGAATTTGTCTCTGCCGAGAATGCAACTGCAACCATCTGGTGCAGTCAGCCCACTGACCAACTCCGGAAGGAAAACATCGTTGAAAACTTTTTTATCGCCTTTCGATGTCCCACTCCTGGGCAAAAGCCTCCCCCTTACTTCTACACGCATCTCGTGCCTGGGCTATTTCCTGTCGCGCTGTCCCCGCAAAGGTGTTCAAATCATCTCTCCACCGTCGGCCTCTTCTTCTGCGATCAGGTATCCAATTGGTAGAAATGTTTGCCCACCTTTGCGAGCTCATGCGAGCCACATCAACACAGTCTCACTTTAACTTCGCCGACTTTTCCTACCACTCAGGCCAACTTAAAACCATAGTGCACTGCACCATGCAACATTCTGACTGTTGGTTTTCCTAAGGCGATGTTTTTTTTTTATGTAAATGTCAATAATATCTCTATATATATAAAAATCAATTGCTGTTCGTTAGTCTCGCTAAAACTCGAGAACGGCTGGGCCGATTTGGCTGATTTTGGTTTTAAAATGTTTGTCGTAGTCCAGGGAAGGTTTAAACGGTGAGAAAATAGGGATTAATTATTATTTATTAAATATCCAATCATTGACGATTAGAGAAAAAGAGAAACCATAAACAGAGAAACGTACACGAGTAACCATGGTAACCACAGACAATGACGCAAAATATGGCAGCTAATGTATGAAGGATGACAATCTCCTTTGGGAAAATATAATAAGAAGATAGGATGCAAATAAAAAAGGCTTTGTTGTGCTATTTCAAACACAGAATATATGTTTTGCTGGAATTAAAAAAATATAAAATTCTGACTGTCAATTAATTGGTTGTAGAATGTTTATATTTGAGTCGTCTGTCAACGTTTGTCAGTACTTGAGAACTATATTTACTGTTATTGTTTTAAAATGCCAAGAAGAAGACATTTAACATCACACATTTAACGTTTATTAATTCTAAGGCGGTACGAAGTTCGCCGGGTCAGCTAGTAATAATATAATTATAAACAATGATTCACCTATCAACAATAAAATTAAAAATATTATGTAGTAATCCATTTCCACTTATTCTCCTCCTATTTTGATATTGGCAGCAATTTGCAGCTTGCTGGCTACAAACTAAATTAAGTGTATTGCCGTCCTTCTCACTGACATTATGTGTAAGCAAGACAGCAAAACGTTTAGTACCACCAAATTAAGTTTCGTCGTAATTTGTGCCAAATTGGGGTCACATTTGACAAAAAAATTTCACACGAATGTCAATTATGATTAGGTATCATTTTAGGATTGCTTAAGAATATACTTTATAGTAAAAATAAATTAGAAATCCTATGAAATCACACACGCCTGCCACCGAAACTGATATGCAGCCATACAACTGCTTTGATGCCTTTTATATTGGCATTTGACAGTGAGGAGCGGCATATTGACTAATCGGCTCAAGATCATCACACACTGTGCACTGCGCTCCAACCCACCAACGAACTTGGTGTAGTCTGAGCGTAAGTTCATTGTTGGTTGCGGGTTCGATTCCTGTCAGCGGAAGATTCCTCGAATGGCCTTTTCGGAATTTGCCCTGGTGTAGGTCATTGAACATGCCTAGGACTTGACTAGGACACGCCTAGATTCGAAGTTAGTGCACTATAAGCACGCGGTCGGAGCGCTGTAAGCACCCGGTCGGCGCGCTGTAAGCACGCGGTCGGCGCGCTGAACGGCTCGCTTGCCGCGCGCGGGCTGCTAGTCGAGTTGCATGGTAGGAGTGAGCGTGCTGACTGCCCGTGGTTGGTTTTTTCGTATTGAGATTGTGGAATATATATACGACACGTGACATGTCATGATCACATGATCAGCTCTAATTGGAATGCCAAGTTAATAGATAAATATCAAATATTTTCAGAAAACTCATACTCATCGTATGATCCCAAACGAAGCAAAGCTTGTACTGGTACATGGTACAAGGACTGGGGGCGATCCCAGTTACACCCAAAAGAATTCCGCATTGGCGATTTCTTTATGGGCAAGGGCCTCCCTTCCCTTTCTCCATTCCTCACGGTTTCTTCCAAGTATGCGCCAGTATCTTTTGTGCGAGTCCAACCCCTCTCAAAACTATTTTGGGCCTTGGAAAAACAAACATCTACTAGTAATATCTACATCGGCGGCTAAAACGTGAAGTGGAGCAAGCGCCATGTTGGGCGATATTATGTTATATTTATTGAAAGCAGTGGTAGCCGAGTGGTCGAACGCACGCCTTGCAATCAAAGTGTGCAGGTTCAAACCCCGGCTCGCACCTCTGGATTTATGTGCGAATCTCATTTTCATCCGAGATTACCACTTGCTACGAAACGGTGAAGTAAAACATCGTGAGGAAACCTGCACGTCTATAGAAAGGCGTGTGAAGTTCACCAACCCGCACTGGGCCAGCGTGGTGGACTTTAGCCCAAAAATCTCCCTGGTACTGAGGGAGAATGTGCCCAGTATAATGGCAATAGGCTCGCCTCCTATTACATTGGGACCAAATTACTTCGGCGAAGTGTGGGCGAACTGCAGTGCACCTCTGCCTACCCCTTCAGGGAATATGGGCGTGATGATGTATATACTGTTGGAATCACGAATTCTTCTCCGTCTATTGAGTTCAGATCTTCGATTTACAGATTTTTTGCGAAATTTCGTTTCTTGAGCAAATAATTATTAAAAATACGAGACTTTGGTTTTTTAATTGTATAATAACTAGTTGTGAAAGTATTTTGAGAGTTCATGTTCAAGTTGCGTCCATGGCCCGGTTCGCGTACCATTTAAACCAAAATGCTAATCTAATATGACCTTCATTCTAATACGCTATTCGACACACGGGGCGTCAAGATGTGCGCATCAAAGATTTGGGCAATATTAAAACGCACATCGTGTGGAAACCTTCACGTCTATAGGCCGTGTGAAGTTCACCAACCCGCACTGGGCCAGCGTGGAACACATGGCCCAAATCTCCCTCGTGTTGAGGGAGAATGTGC
Organism: Ptilodon capucinus; assembly: GCA_914767695.1. Lineage (NCBI taxonomy): Eukaryota > Metazoa > Arthropoda > Insecta > Lepidoptera > Notodontidae > Ptilodon > Ptilodon capucinus. The sequence goes on along the minus strand of OU611823.1, from coordinate 10,010,573 downwards.
GAATTATACAGGATAATGGCAATAGGCTCGCCCTCTATTTCATTGGGACCAAAATACATCGGTGAAATATGTTCGCATTGCAGTGCACCTCTGCCTACACGTTCGGGGAATACAGGTGTGATGATGTATTAAACTTACTCTATTGACTCATAGAAAGAGCGCATTCTCCAACAAAATGTCGTTGACAGCATACAATACAGCAAACAGACATAATTAGCTCGTCATTACCACGGAAATTAAACTTTACATATATTGACACAGAGTTCCTTTTAGTATTGGCAAAGATATCGACGCACGCATCTTGCCGTTCTAGTATGCGCTTCGACACGACATTCGGCGTTTCGAAAAAAAAATTACGTAAGAAGAAATGATTAACAGGTATTATGTAAAACTAGGCATTTATGTATTGCCATAAATTTTCTTTAGAAACTAAACAAAATAGCAGATTTTTAAAGCGTTTTGATAGATGTTTTGCAACAAGAGGTGATTGAAACTCGTTTTCAATAGTTTATGTAATCGCCCTACAGTTATGAGGTTTGCTGGCAGGGAACTGATTACATTGGAACCAGCGTTAAAAACTTAATTACTTTTCGGAGATATCTCGACCATGCACGCAGTGTGTTGAGGAAGCGTGGGTGGCACAGACAAGTGTGTGCGTGTGACCGCGACAGCTTCTCTTTCTATTTTTTTCGCTTTTTTCATATTCTCATTTATCTATTGCCACGTAAGCGTAATTTTAATTCAAATAAATTTACGTGTTTTTTTACTATGCCCCGCTTTCGACGAAAGAATCCCGCTGTTTTCACTCAAAAAGTTCCAAAATCCCGACTTGGCAAAAAAAAAAAACTGACAACCCTGATTGGAAAACTTGTTTGGTTGGTGAACTGCACACACCTTTCTTTAGACGTGCTGGTTTCCTCGCAATGTTTTCTTTCACCGTTCAGTAAGTGGTAACCAGTAAGTCCCCCGCACACTGTGGTGTCGACGCACGCGTCTTAAAATTTTAGCCAATAGCAAAACGAACTTTGTATCAACAGGGATAAAGATTGAATTTCTGTGGTAAAAGCCACGCCCCCACAACTCACACAAAAATGAACTTTTTGTGTGAGTTAATACAGTTCGTTTTGATGTGGCAATATTCGACGCGCGAGTTTCGATAGCCCAGTGTACCTACGGGAGGCTTTAATAAAAATGTGCGAGCCCGGGATTTGAACATGCACCGCTTGCGTTCAAGGCGGGCGTTCTACCATCTATCCTACCATTAATTATGCAATTAGAAAAAGGTAATCAAAATGAAAAAAAAAAAATGTCAGATTTTATAATGTAGAATTATTCCAAACATTAGTCTCTATCCAATCTAAGAAGCTGAAAACCCTGGTATATACTCCTGGTAGGTTGGGTCTTGCGCAGTGCAACGCGCCGAATGACGTCACACCTATAACGTAATGCATACTTCCCTGTGACGTTATGGGTATAGGGATTTTCACTTGAAGTGGTCCTCCTGAGTCACCCTGCAAAGACAACAGTTTCATTTTATAGCCGCCATGACAAAGCTGACCCTGAAACCCCATATCACAACCTTCCCACCACTGATATTCCTGTAAGCCAGGATCGACAGTCGTATCCAATGAAAACATCGAGGTTTGACCTTCGGCGAGTCACGCAGAGAATGAGAGAAATCTAAATTGTACTGGAACCAGCACGAATTTAATCTAAAAAAAATGTAGGAGTTGGAAGAGTAGTTTTATATACTTCTCTCCATTGCGAAGTGCGAGACAAAAATAACTGTATCACTAGCGTCTATTAAAACACTGCAATTGGCAACTGTTTCATATTTAGGCATCAGGCGTTAAGGCGACTCCAAGTGTAAATGATAATGGGCATAAAACACCAAAACATAGATTAATTGGGTTTTGATCAATCCAGGGAAAAGTACACGGATATCAGAAGTCTGAGCAATTATTCCACATGAGCTGACGCGATAACATCTGATAAGGGACAGACCTGTACAAAAGAATGGGATGCACAACTTCGAACTGCATGCTCTTATAGTTAAGTCTCTTAGAGTTGGGTTAGTTACTGATAAAGACATACCTGACACGCGTCCACCCCACCAGCCAACACTCCACTGCAGATCTGGTGATCTTGGATCCCACACCAGTTTCTATTGCATGAAGGTCGCAGCAAGCGGTCACAGGTCTCCGTGTCTATCATGTCGATCACGGCTGCTTGCAGTTTAGGGAAACTTATCCTTCCGCCTAGTAGAAAATAATAAGTAGTGCTTTACTATAGGCTTAAAGTTTTTCAGATATGCTTTTTTTATGAGATCGGCAAATGTTTACAAATTACAGACTTAAATAGAATGTAAGTTAGTATATGTTTTAGAACCTTGTTGTGCGACACCCCAGCCTGTCACAGTGGCGTTTTCAAGACTGTTACTATCCGGATTTGTCCACAAACAAGCTGGTTGGAGGAATTTACTAAACGTAATTTGCTTATTTAGCTCCATCAGCGCTATGTCGTAATATTTCTTCGGGGACGAGTATTGTGGATGGACTATTATATTTATGATGTCCGCGTCTTTCGGCCCTTGTCTAGCGAGCAGCTAAAACCAGAAATTACTTAATATTAGGTGTCCATATTATGGAACTTTCATTTCTTCCACTAGTTAATTTGTGTGAAATTTTACTTACAACTAAATGTGTAACTCCAAGCCTAACAATTTTCGGTACTGGGTCAGTAATGGTGGTGTCTCTTGTCGACGCACGGGAACAATGCGCGGCAGTCAGAACGAATTTGGGACTGATGAGGGTGCTTCCACATTTGAACACCCTGGTTTCTGTTACTCCTGCCCATCCTATGGCTCCCTGGTAGTTTAGTAAAAAAGTCTTAATGTAATTTGAGAAAAAAGTATGAATAGTTAATGTAGATTATTAATATACTATAAACAATACTAAATGTTTCTTCAATATTTACCATGTGCGGAAATTCACTAGGGGCGCTGTCTCGACCACCAATTACTGAATGAATGGGTACACGTCCAAATTTCTTTCTAGGAGAACCTAAAACATTGTTTTTTATGCAAGATTGTGCTACCTGCCGTTTTGCACAATCATTACATCAGTCATTATTATCATGCTTAATACTCACATTTTTGTTGAAATTGAGCTTGGTCATCTCGATATTTTAACTCCCAAACGTAATCGAAACATTCTAAAAATAAATTTTATCAATGTAATTCTAAGATACATTTCAAAATGTATAAGATGGTGCGACCGCAACGATTTGGTCAGTTTTGTGGGTAAAAAGTGGCTACGACTAGCCTAAGATTATGTGGAGACCTGAGCGAGAGGCAATTGCCCAGAAATAGGCCATATAGGTATTTAAAAAAGTTACAACCTATTTCCGGTGGCTTTATAATTAATTTATATGATGGAACCAAAGCTTTGTAAGACAATTTTTAATAAATTAAAATCTCTACATATTTTTGTAAAGTGGCAGAAATACTTCAATATAACAAGGTATCATAAAATGTAGGAGATGGTATTACTTGTCTCACTGATTCTTCTGCCTGGGGCACTGAAATCTGGTTTCTTTGCATTGAAAGGCTTGCATGGGTTATCTGTGGACTCTGAGGTTCTTGCAGTTGACGGCTCCTTACTTTGCTGCAGAAAACCTTTATCCTGATTAAAATAAATGGAAGCTGACATATATTGTTTTACATCTAATATTTGACACTTATACATGAAGTGACATTTGAAATTTGTTACTTATTATAAGCGAGTATATAGTTTTAACGGAATTAAGATTAAATACTGCAAAATTCTAGGTATTCTTATTTTTACTTACAGTGTGATTATATATTTCAACTGTTCCCCAAATTCTTCGTTCGTCATCGATCTGACGGAAAAAAATTAAAACATAATTATCGAAACCATTTTTATTAAATTAAAATGTGAGCACGCGTTAGAAAAATAAATAACATAATTTAAATACATACCAAATAACAAGCATAATTCTGATGAGCTAAAAAACCTATTTTAGTAGTTCTGCCAATCAAATCACAAAACAATAGTTTCTGTTTTAATTATAATTTGTATGGAATAAATAAATACATAGCTGCACTCACATCGTTACCAATTGTAGAACTTGTTTCACTAGTTTGAAATGCAATATCTGAAATTATTTTCAAAGTGTTAAGTGACATTAATTTTTAAAAGAACATATAAATAAATCACTATTTCTATTGGTCACGCCATAACTAAAGAACGACTTTACCGATTTCTTTTATCTTTTTTAGGGTTCCGTACCCAAAGGGTAAAACGGGAACCCTATTACTGAGACTTCGCTGTCCGTCCGTCCGTCTGTCACCAGGCTGTATCTCATGAACCGTGATAGAGAGTAAAGTTGAAATGAAAAATTTCACAGATGATGTATTTCTGTTTGCCGCTATAACAACAAATACTAAAAAATAGAATAATATAAATATTCAATGGGGCTCCCATACAACAAACGTGATTTTTTTGCCGTTTTTAAAGATAATGGTACGGAACCCTTCGTGCGCGAGTCCGACTCGCACTTGGCCGGTTTTTTTAAAGATCATACTTTGTAGAAGAAAGGAGAAATAAAAAAATAAATATAATTAGGGTCCCTAAATTCCGCGCGTACGAAGTCAGCAGCTCAATTAGTTATTAATACTTATTATAGACTCTCTTAATTAACTCACCTACGCATAATAAACTGAGAACGATTATGTAGTACTCCATTTTGATTTTACACACTTGCACTTAATTATATTGTACCTTTTTTATATTTTATTAATTTTAATAACTGTCCACTTTGATCAAAGTTTAACCTTTGTTTTTAATTTAAAATTCCTTATAAACCAGTAATACAGGGATTTATTGATTTAGTCCCACTAGTAAACAAACCACAATGTGCCAATTAAAGTTGAAGGGAGTATTTTATACTAACAGACGATGTTTGAACACGTGTATAATAAACGAAGAAAAGTAGGATAACTTGACACGCGTACAATAATGATGTATTAACATTGTATGTCAATTATTATATTTATTAATTATTATTATATTATTATTATTATTCGGTGAAAGTTGTACACACCTGTCATTGGTGTACCTATCAGACCAGTTTTAATTTTAATATTTTATTTAACCAATTGTTAATAGGTATACTGTTGGTGTGTCGTTCTTAAATAAATAAATAAATAAATTTATACCATTTTGGGCCGATTTCTCTCTTAATTGTGAGATATGCAATTATTTGACATAAAAAAAACTTGACAGGTGTCAAGGGTCACCCGGATGGAACGAAGCCCCTTTTGAAATAAAGAACAAAAAAATTGTACATATACATACACACAAACACACATCGAAAACGGAATCGGAATCGAAATCGAAACAACTTTGACTTTGACTTTGACTGCGACGCAGTCGAAATCGAAATTGAATTTTATTGTAAACATAAATGTATATAATAAAAATCACACACACATATGTAAAAGTGTCGTACAATAAAAATCACACACACATATGTAAAAGTGTCGTACAATAAAAATCACACACACACATATGTAAAAGTGTCGTACAATAAAAATCACACACACATATGTAAAAGTGTCGTACAATAAAAATCACACACACACATATGTAAAAGTGTCGTACAATAAAAATCACACACACATATGTAAAAGTGTCGTACAATAAAAATCACACACACACATATGTAAAAGTGTCGTACAATAAAAATCACACACACATATGTAAAAGTGTCGTACAATAAAAATCACACACACACATATGTAAAAGTGTCGTACAATAAAAATCACACACACATATGTAAAAGTGTCGTACAATAAAAATCACACACACACATATGTAAAAGTGTCGTACAATAAAAATCACACACACATATGTAAAAGTGTCGGTTAGTCTTAATTTTTTCCGTCTAGCCCCCTTTCGCAACGCGCCATAAGGAACTACGTTCCAAAACCTTGTGCGAAAATACAGTATTCGATATTATTATGTTTGGGGAAAGAAAACAAAGGCCCCTAGTAAATCTTCTTATAATAAAAACATTATCACGCCTGTATTCCCCGAAGGGATAGGCAGAGACACACCGCAGTGCACCTACACTTTGCCGATCTATTTTGGTTCAAATGTAATAGGGGTGAGCTTATTGCCATTATACCGGGCACATTCTTGCTAATTACAAGAGAGATAGGGAGATTTGGGCCATAGATCATGACCCAGTGTAGGTTAGTTCCCTTCACACGCCTTTCTATAGAACTTATTTTTCTACATTTTTTTTTATTTTTACTACAGCCCTTTTTTTTAACGTCCCACTGCTGGGCACGGGCCTCCCCTCAATGCGAGGGGGATTCAGGCCATAGTCCACCACGCTGGCCCAGTGCGGCTTGGTGAACTTCACACGCCTTTCTATAGACGTGCAGGTTTCCTCACGATGTTTTCCTTCACCGTTTCTTAGCAAGTGATAATCTCGGATGAAAATGAGATTCGCACATGAAACCCAGAGGTGCGAGCCGGGGTTTGAACCTGCGCACTTTGATTGCAAAGCGTGCGTTCGACCACTCGGCTACCACTGCTTCGACCACTCGGCTACCACTGCTTCTACTATGAAATGAATGAATAGATGAAATTAAATGGAATAAGATGAGGAATTGCTGCACCTGTGATTAGCATATCGCATCTCTAAAAATATAGAGACCTAACTCAAAAATAATGTTGTTGAAAAATGGTGGTTAGAATAACCCTTTAAGATTTATAGTCGAAATCCTAAAATTTCAATATGGGTCTCTATACTTTTAAAGATGCGATATGCTGCCAGTGTAGAGTATTTAATACTATTAATACCTAGGAAAAACAAATTAATAAATACCACAGAGTTATATCATTAATATTAGGTATCATACACATACATACACATTATAAATGAAAATGGGTAAATAGGAGTGTCAAAGATGGCAAATAGCCATAGAAATATTTGTCATGTTGGCATACTGTTCTCATTGCAATATGACAGTCGGTTCTTTACCGGCTTTATTTAGTCATTGGTTAGAATTAGAAAAGGTATGTTGCGGTTTCCTGCAAATACGACGATAGTGGTCTATATGAACTTGAATTGATATGCTAACTGTTGAGGAAAATGTATGTGGAGTAAAATAACTAATTTTTTTATTGAAATGCTGTAATGATTCGTATTTTTATTATAACTAAACCTGTCATTGATTTGATTTAATATGGTAACCAAACGCAAGGAATGATAGAGAGGAACGAAAGTGGGAAAAGGAGCGAATTTAAAAAATGGCTAAAGGTGGAAGACGATGAAATGTTAAAATAATAAAAAAATACAATTTGTTAAACGTGTTTTACACGTTAAATAAAAGAAGAATATCATCAATTTTATATTATTTACGACGCCAGCCCCACATGTATGTATATATTTCTGATGACGACTCGGTTTGACCTTGCAGTGACCTTGGGTAGATCAGAAAACCTACCATAACCGAGTAGTTAAAATGGTAAAATTAATTACCAATGACAGTTTTTTTAATTCCTCGTAACTCTGTTTAGAAGGAAACTTTCTTTCGATTTCCGTCAGCAACAAATTCAGAAGTGGCCTTATCAAAATTACCCTGATCTAGTTTTAACTATGATCTTCTCCAGTCCATTGCATGATATCCATATTACAAGCATTGCTTAGTTTGTAACCATTGTCATTTAATTTCTTTGGCTTTGACTCTTCTTTCTTCGTCCATTGTATAAACTTGAATAAACCAGTCTCTTATTTCTCAGTGTCTTCAAATCGATAGAGTCGTGTGCATTCAGAGCATGCTATCCTATGCACACCGCACAGAGACAAATCGCCTCATCGCTTCAAGATTAGTGTAAATCCGTCCACTCTAGTTCCGACGCAAATGGAATATCGTAGCAATCTGTTTGGCGCCGAATGTATTCCTGGGATGTGTTTACTGGATTCCCTCTATCCACTTTGTAAAGAATCTATCTGAAGGACTTAAATGGACATTGCTATACGTCTTCAAAATAATTTATTCAATGACTAGCTGGTGCCCGCGGCTACACCCGCGTGGATGTCGGTTATAACGACCAAAAGTAATCATGAAATTTTGATCCCGTTCTCACAACCCATGGGAACCTATCCCAGTGATAGCTTTCGAATGACCGCTTTATAATTGCCCATTTTTTTAAGTATTAAAATGTTTATAGTATGTTATCCTTAAGATATAGACATATGCCATCGCGGATTTTTCCGTAGTCCTATATTAGCTACACAATTCCACCATACATAATTTAGTTGTATCTCAAAGGGTTTAGGCAGCGTTTTCGTTGAAAGCTCCAACCCCCACCTCCAACAAATATCATTATATTTTAGCCAATGTATATATAAAGTTGACAAATTATATACTAAAATCTTCCTCTTGAATCACTCTATCTATTAAAACAGCATCAAAATCCGTTGCATAGTTTTAAAGATCTAAGCATACATAGGGACAGACAGACAGCGGGAAGCGACTTTGTATACTATGTAGTGATAATACATAACCACGCCCGTATTTCCAGGTAAACTGCACTGCACCCACACTTCGCGTTTGTGTCACTCAATGTAATAGGAGGCGAGCATATTGCCATTATACCGGCCACGGTCCCCTTATTTACGGGGTAGATTTGGGTTATAGTCCACTACGCTGGACCAGTGCGGATTGGTAAACTTCATAACCTCATTTTTCAACAAATTGTTATCGATTACGCAAACGAATATGGAGGCGTAGTCGCGAGACTTTTACCACGGAAGTTAAAACTTTATGTCTATTTACATTGAGTACATTTTCAAGACAATTCAAGGTAATTCGCTCCTTTCTGGGGTGTAAAATACCCTGTAGACCTTATTTGTATGTAGATTAGAGGCTAAAACAATTTCTTTTTATTTTAACTTGTTTTGAACCTATAAGGGTCAATGTCCCGAGTTTGTTTTGCTTAGAAAAAGGATCGCGAGATGTCGCTTATTGCCTCCATTTCCCGCGTTCCGTCAATTCCATGTCGCTCTACCCAAACAAGTGACGGTACTTCAAAAACATAATATCCTCAATGCGATATACGTCGCAGCGGAACGTCACATAATAGATCCACTCTATGGCCGGGTAAGCCGGGCAATTTGTCCGGGTGCCGGGCGAACATTTGTTCGATACCCTATCAGGCCCCGGATATAAAGAAGGTGTATCAGAAGTCAGAAATAGAACTTTACATTAAGCATGAGTATCAGGTGTACACAGAATTGTATTTTTTTTTTTTTTAAATCTTGTTATATCTCTAGTCCTATGCAAATTTTCAAGTGTTTTATGTATATTAGTAGCCGCCCCTCGTAGATTTAGTTTACACTGTTAAATAGGTTTTTTTTTGTCCGGGTGCTGTCTGGCCCGGCCCGCGAGCTAACTCCTCTGGTGTGGGGATCAGAGTCCTTAATTATACTCAGGATATTAAAAGGCTGGGGGGGGGGGGGGGGGGTTCTTTATACTACTAATACTACAGCCCTTTTTAACATCCCACTGCTGGGCACGGGCCTCCCCTCAATGCTAGGGGGATTCAGGCCTAGTCCACCACGCTGGCCCGGTGCGGGTTGGCAGACTTCGCACATCTAACGAGAACTAGTCAAGCTCCCTCAGACGTGCAGGTTTGCTCACGATGTTTTCCTTCACCGTTTCTTAGTGATAATCAAGTGCAATAAGCAAGTGATAATCTCGGATGAAAATGAGATTCGCACATGGAACCCAGAGGTGCGAGCCGGGGTTGGAACCTGCGCACTTTGATTGCAAAGCGTGCGTTCGACCACTCGGCTACCACTGCTTCTTTATAAATATATATATTAAATAGGGTTATGGGTGTGCCCTAAGGCGATACTTGTGATAAATACTCAAAGGTCTGTGACTCAGAAACTATGACGAATAGCTACAGTCTCCCTTCATAAAGCATCTACATATAAGCTACCGTATATTTACGTATCTACAATATTATTTCTGACTTCTGATACACTATGTATACAGGATGTATCAGAAGCACGAAATACTATTTTACTGACATATGCTGTAGCAAATTTGTAGATACTTAGTGAAGTTAGACTAAACCAAATAATCATAGTTGCTGAGTTACAGACCTTTGAATATTTGTCATAGGTACCTATCGTGTACACTTAGGATAGACTCATAATTCTGTGTAATAATATAAAATACACTTATTGACTGTTATTACCAAAAAGAGAACTTGAAAATTAGTAAATTAGACATAACAGGACTTAAAAAAGAATTAAAAATCTTGTTCGAATTTCGATGATTTTTAGGGTTCTGTACCCAAAGGGTAAAACGGAAACCCTATTACTGAGACTTCGCTTTCCGTCCGTCCGTCCGTCCGTCTGTCACCAGGCTGTATCTCATGAACCGTGATAGCTAGAGAGTTGAAATTTTCACAGATGATGTATTTCTGTTGCCGCTATAACAACAAATACTAAAAAACAAAATACA